>CM055122.1:1096715151-1097315151 GCA_029206835.1 Rana muscosa | reverse complement strand
TAAAGGCAAATCGTCTGTGCACTCTGCAACAGGCAGTTGCTCCAGAGCTTAGTAAATGAGCAAAAGCTCTGCTGACTTCCATCATCCAGTCATGTGCAAGTAAAAATTAAGTTTTTCTTTTTTTCTTACACGTGATTGGGTATTCTTTGCAAAGTGGAGTTTTACCCCATTTACTAATCTCCGAAGCAACTGCACTTGCAATATGCACAGTATCTATGCCTTTAGTAAATCAACCCCATAGTCCCTCAATTAAGACAGTATCTCACTGTCATTGCCATCATATGTTAATCTGGTCAGAGTGCCTGTCTGTAGGGCCTGACAGGTTTGAATATGCAAGGAGTGAATGTTCATACAGCCGTATTGTCTCGGTAGCACTGTCTGATTGGAGACTACTTTCTTTGTGGGCAGCACCCAACTGTCTCCAATCAGTTTCACACCTGTTCAGGTACCCATTTGCTGCTGAAGCAAGCTCTCCCTCTGTCTCTATCTGCATTTTTACACAGTGACAGTCCTTCTGTAATAGCACTTAGGCCCCTTTCATACTGAGGCCCTCCTACACTGCCCATAAAACCCTGAGCCCTTTTACGGCACTTTTCAGACGCTTTTCAGACATTTGCGGTACGCTTTATAAAGGACACGTGACTCAAAAACATCTCCAAAAAACATTTTGAGGAGCTTTTGAAACGCTTTTCAGGTGCTTTTCGGGCGCTTCCCATTCTCAATGGAGAGGGGCGTTTTTTAGCTCTCTAAATTTGCTCCAAAGGTGCTGCTTGCCATATTTTTTTCTCCGCACTGGCAGCGCACCGCCCCAGTGTGAAAGAATTTATTGATTTTAAGGGGAAGCATTTTTCGTATGCTTTTCAGGCGCTTTTTTTTTACGCCAAAGCGATTGAAATACTCCTCAGTGGGAAAGGGGTCTTACTGTATTACTTCTAATGCATAGACTGGTCATAAAACTAGTGTAGCGCCCTCACCTCTCCCCCTGCCTGCCTTTTTATTTAGTTTCAGCTCCTCGCAGGGAGGGGAGAGGCAAACCGCACCACAAGCCCGTACCCTCCTGAGTAAGGAGGTTGAGCGGTGTTGATTTTCGGGCCTGCCTGCGGCTGGAGTTGAATCCTCCCAAGAATGATTCTCACCTCTACCTTAGGCAGATGCAAGTCCTTATGTTTTCCCCAGTAATGTAACTGTCCACACCAACTGAAAGTCCAACTTCTATATTTATTTCACACGGATAATAAATATGCCTCTTTAACAGCAGACAGGTTGGAGCAAGACACAGGACAGCTTAGGTGGGAGGAGGTCCAGGCACAAACTTGAATCAAACTCTTTGACTGTTTAGGTTTCACAAACAGCTTTGGCGCACGATCTCTGTCATAGACTGTGAGGTTGGTCTCTGCCACAGACCGGGTGAATAAAGTCACTGCCACTGACTTGGTGAATAGGGCACGGCCCTATGAGGCCACTGCCACTGACCTTGAACGTGAACTTCCTTCTCAAATAGTATTTGGCCCATCATCACCACGACTCTGCGCTGGGTTTTCGGTACAGGCAACCCTCCTGGCCTCCTCGTCCTAGACCCGGGTCCCCTCGCAAGGCAGCACCCTGGGAGTCCTCGATCCCCGGCGGAACCCAACCGAAGGTACTGGGCTCCGGGCCTCCAAAATAGTACCTCACCCCAGACTGAAGGTGTCTGGGATGGAACAGGAACCAGGCCTCCGGGCCTAGGGCACCCGGAGATGACCCACACGCACACCCAGGCTGAAGGTGCCTGAGCGCGGACGAACCCCGCATGGAAGATGGCTGCCCCTTTTTATACCCTCTACCGACAGGCACAGCAGGTTCCCCGCCCCGCCGTACTGCTGCCGAGAGGGGACAAGAAAAGGCACAACCTTG
Source organism: Rana muscosa (assembly GCA_029206835.1). Lineage (NCBI taxonomy): Eukaryota > Metazoa > Chordata > Amphibia > Anura > Ranidae > Rana > Rana muscosa. The sequence continues at coordinate 1,097,313,258 of CM055122.1, read as the reverse complement.
TATTGTGGTTCAAACCGGACCTATGGCGACAGCGTCACCTGTAGGTCCCAGGGAACTATGCACCAATACTATCTCCCATGGCACAAAAATGGTTCATAAACCCTAACAATAGTGTGTCTGAGCCTGACTACCACTCAGACACTCCCCTAAATTGAACACCCCGCTATACTAGTAAAAGTTGCATGGCTTTTACAATTGGGTTTTTGTAATGGATAAACGTATCTAAAGCCAAAACCTTCTTAGAAAGAAATGGTTAAAATCCAATGGCAGCCTGTCCATTTGGGGCACCTGGGCAAAAAAGATGGACTCGTGGCGCAGGGTATTGCGCTATGAGCCAACCTAGGTGTTACAAAAGCGAATGAATATTCACTGTTGTAACACTGATCCTCAATCCGGCCAATCAGAAGCAGGTTTGAGACCCGTTTTCTGATTGGCCGAAAAGTGAAGACTCCGGATTGGCCGCTCGTGGAGAGCAGGGGAAGGATGGAAACGGAAACGGAAGCCAGAGCCAGGAGGGAGGAAACTCAGGGAGAGCTGCCACTGAGAGAGAGCCCAGGAGAGGAGAAGCGTCGATTAGATGGGGTAAGTCAGGGCAGCAGACCCGCCGGCCGACCAGTGGGAAGGTTACTGTTTGCCGCCCCCCCCCCCCCAAAGAAAATAACCACCAGTCGCCACTGTTAAAATCTATGTAAGATTTTTTGGTTGTCACCAGAACAGGAGTAGAGAGGACATTTTCCAATGGGGACCACTGTCTAAGAGGGGATTGGTCCAAATTTAAAGAGATTTCCTCTCACTTCCTTTTGTGTCTACAAGACAGGAAGTAAAAGGAAATCTCTCCAATTGGATACAGCAAAAAAAACTGACAGAGGATTTAACTAGAACTAAAAGTTCTAAAACACCTGCATAAAAAAAAAGGAGAAAAATCTCAACCATGGCAAAAATAACTTCATATTACTAGAAAACTTACAAAACACTAAATATAATATGTAACACACTGTAGTATGTAACTAGTCAAAACAAATGTGCCTTGAAGCAAGATATTTTATTTAATGCTACAAACTAAACAAATCTGCTGCAGCCTTTTGTTTCCGTGTAGGTTATTGGTATAAGTTTCAGTGTCTTGTTTCCTGTTATTTTAGACTTCTTCATAAAGATGGCTTAAACACATATATTTAATAAATGCCCACACAACGAGAATACTAGCTGATATGGGTAAAAGGTCATCTCTTAAAGATGTAGGATGCCTCTTCTACCCGCATTTCAGTAGGTTGTAATGTTTATACAGCAGAAAACTTTTAGCCCCACAAACACATACGAGAGTTAAAACACACATAAGCCATTAGAGAGCAGTTCAAACAATATCACTTTCAAAAAAGGCAATGAGAAAGAATCGCTTACCATCAGCAGATCCTTTACTTTATTTACTCCATACGTGATGAAATGTTTAATCTTTGAAATGAGTATCAGCAAGTTCACGCTTGTGTTTTGCATGGAAGTGTTTCAGTAACTACAAGATTTTTTTTTAGTGGGGGGGGATGTCTTCTTACTAAAAACCACAAGCTTTTCGACTTCCTGTGCAGCTGAAAACTCACAAAGTGATGTATATATTCAAATGATATTACACCATGTCATTCAGAAAGTCACAACATTTTCTGATGGTGACTATTTTGTCAGTTCAGTCTTGGAGGGAATATACAGAGTAATTGTAATTGTAATTGTACCTGCTTTTAGATGTAAAGGCCCGTACACACGATCTGATATTCCAACAACAATTGTCCGACGGACATGTTTTGTTGGATAATCCGACCGTCTGTATGCTCCATCGGACAATTGTTGTCGGAATTTCCAACAACAAATGTTGGCTGTGCATGCTCTCAAATTGTCCGACAACAAATGTGTTCCGTTGGATTACACGATTGTGTGTACACAAATCCGTCGGACTAAAATCCAAAGTACAAACACGTATACTCCGAACCAATGCTAAACATCAGACAACAATAGCAGAACTTGCCCAAAGGGTGGCGGTAAAGAGCTGAAAAACCACACGGTTTGGTGTATGTTGGCTGAAAATGTTCTGCCGTCTGTATGCAGAACAAGTTCACGGACAACGCCCTTCGGACAAAAATCCACGGATTTGTCGGATGGAAGTCCGATCTTGTGCACGAGACTTTAGAATGTGAAAGGGCAATGCAACACAAAAACAGCCACAATTATGAACAGATGATAGAGTAATCCTTGACAGATAGTCAATCAGTTTTTAGAGTATTACTATTATACACCAAAATGCTCAAAAAATGTAAAACCCTTATTTTGTACTTTTACCTTGTTGAAACTGATTAACCACTTAAGCCCCGGACCATTTGGTAGCTAAAGGACCAGAGGTGAATTCAGAATTTTGCACTGCGCTGCTTTAACTGTAAATTGTGCGGACATGCAATGTTGTACCCAAACAAAATTTGCGTCCTTTTCTTCCCACAAATAGAGCTTTCTTTTAATGGTATTTGATTGCCTCTGCGATTTTTATTTTTTGCGATATAAACGGAAAAAGACGGAAAATTTTGAAAAAAAATTATATTTTCTACTTTTTGTTATAAGAAAAATCGAATAAACTCAATTTTAGTCATACATTTAGGCCAAAATGTATTCAGCCACATGTCTTTAGTAAAAAAAACGTCAATAAGTGTATATTTATCGGTTTGCGCAAAAGTTATAGCGTTTACAAACTAGGGTACATTTTCTGAAATTTACACAGCTTTAAATTTATGACTGCCTATCTCATTTCTTGAGGTGCTAAAATGGCAGGGCAGTACAAAACCCCCCAAAATGACCCCATTTTGGAAAGTAGACACCCCAAGGAAATTGCTGAGAGGCATGTTGAGCCCATTGAATATTTTTTTTTTTTGTCCCAAGTGATTGAATAATGACAAAAAAAAATAAAAAATTACAAAAAGTTGTCACTAAATGATATATTGCTCACACATGCCATGGTTATATGTGGAATTGCACCCCAAAATACATTCTGCTGCTTCTCCTGAGTACGGGGATACCACATGTGTGGGACTTTTTAGGAGCCTAGCCACGTACGGGACCCCGGAAACCAAGCACCGCCTTTAGGATTTCTAAGGGCGCAAATTTTTGATTTCACTCCTCACTACCTATCACAGTTTTGAAGGCCATAAAATGCCAAAATAGCACAGAACCCCCCAAATGACCCCATTTTAGAAAGTAGACACCCCAAGGAAATTGCTGAGAGGCCTGTTGAGCCCATTGAATATTTTTTTTTTGTCCCAAGTGATTTAATATTGACAAAAAAAAAAAAAAAAAAAATTACAAAAAGTTGTCACTAAATGATATATTGCTCACACATGCCATGGTTATATGTGGAATTGCACCCCAAAATACATTTTGCTGCTTCTCCTGAGTACGGGGATACCACATGTGTGGGACTTTTTAGGAGCCCAGCCGCGTACGGGACCCCGAAAACCAATCACCGCCTTCAGGATTTCTAGGCACAAATTTTTGATTTCACTCCTCACTACCTATCACAGTTTCGAAGGCCATAAAATGCCAAAATAGCACAAAACCCCCCCAAATGACCTCATTTTGGAAAGTAGACACCCCAAGCTGTTTGCTGAGAGGCATGGTGAGTATTTTACAGCTCTCATTTGTTTTTGAAAATGAAGAAATAATTTTTTTTTTTCTTTTTTTTTTTTTCAATTTTCAAAACTTTGTGACAAAAAGCGAGATCTGCAAAATACTCACAATACCTCTCAGCAAATAGCTTGGGGTGTCTACTTTCCAAAATGGGGTCATTTGGGGGGGGGGGTTTTGTGCCATCTGGGCATTCCATGGCCTCCGAAACTGTGATAGGCAGTGAGAAGTGAAATCAAAAATTTACACCCTTAGAAAGCCTGAAGGCGGTGATTGGTTTTTGGGGTCCCGTACGCGGCTAGGCTCCCAAAAAGTCTCACACATGTGGTATCCCCGTACTCAGGAGAAGCAACAGAATGTATTTTGGGGTGTAATTCCACATATGCCCATGGCATGTTTGAGCAATATATCATTTAGTGACAACTTTGTGCAAAAAAAAAAAAAATTGTCTTTTTTCCGCAACTTGTGTCAACATATAAAATATTCCATGGACTCGACATGCCTCTCAGTATATAGCTTGGGGTGTCTACTTTCCAAAATGGGGTCATTTGGGGGGGTTTTGAACTGTTCTGGCATTTTATACACAACATTAGGAAGCTTACATCCACTCTTCTAACCACTTGAAGACAAAGCCCTTTCTGACACTTTTTGTTTACATGAAAACATATTTTTTTTTGCAGGAAAATTATGTTGAACCCCCAAACATTATATATATTTTTAAAGCAAAGGCCCTACAGAATAAAATGGTGGGTGTTGCATTTTTTTTTCCTACACAGTATTTGCGCAGCGATTTTTCAAACGCATTTTTTGGGGAAAAAATACACTTTTTTTTATTTTAATGCACTAAAACACACTATATTGCCCAAATGTTTGATGAAATAAAAAAGATGATCTTAGGCCGAGTACATAGATACCAAACACGACATGCTTTAAAATTTCGCACAAACGCGCATTGGCGACAAACTACATACATTTTTAAAAGCCTTTAAAAGCCTTTACAGGTTACCCCGTTAGATTTACAGAGGAGGTCTACTGCTAAAATTACTGCCCTCGATCTGACCTTCGCGGTGATACCTCACATGCATGGTGTAATTGCTGTTTACATATGACGCCAGACCGACGCTTGCGTTCGCCATTGGGCAAGAGCAGGGCAGGACAGGGGTGCTTTTTTTTTTTTTTTATTATTAATTTTGCTTTTTTATTTTATTTTTAAATTGTTCCTTCCATATTTTTTTTTTTTTTTTATCATTTTTATTGTTATCTCAGGGAATGTAAATATCCCCTATGATAGTAATAGGTAGTGACAGGTACTCTTTTTTTGAAAAAACTGGGGTCTAGACCCTAGATCTTTCCTCTGCCCTCAAAGCATCTGACCACACCAAGATCGGTGTGATAAAATGCTTTCCCAATTTCCCAATGGCGCTTTTTATATCCGGGGGGGACATTCCCTCCCACTGCTTGTAAAAGCAGTCCAGAGGCTAATTAGCCGCTAGGGTTGCTTTTACATTAAAGCCGGCCGCTGGCTGAAAAGAATGATACCAAGATGATACCTAAACCCGCAGGCATCAATCTGGTATAACCATTCAAAGTCCAGCAACATACCAGTACGTTGCTGGTCCTTGTTGGACATGTATTGTAATCTTTTTTTTTTTATGCAGCCAGGTGGCTGAACGAAAAAAGAGATTGATCGGTGGGTATGCCCACCATTAGAATACCGCCCTTCATCCACCCACTTCTAATGATGGGCATACATGCACCATTTATATATGCCGAAGCATGGGGGCATCCTCCCGCAAAAAAGTTATGGCGCACACACATGGTCGGACTTTTCCACGGGCAAGCCTCCGTCGGAATTTCGACCGTATGTACGCGGCATTAGGAGCAAAATCGCTCCTCCGCCCCTGCTGCCCCAATGCTTCGGCATATTTGCTTTTTTTTTTTTTAACTGTGGTGGTGAAATCACCTCCTACAGCACTGGAGTCGCAGGGATCAGGCCTGTCTCTGCGAATGTTGCAGTTATGTGTGTTGTGTTTTGTAAGTGACAGTGATCGATCGATACTGCACTTGGGTGGCCTGGGCTGGACGGAGGGGCAAAACGCAGGTGCTAGCAGGTATCTGGGCTGATCCCGCTAACACTGCGTTTTTGGGAACCCTAAACTGCTGGGGACGCTAGTATAGATCTGATCAGATCAGATATTGATCTGTTCAGATACTATACCACTAAGGGAGGTGTATGCTTCACGCGTGGGTGTTAGCGTTACTGGCACTAACCTGACGCTGCCTGGGGTGTGACGCAGACCCTCTCTGACGCTAAAACCTAATTGATATCACCCGCCGGGCGATCAGGGGGTTAAACCTTTATTGGGTTATATACGGCGGGTGCCCTGACACTATAAAAAGCAAACTAACTAACCAGCGTCACCCGTAACACTTATATGATGATTACTGGTGAAAGGGTTAACTAGGGGCAATTAGGGGGTTAAAACCTTTATTAGATAATATATGGGGGTACCTGACGCTATAAAAACCTGCGGCGAACCTAAAAAAAATTACTGGCTACCGATCTGCATCACCGACGCTAAGACAGCGATCAGAAAAATGATCGCTTAGCGACAGTGGTGATAGGGGGTGAAAGGGTTACCTGGGGGGCGATCAAGGGGGTTAAACCTTTATTAGATATTTTATGGGGGTACCCGACGCTATAAAAACCTGCGGCGAACCTAAAAAAAATTACTGGCTACCGATCTGCATCACCGACGCTAAGACATCGATCAGAAAAATGATCACTTAGTGACAGTGGTGATAGGGGGTGAAAGGGTTACCTGGGGGGCGATCAAGGGGGTTAAACCTTTATTAGATAATTTATGGGGGTACCCGACGCTATAAAAACCTGCGGCGAACCTAAAAAAAATTACTGGGTACCGATCTGCATCTCCGACGCCAAGACAGCGATCAGAAAAATGATCGCCAAGCGACGGCGGTGCTAGGGGGTGAAAGGGTTATCTGGGGGGTGATCAAGGGGTTAAACCTTTATTAGGGGGGTTAGGGGGCTACACTGGACCTAAAACTAAATGTAGTGACACTTTTACAGTCACAAATGTCACTGATTGCAGTGATCAGTAAATAAATGGTCACTGCAATCAGTGACACTGTGACTGGGGGCTGGGGGGTGATCTGGGGGGGCCTGGGGGGTGATTATGTGCCTATGTGTGCTGGTGTTAGTGTAGTGTTAGTGCACTGACCTGTGTGTCTTCTCTTGTACGACGCTCGGTATATGTGAGCACCGCACAGGAGATGACATCACTTCCTCCTGCTTTCTCGGTCTGTGTAAACATTACACAGACAGAGGGGGCATTTCTATTCGCCGGGAGCGATCGCGGGGGGGTGGTCGGAATCGAACGGCCGCCCCCCCATCTCGGAACGCTCCCAGACGAATTCCGACCGCTCACTGTACAGAAGGGGGGTCCGATCGGACCCCCCAACTGTACAAAGGCAATCACGTATGCTCTACGTGATTGTGCCTGTCGGTGCCATTGTGCCGACGTATATATACAGTGAACGGTCGTTAAGTGGTTAATGAAAAAAAGGAGGAAAATTAAAATAGCAAAGCACTGGAGTTGTTGCTAGAACCAATTAGGATTCACATTTTTATTGAAATATTAAACAAGAATTGAGATTGGTCACCATGAACAGCAACTCCAATTGTATGCCCATTTTCTGCTCTCCAGGTTTCATGAATCGCCACCATTAATCACAAAGTGCAGAGCTAAGATTTAATAAAAAGTCCCAATGTTGAGAAAATATGACATCTCAATAATAACAGTAAAATAGTTGTAGGTCCACACAAAGGAAAGTGCTGGGAAGAATCCATCACCAAGAAGGAAAGGTTCACACTGACTCTTACCCCAATGAGTGGACTACTTAAAAGAGAAGTATGTTTTGTTTGTTTTTTTGCTAGTCATACTTACCTCGGTGGATGCAGCATCAGACCAATGCTGCATCTGTCCCCCAGCGTCTTTGCACTGAGAACCGAACCACCAAACACTGCCGATGGCTCGGTTCTCACTCCTCCCCGAGCAGAGTGATGCTGACTGTCAGTCAGCATCGCTTCTGCTCTACTTCTCAGAGCTCATTGGAGCACTGTGCCCTGGAGGGGCAGGGAGCGGCCTTTTCAGCGTCTCAGCGGCTCGACGAGACTGCCATCAATTAATGCAGCTGGGGGATCCAGACTTGGAAGTCGGGTTGACGCGCTGCCTCGACTAATGGCAGTGACGTCAGCGGAGAGCGGACTTCAGACTGCTGAAAACGGGTCACAGGAGTGTAAAACGAATTGCACTCCTGTGACCCAGAGGAGAAGCCCAGCCTAAAAAGCTCAGGCTGGACTTCTCCTTTAATCAACAGCAGTCAAACACGCTTGAAAATCCTCCACTTAGATGTCACCATACACATGGGGAGCTAGATTGCATGAACACCAATAGGATCCTCCGTAGACAGACTCTCATTACATCAGGACATCATGTAAAAGGAATAAAAAGCTTTATTGCGCAGTTACTGACGATTACATTTATTAAAAGTACAGCAAAGGCCAGAATACTCACAAACAATGCAGTAAAAAGCACATTTAAATCTAATAAAAACCATCAATGTTTCCATCCAGGGCGATGGCCGGCTGTCGAGCTTGGCAACGTCACGTAACCCAACTTCTCACACTAAGTTTCGTCATAACCAGACGTCTTCAGGGGCGTGGCCACATATACAAGAGTTGCAATATATACGGTATATATATATGCTGCAAGCCGGAAATGGATTTAAAAAGCAATCACAGGAAGTGAAGAACAGGAAGTGTTGTATAGTACCCCCACCTAGGCACATTGCTACAATGTTACTCTGGACTGTCTCTAGGTTAATATGGGGCTAAAAAAATGGCGCTACCCCCATGACATACCTCAGAACACAGCAGTCTCCAGCCAAGAGTTATCTCCAAAAAGGTTCCAGGCAACAAAAATGGGTTGGGAAAAACATTTTAGTTTCTAATATTTTTCATTCAATTTTATACTGGTGTATAAAGGTCAGCTCACTGTTTACATCATTGATGATTTATCCAAATGTTTAATTTTTTTTAGAAATTTATGACATGCAAGGAGGGCAGGAGCTGTTCTTGGGAATTGAATCTTGCTGAAGTAGTCACGTTTTCTAGTAAGTTCAAAGGCATGATGTAAGTGAATAAAAAAGAATGTATTAAAATAATTTATGGAAAGGAAAAACACTGCAAGTAAGAGCCCATTCACACAGGGGCGTCTTTGGATCCGACTCCAAATCGCCCCAGGTCGCCCCTAGTCGCCTCAGGTCGCGCTGGCTGAAGAAATCAATGTAAGTTAATGGAGCCGTCCTTATGCACACTACTGCAGTCGCTCCGACTTCAAAAAAGGTCCCTGTACTACTTCAATCCGACTCCTAGGCGACCTGTAACCATTCATTTCAATGGGAGTCGCCTCTCACTGTCTTAATAGGAGCGACTCTCCAGGAAGATAACATACATTTATCAGGCAAACCTCTCGCTCCCCCCTCCCTCCCACAGAGCTGATTCTTGTTTGATTGGCCACTGGAATGTCTCCTGTCCTGCAGGCAACTTGGAGTTGCCTTGTAAATAGCTCCAGGTTGCGCTGAGTTGCCTCATAAAATCGTGTCTGAGTTGCCTCATAAAATCGCGCTGGAAGTCGTGTTGCCCCTGTGTGAATGGGCTCTTAGTTTGATTTTTCTATGCTTTTACCTGCAATTGTTTTCATATCTTCACAAAAATCACACAACAGATTTAAATGGCTAATAATCTTTTTTGCTATTTACAATTACCCATGCATATTTCATGCACTATACAACATCTCACCAATCTTTTTTTTTATTTTTTATTTTTTTGAAAGGTGTTTATTTATGAGTTTTGCATGTAAACACAAGAGTAAGAGCCCATTCACACAGGGGCGTCTTTGGATCCGACTCCAAATCGCCCCAGGTCGCCCCTAGTCGCCTCAGGTCGCGCTGGCTGAAGAAATCAATGTAAGTTAATGGAGCCGTCCTTATGCACACTACTGCAGTCGCTCCGACTTCAAAAAAGGTCCCTGTACTACTTCAATCCGACTCCTAGGCGACCTGTAACCATTCATTTCAATGGGAGTCGCCTCTCACTGTCTTAATAGGAGCGACTCTCCAGGAAGATAACATACATTTATCAGGCAAACCTCTCGCTCCCCCCTCCCTCCCACAGAGCTGATTCTTGTTTGATTGGCCACTGGAATGTCTCCTGTCCTGCAGGCAACTTGGAGTTGCCTTGTAAATAGCTCCAGGTTGCGCTGAGTTGCCTCATAAAATCGTGTCTGAGTTGCCTCATAAAATCGCGCTGGAAGTCGTGTTGCCCCTGTGTGAATGGGCTCTTAGTTTGATTTTTCTATGCTTTTACCTGCAATTGTTTTCATATCTTCACAAAAATCACACAACAGATTTAAATGGCTAATAATCTTTTTTGCTATTTACAATTACCCATGCATATTTCATGCACTATACAACATCTCACCAATCTTTTTTTTTATTTTTTATTTTTTTGAAAGGTGTTTATTTATGAGTTTTGCATGTAAACACAAGAGTAAGAGCCCATTCACACAGGGGCGTCTTTGGATCCGACTCCAAATCGCCCCAGGTCGCCCCTAGTCGCCTCAGGTCGCGCTGGCTGAAGAAATCAATGTAAGTTAATGGAGCCGTCCTTATGCACACTACTGCAGTCGCTCCGACTTCAAAAAAGGTCCCTGTACTACTTCAATCCGACTCCTAGGCGACCTGTAACCATTCATTTCAATGGGAGTCGCCTCTCACTGTCTTAATAGGAGCAACTCTCCAGGAAGAAAACATACATTTCTCCTGCAAAACTCTCTCTCCCCCCTCCCTCCCACAGAGCTGATTCTTGTTTGATTGGCCACTGAAATGTCTCCTGTCCTGCAGGCAACTTGGAGTTGCCTTGTAAATAGCTCCAGGTCGCGCTGTGATTCATACTCAGGTCGTGTCTGAGTTGCCTCATAAAATCGCGCTGGAAGTCGTGTTGCCCCTGTGTGAATGGGCTCTCAACAATACAATGAAATAAAAGGGAGTAACAAGGCACCAGTTATGTATTACAGAAAATGAAATACATCCATTTGGGTCTTGGTGACCAATTGAAAGCAATAATATCTAATAAAAATAAAACCCAATTCCCCAAAAAATTATTATTATAGTATCGGGAGAGGGGAACTAGAAACTAGTATGCAACAGGTTAGGTGCCTAGAAAACAAAACAACAGCAGACACACACACACACTCATACACACATACATCTCTACTGCATTAACTCACTCTACTACAAGAAGTTTAATTTCTTAAGTCTATATTCTTCCTTCCACAACTAAAGTAGCAGAGATCAGCAGAGATAGCTTGAAGACTGGTCTGATACCCTGTAATGCCATAGATATGGCCCCATGTTACTCTAGGAGGATTTCGCAAATCTTTATCCTCCGTCATACATTTCTCAGCCAAGTACAGTTTTAAACATTACAGTTCCCTAAATACTGCATGATTCAGCTTTTGGCACTTTTTACCTTGCTATGGTTCTGCGCTCATGTTATACATTTTTGAAAACATATACCGTAGTTGAATTAAACACAATACTTCTGCTAGACACAAAATTATGTATCTTAGGTTTCCCACACAAAAATGTAAAAGTATATTTTCAAGAACCATTGCATTAGTTTATAAACATCCTTTTAAATACATTTCAGGATAGCCACACATGCTTTGATGCAGGACTGAAAGAGAAAAATCTATAGATTACCCTATCCACCCTAAAACAGCATGAATGGAGCTTCTGCCGAAACTGTATTCTGACTACCTGAACAGTTAAGCTGGCCATAGATGGTTTGAATCTTGGCCAGTTAAGCAGGGACTGGTCGAGATTCAAACCATCTATGGGCATGCGGAATGTACCCAAGTCAATCCATCACTCGACTTAGGTACAACCAGCATGTTGAATTTTTGGCATGCAATTAATCGCCAATAACCACTGTGTTCTCTCGGCAGGGACAGCTCTGCTGTAGGGATTCCTCCTATCAACACTGATTTTCTTCCCTGCCACCATGGGGGAAAGAATCGCACCATTTATGGCCTGCCTTACTGTCATGTATAGCTAGCATTACCGATGGTGTTGTCAAAACTGCTATGACTGCTAAAAGGTGCAGGAAATCATACCAACTAATATGACGATGACCACTGCTAGCCTAACTACTTGCTTTGAGCACTTTTTGTAATTTTGTGAGTGTTACTGTTTAGCTAAGTACAACTTCCAGCCTCCAGCCACCACTGTGTTCTTGCTGGGTGTCCAGTGTGTCCAGTGTGTCCCTGAGCCAGCAAACTTGCTCCTAATGTATCCACTGCTGTATGTGCTCAAACTTGGAGACTTTCAAAAATATAGAGTTAGAACCGCAGTACACAGAGGAGCCTTGATGTCAGGGGCGGCTCCAGACAAATTATTTTGGGGGTGCTGTGAGAGTGCTAAAGGTATATGTGAAGGAGCTAATGCAGTGCGCTTTTATGGGCGTGACAAAAAGTGGGTGTGTTCAATAGTGGGAGTAAACAGAAGTGGGTGTTTTTTTATGGATTATCCCATTGTATAGACAAAATAGGGCCCTGGAGCACACTAAAAAGGTTGTTGGAGTAAAATAAGCCCAAATGGGACCAGCAATGATACCCCCCCACACACACACAAGTGTCCGCATTAATCTCAGCAAGCGTAAAGGCCAGAACAGCACAAATAACCCATGGCATGGAACAAAAATAAAATAAATTCTCAGCCTTGCACATTGATTAGCCCCAAGCACAGAAAAATAATTAAACCTCCAGCACAGCACAACACTTAAATGGATTGTAAAGTCAGAAGTTTTTTTTTATGTTAATGCATTCTATGCATTAAGATAAAAAGCCTTCTGTGTGCAGAAGCACCCCTCAGCCCCCCTAACACTTACCTGAGGTCCCTCTCTGTCCAGAGATGTCCACGAGTGTCTCAGCCATCTGAGATTCTGCCTCCTGATTGTCTGAGACACAGCAGAGGCGCCATTGGCTGCCACTGCTGTCAATCAAAGTCAGCTAGCCAAACAGGAGAGAGAGAGGGCAGGGCCGGGTCCAGGCTCTGTGTCTAAATGGACACAGGGAGCTGTGACTCAGCTCAGATGTCCCCATAGCAAGCTGCTTGCTGTGGGGGCACTTGACAGGAGTGAGGGGCCAGGATTACAGAATAGGGACCCAAGAAAAGGATGATCCCAGCTGCTCTGTGCAAATATCAACTGCAACAGAGCAGTTAAGTATAACATGTTTGTTATTTTTATAGGAAAAAAAACGACTTTACAATCACTTAAACCATCAGCATGGCAAAGTAATATACCCACAGCACTGCACAACAATTTACCTCCAACAACTTACTCCCAGCAAGGCACAATAATAAACCTCAGCAAGGCTTAGTAACTCCCAGCACTGCAATAAACCACAGGATTGTGCATTATTAATCCCCAAAACTACACAATGATTAACCTCCAGCAGTATAGCAGTCAGTGTGCCCACTTTAGTATGTAGTGGAGTAGTGTGCAGTATGCAGTGGGGGTAGGATGCAGTGGGGGCAGTATGTACTTGTGGCACTATGCAGTGGGGGGAGTGAGTAGTATGTAGTGAGGGCAGTGAGCAATATGTAGCGGGGGAAGAATGTAGTGGGGGTAGTGAGCAGTATGTAGTGATTGCAGTACGTAGAGGGGGCAGTGAACAGTATGTAATGGGGGCAGTACATAGTGGAGGCAGTGAGCAGTATGTATTGGGGGGGGCAATATGAAGTGGGGCAGTGTGTAGTGGGGGCAGTATGAAGTGGGGGCAGTGTGGAGTGGGAGCACTATGTAGTGGGGGCAGTCAATGTGCAGTGGGGGCAGTGAGTGTGTAGTGGGGACAGTCGGTGTGTAGTGGGGACAGTCGGTGAGTAGTGGGGGCAGTCAGTGTGTAGTGGGGGCAGTGTGTAGTGGGGGCTGTCAGGGTGTAGTGGGGCAGTGGGGTCAGTCAGTGTGTAGTGGGGGCAGTCAGAATGTAGTGGGGACAGTATGTAGTGGAGACAGTCAGTGTGTAGTGGGGGCAGTCAGTGTGTAGTGGGGACAGTCAGCGTGTAGTGGGGGAAGTCAGTGTGTAGTGGGGACAGTCAGTGTGAAGTGGGGGCAGTGTGCAGTAAGGGCAGTGTGTAGAGGCACCCCTGTGATCTGATCCCATCTGTTTGTGTGCAAGTTAGGGAGCTGAAGAAATAAAGAGGGAGGGAATTCCTGTAGGGACAACTTTTCAGCAGTGGCGGGCCGTCACGGTCTCTGCCCCCCCCTATAGCTAGTCCTTTAAGTGTGTCCAGACCCCAGACACACAGTTGTCTATTGGAAGCTTGATGTGGTTGCAATCAGCTGATTGCGGCTAAGAAGCTTCATTGGGCTGTCTTTAGAGTATGTTGGGGCGCAAGTGCTGCACCCACGAACACTCCCACTCTACAATGATTGCTCCTTAGGCCCCTATGCTTCTTTGTCATTGGCACGGTCCAGAGGATGGTGGGCAGTCATTTTTGCGAAACTGTAGCTTCACTTTCGGTTTCCCATTCACTCATCAAGGTAGGTGTATATAGCTGTATGGTTATACAACAACACAAAAATCCAGCGTTTAATGGGCAAGGATAAGCAGACTATTGAAATGGCTATGTAGCGACCTCACCCCTCTCACCCCTTCTCATTCTCGGCTTGTCTGTCTTTGTCTAGGGGTGTTAGTACCGGGGGGAGGGATGAGATACACCACGGCCCATGTCCTCCATAGTGAAGAGGTGAAGGCCAGAAAGATCGGGCTTTGTGTAGATGTCCTAGAGTCAAATCCTTTCCTCCGTCCTTTGCTCCTAGTAACCAGAGTTCCACACACTGAATAGGTCCAACACAGTTTTATTCTTTTCAGCGAATGAACATACAGCACAGTCAAGTTGGGACCTTTGCAACAGTTCAGTATTAATGGGAGTAGGTCGACGCACAATCCTTTAAAGTATCGCTAACCACTGTGGTATCACCAGTGGCGAATAGTGACTGCGACTGACTATATGAGGTAGAACATGAATTACCTTCGCTAGCACAGCCCCTGTCAAGGGAAGGATATCCGTCCAAGGGAGTCACCGGAGGCCTCTCTGTCACCAGCAATGCTGCGCCGGACTCTCCAGAGAAGTTCCGGTCACCAGTCTCTTCGACCTCAGACACGGGCACCCAAGGAGTTAGGGCCCCCTCGAATTCCTCCACCCTCGCGGAACTTAGTCGAAGGTACTGAGCCCCAGGCATCCGCCATAGTACCTCACCCCAAGCTAAAGGTGCCTGAGATGGACTCCATCTCCCGCTCCGGCCAGGTCAAGGGAACCTGGTCCCGGAACACCGGAACGCCAGCACCCAGGCTGAGGGTGCCTAAGTGCGGCTGTGTCTTCCGACTCCGAACTCTGAACTCCGTGGTAAGGGCGTCCGCCCCCTTTATCCCTTCTCCCTTTGCGTCACAGCGGGTTCCCCGCCCCGCTATACCAGCGCCAGGGGAGGACAAAAAGGCACAGTCTTGCGGTGTGGGCTCATCTCCGGCCAGGGCGACAATGCCACCTGCAGGCCGCAGTGAACCTCACACCACCAGAGTCCTCCAAGAACCATAAAAGAGTCTCGGATTCCCTAGCAATCAGTGCATCTGGGTTACACTACCACCCAGATGCTTCCCTTAAATTCAAATACCCGCTACAGCTATAAAACATTTATTGTAGCTTCCATAAGATCAAAAAAAGGCAGTTAGTAAAATAGCTGAAAACAGCACAAGGAAAAAAGGACTGTATATAAAAACTGGACTTTTATGCCCTCCCACTACTATTTGGACTACCCCCTGCCACTGTTTAGCGCTTCAGATTTTTTGGTGTTTCTTATAGCTGTATGGTAGTGGACAGATGATGAGAATCATCAGAGAAACACTGCTTAGAGTTAGGCCTTGCTCTGCTTCCATTCCAGATTCCACCACAGTCCACACGACTGTGGTGGAATCTGGAATGGAGCAGAGCAAGGCCTGACATTCGCCCCTCCGCTGTGCACACACACTTCTCCGCTTCTCTCTCCACTCCGCTTGAATCAGTGGCAGTGCAGACTGGGCCCAGGGAATGACTGATCGCGTAGCTGGAGGGTACATGTACACACTGACTGGCACTGCACAGGGATCGGCCCGGAGGAAAGAGACTGAGAGAAGGCATTATCATGACTGAACTGAAGTGACTACATCATCTTTCCACTACCATACAGCTATAAACACCCACCTTCTTCCTTCCTGTATATAGAAACCTTCCTCCATCATCACTGACTGCAGCTATACATCATCTGTCCTGTTACTGTATATATAGCTGTATACAGGACAGTATATCTGCAGTCAGTGATGATGGATGAAGGTCTTTATATACAGGAAGAAAGGTGGGTGTATATATAGCTGTATACACCAACCTTCCTTCCTATATATACTAATGCCATCCACAGAGATCGGCCCGGAGGAAAGAGACTGAGAGAAGGCATCATCATGACTGAACTGAAGTGACTACATCATCTTTCCACTACCATACAGCTATAAACACCCACCTTCTTCCTTCCTGTATATAGAAACCTTCCTCCATCATCACTGACTGCAGCTATACATCATCTGTCCTGTTACTGTATATATAGCTGTATACAGGACAGTATATCTGCAGTCAGTGATGATGGATGAAGGTCTTTATATACAGGAAGGAAGGTGGGTGTATATATAGCTGTATACACCCACCTTCCTTCCTGTATATACTAATGCCATCCACCCCCTCTATATACAAATACTGTACACCCTCCATACTGTACAGGCCGCATTTGATGGGATTAGTAAGGCTGCATAGGATGGGCACAGTAAGGCTGCATATGCTGGGCACAGTAGGGCTGCATATGATGGGCACAGTAAGGCTGCATATGATGGGCACAGTGAGGCTGCATATGGTGGGCACAGTGAGGCTGCATATGATGGGCACAGTGAGGTTGCATATGATGGCCACAGAAGGACTGCATATGATGGAGGCTGCACATGATGGGCACAGTAAGGCTGCGTATGCTGGGCACAGCGATGCTGCATATGATGTGCACAGTGAGGCGGCATATGATGGGCACAGTGAGGTTGCATATGATGGGCACAGTAAGGCTGCATATGATGGGCACAGTAAGGCTGCATTTGATGGGCTCAGTAAGGCTGCATTTGATGGGCGTAGTGAGGCTGCAATTGATGGGCACAGTGAGGCTGCATATGATGGACAGTTTTGTGTAGCAGTATTGATACATAATCACCTGATAAATGGCTATTTACAGCCCTGCATTACTAACAGTTTAATTTTTCAGTTTGCTTGCGCCCCCCCAAAAATTTTGTGTACCAGCCACCACTGCTTTTCAGCACTAACTGACCTCATGGCTGCAGGCAAAGACACCCAGGGCTGCCATCTCGGCTCCTCCTCCCAGTCCAGCCCAGTGCATTTTCAGCCAGAGATGGCACCAATGTGTGAGTCAGCCACACCCCTGCCCGCCCCACCCACCAGCTTGATCGTTTTACTAGAATCTACTTTTCTACAGGCATATGAGAGACCTTACAGGCTGGCAGCCCTAGGAGGCTGATCGCCGAGCACTGCAGCCAGAGACAAAGTCAGAGGCAGCTCCTGCCAGTCCCCTTTGCAACCCGATAGAGCGGAGGACTGCCTATAGCCTATGGGAGGCTGTGGTCAAAACGATGAGGGGCTTGCAATATTTTTGGGGGGCTACAGCACCCCCCCAAGCACCCACCTGGCGCTGCGACTACTTGAGCTAGGCACTGTGGCTTCTACATATATTTTAAAATGTGTGCCACTAAAACCTCTGTTTTAACATAAA
Organism: Rana muscosa; assembly: GCA_029206835.1. Classification (NCBI taxonomy): domain Eukaryota; kingdom Metazoa; phylum Chordata; class Amphibia; order Anura; family Ranidae; genus Rana; species Rana muscosa. The sequence continues at coordinate 1,097,295,608 of CM055122.1, read as the reverse complement.
TTGTTAGACAGGGTCAATTTGTGTGGGTTTTTTTTTTTTGCAGACTAGCTGGTAAATGTGCCGAGTAATTTTTTGTTGTTTTAATGTATAGGATGCATTAAGGTGAAAAAACACGAAGCTTTACAACCCCTTTACGAAGGATTAGGCTACCTGCAGGCAAACCTGACCTTAATTTATCCACTGCTATATGTGCTCCAATTTGGAGACTCTCAAAACTATAGAGCTAGGACCACAGTATATAGAGGAGTCTTGGCAGGCACTGTTGCTTTTACATATAATCATAATTATATATATATATATATATATATATATATATATATATATCAAATGTGTGCAACTAAAACCTCTTTTTTAACCACCTGCCGACCAGTGGCAGCTGCAGCGATGACTGAGACATATTTTTTTTTCAACCGTCGATTCTGAAGCTGGTAAATGTAATCCCAGGGACTAAAGAGCCCCTGGATTACTTTACAGGCAGTGGTAGGGCCCTTCCCCCCGAATGATCAAAGAGTCAGGCAAGGATGCCACCGGTGGCATCTGGTTCCTGAGACACAGTGAGGGGAATAGATGTTGTTCCTCCTGCCGTAGGATGTCAGAAACTGGAAGGAGGAACTTTATCACTTCTGATTTCGGTCTCATGTAAATAAGCCCTTACCAGCTTGAACAAGCATCAGATCAAACAGGTCTTGATTTGATCTAATGTTTTGGATGGTAGAGGAGAGATCTGGGGTCTAATAAATACCATATTTCTCCAACCAGAGGACTGGTCATTGCCCAGGCTATCACAAGGGATGATCAGCTTTAAAAACTTTGAATTAATACCTAACTGCATATATTGGTGCTTTGCATATCTGTTTGGGGCTCAGCTATAAAATGGTACATTGTTCCAGCTACTCAGACATTGTTTTTTAAAGAAAATCTATAGTCATAGCATACACTTTCATTTTATAACATCAGCATTGTAATAACAATACAGTCAATAGCTATGTTTGACAAATCAATATAAGCTTACTTAAAAAACATTTCCTTTTGTGTTGTGCATGCTGCCTGTCTGCTGGCCATCTCTTTCCAAAAATTCCTGGATTCCCTGCATGCTTTGCAGCTTCTCCTCTGCTATTTACTTTCGGTTTCTAAGGACTACATATCCCATGGTACCTTGTTGACTTTGAATCAGTGTTTCCTATACTGACTCCACCTTCTGAAACTTCTCCTGTCAGTACCTCTGTAGTTCAGAAGGCAGACTCTGTGAATTCTGTGACACAGCAGTGCCCACTCATAGGGAATACTGAATATATGTCAAAGAATTCAAGAAAGTATATGTGTGGAATTTTCACAAAGTATGTTTACAGAGTTTTCAGATTAATAGGCGTAGGCTTGAAATAATTGAAATGTTATGTACAAATGAATATATGATTTTATGTTTTGACCATAGATACACTTTAAGTACGCATATTTATTAGAAGAGATCTACAAATAAAGGGACTTTAAATAGCATGCCACTGGTGAAAAATATATAATGGAGCAAAGAATAATAAAAAAAAACACAATTTCTTTTATTGTACAACATCCTAAAAGTTATACATAAACGCCATTTTAGAAACAATTCAAAAAAGAGGGAGCAAGCGCCCAGAACATATAATAGCTTAAATTTGTTTACGCATTTACATTTTTTCCACTACTTCCTCAGGACCGTTAGTGCTTATTAATCAACATAGAAACTACAGTTACTCCTCTGCAATAGAGACAAAACACAATCAATATATTAAAGAAATCAGAATATATACAGTATACAAATCAATAATAGCAAAGATGGCAAATTACTCTCCAAACATAACTGGGAGAAAAAAAAACACTCACTGCAAAAGATGACCTAAAAGGTTACCAAAGGAAAGGGATAGGAATATGGTGTGCTGGCTGGCCCGTGGGAGAGCTCTATAATGCACAAAATAAAGGGGATAACCAACCAATTTCAAACTGTATACAATAACAACTACTGTGTAGATGTAAAAAACATAAAACTTATTAAAGGAGAAGTATGGGATGGGTTAAATAACTAGTACATATCACATTAGTCACATATCAGCTAGTCTTTTTTTCCTACCGCTTTTAGTTTTTACAGCCTGTGCACATGTACTTTCCTTCAGCTGGCAAAAACGGTTCATTTTCAGTTTAAAAAGTTTCAGGGGGTGTGTACATCTTCACCAACACACCAACACACCCCCTGCCTCTGTCCCCCCTACCCTAAGAGACGTGGCTGTGCTGATAGATAGAAATATATAGTGTAGATTCTCATACACAGCACTATCAGTGACTTCTCTCACATTACACTCACTGAAGTGCTGAAATCTCTGCCGACTCTTCTAATCATTGAAGAGGAGGAGGGAGGGGGAGAAGAGAGGAGTGAAAAGGGAGGGGGGGGGAAGTTATGCTCTGTGAGAGCAGAGGGAGGAGAGAGGACATCAATCAAGCAAAATGACTGGAATGGGGGTGTATCCAGACTTCATGTCCAGACCATTGTCAGGATGATGCTGTATGAAAGACTGTAGAACCTCCCATAGGTATTTATCTCGATTTTAACAGAACGGGGGGCACTTCTAAGAGGGCTGGGAGGGTTTATAGATATCAGCAGCTCACATAGAATAGATGTAAGCAAAAAAAAGAAACCCATACTTCTCTTTTCAGAATGAGGAGAACAATAATACTAGAAAAGCCTCCACATTGGTCCATGGATAAAAAGCTACAGATAGACAAAGACAGTATAAGGAAAGGCTTGGTAATGCCCCCAAATTTTCCCTGAAAAAGATTAAAATACATGAAAGAAACAAAGTAAATATATAGTGACCCAAAAACAAATACCACAAACAGGCATCATAGGGGACATGGCTAATATATAAATTGAGCAAAGTTCCATAAAGGGATAGACCTCTTAACAGGCACAAAAGAGATTATCCTCAAAATAACTATAAAGAGGGATGATGCCCTGGTGAACATCTCTGTGTAATATTTATACTAGATCGTTCCCTGACATTCGCAACTAGTATTGCAGTAAGTACACATATTAACTGCTTCCTGACCAGCCTCCGCAGTTATACTGCGGCACGTTGGCTCCCCTGGGCGAGCCGTCGTAGCTGTATGTTGGCAGCTTCAAGACCACTAGGGGGCGCGCGACTGAGCCGATGAGCGTGCCCGGCAGTCTCGATGTCCGCCAGGCACCCGCAATTGCTCCACACAGAGACAGAACGGAGGTCTGTCAATGTAAATAGACAGATCTTGGTAATGTCAGGGGTGAAGAGACTGATCAGTTGTTCCTAATGCCTAGGAACAACAATCGGTCTCCTCCCCCAGGCAGTCCCATCTCCCCCACAGTTAGAAACACTCCCTAGGACACAGATTTAACCCCTTGATCGCCCCCTAGTGTTAACTCCTTCCCTGTCAATGACATTTATACAGTAATCAGTGGCTATTTTTAGCTCTGATCGCTGTATAAATGTCAATGGTCCCAAAAAAGTGTCAAAAGTGTCTGATCTGTCTGCCGCAATGTCACAGTCCCGATAAAAATTGCAGATCACTGCCATTACTAGTAAAAAAAAAATTATAATAAAAATTCCTATTTTGTAGATGCTATAACTTTTGTGCAAACTAATCAATATACGCTTATTGCATTTTTTTTTTACCTAAAATATGTAGAAGAATACATATCGGCCTATACTGAGGAAGAAATTTGTTTATTTTTTGGGGGATATTTAATATAGCAAAAAGTAATAAATATTGTTATTTTTTTTCAAAATTGTCGCTCTTTTTTTTTGTTTATAGCGCAAAAAATAAAAATCGCAGAGGTGATCAAATATCACTAAAAAAAAACTCTATTTGTGGGAAAAAAAGAACGTCAATTTTGTTTTTGTAAAATGTCGCATGACCGCGCAATTGTCAGTTAAAGCAACGCAGTGCCGTATTGCAAAAAACGGCCTGGTCATTAAGAGGCCAAATCTTCCGGGGCTTAAGTGGTTAAATACTATTCAATTAATTACATGCTGACCAGTTATGTTAAATGTATCACAACAATGTAAACTAGTTTTGCAAAAGCAGTGGTCTCCAGGGCTGAGCTCCATTCTGATTATAGCTCTGCCCCATCAGCTCATTTTTAATACAGCTCCAAGTCTCTGAATGATTAGTATTGTATAGGTGTCATATAGCGCCAACAGTTTGCACAGCGCTTTACAATATAAAGGGAGGAAATACAGCAACAATACAATTCAATACAAGAGAGTTAGGAGGGCCCTGGTCTCTGCTCTGGCTTCAGGCTCTAGAGTTGGAATAATTCCAACTGGAGCTAACTGCAGAAGTTGCACACCTGTGTGTACACCTGTATGACTTCTGTAATGTAAGCACTTTTTTGATTGTTATGTAACTTTCAGTAAAGCATAAAAAAACACAAAACATTAAAACTTGCTCAGACATTTGATTTACAAAGAAGAAAATATTTTTACAATAATTTCCATCAATTATAGTGATGTAATGATGGGAAGATCAGTGTTGTACTAATTGGATAACTGCTGCAGTTTGTAATTTGTCCAATTGCGTGGATTTAGCTGTCATGTGAAGTCATTCATCCCTATAAATAGCCAAATTACATTTCAGTTCTCATTACTTGTTTTTACTCTGGGGAGGTTTGTATGTTTAAAATGTTGCTCATGTTTATTCTAAACTTATTACATAATGGTGCTAAAATGCATATTTCTTTAAAAAAAGTACCCAACTACAAAACTCCTGAGCTTTTGTGCTGTCTATGTAGCAGCTTCAGTAGTGATGTATGGACACTCTGGTCCAAGTGCACCTCTGCACACAGTGCTTGCCCCAAATTACAACAGGTACTTGCCAATAGGTGCTTGCCCCAAAGTCCAACAGGTACACAAAACTGTTATCCATATGTCTAGAGACAACTCACTCTGATGCATTTCACCACCTCAGGCTTATTTATAAAGATCATTCTCTGCAATTCAGCCTCATGTGGTGAAATGCATCAGTTTGGTAGGTCTAGGTAGGGACCATGGTTATTGGTGGAAAAAAGCTCTGAATATCTGACTTCATTGGAATGTGTCTGCATGTTTTTTTTTTTGCAGAGTTCTGTCCCATACTATTTTTTAACATTTAATACGTGATAGCAAAGTTATACTGTTGTAAGAAGGTGCTAAATGGTAGCTGCAAGGCAGGGACATGAACTACATAGCTTTGGAATGTTGAAATCGTGTCAGAGATTCCATACATGATTGTTAATCTTCCATACATGAAAGTGAACACTGTTCAACAGTACAGCATCAAATTCAGCCTGGGTCGTAGCTGATTACCTATACATATGTATTGATAGATTGGCCATATTGAAATGTATGGATTTCTTGAACGCCAACCAGTCTCATTCAAATCCAAGGATTATGCTTTGCGACATGGTCGTAATCCTGAGGGGGCCACCTTCCTAGGGATAGATAAATTTACTGGCCATTGGAGGGACGGTGATACTGTCAGGGAGATTTCCCGATTAGAAACAAGATGGATCTATCAAGCCCAAACGTATGCCCCATTTGGAATGAACATTGAGTGGGACATCAATTCCTTTATAAATAATAGTTAATATGATGATAATGTTATTATTGTATTCTGAGATCTATTTCATATCAGATTTGCCTTTTTGTCTAATTTTAGATTTATTGTTATCTTTTTATGAGATTTATATACCTATATTGCTTTGTCTCATCATCATATTAGTTTTATGTATCGTTTTTGATGTATTATTATTTCTTACCACGAGATGGCGCTTATTATAGGAACAGATTGGGTTTAATAACTAATATTATCCAGCACGCTCAATAGTGTTTTTTATTCAATTTGTATAGATGTTTTTTATATGTTACAAATGTGAATTTTATGTATATGAGCCGCCCTTACGTGTGAGTGGCCTGTGGTTGTGGTTCTGGTTCCCTGGAATGCAGCCAATATCTGGAATTCGCATAAGTCGTCCCCTTTATAAACAGCAGCATCACATGCCTAGGCCACGACCCTGACGATGTAATTTGATGATGAAACACGTAGGGAGGAGCTGGAGCGTGTAAAGCAAACGTGGACCGGGACGCAGCGGCCATTTTGTCGTTTGGAAACACTGGTCATTTTCATATGCCTGACTTACACTGAGAACATGTAAGTTTATTAAAAAATTTTTACCAAATAAACACATTAATTGGATGTTTGCGCAATGAGCATTCTTCTCTTCATCCCTGGTAGTACTATTGCTGAGGTGAGGATCCTCTATTGGCATTCTTGACGGTTGATGGTGAAGTTTGAATACCACCAAAAGAAAGCTCTATTTGTGGGAGAAAAATGTGTCAATTTTGTTTGGTTACAACATCGCACGACCGCGCAATTGTCAGTTAAAGCGACAAAGTGCCGTATCGCAAAAAATGGCCTGGTCATTGGGCAGCCAAATCTTTCTGGGGCTGAAGCGATTAAAGAAACACTTGAAAGTGATTTACAATAACTTTGAAAATGCAAATTTAGAACAGCTTTATTTGAATAAATATACATTAATATTTGATTTAGTGTTTCTTTCAATTTTTTAACAACATTTTTTTATTTTATTTGTTGCAATTCTACATTTTTATTCATCCATGTGTAGCGGGGTCCCCTTTAAGACTCTCGGGACTACCTTACCCAGAATCCCTTTCGGCATGTTTCCACCCCAGAGACTCATGGGAGGGGTTATAAAAGGAGGAGGCGAGGCTGGGCTCGGCCTCTTTGGGACACGAGACTTCAGTGACTGATCCTCCTGTGCAGATGTGCCGGAGTGCAAGGCCTGAAGCCTGAGGCCTTGCGCAGCACCAAAGAGCCTTCCACCCCACTGCGAGCCTGGGTGGCATCTGACTTCACTTGTCTACAACCTTGGTTGGATCGGGGACCCGATCGCTGGAGACACTGTGTGTGTGAGGACACAGTCGGTGGAAGTTCCCGGACTGGGATCGCGTCCGGAGAGGTGAGAGGGCGTATGCTCAGACCATATACTGTTGTTGCTAATGTGCCTATAGACTGCTGTGGCCCACAAGTTTATTTCTGATACTCTCACTGGAGATCCATATCAGAGCGGAACTTAGAGTTCATGAAGTAACGTGTTTAGTTCATCACAACCTTCCCATTGGATTACAAATGGTATTCTGTTAATGTGCACCACCTTTAAAGAATTGCCGGTGAAGAAACCATCACCCCCTATAGACTGAGTCTTAGATATCTGAGCCAGGCCTGGCCAGCTAGTTAGTTCATTTGGTTACTGCGTCACAGGACGCCTAGTTAATGGTCGCCCACGCGGCGCACCTTTACTGTTCATTTTAAATGCATAGTGTGTTATTACTGTAGGGCTCTGCAATTTTTTACCTGTGAACTGTTACCACTGTTAACTTTTCTTACTAAAAGCTTAAAGTAAATTTTATACCCTTTTCATTATTGTCTTGGTGTCTGGGTTTACTCATACAGTATAAGAAAATATATATTGCTGCCAATACTAACTGTGCCAGTAGGGGGTCGAGTACATTGCCGGGGGTTGGCGGAGCTGTTTTCAGGGCCCAAACTAAATTTGCCGCCTTCTTAATTGAAGGTATCGCTACACGTGGGGGTTCTCGTCCGGGATCCTGATACAGCAATTAAACGCCAGAGGTGCCATCATGGACCCGCAAGGAATAAGAGCGTGGTGCGAAGTGGCTAAGACAGACCCAAGCCAGTCAGTGGTCATCAACCTACCAGGGGAGGAATGGTCAATTGAAACGATAGAGGAGTTAATGAAGTCAGTGACCCCAGATCACACACCGCGGGTGATGGGAATAAAGTCAGACCCAGACATCTCATACCAGTATGCACTAGTGGAATACTTGGACGGGATACCAGAGGCTTGTAAGCGCAACTGTGTACAGACGCCAGATAATAGATCCTATAGGTTGGCGCACGCAATTAAGAAGGAGCCATCACCGACGGGATCACCGCAGGCTGGGGCCTGTACCCCACCTGAAAGAGGAGACAGGGCGACGCCTCCGGTGGCGCCTGCACCTGTCACTGCTATATCACCAGAACTGATAAATGCAATAGGGGATCTGCTGACCAAGTGTCAGAAGACGAGCACGGTCCATGTAGAGACTAGCTACCGGAGACTAAAGACATTCTCGGGGAAGCTCCCTGTCCCTGCAGGGGAAGAAGATTTTGACACCTGGGTGGAGCAGGCATTGCAGGCAGTAGAGGCATGGGAGGTGCCTGAAGCGCAGAAGAGGCAACGAGTGATAGAAAGCCTTAAAGGCGCAGCAGCAGAAGCAGTAAAAAGTTTTCGGTTTGGAAACACAGATTGCACGGCCCAAGACTGTCTAGCTATGCTACAGGAAGAGTTTGGTCAACTGGAAAAGGTGACAGAGATGGTCTACCAATTTGAACATACTTTCCAACAACCGAAGGAGAAACTTTCGGAATATGTTAGAAGACTGAACAGGTTGCTGTGCAAGATTGTGTTAAAGAAGGGAATGAAGCCCCAAGATACAGATGCGGCAAGAATGAAACAAGTTTTAAAGGGAGCATTACGCTCGGATCCAGTCTGGCTGCACCTGAAGACCTCGGGAGGAGGAACGCTACTGACTTATGCTGACTTGATAAAAATCATCAGAGATGAGGAGGCGCTACAACAGGACCAGCAAATGATAAAGGCAAATGTTGTACCCGCACAGGTGCTAGTCAATCCAGTACTGACCCCTGAAAGAGACTCAGAGGTAGACACTCTAAAAGCTCAAATGTCCAAGGTGTTAGAGATGTTGACCTCTCTGATGGCAAAAGACACAGAGGGTCCCAAGAGAGAAGTATCAAGGAAGGAATTATTCCCAATTGCCTCAGCACCCGCATCTTTACAGGAATGGGGAGATATAGTCTGCTTTAACTGTGGAGGAATTGGCCATATTGCAGCTACATGTTCCAGTCCCAAGAAGAAGAAGCCAGACAACCGCAAGCCGGCGGGAAACTCCAGAGGGCCCCGGTGAAGGAGTCAACCGGGTGCCCATCACTTTCAGTGAGCTCCAAGCTGAATGCGAAGCAGAAGAAAAGAGGAGATAAAACACCTCAGAGGAAATGCAACATTCCTCAACAGAGATACACCCCAGAAAAAGGGGGCAAGACCCCTCAGAAGGGACACAGCACTCCCCAGAGGGGGTGCACATCTAAGAAGAATAATAGTATCCCCCAGCGGGTCCGTACACCCATTGAAAGGAGGGAAATCAATGCATACCAGGCTCAAGAAAGATTAAAGTCCAAAGGGAATTGGATGAGAGAGAGTCCGAAAGGAAAGGGTCAGAAGAAGGCGACCCCTGCCAGGCCATATCCGGAGAAGCTGGTAGGCCCATCTCCTATAGTGCCTATTCAAGTGGAGGGAGTCTACACAAGAGCCATCTTGGATACTGGGGCACAAGTGACCCTGTTATACCGACATTTCTACGATAAGCACTTGAGTCACCTGCCCATCCAGAAGATAGAGGGACTAGAGATATGTGGGATTGGAACCCAGAATTTCCCCTACGATGGCTATTTGCCTGTCAAGATGATCTTTGACCCATCTGTGGCTGGAAGAACCGAAGTGTTTGACACCCTGGCGGTTGTGTGCCCTCGGCCGTCAGGAGCCAACAAGAGTTCCCTTATAATAGGGACGAACACGAACCTGGTCCGAAGACTTCTGACCCCTCTAGTGAAAGAGAAGGGGTCTGCGGAAACCAAGATCCACCCCATGCTGAAGACGGCTTACCAACGGCTGGTCCTAGAGCAGAAGACCCCTGGAGAGGGGATAGGGAAGGTGTGGAGACTTGGAAGAGAAGGGATAGTGTTGCAGCCCGGCGAAGTAACCTGTCTCAGAGCCACTGTGAAGCTTACTTGGGAGCAGCCTGGACCCTTTGTCATGTTGGCGTCCGACCCAAGGGAAGAGTCCCCCGGTCTGGAAGTGATATCAGAAGTGATTCCGCTGAAGGCCCTGAAGAAGGCCCATTGTAGAGTTCCAGTGAGTGTTAGGAACAACACAGATGGCCCCATGGAAATCCCAGCCAGGATGCTGCTGGGCCAGGTGAGCCCTGCTGCCCCTGTCAACTTGTCAGAAGTAAAGGGGGCGGGCTTGGAGGAGATGCTTGGGAGAAGCTATCCATGGAATCTGCCCAGGGCTTGGAGGTAGAGAGCCAAGGCCCAGTTGACCAGATGGGAGAAGATCTTCTCCAAAGATGAGTTCGATGTGGGGTGTGCAAGGAGTGCCACCCATCGGATCCGCCTCCAAGAAGATAAGCCCTTTAGAGAGAGTGTCAGGCGGGTCCCACTAGCTGATCTGGAGGATCTAAGGGAACAACTTGCAGAACTCAAAAGGACTGGTGTGATACGGGAGTCCAGAAGCCCCTATGCCTCCTCGATAGTGGTGGTCAGGAAGAAGAATGGATCGTTGAGGCTCTGTATTGACTACAGGACTCTTAACAGGAGAACCATACCCGACCAGTACACCACTCCGAGGATAGAGGATGCCCTACAGAGCTTGTCTGGAGCCAAGTGGTTCAGTGTTATGGATCTCAAGAGTGGGTACTATCAGATCCCTATGCACCCAGAAGACAAGGAGAAGACAGCTTTCATAACCCCAGTGAGATTCTTTGAATTCGACCGGATGCCCCAAGGTCTGTCTGGAGCCCCAGCTACTTTCCAACGTCTCATGGAGAAGGCTGTAGGAGACATGAACCTTATTGAAGTCCTTGTATACCTGGACGATGTCATTGTCTTTGGAAGAACCCTGGAGGAACACGAGGGGAGGCTGGAAAAAGTCTTGAGGAGACTCAGTGAGGAGGGACTCAAGCTTTCGCCTGAGAAGTGTCGGTTCTACCAGTCTTCTGTGAACTATCTGGGGCACATAGTGTCTGAAGAAGGGGTGGCCACAGACCCTGAGAAATTGGAGGCAGTTACCTCCTGGCCATGACCCACCACAGTAACAGAACTCAGATCCTTCTTGGGGTTCTGCTCCTATTACAGGAGGTTTGTGGAAGGATTCGCCCGAATTGCCAGACCATTGAATGAACTGCTCAAGACTGAGGGAGAAGAGGACAACTCGGGGCCAAGGAAGCCGGGAGAGTCAGTCAAAGATCAGTGGAACCAGAAATGTGAAGAGGCCTTCCAGGCATTGAAGAAGAGCCTGACCACTGCTCCAGTTTTGGCCTACGCAGACCCAACCAAACCCTATGAACTACACGTAGATGCTAGTCATGACGGTCTGGGAGGAGTACTTTATCAAGAACATGAAGGGCAACTACGGCCTGTTGCCTCCGTGAGCAGGAGCCTGACCCCCTCTGAGAAAAACTACCCCACTCACAAGCTGGAGTTCCTGGCCCTTAAGTGAGCGGTAGTAGACAAGCTCAAAGACTACCTGTATGGGGCGGAGTTCACTGTGAAGACCGACAACAACCCCCTGACCTACTTATTCACTACAGCAAAGCTGGACGCCACTGGACACAGGTGGCTGGCCGCATTGTCTGGATTCAATTTCAGCCTAAAATACAGGCCAGGGATTGGGAATCGAGATACAGACGCTTTGTCCAGAAGATCTCATGGTTCCACCCATGACATGGAAGGCTGGACTCAAGTGGCTCCGGACGGGGTGCGGGCCCTATGTCAGGGGGCTGAATTGCAAGCTAGAGGGGGCTCAAGGGCGGAAGAGATAGGAGTTACCATGGTAGGAGTCCCCAAACAATACTGTGGAGTAACTCAACTGGAGGAAGACCATCTGCCAAAGCTGTCTAAGAAGGAACTAAGATGTGACCAATTAGAAGACCACATGGGGAGATTAGTTCTGGAAGCCCTGGAGAATCAGGATCCAAACAGACTTCTGAGTCACTCCTCAAAGGAAGCTCGCCTGTTGAGGAAAGCGTGGGACAGGTTACAGGTGCATCAGGGAGTGGTCTACCGAAGGGGCCCCTCTGATGACCTGGAAGATAAATGGCAATTGTTTCTTCCGGAAAAACACAGAGAGACTGTTCTGATTGCCCTACATGACAATCACGGCCACCTAGGGGCGGAAAGGACCTTTCAACTTGTCAGAAGTCGGTTCTATTGGCCCTGCATGAGGGCGGAAGTAGACGAGTACTGCCATTCGTGTGCATGCTGCATCCAGAGGAAGACTTTACCCCATCAAGCTGCCCCAATAGGCCATCTACAAAGTCAAGGCCCAATGGATCTGGTATGCATTGATTTCCTCTGCCTCGAACCCGATCTGAGTGGACTAGGAATTGTTCTGGTGATAACCGATCATTTCACCCGGTATGCCCAAGCTTTCCCAACCAAAGACCAGAAGGCTTCCACAGTAGCCAAGGTACTTATGAAGAAGTATTTTGTCCATTATGGGCTGCCCCAGCGACTTCATTCAGATCAAGGAAGGGACTTTGAGAGTCGACTGATCCGGAAACTCCTGGATTCATTGGGAATCAAGAAGACTCGAACTACACCTTACCACCCACAGGGGGATGCTCAGCCGGAGAGGTTTAACCGAACCTTGCTCAACATGTTGGGGACTCTGGAAAGTGAGAAGAGACAACATTGGAGCAAACACATAGCAGCTATAGTACATGCTTACAACTGCACCACCAGTGATGCTACAGGCTACTCCCCATATCGACTTATGTTTGGGAGAGAAGCGAGACTACCTGTAGACTTGGCCTTTGGCACCTCTTTAGACCATTCCTCAGTCACATCCCACAAAGGATATGTGGACAGGCTCAGACACAGCCTGAAAGTAGCCTATGAACAAGCTCAAGCGGCCTCAGATCAAAGGGGAGCCCGAAACAAAAGAAACTTCGACTTGAAGGTCCGGGTACAAGACCTACAGCCCGGGGACCGAGTACTGCTACGCAATCTGGGGGTCCCTGGAAAACACAAACTTGCAGACAGATGGAGATCTGAACCCTATGTCATCTGTAGGAAGTTGGCGGGCCTACCTGTCTACAAGTTGAAGCCAGAAGGAAAGGTAGGACCACTGAAGACATGGCATCAAAACCACCTGCTCCCACTTGCTGAAGCAGTCAGGATACCTCCAGTGAGAGACTCCCCTGAACCAGTTTCTATTCTGGATAGCTCAAGGCCAAACACTCGGTCCCAGACCTCTCGGACTGAAGATATAAAAGCTTCTGAACTCAGTGGAGATGAGGAGGGAGAGCTTGACTGGCTGTGGCCTTCCCCAACTCAAGGGACTTCTGCTATAGATCTTCCAACTACTGAAGACACTATAGATACACAACTGAATGCAGAAGCCATTGAATTCATCCCATATAGTTCTTCATTTGATTACTGGGAAGATGCCCGTGATATTTACCCTGAACAGGACCCTAGAGACTCTATGTATCCCTTGGCTCCTGAAGCAGATGTTACAGAGCCTGCCGTGTTGCCTGAGCCTGTTACAGAAGAGGAGCCTGTGGCGCCAGAGCCAGAAACCCCAAGAGAACAAAGGGCCCGCAGAGTCATAAGGCCTCCCAGAAAGTTGACCTACCCACAAATGGGGAAGAGCTCAGAAGATTCTGTGATCACTGCTAGGAGGAGTGTAGAGAATCCGGACCCCTCCACTGTACGTTTGGTAGAGGGCAACCCCCACTCACTCTCTGGCACAGTTAGGCAGGTCACTCAGGATAGTATGACCTGTGGCAAAGGGAATCCAACCCCTCGGTTTTGGTGGGAATTCCCTATGCCAACCTCTTATGCAATGTTGTCTGGGGTTGTGTATGCTAAGGTTTCTGTGGGGACCAAAGAATTTAAGTGGGGGGAGTGTGTAGCGGGGTCCCCTTTAAGACTCTCGGGACTACCTTACCCAGAATCCCTTTCGGCATGTTTCCACCCCAGAGACTCATGGGAGGGGTTATAAAAGGAGGAGGCGAGGCTGGGCTCGGCCTCTTTGGGACACGAGACTTCAGTGACTGATCCTCCTGTGCGGATGTGCCGGAGTGCAAGGCCTGAAGCCTGAGGCCTTGCGCAGCACCAAAGAGCCTTCCACCCCACTGCGAGCCTGGGTGGCATCTGACTTCGCTTGTCTACAACCTTGGTTGGATCGGGGACCCGATCCCTGGAGACACTGTGTGTGTGAGGACACAGTCGGTGGAAGTTCCCAGACTGGGATCGCGTCCGGAGGGGTGAGAGGGCGTATGCTCAGACCATATACTGTTGTTGCTAATGTGCCTATAGACTGCCGTGGCCCACAAGTTTATTTCTGATACTCTCACTGGAGATCCATATCAGAGCGGAACTTAGAGTTCATGAAGTAACGTGTTTAGTTCATCAGAACCTTCCCATTGGATTACAAATGGTATTCTGTTAATGTGCACCACCTTTAAAGAATTGCCGGTGAAGAAACCATCATCCCCTATAGACTGAGTCTTAGATATCTGAGCCAGGCCTGGCCAGCTAGTTAGTTCATTTGGTTACTGCGTCACAGGACGCCTAGTTAACGGTCGCCCACGCGGCGCACCTTTACTGTCCATTTTAAATGCATAGTGTGTTATTACTGTAGGCTCTGCAATTTATTACCTGTGAACTGTTACCACTGTTAACTTTTCTTACTAAAAGCTTAAAGTAAATTTGATACCCTTTTCATTATTGTCTTGGTGTCTGGGTTTACTCATACAGTATAAGAAAATATATATTGCTGCCAATACTAACTGTGCCAGTTGGGGGTCGAGTACATTGCCGGGGGTTGGCGGAGCTGTTTTCAGGGCCCAAACTAAATTTGCGGCCTTCTTAGTTGAAGGTATCGCTACACATGTGTACCAATTAATTGGGACAAAGTAAATGCTTGTGGTTTTGTTTTTAGTCAAAGAGAAGGAAAATGTGCTCACTGGTATGTTATGATGTGATTAAGCAGACATGTTCAGGTCCTTATTATTTGAATTCTTTCACTTTTATATAGGCAAGGAAACCCCATTATCACAAATAGATTTTTCACAGAAAGGGTTTTTGTTCTTCTGAAATCCAGTTTAAAAAAAAAATAGGGGAAAGAAGAGTTTTTCTTTAATGATGATTTTCTGGTAGGATTTGCCAACTATTTACCTGCTTTTCACCCAAATCGCTGCCCCCATGTAACAAAAAAACAATTTGTGTTCCCTGTTTAACTACAGGCAGCATGCACAGGTACATGCACCTAACTACCAGACATTTTTTGCTCAGAACTAATGATCATATCATATGAGTACCATGACAGCTATAACATAGTGATCACATGAAGTTTTGATGTAAAAGGTCTTTGACTTCAGTTGTACTTGTTTCTTTAAAGAAGACAGTACAATGTTTAAAAAATAAATGCTTAAATAGTTCAAACAATTTAAAGGAGAAGTCAAGCCAAAGCTTTTTTGGCTCTACTTTTCCTATAGGTCACAGGAGCAGTTCATTCTGCACTCCTGTGACCCATATTCAGCTGACAGCGGGCTAAAACCGGGGTCACAGAGCTGGTCCAGGCTTTGAAAACATCCCGAACATATGCTTGGGATCCACCCGGATACCTGGATTGACAGCTGGCTCAACCTCTCAGCGAGCTGCTAGGAGACTGAGACTGTACATTTTTTACAGTGCTGGTTTGCTGTTGTATTTTACACCGGGCGCTTCTTGTGAATGTGCAGTGACGCCAGCTTTCTGGACCCTTCATAGCCAGCTGCCTGTGCAAGGATCCATACAGCCAACATGCTCTGCATTTTTGTATTTTTGCTTTTATCCTTAATTAATCTCCTCTGAATTTAACATATGTGAGTACCTTTGGTTACTATTGCAATTGCAATTGTTAAAAATAAGTTTGTTTGTATTGTGATGAGATTGTTTTTCCCACACATATTATACAATTGTACTTATATTTACAGACATGAACATTAGCCTCCTAAAACTACAATACCACCCCTGATGAAGGAAAAGATGCACATCAGTACAGTAAAATTTCCGAAACATGTTGGGTATTTGTATGTGAATCCAACCAGCTGATCTCAAATACACTTTGAGCAACAAATTGGATTTAGTATTTTGGGCTATTTGAATATGTTCTATATATGATGATGTATGTATTGTCCTATTGTATATTCAAAAATACTCTGTGTTCTATTTAGTAGGCTTGTGCAATTCGTTTCGTAACGAATCGAAATTCGTCCGAATTTAGCAACTTTCGGACATTCGGAAGCATTCGAATTTCCGAACAGAGCAATTACGAATAAAACCGAATCCGAAATAAATTATACCGCAAAATAGCGAATGCCCGAAGGTCTTCGGCATAATTCGTTATGAAAAAAGTTACGAATGTACGAATCCATTCGAAGCACAATAACACTCACTCTGCTCTGCTCTCTGCTTCTCCCTCACCGTGCTGAACTCCCTCTCAAAATGGTGTACAGGGGGCGGAGGCTATAGCCGCATGAAAAAACGAAAGTAAAATACGAGATTTCGAATCCATTCGAAGCACAATAACACTCACTCTGCTCTGCTCTCTGCTTCTCCCTCACCGTGCTGAACCCTCTCAAAATGGTGTACAGGGGCGGAGCCTATAGCCGCATGTAAAAAACGAAAGTAAAATACGAGATTTCGAATCGTTACAAATAACCGCTATGTATTTAGAAAAGTACAAATCCATTCGAAGCACATTAGGCATAATAGGCAGCGTCGTTGTGAGAGAGACACGGAAAATTACGAATCAACGAACCCAAAAAAAGTTACGAAAGTAGGAGTTGTGTCCAGAATCAACGAAAAACAACGTACTCTACCGAAAGTACGAATTATAAAGCAACAAAAAATTCAACGAAAAATGTCGCTTGCAAAAATACGAATGAGTCCGAACACGAAAAATCCCGTCTAGCAAAATTACGAATGATTACGAATCAACAGGACCGGAAAGAAACGAACCGAAACGGAACAAATTTTTCCGTTGTGCACAAGCCTACTATTTAGTGCACTTTTTTTATTCTCTCTATATTAATAAAGTAGGCACCTGTGTGACAATTTTTTACCCAATTTGACTTTTGATACTATCTATCTCTGCCATATAAAGTTCATGGGGGCATCCTCCAATGCACTTGGTGCATAAACTTTCTTTGATGTTATAAACATATATTACATGTATAGAGCCACTTTGACTTTCACACTTTGATACGGATATTTCAACAATGATTTTCTGTGGTCAATGTCTCTCTGCAGTAAGCAATCTATGGAAATATTCTATTCCTGTCTATCTTGTAACCTCAAACAATTATAGCCCTTACTAAGTAAATGAAAGACAGATCCATATGAAGCATATGTAGCACTGCTCTTGACTAAGGCTGTGGTTTTAAAATCCCTGGTTCAATTCCCACTAGTGCAACAGCCATACAAACAGCATCTTCCCACACTGACTCAGGAAATACAGTCTATAAGGGTTGCCTTTTTAACATTTATTTCTACAACAACATGGATAAGGTTCAGGGAGCTGTGGGATACTCCATATTACTAACTGGAACAATGAGGACACTCTTCCTTGTAGTAGGTCTGCTGAACAGCCCCTTAAGCTATTGGACATTAAGTGGACAGCACTGGGGCATCTATAGCAATGTCCCAGACTAGGCAAGCCTTGCACTTTGAGCAGTAGGAGTGAAAAAAGCAAAACAGTTACTGAAATTATTGCCCCCTTTGGGTCAGTACTCACAGTGTCCTTCCAACATAGAATGCAGCTCTGACTCAAAACATGCTCTTCCTGTGTAATCCCAAGGCAGGTCTTTAGTGGCACCCCTCTTGGTCCCTGAAAGGGTTTGTGGCTGAACAGACCCTCTCAGCAATGGCTGAGATCCTGATGAGCAGAGTGGGCCTTCAGCAATACAGCCAGGAAGGCAGGTAACCCTCCCAGGCTGGGAACTTCTACTCCTGGACTAGAACCCTGGGCTCTGAGTTTCAAACTATTTATACATCTTCCAGCGACCATCTGGACACACCTCTCAAGGAATTGGCTAGGGCTGCATAAATAATCAGGCTGCCTATCTGGCCCATTCACCCACCATGTTCTGTAATGCTCCAGAAAACAGGGGGAAGCAGCCAGACTAGCGGCTTGTATAGCAGAGAGCAAACTACAACACTTACATATACAGCTCTGCTGGTAATAGGAGAGCAAAAGTAAATTTGCATAGCCCAAAAACCTAGCAGCCTGGCAGGAGGGTGCTACACATGCATCATATACATAATGTTACATAAATAAAAAAAAGAGTAACATAGATAGGACTATAAAGAAGAAATAGAAATAAAAGAAGGAAATTAGAAACATGGAGAACAAGCAAAGATCATCAGGCAAATCACAAGATCATCAGGCAAATCACAGTCTGACATCGAGCACACAGTTCTCATCTTCCAGTCTCCAGGGGCAGATGGCAATTTCCACACACTGAGTGTTACCTAAAGTGATAATAAAGGCTTATTAAATAAACAAAAAACAAACATGTTATACTTACCCGCTCTGTGTAGTGGTTTTGCACAGAGCAGCACTGATCCTCCTCTTTTTCGGGTCCCCCACCAGCGCTCCTGGCCAATCCCCCTTTCTGAATGCCCCATAGGAAGCTGCTTGCTATGGGGCAAGTGCGCGGGCTCGCTCCCGAGCAGCCTCTGTGTGTCCATAAGACACACAGCGTGGGTCGGCCCAGCCCCAGCTCCCTCCTTACTGGCACAGGAGGGAGAGACCCGGAAGAGCCGCCGCTCTCATGCGCATCTATGGATCGAGATAAGGCTTGGGTAAGTGTTAGGGGGGGGGGGGATATTGAATACATTTTTTTTTCCTTCATGCATAGAATGCATAAAGGTAAAAAAAACCTTCAGCCTTTACAATCACTTTAAAATTTCCCAGACTTTTTTTAGAACTATTCTATGGTGTCCAGGTATGCAGGCTGTTAAATTCTAGTCATTCAAATCTAAGAGGGCTCACTGCACTGGTGTGTCACTGTTGAAATAGAAATGTAAGTAAACAACAAAGTTGGCTGTGGAAGTCATGTTGAGGTAAATAATTTAATGGGTGGAGGTTATTTTAGTTTTATATACATTTTAAATATCCTTCAAAGCTAAAGTCAAGTCAGATATAAAATACACAAATTAACGCAGGTCTGCGAAGATTTATACAACATTAAATGTATTTTTTTTAATTGCAAACAATATAAATACCTAAATTTGTCCTGGTATCAGCTTGCAGTCCCTATGAGAGGGGTGTGAGAGAAATACAAAAAACAGGGACCCAACCGGTAACCCCAGGTTGGACTTTGACGGCACAGTAAACAATAAGGATATAGAAAAATGGTCTTTATTAAAACATGGACACAGACATGGTATACAAAGGAACATGAAAAAAAGGTTTTAAAAACTATATACATAGAAATACGTAGTATATGATGTGAGCAGGGGAGGGCTGGTAGCCTTAGGCCTGAGGGGCAAGTCCAGTCAAGTGGCCCACTGAACCGCTGAATCAGCTCACCATCCATGGTCCACCTGGTTTTTCAATGCAGCCTCACCAGTGCTTATCAGTGCAGCCAACTCCAGTGCCCATCAATGAAGCCTGATCACTGGGGCAGGTTACATGGGGTGTATGGTGGGGGAGATGGGGGGTCAGCTAGGGGTGTCAGGGTCTCTCACCTCAGCGATCTCAGCTCAGCAGGTCCTTGCACGCCACGGTCTCCTGGGGGGGTAACGCTCCTGATCCTGGGGTCAAGTTGCAGCCAGCGCCCAGCCCTGCAGCCCTGCATTCCGACTCCCTGGCATGCCCTGCCTCTGTCTGCTTCCAAGAATCCGGTCCCAGGGAGTTGTAGTTTCCTCTGTGCTGCTGTGTTTTCCACCAACCGGAAGCTTGAGTGCGGACTACAACTCCCAGAATGCAACAGCTAGTGGTCGGCCACCATGGCCGTGCCCCCGGCCCGACTTCCTAAACCAGAATAAAAATGATAATGGTAGCAGGCAGCGGCTGCCGGCCATTTTGAACATAAGTTAAGGCGGCCTGGGAGGCAATTGCCACCCTGCCCCCTGGCCCAGCCCTCCCCTGGATGTGAGCCCAAGTGTATCAACGCATTTCGCCGTTAAGTTTTGTCAGGACACATTCAGGATTCGTTCGTTACAAGAAAAAGAGAAAACAGGTCTCACTATCTTGCAGAAGAGTCAATCTTGATCAACATATAGTTAAAGAAGAGGTTTTGTCCAGTATAGGAAAAAAGGTTGGCTCACAAAGGGAGAGCGATTCTTGTAAACAAGGAGTGTTAGGAACCAGTGGCTCATAAATTGCAGTGTCCTCATATTGTAGCCTCAATCAGGGGGTGATGCATACGGATAACCACGTAGGACAGCAGATAACCATATAGAAATTGTCAAAATATGGGTAAATCTAATCCTCCAATCAGAGATGTCCAATAGACACGAAACATAGGAGTATATCATACTCAGAGACATGCTATAGCCCTCACAGTGAATTGGTGGTGTGAAAATATCAGAGTAACCCCCTGGGAGAGAGCGAACTGCTCTGCACTCCCTTTGTGAGCCAACCTTTTTTCCTATACCGGACAAAACCTCTTCTTTAACTATATGTTGATCAAGATTGACTCTTCTGCAAGATAGTGAGACCCATTTTCTCTTTTTCTTGCAACCATCGAATCCCGAATGTGTCCTGACGAAGCTTAACGGTGAAACTCACTGATACACTTAGGCTCACATCATATACTACGTGTTTCTATGTATATGATTTTTAAAACCTTTTTTCATGTCCCTTTGTATACCATGTATGTGTCCATGTTTTAATAAAGACTATTTTTCTATATCCTTATTGTTTACTGTGCCGTCAAAGTCCAACCTGGGGTTACCCGTTGGGTCCCCGTTTTTTGTATTTCCATAATTATTTATGGATGAGGCAATGTGAGTGCTTTCCTTCTTATTCTCAGGGGTGTGAGAGGAAGTCAATGAGTTCATTTGCTGAGAAGAAGAATCCTGATAATTAAAGGAAATGTTTGGACAATGCTTGTTTGGCTGTACTTCTCCTATGGTCACAGGAGTGCAGTCTGTTTTGCACTCCTGTGACCCATTTTCAGTGTAGAGTGGACTGAAGTCCACTCTCTGCTGATATCACCAATGTCAGTCCAGGCACCACGTCATCCCGACAATGGGAGTCTGGATCCGCCAGGTGCCTGGACTGACACCGCTGATAGTCTGAGACGCCCGCTCCGCCCCCTCCACAGCTCAGCGCTCCAATGAGCGAGGAGGGTGAAGAGCAGAGAGCTGTGACTGACAGTCTGCAGCTCTCTGCACACAGAGCTGTAAAAACCAAGCGATCGTCGATTTTCGATCGCTCGTTCTCAGTGTAGAGGCGCGGGGGGACAGATGCTGCATCCACCTAGGTAAGTATGATTCAGGAAAATAAATGTTTCCTTTACTTCCCTTTTAAGGAAAGCAGAGTGACAGAGAGATGAGCTAACCACTCTACTGCTTTTCCTTTAATTTTCCAGTCACAGGCTGGAGCAGGTCCTGGACAATCTGGGCTCAGAGGAGGTGGGTTGAATAACGGTGGCCATCAGACTGAGGTCTAGCAGCAGGGGAAAAATGTTCTGCTGGGGAAATTTCTGAACTGAAGTTAAATATTACAGCAAAATCTTTTTTTAATTTTTTTTATAATAAGCCATTCATTTTTTTTATCTTACTATTTTTAGTTCTGCTTTAAAAGTTATGTTTTTACAACTTCTGTTTTGTTTAGTGTATTAATATCTGTAAAAATGACACCACTTTTTTTTTCTTGCAACATAAACTCATTAGTGTGTTTAAAAATCACAGCTTTTTTTTAGAGAGCTCAATGGCTATGTTTACGAAGTACAAGAGAGTGATATGATCTTGCATATCCAGGTAAAACTTGAACTTTCCTTTGACCATTTAATACAGCAAAGGAACCAGTGTACCGTTTACTTAAAGCAATAAAAATACACCAAGGGATAATTGTAGAATTTCTCTAGGCAGAGACGTGGGAAAGTTCCACATAGCCATATGTCAATACCATAATAAAATGTTAAAGTAAAACCACATTAACGAAAAGAGTATGTTTAAGCCAAGATTTACGCCAATGGTTGCGTCACATGTTGTCATAGAAATAACTGTAACAAAAGACTAATTTAGAGGTCATAGGTACCTTTCAGTTTAGTGTGACGTTACAACACCACTCCTATTATTCATTTAGTACCAGTGCCCTTTTTGTAGGCAGTGACTAAGTATAGCTTTGAGAAAAACATAGCCGACAAGCTGTAAATCAATAGTCAAATTGTGTCCAACCTGTTAAAGAAAACCAGCTTAGTAAAGGCATCTTTCTGAAAACACCAGATCACAGGAGTGGTTTGTGTCTGTGTAAGGTTTACAAAAGATATTTTTTTTTACCCTGATCTACGCAGATAATTGCTTTCACTTTCTAATATTAAAAATACAATTTCTATTATGTTAGTGGATCCTAGTAGAACCAATTTGAAAGGAAACCTGTACTGGCGAACTCTCCTTTTGAAAATACCAGTTCCTTGGCTGTCATGCTGATCCAGTGACTTCAGTACATTCTGTGTCACTGACCTGGAACAAGCATGAAGCTTAGGAGGTTGGACACCACTATGACCTTCCTGATTTGTTTGCCTATTCTTGGTCAGTGTCTTTGACAGTATTGAAGCAAAACTGCATATGGGTGGTGCAGGGCTAAATGCCTTTTCAGGACATAGTCCACTTTCTCAGAAGCCAAAGTGGGGATGATACGACATTTACGACTGTAGTTATCTGGAGCACAACAAGAGAAGAGATGGAACCCTCACCCCACGAAAGACCTGCAAGGGGGTCCAAACACTAGGGGCAAGGCCACCCAAAACAGCACACAATACAGAGACTAGGATACTGTAGATGACCTTGCATGGTTTATCTATATCAATATCCTCTATGGGTTAAAATGCTTCCAAGAGGTACAGAATCCAGATACCAGAATCCAGATACCCATAATCTAAAAGGGAAATAATCTCTAGGTCTCAGAATGATGCTGGTACATGAAGATACCGGGTGTTTACAGAGAGGGTGTGTGACCATATTTAAGTGATTTTGAGGCATATTTTTTTTGCTTTTTTTGTAAGTGAATTGACATACAGGAGCTTTTTTGGAGCAGAATTGTATTTTTTGATGGAAGTATCTAAAAAAAAGTGATATAGACATACTTCACATGTTTTTTTTTAATTATTATTCAATGGGGCCAAAAAACACCCTTCTGCTTCAAAAGTAGCTTGTGTACCTTTCTAAACTTCAGGTATTGAGCTACAGGTACCTGAATGCTCAAATGTGAATGGGGCAACTAAAAAACATAGAATTTAGCTTGCTGAGCATTTTGGACCTTTGAGATACAAAACACTAAATGTGGGCCAAATACCGGATGCCTCCCAAGTAGGGATGAGCTTCGTGTTCGAATCGAACATACGTTCGACTCGAACATCGGCTGTTCGATCGTTCAACGAAGATCGAACGATTTGGGCCGTTCGCGCCAAATTCGAGTGACGCGAACGGCCCACAATGCACTACGCCATCGCAGTGTCATCCAGGCGCTGTGATTGGCCAAGCATGCACTGTGACCCCGCATGCTTGGCCAATCACAGCGCCGGCAGCGAGGAGAGCAATGATTGGCCACAGGCAGGATGCCTGTGGCCAATTATTGCTGAGGGTGTTTAGTACACGCCCCACACTATAAAAGGCCGCCAGCACGGCGGCCTAGTGTAGTGTGTTCCGGAGCAGGGATAGAGCAGCATAGGCAGGGACAGTGACTTTTATTTCTTTCTTGCTTAACCTGGATTCCTTTAGTTTAGGGAAAGAGAAGGATAGGTAGGGAGAGTGTCAGTGTGTTTTGTGCTTGTGCTATAGTGTGCTTAAAAAAAACATTTTTTCTAGGGACAGAAAACTGTAGGTAGGGAGAGTGTCAGTTTCTTTCACTGTGTAAGTCCTTGTTTCTAGGGACCTGGAAGGACAGTGAGTGAATTCTCCTTGTGCTATATTGTGCTTAAAAAAAACATTTTTTCTAGGGACAGAAAACTGTAGGTAGGGAGAGTGTCAGTTTCTTTCACTGTGCAAGTCCTTGTTTCCAGGGACCTGGAAGGACAGTGAGTGAATTCTCCTTGTGCTATATTGTGCTTAAAAAAAACATTTTTTCTAGGGACAGAAAACTGTAGGTAGGGAGAGTGTCAGTTTCTTTCACTGTGCAAGTCCTTGTTTCTAGGGACCTGGAAGGACAGTGAGTGAATTCTCCTTGTGCTATATTGTGCTTAAAAAAAACATTTTTTCTAGGGACAGAAAACTGTAGGTAGGGAGAGTGTCAGTTTCTTTCACTGTGCAAGTCCTTGTTTCTAGGGACTGGGAAGGACAGTGAGTGAATTCTCCTTGTGCTATAGTGTGCTTAAAAAAAACATTTTTTCTAGGGACAGAAAACTGTAGGTAGGGAGAGTGTCAGTTCCTTTCACTGTGCAAGTCCTTGTTTCTAGGGACCTGGAAGGACAGTGAGTGAATTCTCCTTGTGCTATATTGTGCTTAAAAAAAACATTTTTTCTAGGGACAGAAAACTGTAGGTAGGGAGAGTGTCAGTTTATTTCACTGTGCAAGTCCTTGTTTCTAGGGACCTGGAAGGACAGTGAGTGAATTCTCCTTGTGCTATATTGTGCTTAAAAAAAACATTTTTTCTAGGGACAGAAAACTGTAGGTAGGGAGAGTGTCAGTTTCTTTCACTGTGCAAGTCCTTGTTTCTAGGGACCTGGAAGGACAGTGAGTGAATTCTCCTTGTGCTATATTGTGCTTAAAAAAAACATTTTTTCTAGGGACAGAAAACTGTAGGTAGGGAGAGTGTCAGTTTCTTTCACTGTGCAAGTCCTTGTTTCTAGGGACCTGGAAGGACAGTGAGTGAATTCTCCTTGTGCTATATTGTGCTTCAAAAAAACATTTTTTTCTAGGGACAGAAAACTGTAGGTAGGGAGAGTGTCAGTTTCTTTCACTGTGTAAGTCCTTGTTTCTAGGGACCTGGAAGGACAGTGAGTGAATTCTCCTTGTGCTATATTGTGCTTAAAAAAAACATTTTTTCTAGGGACAGAAAACTGTAGGTAGGGAGAGTGTCAGTTTCTTTCACTGTGCAAGTCCTTGTTTCCAGGGACCTGGAAGGACAGTGAGTGAATTCTCCTTGTGCTATATTGTGCTTAAAAAAAACATTTTTTCTAGGGACAGAAAACTGTAGGTAGGGAGAGTGTCAGTTTCTTTCACTGTGTAAGTCCTTGTTTCTAGGGACCTGGAAGGACAGTGAGTGAATTCTCCTTGTGCTATATTGTGCTTAAAAAAAACATTTTTTCTAGGGACAGAAAACTGTAGGTAGGGAGAGTGTCAGTTTCTTTCACTGTGCAAGTCCTTGTTTCCAGGGACCTGGAAGGACAGTGAGTGAATTCTCCTTGTGCTATATTGTGCTTAAAAAAAACATTTTTTCTAGGGACAGAAAACTGTAGGTAGGGAGAGTGTCAGTTTCTTTCACTGTGCAAGTCCTTGTTTCTAGGGACTGGGAAGGACAGTGAGTGAATTCTCCTTGTGCTATATTGTGCTTAAAAAAAACATTTTTTCTAGGGACAGAAAACTGTAGGTAGGGAGAGTGTCAGTTTCTTTCACTGTGTAAGTCCTTGTTTCTAGGGACCTGGAAGGACAGTGAGTGAATTCTCCTTGTGCTATATTGTGCTTAAAAAAAACATTTTTTCTAGGGACAGAAAACTGTAGGTAGGGAGAGTGTCAGTTTCTTTCACTGTGCAAGTCCTTGTTTCTAGGGACCTGGAAGGACAGTGAGTGAATTCTCCTTGTGCTATATTGTGCTTAAAAAAAACATTTTTTTCTAGGGACAGAAAACTGTAGGTAGGGAGAGTGTCAGTTTCTTTCACTGTGTAAGTCCTTGTTTCTAGGGACCTGGAAGGACAGTGAGTGAATTCTCCTTGTGCTATATTGTGCTTAAAAAAAACATTTTTTCTAGGGACAGAAAACTGTAGGTAGGGAGAGTGTCAGTTTCTTTCACTGTGCAAGTCCTTGTTTCCAGGGACCTGGAAGGACAGTGAGTGAATTCTCCTTGTGCTATATTGTGCTTAAAAAAAACATTTTTTCTAGGGACAGAAAACTGTAGGTAGGGAGAGTGTCAGTTTCTTTCACTGTGTAAGTCCTTGTTTCTAGGGACCTGGAAGGACAGTGAGTGAATTCTCCTTGTGCTATATTGTGCTTAAAAAAAACATTTTTTCTAGGGACAGAAAACTGTAGGTAGGGAGAGTGTCAGTTTCTTTCACTGTGCAAGTCCTTGTTTCCAGGGACCTGGAAGGACAGTGAGTGAATTCTCCTTGTGCTATATTGTGCTTAAAAAAAACATTTTTTCTAGGGACAGAAAACTGTAGGTAGGGAGAGTGTCAGTTTCTTTCACTGTGCAAGTCCTTGTTTCTAGGGACTGGGAAGGACAGTGAGTGAATTCTCCTTGTGCTATATTGTGCTTAAAAAAAACATTTTTTCTAGGGACAGAAAACTGTAGGTAGGGAGAGTGTCAGTTTCTTTCACTGTGCAAGTCCTTGTTTCTAGGGACTGGGAAGGACAGTGAGTGAATTCTCCTTGTGCTATATTGTGCTTAAAAAAACATTTTTTCTAGGGACAGAAAACTGTAGGTAGGGAGAGTGTCAGTTTCTTTCACTGTGTAAGTCCTTGTTTCTAGGGACCTGGAAGGACAGTGAGTGAATTCTCCTTGTGCTATATTGTGCTTAAAAAAAACATTTTTTCTAGGGACAGAAAACTGTAGGTAGGGAGAGTGTCAGTTTCTTTCACTGTGCAAGTCCTTGTTTCTAGGGACCTGGAAGGACAGTGAGTGAATTCTCCTTGTGCTATATTGTGCTTAAAACAAACATTTTTTCTAGGGACAGAAAACTGTAGGTAGGGAGAGTGTCAGTTTCTTTCACTGTGCAAGTCCTTGTTTCTAGAGACCTGGAAGGACAGTGAGTGAATTCTCCTTGTGCTATATTGTGCTTAAAAAAAACATTTTTTCTAGGGACAGAAAACTGTAGGTAGGGAGAGTGTCAGTTTCTTTCACTGTGCAAGTCCTTGTTTCTAGGGACCTGGAAGGACAGTGAGTGAATTCTCCTTGTGCTATATTGTGCTTAAAAAAAACATTTTTTCTAGGGACAGAAAACTGTAGGTAGGGAGAGTGTCAGTTTCTTTCACTGTGCAAGTCCTTGTTTCTAGGGACCTGGAAGGACAGTGAGTGAATTCTCCTTGTGCTATATTGTGCTTAAAAAAAAAAATTTTTCTAGGGACAGAAAACTGTAGGTAGGGAGAGTGTCAGTTTCTTTCACTGTGCAAGTCCTTGTTTCAAGGGACAGAGAAGGACACCTGAAGGTAGCCCTTATTGCTTTTTTCCCATCTCCCTGCAGGCCATCTATTAGAATGTCTGGAAGGCAAACAAGGAGAGGCAGACAGTTAGGAGGCAATAAAAGAGGGCAAGCAGGCTCTGTGTCTGGGGGCAACAGTGCTGGTCGTGGACGCGGTGCATTGTCATCAGCACATGGCCATGGGACACGCTTGTCCTTCTTTTCCGCAGCTGGACATGTTGAGCCACATCATGCCGAAGACTTGGTAGAGTGGATGACCAAGCCCTCCTCCTCCTCCTCATCCTCTCTCACCCAGGCTCAGGGTACTGGCAAAGCAGCTGCCAAAGCGTCCTCTTCCCTGGTATCAATGTCAGACTCATCATCAGTCACTCCTTCCCTAGACCCACCATGTCCTCCTCCTGAGGAGTCCCCCGAACTGTTTGAGCACAGTGTTGGGTACATGCTCCAGGAGGATGCCCAGCGTTTCGAAGGGTCTGATGATGAAACCCAGCTACAGGAAGGCAGTAGGGTGAGAGCAGACAGAGGGGATGCTCAAGAAGGACACCAATCTGGCAGTCATGTTCCAGCAGCTGCAGCATACTGCCAGATTGGCTCCAGTGATGAGGAGGGAGGGGATGATGAGGTCACTGACTCCACGTGGGTGCCTAATAGGAGAGAGGAGGAGGAGGATGAGGAGGAGGCACATCTCCAACGAGACAGGATGCCCTTTGGTGGCCAGCGTAAGGGCAGTACACCGACGGAATCACACCGCAGAGCTCCGCCTGTGCAGGGCGCTGCCTCTGCCCGTCATTCAAAAAGTTCCTTGGTGTGGGCCTTTTTTGAGGCTAGTGCATCAGATCGCACAGCTGCTGTTTGCAACATATGTCTCAAGCGTATATCGCGTGGCCAAAACATCAGCCGCTTGGGTACCACATGCCTGACCAGACATATGTTGACCTGCCATGCAGCTCGTTGGCAAGCCTACCTCAAAGACCCACACCAAAGAACAAAGCGGACCTCTCCTTGCACCGCATCAGCTGGGATTTCCAACCCCACTATAACTTCAGTCCTCTCTGAAACATGCACTGAGAGGAATGAAGGTGTAGAATTAGGTGTGTCACAGCCAAGTACTTGCGGCCACTCTGCTAGCAGTACACCGACGTCCGATTCTAGCAGGCAAATTTCCCTGCGCCAGCTGCTGGACCGTCGAAAGAAGTTCACTCCCAGCCATCCACATGCCCAGCGGTTGAATGCTAGCTTGGCTAAATTGCTAGCGCTTCAACTGCTGCCTTTTCAGTTGGTAGACTCGGCCCCCTTCCGTGAGTTTGTGCAATGTGCGGTTCCTCAGTGGCAGGTTCCCAAACGCCACTTTTTCTCACGGAAGGCTATTCCGGCTCTCTACCGGCATGTGGAAGGCAATGTCTTGGCCTCGCTGGACAGGGCGGTCAGTGGTAAGGTGCATATTACCGCTGACTCATGGTCCAGCAGGCATGGACAGGGACGTTACCTTTCTTTCACGGCCCATTGGGTCACTCTTTTGGCAGCTGGGAAGGATGCAGGACAAGGTGCAGTAGTGTTGGAGGTTGTCCC
The DNA here is from genome assembly GCA_029206835.1 of Rana muscosa. Lineage (NCBI taxonomy): Eukaryota > Metazoa > Chordata > Amphibia > Anura > Ranidae > Rana > Rana muscosa. The sequence goes on along the minus strand of CM055122.1, from coordinate 1,097,266,602 downwards.
ACCGCCACGCCTCCAAAATGCTACTACTGGTTGTGACACACCTCTCTCCTCCACCCCCTCCTCTTCTTCTTCCTCCATGGCCTCTTCCTGTGGTTTGTCCTATGAACCAGCGGTGCTCCGTAGCCGTTCACGGGGCTACGCAAGTACGCAGGCAAAAAGATGCCATGCCGTGCTTGCGCTGGTGTGTTTGGGGGACAGAAGCCACACTGGGGCAGAGGTCCTGTCTGCTCTGCAGGGCCAGGCCGAGAGGTGGTTGACGCCACGCCAGCTTAAGCCAGGAATGGTGGTTTGCGACAATGGCACCAACCTCCTCTCCGCCCTCCGACAGGGACAACTGACCCATGTGCCCTGTGTGGCTCACGTCCTTAACCTGGTGGTGCAGCGGTTCTTGGGCAGGTACCCGGGCTTACAGGATGTCCTGAGGCAGGCCAGGAAAGTCTGTGTGCATTTCCGCAGATCTTATAATGCCAGTGCTCGCCTGGCTGAGCTGCAAAAGGAGTTGAACCTGCCCAAGAACCGCCTTATATGTGACATGCCCACCAGGTGGAACTCAACGTTGGCCATGCTGCAGCGGCTGCACACGCAGCAGAGGGCCATCAATGAGTACCTGTGCGACTACGGCACCAGGACAGGGTCAGGGGAGCTTGGTTTTTTTTCTCCACGCCAGTGGGGCATGATCAGGGATGCATGCACTGTCCTGGCACCATTTGAGGAGGCCACGAGGATGGTGAGCAGTGACAGTGCATGCATCAGTGACACTGTACCTCTTGTCCACCTGTTGGAGCACACGCTGCGTGGAATAATGGACAGGGCACTTGAGGCAGAACAGAGGCAGGAAGAGGAGGACTTCCTTGCCTCTCAAGGCCCCCTTTACCCAGACAGTGTTCCTTCTGTCCCACCCATCGCACAGGAAGAGGAGGAGGAGGAGGAGGAGGAGGAGGATTGTGTCAGCATGGAGGTGGAGGCTGGCACTCAGCATCATCAGCAGCAGTCTTTTAGGGATGATTTACAGTCCCAAGAAACCAGTGGACTTGTACGTGGCTGGGAGGAGGTGACTGCGGATCATGTCGTCCTTAGTGACCCAGAGGACTCCGGAGCGAATGCCTCAGCAAACCTACGCTGCATGGCCTCCCTGATCCTGCAAAGTCTGCGGAAGGATCCTCGTATTCTTCGGATCAAGGAGAGGGACCATTACTGGCTGGCCACTCTCCTTGATCCACGGTACAAGGGTAAGGTTGCGGACCTTATGTTACCTTCGCAGAGGGAGCAGAGGATGAGACAACTCCGGGAGGCCTTGCAGAAAGGTCTGTGCAACGCGTTCCCAGAGACTGGGAGGTTACAAACTCCTGGTCCAGGACAACGAGTTGCTGAGGCTTCGGCCAGTCAAAGAAGGAGCGGTGGGGAAGGTGGCCGTCTGACCGATGCGTTCAGACAATTCTTTAGTCCGCAGCCCCAAAGTATGATTGGTTCCAGCAACCATCGCCAGCGTCTGATAAACATGGTGCAGGAATATCTAGGGGCAAGGTCAGACTTGGACACCTTCCCCACCGAAAATCCTCTGGCTTACTGGGTCTTGAGGATGGATCACTGGCCAGAGCTTGCACAGTATGCAATTGAGCTACTGGCCTGTCCTGCATCCAGCGTTCTTTCGGAACGCACATTCAGTGCTGCTGGAGGATTTGTCACGGATCACAGGGTGCGCCTGTCCACCGACTCGGTTGATCGACTGACTTTCATCAAGATGAACCAGTCTTGGATCACCACCAGCTACCACACACCTGATGCTGATATAACAGACTAATTGATTTTAACATGTCACATCCCTTCAAGACTGATGCTGATGCTGAGTGTCTGTGCTGTTATGTTGACTGGCTATCCTCCTCCTCCGAGTCCTCAATGATACGATTGATGATGATAGCTTGGAAGATCATTTTTGTTTATGGGTGCCGCCACCAGTGGCTAAGGCCCAATTTTTCAGCCCCTGTTTTACAGGGGCGTGTAATTACAATTTTTTTAGCAATAATTTGCCATAGGGCTCATTGCTGTGCTCCAAGTACAGTATCTGTGAGGGGTTGGAGTGTTGTGGCACCAGTGCCTAAGGCCCAATTTTTCAGCCCCTGTTTAACAGGGGCGTGTCATTACAATTTTTGAAGCAATACTTTGCAACAGGGCTCATTGCTGTGCTCCAAGTACAGTATCTGTGAGGGGTTGTAGTGTTGTGCCACCAGTGCCTAAGGCCCAATTTTTCAGCCCCTGTTCAACAGGGGCATGTAATTACAATTCTTGATCTAATAATTCACAGCAGGGCCCATTCCTGCACCCACCAAGAGTAACTCTGAGGGCTTACAGTGTTGTGTCAACACCACCACCACCACCAAAGGCCCAATTTTTCAGCCCCTGTTCAACAGGGGCATGCAATTACAATTCTTGTTCTAATAATTCACAGCAGGGCCCATTGCTGCACCCACCAAGAGTAACTGTCAGGGCTTACAGTGTTGTGGCACCAGCACCACCATCAAAGGCCCAATTTTTACTACCACTGTTCAACAATTATATGTAATTACAATTCCTGATATAATAGTTGACAGCAGGGCATTCCAGCACCAACCAAGAGTAACTGTGAGTGCTTACAGTGTTGTGCCAACACCAACAACTAAGGGGCCTATTTCTGCAGAGTATCTACGGCAGGTCCCTACTTTCAAACATCCAACTTACAAACGACTCCTACTTGCAAACGCAAGAAGACAACAGGAAGTGAGAGGAAATCTACCCCTAGGAAGGAAAATTCTCTCCTGTAAGAATTAATATGGGAGAAAGGTGTCTCCTCTGTACTGATGCTTTATCAGCAATCCTTGTTTCAAGAAAAACACCACATTTCAAAAACAGTTGTCATTGGGACGGAAAGTGAGGTGAAATGTTCTGAACAGGGGCACAGACAGCAAAACAAATGTTACAGGGGTGATAACCCTTACCTATGTTTTCCAAAAAGTTTAAAAATAGATTTTTGGGCTGGAGCTACACTTAAACAATGTACCTGTTCAAAATTACAAACAGATTCTACATAAGAACAAACCTACAGTCCCTGTCTTGTATGCACCGCCTGTATACGGCTGTTCAGAGTATATAGGGCCTTTTTTATTTTATGTGCGGGGTTCCCCTTAATATCCATACAAGACCCAAAGGGGCTGGTAATGGGCTGGGGTAGGGGGGGGGGTCATGGGGTAGCTATGCCATTTTTCTTAAAGATTTTCATCCATATTACCGGGACCAGACATTACATTAAAGCCGCAAGCAGTTTTAAATGGCTTTTTTTTCCTTTAGAAGTGTCATTTTGTGCAGGGACAGTTCTAAACACGGGAAACACGTGGCACTTCACAGGCATACTTTAGACACCCCCCAGGTACGATATTTAAAGGAATATTTGACTTTTTTTTTTTCACTTTATGCATCATTAAAATGACTGCTCCCGAAAAACGACCGTTTTTAAAACTTCTTTTTGCATTGATACATGTCCCCTGGTGCAGAACCCGGGTTCCCAAACCCTTTTTAGGACAATAACATGCATAATAGTTGTTATAATTAGCACTTTAGAATTCGAACGTTCGCATCCATTGTATTTAATAGGGTTCTAATGTTCGTACAAACTTTCGGTCCGTTCGCGGGTTCTGGTGCGAACCGAACCCGGGGGTGTTCGGCTCATCACTACTCCCAAGTTTCTCGGATAAGTTGACACTGGTATGAAGTCACAAATGCTACACTTTAACAATGGATGACAAAAATCTGGTTCTGGCACATGGAGCACAAAATACTTTTAGATACTTTAGATACTTGTAGAGGGCAAAAGATGCTGCAATTTGAGGAATTTTGGCCTCAAAATTGGTACCATACATAGGCGTGCGCACAGGGTGTGCCAGGTGTGCCCAGGCACACCCTAATCACCCCATGCGCATTAGTCTTATTGCTCTGTGTAGCAACAGGAACATGGGAAAGATCACCCTCTTACCGGTTCTCATAAGAGAAGTGTTTATGCTCTTCTCTTTCACTGTGCCAGCATGGAGATCAATGTTTCAGGGTCATATATATGTAGATACATACACATGCATGTGTGTTTGAGCTTAAGGGTGCACACCCTAATGCATTAGGCTACGCACACCTATGGTACCATATGGATACTTCTGTAGGAACAGAAAGAATAGAAGAGGCAGTGAATTTAGGATAGCAGGTTGTACAATCAGTGAGTGTAAACAGGGCCACATTACCAATAAGGGCAAAAAGAACCAGCTAACCACCAGTCTAGGGGCTCAACTGAAGATTAGAGCACTGCAGCCTGGGTCCCCTACCAGTAGTGCTACAGATGTACAAGTCTGTAAATAATAAGAAAAAAGCAGCCAAATTGGGCACCTATCAGGAAATTAAACTCATCCTCTCTTCCTATTTCGTGATGTATTGTGATGTACTGTATGATATGAATACATCACTGGGACACGCAGTGAACAGAGGCTTTTGTTTCATTCCCACACTGCAGTACTTAGATTGCAGGGCACACACAGCCCCAATAGTCTAATATATGTATATTATATAGAAGATATTGTCACGTACCTGGTTGGAGGCCGAAATGCCGAGAGGGCTCCCCTTGCGGCTAAGTGCAGTACACCCCTGAAGATGGTACAGGAGGTGCAGTGCCCAAAGAAGCACAGGTTGCCGGATGGGTACAGGAAAATAGAGCCGGTGGTCACCTGAAGTATACCGGATAATGCAGGATACACAGCTGGGCCAAAGTCTCTAGGAATCCTCAGTAACACTTGGCAGTGGTGTGTGCAGGAGACGGTAGTGAAAGCCAGGCCAGGGGTCAAACACTTCAGATCTGACAGGAGGAAAAGGTAGGTAACAGGAACAGGTAGCAGTAGCAAGTCCTTGATGCAAGCCGGGATCAGCCATTGGAGATAGCAGCAAAGTCGGTAAAGCAAGCCAGGGTGTCAAACCAGGAGAGCAGATCAGACAGGTCAGGAACAAGCCGGGTCACAACAGGAAATCCAAAGAATAGGTGCAACTGTACAGGAACACAGGGAAGCTGACGACAATCCACCAATGTGATGGGCTCAACAGCAGTCTTATATAGGCCATTAAGTGGCCGCATCTGTCATATTGTGCGTACACGCGTACGCCGATTAGCCCCTTCACGCATGCGCGTTCGCACCTTAGCACCGTTGCGGCCCTGCGTACATACGTTCACAGTTCTTGCACTAGTGCGCATGGCAATGTGCCGGAAGCGTCCATTACTAGTACTGGCACTATTGCCAGTTCTCCTACGACCATTTCCCTGACAGATATATGTGTTTATAAAAAAAATATACAGTATGCATGTATGTGTTTATATTGGTGGTAGAGGAATGTAGAAACAGGCACACGTATTTATGGTTTGCCCACCTGCTCCCCCCTCCCAGCTCCTGCTTCCTGGCTATCTTATACACTCACCCCCATTCAGTTTTTAGCATCACTATCCTGCCCTAAAGTTGGTCCAGGTCCTTGATGTATCTCCATTCCTTCAGAATTCAGAACTCTGATCAGAAAAAGTGTTTGTGGGTCATTACAGCCAGAGAGACCATTATGCTGGGCTTTGGATATATACATTTACTGCTGCTGGCCTAATTAGAGGGGTGCTTCTTTTTTGCTTGAACCCTGTACATTCAGCGCCATGATAAGCAAAAACAGCAGCTGTAGCAGTGGTCCATAGGTTGCAGTGTAGCCAGCTGCCGCCATCCTGTAGAGCATGGTTTCTCAACCAGGGTTCCATGGAATCCTAGAGTTTCTCCAGAGGTTGCTAGGGGTTCCTTGAGAAATTAGCAATTTATGTCTTCCAGATAAGTACCCACTGACATAATAGATCTTTGTATGTATCTGTAAGGGGGTAATTCTTCCCAATGACCACAAATGTAAGGAGCATTCTTCCCACAGATTATCACTGTATCATGATTTGTAGATACAGTATAGTAATTTTTAGCAGGGGTTCCCTGAGATCAAAAAGTTATTTTAAGGGTTTTACTGTGTTGAAAAGGTTGAAAAAGGCTGCTGTAGAGCAATGAAAGATTATGAAGGGAGTGTGCAGGAGTGAGTCATAAGGGGGTGAAAGAAGAGAAGACAAATGTGCAGTAAGGGCCACATAAGAAAGGGAGCAAATGGGAGTGCAGGAAAGGAAAGGGCTTACAACAGATTCCTAGGGATGAGCTTCGTGTTCGAGTCGAACTCATGTTCGACTCGAACATTGGCTGTTCGGCCGTTCGCCGAATTTCGAACATTATGGGCCGTTCGCGCCAAATTCGAGTGGCGCGTCATGGCCCATAATTCACTGCGGCATCGCAGTGCATTGCTGGCTGATGATTGGCCAAGCATGCACTATGACCCGCATGCTTTGGCCAATCACAGCGCCGTCAGCACAGAGAGCCATAATTTGCCAAAGTCAGGGTGCCCCACACTATATAAGGCAGCCTGCGTGTCGGCCTTGTATAGTGTGTTCCGGATGCTGAGAAAGATAGAGAGAGAGAGACAGTGTCATTTCATTTGAGTTAGATAGAGCAGGCAGGCAAGTCAGTTAGCTGCAGTTACAGTGTATGCAGTATATATATGCATCCCAGGAGTTGTATATATATGTAGCGGGTGGTCATATTTAGGGGAGGCATCTGAGTGGTACCAGGCTCAGATGCAACAATTGTTAGGATTCCTGGACCAATTTATGCCAGTGGAGGATATCAATGGTGTCTAGTTCCCTGCGGCCTATAGGTGGCACTGTTGCCATAGGTCGGGGTCGGGGATGAATCGCCATTGGAGGGCTGCACCCTTTGTGTCCTCAGTCAGTGTACTGTATCTTGTGCACAGTGTGCAACTAAAGATAACTGCAGACAGTTGCTGGTTTTCTCTTCCTTATAATACCACAGGCAGGCAGCTGGAGTATTTTTAGTCAGTGTACTGTATCCTGTGCACAGTGTGCAACTAAAGCTAACTGCAGACAATTGCTGGTGTTCTCTTCCTAATAATACCACAGGCAGGCAGCTGCAGTATTTTCAGTCAGTGTACTGTATCCTGTACACTGTGTGCAACTAAAGCTAACTTCAGACAATTGCTGTTGTTCTCTTCCTAATAATACCACAGGCAGGCAGCTGCAGTATTTTCAGGCAGTGTACTGTATCCTGTGCACAGTGTGCAATTAAAGCTAACTGCAGACAATTGCTGGTGTTCTCTTCCTAATAATACCACAGGCAGGCAGCTGCAGTATTTTCAGGCAGTGTACTGTATCCTGTGCACAGTGTGCAACTAATGCTAACTGTAGACAATTGCTGGTGTTCTCTTCCTAATAATACCACAGGCAGGCAGCTGCAGTATTTTCAGTCAGTGTACTGTATCCTGTGCACAGTGTGCAATTAAAGCTAACTGCAGACAATTGCTGGTGTTCTCTTCCTAATAATACCACAGGCAGGCAGCTGCAGTATTTTCAGTCAGTGTACTGTATCCTGTGCACAGTGTGCAGCTAAAGCTGACTGCAGACAATTCCTTGTGTACCTACCTATTCCAATACATCAAATAAAGTATGTCTGGATGGCCAACAAGGAGAGGCAGACACACACAGGCCAATAAAAGAGGGCAAGCAGGCTCTGTGTCTAGAGGCAACAGTAATGGTCGTGGACACGGTGCATCCTCATCAGCACGTGTCCGTGGGGCACGCTTGTCCTTTTTTTCGTCAGTTGGCCGTGGTGAGCCACAACATGCTGAAGAGTTGGTAGAGTGGATGACCAAGCCGTCCTCATCCTCCTCATCCTCTCTCACCCAGCCTCAGGGTACTTTGACTGCCAAAGCGGCCTCTTCCCTCGGCTCAATGGCATCAGTCACTCCTTCCCTAGCCCCACCATGTCCTCCTGAGGAGTCCCCCGAACTGTTTGACCACAGTGTTGGGTACATGCTACAGGAGGATGCGCAGCGTTTTGAAGGCTCCGATGATGGTACCCAGCTTGAGGAAGGCAGTAACGTGAGTCCAGAGAGAGGGGGTGCCCAATAAGGACAGCAAACTGGCAGTCATGTTCCCCCAGCTGCAGCATACTGCCAGGTTTGCTCCAGTGATAAGGAGGGAGGGGATAATGAGGTCACTGGCTCTACGTGGGTGCCTGATAAGAGAGAGGAGGAGGAGGAGGCACATCTCCAACGAGGCAGGATGCCCTCCAGGGGCCAGCTGAAGGGCAGCACACCGACTGCATCACACCGCAGAGCTCCGCATGTGCAGGGCGCTGCTGTCTCTGCGCGTTATTCTAAAAGTTCTTTGGTGTGGGCCTTTTTTCAGACGTGTGCAGCAGATCGCACCTTTGCTATTTGCAACATATGTCTGAAGCGTATCTCGCGTGGCCAAAACAGCAGCCGCTTGGGCACCACATGCTTGACCAGACATATGTCGACCTGCCATGCAGTCCGTTGGCAAGCGCACATAAAAGACCCACACCAAAGAACAAAGCGGACCTCTCCTTGCTCCTCATCAGCTGGGATCTCCTACCCCACTATACCTTTAGTCCTCTCAGAAACCTGCACTGAGAGGAATGAAGGTGTAGAATTAGGTGTGTCACTGCCAAGCACTTGTGGGCAATCTGCTATCGGTACACCAACGTCAGATTGTACCAGGCAAATTTCCCTGCCCCAGCTGCTGCAGCGCCGAAAGAAGTTCGCTCCCAGCCATCCACATGCACAGCGGTTGAATGCTAGCTTGGCTAAATTGCTAGCACTTCAACTGCTGCTTTTTCAGTTGGCAGACTCTGCCCCCTTCGGTGAGTTTGTGGAATGTGCGGTTCCTCAGTGGCAGGTTCCCAAACGCCACTTTTTTTCACGGAAGGTGATTCTGGCTCTCTACCGGCATGTGGAAGGCAATGTCTTGGCCTCGCTGGACAGGGCGGTCAGCGGTAAGGTGCATATTACCGCTGACTTATGGTCCAGCAGGCATGGACAGGGACATTACCTATCTTTCACGGCGCATTGGGTGACTTTGCTGGCAGCTGGGAAGGATGCAGGACAGGGTACAGTAGTGTTGGAGGTTGTTCCGCCACCACGCCTCCAAAATGCTACTAGTGCTGATTCTGATACATCTCTCTCCTCCACCCCCTCCTCTTCTTCTTCCTCCATGGCCTCTGCCTGTGCTGATTTGTCCTCGGAACCAGCGGTGCTCCGTAAGCCCTGTACACATGTCTGAGAATCTCATCAGGAAAAAAACAGTCATTTTTCCTGACGAGATTCTTGACAAGAATCTTGTCACGGCCGAGTGTACACACGTACCTTTCAAAAGAACCGCCATTCTTTTGAATGGCACGAACGCGGTGACGTCATTGACTACGACGAGCGTGCACTCGTCACATTCAATGACGTCGCCGCCATCTTGCTACACCCTACCTATGCCTAGGAAGCTACCGCGCATGCGTCAAAGTCATTTCGAGCATGCACGGGTTTCCACGGCGACAGGTAAGTGTACACACACTCGGGTTTCTCGTCGGGAAACAGACCGACGAGAATCCCGGCGAGAAAAAAGAAAGCAGGTCTTCTTTTTTTCTCGTTGAGATTCTGGTCAGTTTTCCTGACGAGAAACCTGAAAGCCTCGTACACACGGCCGGTTTTCTCGGCAAGAAAGCTCTGCAAGCAGTTTTCTTGTCGGTTCTTGCAGAGGAAACCGGACGTGTGTACAAGGCTTGTAGGCGTTCAAGGGGCTACGTAAGTACGCAGGCAAAAAGATGCCATGCAGTGCTTGAGCTGGTGTGCTTGGGGGACAGGAGCCACACTGGGGCAGAGATTCTGTCAGCTCTGCAGGGGCAGGCTCAGAGGTGGTTGACGCCATGCCAGCTTAAGCCAGGAATGGTGGTTGGCGACAATGGCACTAACCTCCTCTCCGCCCTCAGACAGGGACCACTGACCCATGTGACCTGTTTGGCTCACGTCCTTAACTTGGTGGTGCAGCAGTTCTTGGGCAGGTACCCAGGCTTACAGGATGTCCTGAGGCAGGTCAGGAAACTCTGTGTGCATTTCCGCCAGTCATATAATGCCAGTGCTCAGCTGGCTGACCTCCAAAAGGAATACAACCTGCCCAAGAACCGCCTAATCTGTGACATGCCCACCAGGTGGAACTCAATGTTGGCCATGCTGCAGCAGCTGCACACACAGCAGAGGGCCATCAATGAGTATCTGTGCCAATATGGCACGAGGACACTGTCAGGGGAGCTTGTTTTTTTTGCCACGCCAGTGGGTCATGATCAGGGATGCATACACTGTGCTGTCACCATTTGAGGAGGCCACGAGGATGGTGAGCAGTGACAGTGCATGCATCAGTGACTCTGTCCCTCTTGTCCACCTGTTGGAGCACACACTGCGTGGAATAATGGACAGGGCACTTGAGGCAGAACAGAGGGAGGAAGAGGATGACTTCCTTACCTCTCAAGGCCCCCTTTATCCAGACAGTGTTCCTGCTGGCCCGCCTATCACACAGGAAGAGGACGGAGGAGGATTATTGTGTCAGCATGGAGGGGGAGCCTAGCACTCAGCATCAGCAGCAGTCTTCAAGGAATCAATTACAGTCCCAATAAACCCATGCACTTGTACGTGGCTAGGAGGAGGTGGCTGCGGATCATGTCGTCCTTAGTGACCCAGAGGACTCCGGACCGAATGCCTCATCAAACCTACGCTGCATGGTCTCCCTGATCCTGCAAAGCCTGCGTGAAATTACAATTTTTGATGCAATACATTGCAGCAGGGTTCATTCCTGCGCTCTAACTAGAGTATCTGTGTGGGGTTGCAGTGTTGTGGCACCAGCACCAGTGCCTAAGGCCCAATTTTTTAGCCCCTGTTTAACAGGGGCATGTAATTACAATTCTTGATCTAATATTTCACAGCAGGACCTGTTCCTGCGCCCACCAAGAGTAACTGTGAGGCCTTACAGTGTTGTGGCAACACCACCACACCGTCCACCACCAAAGGCCCAATTTTTCTGCCCCTGTTCAACAGGGGCATGTAATTACAATTCTTGATCTAATATTTCACAGCAGGGCCTGTTCCTGCGCCCACCAAGAGTAACTGTGAGGGCTTACAGTTTTGTGGCAACACCACCACACCGTCCACCACCAAAGGCCCAATTTTTCCGCCCCTGTTCAACAGGGGCATGTAATTACAATTCTTGATCTAATATTTTACAGCAGGGCCCATTCCTGTGCCCACTAAGAGTAACTGTGAGGGCTTACAGTGTTGTGGCAACACCAACACCTAGGCCCAAATTTCTGCAGAGTATATAGGGCAGGCCCCTACTTTCAAACATCCAACTTACAAACGACTCCTACTTGCAAATGAAAGGAGACAACAAGAAGTGAGAGGAAATCTACCCCTAGGAAGGGAAATTCTCTCCTGTAAGAGTTCCTTGTTTCACTAAAAAACCCACATTTTCAAAATCCAATTGTCATTGGGACAGAAAGTGAGATGAAATCTTCTGAACAGGTGCACAGACAGCAAAACAAATGTTACAGCGGTGATAACCCTTCCCTATGTTTTCCAAAAAGCTTAAAAATAGATTTTTTGGCTGGAGCTACACTTTAAAAATGTACCAGTTCAAAATTACAAACAGATTCTACTTAAGAACAAACCTACAGTCCCTGTCTTGTTTGCACCGCCTGTATACTGCTGTTCAAAGTATATAGGGCCTGGGGGCCCCACGCCTTTCCTTTTTTTAATTTGGGTACAGGTTTCCACTTAATATCTATACAAGACCGAAAGGGGCTGGTAATGGGCTGGGGGGTACCCATGCCGTTTTTCTCAATGATTTTCATCCATATTGCCGGGACCAGACATTACATTAAAGCCGCAAGCAGTTTTAAATGAGTTTTATTCCTTTAGAATTGTCATTTTGTGCAGGGACTGTTCTAAACACGGGAAACACGCGTCACTTCACAGGCATACTATAGACACCCCCCAGGTACGATATTTAAAGGAATATTTCACTTTTATTTTTTCACTTTAAGCATCATTAAAATCACTGCTCCCGAAAAAACTGCAGTTTTTCAAACTTTTTTTTGCAATAATACATGTACCCTGGGGCAGGACCCCGGGCCCCAAACCCTTTTTAGGACAATAATTTGCTTATTAGCCTTTAAAATTCGCACTTTTGATTTCTCACGTTCGAGTCCCATAGGCTTTAAACGGGGTTCGAAAGTTTGCGCAAACTTTTGGTCTGTTCGCAGGTTCTGGTGGTTCGGCTCATCCCTACAGATTCCACACTTACCACCTCATTTCCCCCAATGAAGGTGCATCCCCCTGGTTACCTGGTTACCTGCCTCTATACCACCCCCTCAATTTTCAGTCACGGTGCTGTGCTGCTACCTACCTCATCCCTTGGTCACAGGGAGTGAACCCCAATCAAAGTTCATCCCAAACTCATTTAATCACAGTGCCTCCATACCACCCCATTATCTTATGGTCACAGCGTCTGCCTTCCACCCACTTTATCCCCTTTGTCACAGAGAGTCTAGAGTTCCCTTTTAGAAAAAAAAACATAACTGTGTTTGATGGTGTTCCTGATTTTGTAGAAGATAAAGGGGCATTGCCTCACTGAAGAATGTCTCCAGTTCTTATTAGTTTATAAAGAATATAAATCTTACTGTCTTATATACATGTGCAAAGAAAGAGTAGTTGCACAGACTTAAACATTAGCTGCAACACTGATTTCTGTCTGGGACAGTCTGAACATTTTCTGTTAGCTTTCAGTTAATATTAATGATTCTAAAGAATTTTATGGACTATTATAAATGATATGAATAACATCACAGATTTTTCTTCAAGCCAATGTTTGATCAGGCAGACCGCAGGTTGCCTAAGCCTGATCTAGACTACATGGTCTGTGTTCAGTCAACGAACTAGATCTATCATGCTTTCCTGCTTGCTGTAGCATGACTCCTCAGTTACTTGTCGACGTGTAAGCACTCACAAAGTGCAGCTGGAAAGCATGGTAAATCAATTGGGCCTGAAGGACTACATTCCAAACCAAACAAAGCTAACAATGCATTGCTGCAGGCTATGAATATATACTTTCCAATCGTGATGTAAAGTCAATAGAATTATATGATGAAAATGATAAGTTACATTTTATGACAGCTTCTATAACACTCTGTCATCAGCTTCCTGACTTTACCCCCATTATTATACCTTAGGGGCTTCAATCTTACACCTGTCACACATGCTACCTTATCCAACAAATTATCTCTGACTTGTCTCTTGCCTCTTGCCAGTGACCTTCTGCTAACATTTATAGGTTTGGACACGCTTTGGTAAGACATTGCTTATTTTTTAGTTAACAACCTTGTGATCCTGTTAAAGTATCTCTTTAATACATTTATATTTTATAGGCAGAATAATCATATGTGATACAACCTACAACATTTCTACAATGAAATTACGAACATTACAAATTCTTTTTAATCAGGAGAACCTTTTATTTAACATAAGAATTCAACACACTTGCCAAAAAATACCTCATTATGAACACCATAGTTACAATAGCATTGTTAAAATTAGGAACAAGAGGGTGGGACTTTGAACGAAGCACTTGGTTGAAATGAATACGGTGGAGATTGAGATATTTAATATTGTGTAAATAACAAGATTACACACATAATTTACATATACATACAAATAGGAATACACATTAAACGTGGCGTCAATTCCTAAGACAGCGATAACTGGTAATAACATGGTTAAAAATGGGTAACATGATAGAGTTACAGAGTCCACCATATGTCACGGCTGAGTACAAAAATGTTGCAAGGTAATATCTGCATGGCCTATGACCTTACTGGTCCCTGTCACATGATGTGATGGTTCAAATATATAAACATTAGAAACTGTTAAGCCCTGTACACGCGATCGGTTTTACCGATGAAAACAGTCCGATGGACTGTTTTCATTGGACAAACCGATCGGGTGTGGGCCCCACCGGACTTATTTCCATCAGTGAAAAAAAATAGAACATGTTTTACATTTTTCCCATGGAAAAAAAAACAATAGGAGATTCCGATTGTCTGTGTGGAACTCCATCGGAGAAAAAACCCACGCATGCTCAAACTAAATTAGGAGACGGGAGCGCTCGTTCTGGTAAAACTAGCGTTCGTAATGGAGATAGCACATTCGTCATGCTGTAACGGACTGAAAAGCACGGAGACTGAAAAGCGCGAATCGGCTCTCACCAAACTTTTACTAACACGCGGTAACACGAAATCAGCAAAAGCAGCCCAAATGGTGGCGCCATTGGATTTGAACTTCCCATTTATAGTGCCGTCGTACGTGTTGTACGTCACAGTGTTTGGGACAGTCAGAATTTTGTCTGATGGTGTGTAGGCAAGACTGATGGAAGTCAGCTTCATCAGAATTCCGATGGAAAAATCCATCGGATTTGATTCCATCGGAAATCCGATCGTGTGTACAGAGCTTGAGAGCTGTAGTACACTGGTACACGGCAATTGTTTGCTCGACGCGGGAGCAAGCACGTGGTGTATCTGCAAATGGGAAATTAACAACTAGATAAATAAACTTGTATCAATAGAGGGGAGGAGCATGGAGAAAGAACCCCCCCCCAATAGATCACTTACAAGTATATATGCAGCTGGAGGCGTAATGTCAAGGACCACGGACCACCCAAAGGCATCAGTGTCGGGAGCTGGGGAGGCTGGTCCGATGGTGACACACATCACCGGCTGCAACCCTGGTGGACCTGGGCACACAGGGCATACCTAAGGTGAACATGTGACAATAAGCATAGGAGGTGATTAGGCCAAATAAATGTAGTGCAGAATTGGTGTGAATGGGGGTGTGATGACAGTGAGGTCTGTGTAGTGTGGTGGGACTAAAGTGTACAGGGAAAGGGGAAAACAAGGGACTGGTGTGGGTAAATGAACAGGAGTGAGGGTGGACAGCCATGGCGAAAGATTGTCACCAAGACGCCTGAGGACAGGAATGTGTATAAGCGACAAACCAAACAAGATGACGGCAAACTGAACAGAGATTACCTGGTGCTGGAGAAGGGGGAGAGAAAAGCCCTGGTCCAGAAGGAACATGAGATCTACTCTGTGCAGGAGCCCTGTGTGACCAGGTCCGACACTTGCCAAACAATAGCTCATTATGAACACCATAGTTACAATAGAATGAACAAGCCCCTAGCGTTCATGCGGGGCTACATGGGACAGTACAGAGTGCTGCTGTGGTTCCTGCCATCTTCCGCCCCCCCCCCCCCGTTTATGGTGAATTGGGTTGCTCCGGGTGATGGCAGGATTCGGAGCGGCATAGCAACAGCTCCTGATTGGCTGATTTGGGCGGGATTGAGCTGGGCAGTGGTTTTAAAAGCCGGCAGCTTTCCCGCTCTGTGTCACAGCCTGAGGGGACGCCGCAGAAGCAGGAACCGTGCTGCTGAAGTTACCTGCCATTATGGACAGAAAGGTAACAGGGGAAGGAGGTTGAGAAGTGAAGATTCTCCCTCTTCTCCTGAAAAGGTGAATGTGAAGCAGGCAAAGTCACGCTCCTGTAACAGAGCCAGAAGTGGATCACCTCAGCCAGCAGGTGCGGGCTGTTCTAGTGAGGTGACAGTGTCTGGGCAGCCTGTCAGCGTAGACCGCAGCCATGGTGAGAGAAATGATTTAAACTTAATTGAATTAGGTAAAGTAGTTGGTTCTTTAGCCAATGTACTTGCTAAGATAAATGAATCCAATATTGGTACTGTATGGAATAGCGGTGGCTCTAGCGGTATGCATATGTCTGATAATACTGTTTTTTCATAGGGTAACCCCGCAATTCCAGTAAGTGTTAACCCTTTGAATACAAGGGTCTCTATGATTGAGAAATTACCTGTGAATGACTTTAATACTTCTTCACTGAACTCTTTACCTGTAAAATCTTTAGTGTCTGAAACATGCCTTAAAGAGGCCCTTCCTTGTGAATTGTCCCCCCTGGGTTTTCATTTGACTGTGGCTGTGAAGGAAAAAAATTGGCGGGGGGATTTTATAGATATACTATCATTGCTTCCTTCCTCTAAAGGATTCTTATTGAAATCTGAGAAAAGATTAGATGATAGGTCTGAGGAAGATAGGAGAAGGGCAAGTCCTAGGACTTTTCAGAATTGGCTTCAAGCCTTTTGTATTTTTTCCTCAGTAATTGGTGAGCGTTTCCCTGACAAGTGCTCAGGATTATTCCAACATCTGGATATAGTGGCGGAGGCTTACCGTCATTTTGGAGGCATCTCCTGGTTCAGCTATGATGAGAGCTTCAGGTAGAAGCTTTCAGTCCATCCTTCCCTCTGTTGGGGGGTCAAAGATGTAGGTTTGTGGCTAAATTTGATGCTGCCACAAAGGCAGCAATACAATCAGAGGCCTCAAACTACAAATAGTTCTCAGGCTAATTTTTGTAAAGGAGTATGTTTTGCATTTAATGACTCCCAATGTAGATTCTTATCCAATTGCAGGTATAAGCACGAATGCTCATTCTGCGCGGGTGCACACTCAGCATCCCGTTGTTTCAAAAAATCAGCTGCTGCAGTCCAGTCAAGGGACACTAATGCAAAGGCATGGACGTCAGTGTGACTGTCAGAAATGCAGTTTTGGCTAGATGGCTAGATCAATACCCAGACCGCAAGATGGCGGTCCTTCTATATGAAGGGTTCAAATTTGGTTTTTTGGTCCCTTCCTTTTTAGGTCAAGGTTGCACCCCGGTTAGAAATCTTCGTTCAGTTCTGTTAAACCCAGATATAGTGAAGGAAAAATTTTTGAAGGAGCTGCATGAAGATAGAATAGCCGGTCCTTTTTCATCCCCCCCATTTTTGAATTTTTGTTTATCTCCGTTAGGCCTGGTCCCCAAAAAAGAGGCAGGCTCTTTTCGTTTAATCCACCATTTATCCTTTCCTCATGGTAATTCCTTGAACGACGAAATATCAGATTTGGAGTCTTCTGTGTCTTATTCATCTTTTGATGAAGCTTTAGCTTTGTTGAAACAATTTGGCATGGCATCTTTTATGGCAAAGGCAGACATAAAATCTGCATTTCGTCTTTTACCGGTCCATCCAACAGGTTTTAACTCTCTGGGCTTTTATTTTGAAGATCACTTTTATTTTGATAAGTGTTTGCCCGTGGGGTTTTCCAAGTCATGTAGTTATTTTGAGGCTTTTTCAACATTTATACAGTGGGTTTTATCACAAAATTCCCCTCAAGGTGGAGTCATCCACTATTTGGACGATTTTTTGTTTATTGGCCCACCTGGAGTTCAAGTTTGTTCTGAAATGATGGTTTGTTTTTTTCAACATCTGCAGATCATTCGGGATCCCTATAGCCCATGAAAAAACAATGGGTCCGGTGACAGTGATTGAATTCCTGGGCATAACAATTGATTCAGTTGCTATGGAATTCCGTCTTCCAATGTCAAAAATTTTGAGAATGAGAGTACTCATTGCTAATTTTTTGACTAGGAGAAAAGTGCTTTTGCGCGAGGTTCAGTCTTTACTGGGACTTTTTGCTTTTGCGTCTAGGGTAATCCCAGTGGCCAGAGTTTTTTCTCGTAGATTCGCTCTGGCCACTAAAGGGTTAAAAAACCCTCTTTCACATGTTTCTATTACACGTCCTATTAAGGAGGATTTGAAGGTTTGGGACCAATTCCTGTTACATTTTAATGGTAGTATGGTATGGCAGAGTGATTTTGTAGAAGACCTAGATATCCGCTTGTTTACTGATGCATCAGGTTCGGTTGGTTTTGGCGCTTTTTTGGACGGTCATTGGTGCGCTGATAAATGGCCGGAATCCTGGAGGTCACCAGATATTATTCATAACCTAGTCTTGCTGGAAGTATTCCCGGTGGTGGTGGCTATTACTATTTGGCATAAACATTTGGAGAATAGGCGGATAATCCTTCACACGGATAATAAAGTTGTGTTTTTTGCTATTAATTGCCTTTCATCAAAACTTGAATTAGTTATAAAGTTACTTCTTTTTTTGGTGTTGCAATGCATGATTTTTAATATCTGGCTAAAGGCAAAACATATTCTTGGTCTTACTAATGAGATTGCCGATTCTTTATCTCGTTCGCAGTTCCAGAGGTTTCGGTTACTCGCTCCAGATGCGGATCAAGAAGGATTGTCATGCCCAGTTTCTCTCTGGGACCTGATCTGGAATTAATTGAGGTGAACATAAGGAATTCTGTTGCCCCTAAGACTTGGGAAGAATATTCTCAATCATGGTCTAGGTGGTGTAACTTCTGTACAGAAGCTGATTGTTCAGTTGGTTCGGTGGATGCATATACTGCTCTATGCTTTGTTTCTTCCTTAATTAAGGATAATCTTAGCCCGGTTACAGTGCATAAGATTTTAGCCGGTGTTTCATTTTTTCTAAAAATGTCTGGTTTGCCTGCTCTCTCTTCCTTTTTTCCAGTTAAGCAAGCAATGAAGGGTTTCAGAAGGTCTGTGCCAGCTGTTGACAATAGACGGGCCATTTCTTCTGAATTATTGCTTAAACTGATGTCCACGTTGGAATTAGTGTGTTTTTCTCCATATGAGATTTCTTTGTTCAGAGCGGTTTTTGTTATATCATTCTTTGGTGCTTTTAGAGTGGGTGAGCTTACAGCACCTAATAAGCTTTCATCATCTTTTTAGAGTTTTCGGATATTTCTGTTAACGAAGGGTCGATTAAGATTTTTCTCCGTAGATCTAAGATGGACCAATTAGGGAAGGGTCGCTGGATAACCCTTCATAGAGCTCCTGTTCAGAGCATATGTCCAGTTTTCAGAGTCTCGCAATATCTTTCTATTCGCCCCGTTTATCCAGGTTCGTTTTTTGTTCACAATAATTTGTCTCCTCTGACAAGATTCCAGTTTTCATCTGTCCTGTCTTCTTGCCTTAAAAAACGTAATCTTTCTGGTTTTCACTTTTCCTCGCATTCCTTTAGGATAGGTGCGGCTACTGAGGCCAGTCTTCTTGGTTTTTCTAATGAAGGTCTTAAACAATTGGGGCGTTGGGATAGTGATAGATTTAAGTTGTATGTCCGCCCTGATCGTATTATTATTTAATTTTCTAGGTCTTTCCAAGCATGTCGTTTGGATAATAGGACATTCCTTTATTTTTGGGCCAAAAGGAGAACTTCCATCAAGAATTTCGAAACCAATCTTGGTTTGGATAAAGGACGTTTTCAGGTTTTATGGTGGGGTGTAAGAGGTTTGAGATGGGGAATTTAAAGGAACAGTTGATTTTCTTGACAGGACAATGGCCTTCGCCGGATGTTCTTATCATTCATGCCGGGGCTAATGACCTGGGCAGGGTTAAAACTTGGGATTTGATTTGTGAAATGAAGAGAGATTTATCTTCTTTCAAGTTATTGTTTCCTTTTACGGTGATAGTTTTCTCGGAGGTGATACCGAGACTCCTTTGGTCAGCGTCCAGTAATCTGCATTATTTAGATAAAATTAGGAAACGGGTAAACAGAACCATATACGTAATTTAGTGATTTCACAAGGTGGTTTTGCTTACCGCCACTCAGATTTGGAAGGTTTTCTTCCTGGTTTTTATAGAGTGGATTTTGTACACCTTTCGGATGTTGGTTTAGACATTTTCATCCTGGGTCTACAAAATATGATTGAGCAGGCCACGGCGTTTGGGGGGCTTCAGCCGCTCAGTTGCTGAGCGGCTTTCAGCTGGTGGGGTTTGTCATCCAGTTCAGTTCTGGATGGACTACGTGTTATTAATAAATTAAATAATTTATTGGTTATAAATTTTAAGATTATATTTTATGTTACTGGTGATTGTTTATATTTGGGTAACCCCTTAATAAACGTTGTGGCCAATTATTAGCCAAAATAAAGCTTGGTGTGTGTTTTATTTATTTAAATTAGTAATAAGTACTTTGTGCTGTCCCATGAACAAGCCCCTAGCGTTCATGCGGGGCTACATGGGACAGTACAGAGTGCTGCTGTGGTTCCTGCCATCTTCCGGCCCCCCCCCTGTTTATGGTGAATTGGGTTGCTCCGGGTGATGGCAGGATTCGGAGCGGCATAGCAACAGCTCCTGATTGGCTGATTTGGGCGGGATTGAGCTGGGCAGTGGTTTTAAAAGCCGGCAGCTTTCCCGCTCTGTGTCACAGCCTGAGGGGACGCCGCAGAAGCAGGAACCGTGCTGCTCCCACCCTCCCTCCCTTATGAATAAAATTTTTTGTACTGTCATGACGTTTGTTAGTGGGGTTTGTCATCCAGTTCAGTTCTGGATGGACTACGTGTTATTAATAAATTAAATAATTTATTGGTTATAAATTTTAAGATTATATTTTATGCTACTGGTGATTGTTTATATTTGGGTAACCCCTTAATAAACGTTGTGGCCAATTATTAGCCAAAATAAAGCTTGGTGTGTGTTTTATTTATTTAAATTAGTAATAAGTACTTTGTGCTGTCCCATGATCAGTAATAGTGTGCAATTTGATGGCAGATCCATTCTCTTTTCTGTTACAGACAACTAAATCCTTTGTTAAAAAAATCATAAATTGAATACTTTTCACTGATGATCAGGCAAGAATGGATAAAAGAGAAATGTTACACTGGTCTACACATTTTGGGAAATGATCGACCTCTGAGATAAGTGATCCAATTTTGGTAAAATTTTGCTACTTTAATTTCCGAGGCTTTCTCCTTGTAGACCAGTGCTACAACTACAACTCTCCATTTCTTCTGTATATTTGAATATGTGTATATGTGAATGGGATTTGCCAGAGCCATGGGGAGTCATGCAAAGTATGACTCCTGATCATTTGGATTTATAACTTAAAGTAGAACCATAGGCAAAACTTATTTTTTCATTTTGGATAGAGCAGGGGAGGGTTATAACCCCTGTCAGATTTTTTTTCCGCCATCTGTGTCCCATTGTGGAGATTTCCTTTCACTTTCTGTCCTATAGCCAAACAGGAAGTGAGAGGAAATTCCTACTTGGGGACCCCCAGGTCACCAGAGCTTGTGTCCCCATTGGAAGATTTCCCATCTATTACTTTATTGGGGACACTTTCACTTTCAATGATAATGGTGAGCATTACAAATAGAGAGGGTGAATCTCCCTAATAGGGATGAGCTTCGTGTTCGAGTCGAACATACGTTCGACTCGAACATCGGCTGTTCGATCGTTCGACGAAGATCGAACGATTTGGGCCGTTCGCGCCAAATTCGAGTGACGCGAACGGCCCACAATGCACTACGCCATCGCAGTGTCATCCAGGCGCTGTGATTGGCCAAGCATGCACTGTGACCCCGCATGCTTGGCCAATCACAGCGCCGGCAGCGAGGAGAGCAATGATTGGCCACAGGCAGGATGCCTGTGGCCAATTATTGCTGAGGGTGTTTAGTACACGCCCCACACTATAAAAGGCCGCCAGCACGGCGGCCTAGTGTAGTGTGTTCCGGAGCAGGGAAAGAGAAGCATAGGCAGGGACAGTGACATTTATTTTTTCTTGCTTAACCTGGATTCCTTTAGTTTAGGGAAAGAGAAGGATAGGTAGGGAGAGTGTCAGTGTGTTTTACTGTGCGAATCCTTGTTTCTAGGGACAGGGAAGGACAGTGAGGGAATTCTCCTTGTGCTATAGTGTGCTTTAAAAAAACATTTTTTCTAGGGACAGAAAACTATAGGTAGGGAGAGTGTCAGTGTGTTTTACTGTGCGAATCCTTGTTTCTAGGGACAGGGAAGGACAGTGAGGGAAATTCTCCTTGTGCTATAGTGTGCTTTAAAAAAACATTTTTTCTAGGGACAGAAAACTATAGGTAGGGAGAGTGTCAGTGTGTTTTACTGTGCGAATCCTTGTTTCTAGGGACAGGGAAGGACAGTGAGGGAAATTCTCCTTGTGCTATAGTGTGCTTTAAAAAAACATTTTTTCTAGGGACATAAAACTATAGGTAGGGAGAGTGTCAGTGTGTTTTACTGTGCGAATCCTTGTTTCTAGGGACAGGGAAGGACAGTGAGGGAAATTCTCCTTGTGCTATAGTGTGCTTTAAAAAAACATTTTTTCTAGGGACAGAAAACTATAGGTAGGGAGAGTGTCAGTGTGTTTTACTGTGATAATCCTTGTTTCTAGGGACAGGGAAGGACAGTGAGGGAAATTCTCCTTGTGCTATAGTGTGCTTTAAAAAAACATTTTTTCTAGGGACAGAAAACTATAGGTAGGAAGAGTGTCAGTTTCTTTCACTGTGATAATCCTTGTTTCTAGGGACAGGGAAGGAAAGTGAGGGAAATTCTCCTTGTGCTATAGTGTGCTTTAAAAAAACATTTTTTCTAGGGACAGAAAACTATAGGTAGGAAGAGTGTCAGTTTCTTTCACTGTGATAATCCTTGTTTCTAGGGACAGGGAAGGACAGTGAGGGAAATTCTCCTTGTGCTATAGTGTGCTTTAAAAAAACATTTTTTCTAGGGACAGAAAACTATAGGTAGGAAGAGTGTCAGTTTCTTTCACTGTGATAATCCTTGTTTCTAGGGACAGGGAAGGACAGTGAGGGAAATTCTCCTTGTGCTATAGTGTGCTTTAAAAAAACATTTTTTCTAGGGACAGAAAACTATAGGTAGGAAGAGTGTCAGTTTCTTTCACTGTGATAATCCTTGTTTCTAGGGACAGGGAAGGAAAGTGAGGGAAATTCTCCTTGTGCTATAGTGTGCTTTAAAAAAACATTTTTTCTAGGGACAGAAAACTATAGGTAGGAAGAGTGTCAGTTTCTTTCACTGTGATAATCCTTGTTTCTAGGGACAGGGAAGGAAAGTGAGGGAAATTCTCCTTGTGCTATAGTGTGCTTTAAAAAAACATTTTTTCTAGGGACAGAAAACTATAGGTAGGAAGAGTGTCAGTTTCTTTCACTGTGATAATCCTTGTTTCTAGGGACAGGGAAGGAAAGTGAGGGAAATTCTCCTTGTGCTATAGTGTGCTTTAAAAAAACATTTTTTCTAGGGACAGAAAACTATAGGTAGGAAGAGTGTCAGTTTCTTTCACTGTGATAATCCTTGTTTCTAGGGACAGGGAAGGAAAGTGAGGGAAATTCTCCTTGTGCTATAGTGTGCTTTAAAAAAACATTTTTTCTAGGGACAGAAAACTATAGGTAGGAAGAGTGTCAGTTTCTTTCACTGTGATAATCCTTGTTTCTAGGGACAGGGAAGGAAAGTGAGGGAAATTCTCCTTGTGCTATAGTGTGCTTTAAAAAAACATTTTTTCTAGGGACAGAAAACTATAGGTAGGAAGAGTGTCAGTTTCTTTCACTGTGATAATCCTTGTTTCTAGGGACAGGGAAGGAAAGTGAGGGAAATTCTCCTTGTGCTATAGTGTGCTTTAAAAAAACATTTTTTCTAGGGACAGAAAACTATAGGTAGGAAGAGTGTCAGTTTCTTTCACTGTGATAATCCTTGTTTCTAGGGACAGGGAAGGACAGTGAGGGAAATTCTCCTTGTGCTATAGTGTGCTAAAGCATTCTTCATCAACCATCTTTGAAATCCTTGTTTTTTGGACAGTCAGGGAAATTGTCGTTGTGCTATTCTGTGCAAAAGCAATCATCCTCAACCATATTTAGAAATCCTTAAGTAAAGGGACAGAGAAGGACACCTGAAGGTAGCCCTTATTGCTTTTTTCCCATCTCCCTGCAGGCCATCTATTAGAATGTCTGGAAGGCAAACAAGGAGAGGCAGACAGTCAGGAGGCAATAAAAGAGGGCAAGCAGGCTCTGTGTCTGGGGGCAACAGTGCTGGTCGTGGACGCGGTGCATTGTCATCAGCACATGGCCATGGGACACGCTTGTCCTTCTTTTCGGCAGCTGGACATGTTGAGCCACATCATGCCGAAGACTTGGTAGAGTGGATGACCAAGCCCTCCTCCTCCTCCTCATCCTCTCTCACCCAGGCTCAGGGTACTGGAAAAGCAGCTGCCAAAGCGTCCTCTTCCCTGGTATCAATGTCAGACTCATCATCAGTCACTCCTTCCCTAGACCCACCATGTCCTCCTCCTGAGGAGTCCCCCGAACTGTTTGAGCACAGTGTTGGGTACATGCTCCAGGAGGATGCCCAGCGTTTCGAAGGGTCTGATGATGAAACCCAGCTACAGGAAGGCAGTAGCGTGAGAGCAGACAGAGGGGATGCTCAAGAAGGACACCAATCTGGCAGTCATGTTCCAGCAGCTGCAGCATACTGCCAGATTGGCTCCAGTGATGAGGAGGGAGGGGATGATGAGGTCACTGACTCCACGTGGGTGCCTAATAGGAGAGAGGAGGAGGAGGAGGATGAGGAGGAGGCACATCTCCAACGAGGCAGGATGCCCTTTGGTGGCCAGCGTAAGGGCAGTACACCGACGGAATCACACCGCAGAGCTCTGCCTGTGCAGGGCGCTGCCTCTGCCCGTCATTCAAAAAGTTCTTTGGTGTGGGCCTTTTTTGAGGCTAGTGCATCAGATCGCACAGCTGCTGTTTGCAACATATGTCTCAAGCGTATATCGCGTGGCCAAAACATCAGCCGCTTGGGTACCACATGCCTGACCAGACATATGTTGACCTGCCATGCAGCTCGTTGGCAAGCCTACCTCAAAGACCCACACCAAAGAACAAAGCGGACCTCTCCTTGCACCGCATCAGCTGGGATCTCCAACCCCACTATAACTTCAGTCCTCTCTGAAACATGCACTGAGAGGAATGAAGGTGTAGAATTAGGTGTGTCACAGCCAAGTACTTGCGGCCACTCTGCTAGCAGTACACCGACGTCCGATTCTAGCAGGCAAATTTCCCTGCCCCAGCTGCTGGACCGTCGAAAGAAGTTCACTCCCAGCCATCCACATGCCCAGCGGTTGAATGCTAGCTTGGCTAAATTGCTAGCGCTTCAACTGCTGCCTTTTCAGTTGGTAGACTCGGCCCCCTTCCGTGAGTTTGTGCAATGTGCGGTTCCTCAGTGGCAGGTTCCCAAACGCCACTTTTTCTCACGGAAGGCTATTCCGGCTCTCTACCGGCATGTGGAAGGCAATGTCTTGGCCTCGCTGGACAGGGCGGTCAGCGGTAAGGTGCATATTACCGCTGACTCATGGTCCAGCAGGCATGGACAGGGACGTTACCTTTCTTTCACGGCCCATTGGGTCACTCTTTTGGCAGCTGGGAAGGATGCAGGACAAGGTGCAGTAGTGTTGGAGGTTGTTCCACCGCCACGCCTCCAAAATGCTACTACTGGTTGTGACACACCTCTCTCCTCCACCCCCTCCTCTTCTTCTTCCTCCATGGCCTCTTCCTGTGGTTTGTCCTCGGAACCAGCGGTGCTCCGTAGGCGTTCAAGGGGCTACGCAAGTACGCAGGCAAAAAGATGCCATGCCGTGCTTGCGCTGGTGTGTTTGGGGGACAGAAGCCACACTGGGGCAGAGGTCCTGTCTGCTCTGCAGGGCCAGGCCGAGAGGTGGTTGACGCCACGCCAGCTTAAGCCAGGAATGGTGGTTTGCGACAATGGCACCAACCTCCTCTCCACCCTCCGACAGGGACAACTGACCCATGTGCCCTGTGTGGCTCACGTCCTTAACCTGGTGGTGCAGCGGTTCTTGGGCAGGTACCCGGGCTTACAGGATGTCCTGAGGCAGGCCAGGAAAGTCTGTGTGCATTTCCGCAGATCTTATAATGCCAGTGCTCGCCTGGCTGAGCTGCAAAAGGAGTTGAACCTGCCCAAGAACCGCCTTATATGTGACATGCCCACCAGGTGGAACTCAACGTTGGCCATGCTGCAGCGGCTGCACACGCAGCAGAGGGCCATCAATGAGTACCTGTGCGACTACGGCACCAGGACAGGGTCAGGGGAGCTTGTTTTTTTTCTCCACGCCAGTGGGGCATGATCAGGGATGCATGCACTGTCCTGGCACCATTTGAGGAGGCCACGAGGATGGTGAGCAGTGACAGTGCATGCATCAGTGACACTGTACCTCTTGTCCACCTGTTGGAGCACACGCTGCGTGGAATAATGGACAGGGCACTTGAGGCAGAACAGAGGCAGGAAGAGGAGGACTTCCTTGCCTCTCAAGGCCCCCTTTACCCAGACAGTGTTCCTTCTGTCCCACCCATCGCACAGGAAGAGGAGGAGGAGGAGGAGGATGGTGTCAGCATGGAGGTGGAGGCTGGCACTCAGCATCATCAGCAGCAGTCTTTTAGGGATGATTTACAGTCCCAAGAAACCAGTGGACTTGTACGTGGCTGGGAGGAGGTGGCTGCGGATCATGTCGTCCTTAGTGACCCAGAGGACTCCGGAGCGAATGCCTCAGCAAACCTACGCTGCATGGCCTCCCTGATCCTGCAAAGTCTGCGGAAGGATCCTCGTATTCTTCGGATCAAGGAGAGGGACCATTACTGGCTGGCCACTCTCCTTGATCCACGGTACAAGGGCAAGGTTGCGGACCTTATGTTACCGTCGCAGAGGGAGCAGAGGATGAGACAACTCCGGGAGGCCTTGCAGAAAGGTCTGTGCAACGCGTTCCCAGAGACTGGGAGGTTACAAACTCCTGGTCCTGGACAACGAGTTGCTGAGGCTTCGGCCAGTCAAAGAAGGAGCGGTGGGGAAGGTGGCCGTCTGACCGATGCGTTCAGACAATTCTTTAGTCCGCAGCCCCAAAGTATGATCGGTTCCAGCAACCATCGCCAGCGTCTGATAAACATGGTGCAGGAATATCTAGGGGCAAGGTCAGACTTGGACACCTTCCCCACCGAAAATCCTCTGGCTTACTGGGTCTTGAGGATGGATCACTGGCCAGAGCTTGCACAGTATGCAATTGAGCTTCTGGCCTGTCCTGCATCCAGCGTTCTTTCGGAACGCACATTCAGTGCTGCTGGAGGATTTGTCACGGATCACAGGGTGCGCCTGTCCACCGACTCGGTTGATCGACTGACTTTCATCAAGATGAACCAGTCTTGGATCACCACCAGCTACCACACACCTGATGCTGATATAACAGACTAATTGATTTTAACATGTCACATCCCTTCAAGACTGATGCTGATGCTGAGTGCCTGTGCTGTTATGTTGACTGGCTATCCTCCTCCTCCGAGTCCTCAATGATACGATTGATGATGATAGCTTGGAAGATCATTTTTGTTTATGGGTGCCGCCACCAGTGGCTAAGGCCCAATTTTTCAGCCCCTGTTTTACAGGGGCGTGTAATTACAATTTTTTTAGCAATAATTTGCCATAGGGCTCATTGCTGTGCTCCAAGTACAGTATCTGTGAGGGGTTGGAGTGTTGTGGCACCAGTGCCTAAGGCCCAATTTTTCAGCCCCTGTTTAACAGGGGCGTGTCATTACAATTTTTGAAGCAATACTTTGCAACAGGGCTCATTGCTGTGCTCCAAGTACAGTATCTGTGAGGGGTTGTAGTGTTGTGCCACCAGTGCCTAAGGCCCAATTTTTCAGCCCCTGTTCAACAGGGGCATGCAATTACAATTCTTGATCTAATAATTCACAGCAGGGCCCATTCCTGCACCCACCAAGAGTAACTCTGAGGGCTTACAGTGTTGTGGCAACGCCACCACCACCACGAAAGGCCCAATTTTTCAGCCCCTGTTCAAAAGGGGCATGTAATTACAAATCTTGATCTAATAATTCACAGCAGGGCCCATTCCTGCACCCACCAAGAGTAACTCTGAGGGCTTACAGTGTTGTGGCAACGCCACCACCACCACCACCACGAAAGGCCCAATTTTTCAGCCCCTGTTCAAAAGGGGCATGTAATTACAATTCTTGATCTAATAATTCACAGCAGGGCCCATTCCTGCACCCACCAAGAGTAACTCTGAGGGCTTACAGTGTTGTGGCAACGCCACCACCACCACCACCACGAAAGGCCCAATTTTTCAGCCCCTGTTCAAAAGGGGCATGTAATTACAATTCTTGATCTAATAATTCACAGCAGGGCCCATTGCTGCACCCACCAAGAGTAACTCTGAGGGCTTACAGTGTTGTGGCAACGCCACCACCACCACCACCACGAAAGGCCCAATTTTTCAGCCCCTGTTCAAAAGGGGCATGTAATTACAATTCTTGATCTAATAATTCACAGCAGGGCCCATTGCTGCACCCACCAAGAGTAACTCTGAGGGCTTACAGTGTTGTGGCAACGCCACCACCACCACCACCACGAAAGGCCCAATTTTTCAGCCCCTGTTCAAAAGGGGCATGTAATTACAATTCTTGATCTAATAATTCACAGCAGGGCCCATTCCTGCACCCACCAAGAGTAACTCTGAGGGCTTACAGTGTTGTGGCAACGCCACCACCACCACCACCACGAAAGGCCCAATTTTTCAGCCCCTGTTCAAAAGGGGCATGTAATTACAATTCTTGATCTAATAATTCACAGCCGGGCCCATTCCTGCACCCACCAAGAGTAACTGTCAGGGCTTACAGTGTTGTGGCACCAGCACCACCATCAAAGCCCCAATTTTTACTACCACTGTTCAACAATTATATGTAATTAAAATTCCTGATATAATAGTTGACAGCAGGGCGTTCCAGCACCAACCAAGAGTAACTGTGAGTGCTTACAGTGTTGTGCCAACACCAACAACTAAGGGGCCTATTTCTGCAGAGTATATACGGCAGGTCCCTACTTTCAAACATCCAACTTACAAACGACTCCTACTTGCAAACGCAAGAAGACAACAGGAAGTGAGAGGAAATCTACCCCATGGAAGGAAAATTCTCTCCTGTAAGAATTAATATGGGAGAAAGGTGTCTCCTCTGTACTGATGCTTTATCACCAATCCTTGTTTCAAGAAAAACACCACATTTCAAAAACAGTTGTCATTGGGACGGAAAGTGAGGTGAAATGTTCTGAACAGGGGCACAGACAGCAAAACAAATGTTACAGGGGTGATAACCCTTACCTATGTTTTCCAAAAAGTTTAAAAATAGATTTTTGGGCTGGAGCTACACTTAAACAATGTACCTGTTCAAAATTACAAACAGATTCTACATAAGAACAAACCTACAGTCCCTGTCTTGTATGCACCGCCTGTATACGGCTGTTCAGAGTATATAGGGCCTTTTTTATTTTATGTGCGGGGCTCCCCTTAATATCCATACAAGACCCAAAGGGGCTGGTAATGGGCTGGGGTAGGGGGGGGGGGGTCATGGGGTAGCTATGCAATTTTTCTTAAAGATTTTCATCCATATTACCGGGACCAGACATTACATTAAAGCCGCAAGCAGTTTTAAATGGCTTTTTTTTCCTTTAGAAGTGTCATTTTGTGCAGGGACAGTTCTAAACACGGGAAACACGTGGCACTTCACAGGCATACTTTAGACACCCCCCAGGTACGATATTTAAAGGAATATTTGACTTTTTTTTTCACTTTATGCATCATTAAAATGACTGCTCCCGAAAAACGACCGTTTTTAAAACTTCTTTTTGCATTGATACATGTCCCCTGGTGCAGAACCCGGGTTCCCAAACCCTTTTTAGGACAATAACATGCATAATAGTTGTTATAATTAGCACTTTAGAATTCGAACGTTCGCATCCATTGTATTTAATAGGGTTCTAATGTTCGTACGAACTTTCGGTCCGTTCGCGGGTTCTGGTGCGAACCGAACCCGGGGGTGTTCGGCTCATCACTACTCCCTAACAGGGGGCACAGTCACAGAGACAACAAAAAAACCTGACAGGGGGTCCAATCCCTCTCTACTCTATCCAAAAATAAAAACAAAAGTTTTGCATTTAGTTATACTTTAATCTGTTAGGTGGGCATACTGACACACACATGTGTAGGAGAATAATAGAATAATGTTTCACTTGGAGGGAATGTCATTTTCTCCACATTCTGTGATTCATCTAGTTTGTGGCAATGTATGCATTGATCCCTACAGCCAAATTTTAAGAAAAATGGACACTAAATGCAGAGGTCAAATACAGGTTAAAAGTGCACTAATATGCTATTCTATGAAATCACTTGCTACTACTCTTTCTACTTTTGAGTCTCCCTGTTGATCCTTAAGGATTGTTTGGATTTGTGATTTCGGGCATTAAAACAAAAGGTTGAGCTGCCTTTTAGCCATCTCCATCTGCCCCCCTTAAGCTGCAAAGGCAGTAGACAGGGTGTTTAAATGTCATGGTTTGCGATGCTTTGCTTCACGCCAATGGCAAAAATGATTGTCCCTGCCACACTGAGTGTGGATAGGAATGTGCCACAAACGTGAATGCATTGTATTAGCGCATTTGCATTAGCATGCATTGGAATGTGTCCGTGGCACTTGGCATTCTCACAGACCAGAGAGGGCATTTAAACTCCTTTCCCCATCGTATGGTGGCTTATCATTGTTCTGTTTTGCTCATTATTGTCCCGGATTGCCTGACTCTGCCTGTATTTCCTACTTCTGTTGCTTACTCTGTTGCTGGTATTCTCTTGCCTTTAACTTGCTTTGACCTCTGCCTGGACACCGCCTACTCTGTTGCCTGCCACATTTTTTTAACCTTTGCCTGGACACCGAACACTCTATCTTGCTGCCTACCTCAACCCGTGAACAGATACTAACTACTCTCTTGCCTTATGCCTACCCCAACCTCAGCCTGAATCCTTACCTCTCACAATATCCCTGTTCTGACTCTGCAGCATATCCATGTTGTTTCTGTGACCCCTTGGTTTAGCTATTTTGAGGGCCACAACCTTGTGTCATCTCGCAGGAAAAGTAGACTGGGGGCCCCTAGGGTCACTGGCCCATCACTCTGTGTGGGATGTTCTGGTGAAGACCAAGTTGATGCTTATGACTCCATTCTTTGGGTAAGTCCATGTCTCCTGCCAGGGATGTCAACTGTAATTTTTGTACTTTTTACTTTTGTTTGTAAAATGTGATTATTTTGCTGTCTTACTTACTTTGCCAGAAATGGTAAGATGGATTTATAAGGAACTACAGCACAGCTGTGATCATGCTTTAAAATAAAATGTATGTGATATCATATTTTCTATCAAATTGTTGTACTGAATGGCACCTGATAATTATATCTAATTATATGTTTGTTGTAAAAAAAAAAAGTAGACAATATTGTGAGATTTGATAGATTACACTAAAGCTCCGGTAGCTGTCATTTCACGTAAGGCATTGCTTAATTTCATAGAAGCTGTTCAAAAAAGCATACAGGTGAAACATGAGCAAATGACACACATATACATGTCACTGGAAAATCCAATTTAATTATACAATGGGGAGAAATGTGTGTGGGAAGGTCTAGACAAGCAGCGCATGAAAAGCTTTGTCTATCTGAAATGTCTCACTGGTGTAAGAAAAGCCTGCACAGACATGGGAACTCTACATATTTTCAATGCATCTGAAAATCAAAATCTTTCTTCAATGCAAAACAAAATGGATGCAAGATTTTTAACAAACTCCTCAAGTTGCTATATGTATTGTATTTTCATGGTATTACTACACCTGCGGTTCCCAGGAAGGGCCCTGTACAAAATTTGAATTTTACATTCTGTTTCTAACTTTAGCTCATGGCAGGGACACAGAAATGTATATTGTGACCCCATAGGATTACTGGTCCCATGCATTTGATTTCATTTTTTTCAATCATTTTATTAAAGTGGTTGTAAACCCACTTATGCAATTTGCACCTACAGGTAAGCCTAGATTAAGGCTTACCTGTAGGTGCAAGAAATATCTACTTAACCTACACGGTTTGGGAGATATTTGCAAAAAAAGACATGCACCGATGTCTACGGCGCAAGCGTGCCGTAGACAACGGTGCATTCACAGGGTTAATCCCCATTCACAAATCCGGATTTGCCGGCTCCCACGCACATGCGCGGAGTGACGTCTTCACCGCTCCGGCCAATCACAGCGCCGGAGCGGCGATGTGATTGGCCGGAGCGGCGATACCCGGAAGTAACCTTCCGGGTATCCGTGGAGCGATGGCTGCGGTTGGAGGGGGAGACGAGGACGGCTTCGGGGGCCAAGATCTAAGGTAAGGTAAGTGATGCATAATGAGCTAGTATGCTAGTCATACTAGCTCATTATGGCTTTGTCTTGCAGGTGTTTTTTTTTTTTTCCGGGTTTACAACCACTTAAAAGGGTATGTTATTTACCGAAACTAATGTCTTTATTTGTTAAATGATGTTTGGCCTTTTGCTTTCATAGCTGTATAAGCTTAACCTAAAGTCTGCAGTTGCTAGGAACACTAAAAAAGTTGTCACTTACCAGTATTACCATATGTTAAAGGTTATTGGAAGTTGAGGGCCCATAATGGGCCAGGGGCCGTTTTTTTAATCTGATGGTTGGGTATGGACTTGCATAGTCTGTGGAACCATTTGGTGATCTGCAACACCCTCCAAGGTCTAATGTAACTGGATGGGCATTCATTTATTGGGTGTATTGTTACTTACTGTGTGGGCTGAGAGTTAAGTTAGAGCAAATGTAATTCATTTGCCCCTAACTGGATAACATTTAGTTGTTTAAAGAATTGGGTATCACAAGTAATTGTAATTTTATGTTTTCATATAACATATTTTTTTTTTTTCATCTCCTTGCTCCTGGTCTCCTCCAGTATTTTTCAACCACTTCCTGTTTTTATGTACCTGCTCTAGCATTTGTTGCAAAGAATGCTCTAAACAAATTCTTCTGATCACAGATATGTCAACTCTCCCTAACATTCAGAAAGTCACCCTGCATGATGTATGAATCTCCCTTGATTTCTCTCATTCACCAGAGACCCACCCTTCCTAGTTGCCAGGTGTCACGCATTTCTACAACATTTCTGATATTTTCATATGTAAAATACATTAACAGTTTATTTTGCTATTTTGGTTACTGCTTCTAAAATGTTAACAATTTTTTATATTAACATTGTGCAGTACTTTTATTTTGTTAAACATAGTGGAAGAAACAATATTTTTTTTGTCCTGTGTATATAAATGTGACACTGTACTGCTTATAAAGCCACGTCAACACCACAATTTAGCCACATCGCGTTTTCCACTAGTTTATCACCCTAAGAACGGTTCTCTTAGGTTGACATCTCAGTAATCGTGACAATGGTGGACCATGCCTGCACAATAGGTGTTGGGCCTGTTGGCACAGCCGCTTGTGGTCTCCAAAGGAGGAGCACAAACAGGAGACAGTTGTAGCCCTATAACAGGAAGTACCTGTACAAGGACCATTTGTGGCAGGATCACAAGGTATTCTTTTAGTGAGATCTGCAGATTTAAAAAGTATGACAACTACTTTTGTAAATATATAAACATTCTTAAGACTTATAAGAGATTACATATACTTATAAAATGTTGCTTTTAATATCTGATGAGTGCTCAAGTTTATGTGGTAAACATTTTGGTTGATTGATAACAAGTGTATATTTTTTGGTTGAATAAAGTTGTTAAATTTTTTGACTCCAATAAAGAATGACATGACCATTCAATGTTGTTTGGTGTCAGTCTCATTTATTTCCACTTTTTTGACCACTTGAGGCCACCACACGTTTAACCTGTCCAAAGAAATGGATAGGCCACTGGTGTGCATGCAAATTAAGAGGAAGATCCAGGAGGATGCTTTTTCTTGAAACGCTGTGTGACACCAAACAGGCAAGCACAGTAAATATTGCAATATAGATATAGTATCGTGGAGGAAGGTAAGTATTTTAAAATGTGAGCTGCACTCAGGGGGTGAGATGGAGGAAGTGATTAAAGGACAATTGTACCAGAGGTATTTTTGTCAATTAATAAATGGTTTATCTGTGTCATATTTACCAAAATAAGGTCCCAGGTGAAAAGGTGAATTATCAGGGTTGGTAGTAATGTAATGATAGCTAAACTTGTCTAGATTTAAAAAAAAGCTGTTGTGATAATGCATTAGGAACATAGGCGTGCGCACAGGATGTGCCAGGTGTGCCCAGGCACACCCTAATCACCCTGTGCAGCACAGATTTCCCCTACTGCCCTGGCTCCCATCTTTCCCCCGCAGCGCTGCCAGCTTCCCTCCTCTCCTATCGGTTGTTGCTGCTGTTTTAGGAGTGGGGAAGGGGCCAGTAAATATGTAATTTACTGGCCCCTTCCCTTTCTGAATGAACACTGTGAGCGATCGGTAGTGTGTGTTTGGGCTTTGGGGTGCACACCCTAATGCAATAGGCTGCGCACACCTATGATTAGGAACCTTTACTGAGATGCTGTGTGTTTACGGGGCTGCCAATCAAAAGCACATGGAAGAATCTGGGTAAAATGCTTGGGGTACTTTACAAAACTGAACCTAGAAAGTGAAAGCAGGATCACTTCCCTTTTGTAACTGCACTCACATTTTCTGAACACGATTGGGTATTTGAAGTAAACACAGGTTCACTTTAATACTCTGAGGAGAATAGGTGTAACTGATTAGATGTACTTGGTACTTGGTTGAAACAAGTACATTGGTTCAGAGTTGGGTTAAGGCACAATTTGGCCAAACCAAGATATCAGACACTCCTCCCTCCACCCTCATGCCTTTTATTATCATCGATAATCATTGCAATAGGCCATTTGCACTGTATGCACTGACATGATCTTATCAACTACATCCTTCCTTAAGCAGTTATAGGCAGATACACAGCTTTGACCAGCAATGCTATCGCCCTGGTTTACTACATGAGCATTACGGTTATAGCTGGGTCATCTGGAAAACTACATGGACCTAGACTTCATAGGTTGCCTTGGTTGCCAAAGATGATTGGACTCTGCATTGGTTCCCCTTTTTAGTGGCAAGGAAAGATGTTCAAAGGGTATCATGTCCTTTCTAATAACATCATTTTAAATTAGCAGGGCTGAGTTTCCATTACCAGAGTCTATAGACACACAACCTTTTGCAACCAAAAGAATACTTCACTGCTAAGTTCACCTCTTATTGCACAAAATATTTTTTTACAGGAAAAAGCTGCCTTTTTGCATCAACAGCCTAAAAGCCTATTGTGTCCAATAGTAAATCCAGGCCTGATACCTATGTAGCGGGCATTTAAATTTGGGGGGGGGGCATCTGGGTTATTCAACCCAGATGTACTAATTGTTAGGGAATCTGAGAATCCCCTTTGTGGTTCTTGGAGGACTCTGGTGGTGCAAGGTTCCCTGTGGCCTGCAGGTGGCGTTGTTGCCCTGGGCCGGAGTTGAACCCGCACCGCAAGACTGTTCCTTTTTGTCCTTTCCTGGGGCTGGTACAGCGGGGCGGGGAACCCGCTGTGACACAAAGGGAGAGGAGATAAAAGGGGCGGACGCCCTGACCTCGGGGTTCAGAGTTGGAGGACGCGGCCGCGCCCAGGCACCTTCAGCCTGGGTGCTGGCGTTCCAGAGTTCCAGGCCCAGGTGCCCTTGACCTGGCCGGAGCAAGGGATGGAGTCCACCCCAGGCACCTTAAGCCTGGTGTGAGGTACTATGACCAAGGCCTGGGGCCCAGTAACTTCAACTGGGTTCCGAGGGTGGAGGAGTCCGAGGGGCCCTAAGGTGTTGGGACCCGTATCTGAGGTGAGGAGGCCGGGGAGTGTAACCCTTCCGAATAACCCGGTACAGCATTAATCCGGTGACGGCGGGGCCTCTGGTAACTCTCTTGGAGGGATGTCTTCCCCCTGACAGGGGCTGCAATGTAGCGAAGGTAACTCCAGTTCCTGTTTATTAGAGTCGCTGGAAGAGACTCTGAAGACAAAAAGTACGTCTTACAGCCACTGTGCTTAGCAACCGTTGGTGAAACCTCAACGGTTTAGTTTCTTTGAGGACTGTGCCTTGACCTACTCCCCACCAATACTGAACTGTTCTATGGGTCTCAAACTGTCTGCTCGCAAAGGACTATTTGTTTGCCATTATGGAATAAATAAGTGTTGGACCTTTTCAGTGTGTGGTACTCCAATCACTGGGAACAAAGGGGGGTTATCAGCAGAACAGACTTGGCTCTGAGCGTATACACAGCCCGAAGGTAATCTGATGCTGGCCTTCACCTCTACATGCTGTAATCTAGAGGACATGGGCAGTGGCGCACCTCGCTCTCCCCTTCAAGGTACCCCTAGACCAGAGCCAAAGTAACCGCTAAAGAAGGGAGAGAGGGTGAGGCCGCTACACCTATAATTAAATTATTGGGATATATAACACAATTTATATATGGAGAATCCAAGTGGGAGTAATAAAACCCCTGCATCAGTGGTCAGTGTTAGTTAAAAAATGCCCTTACATTAATAGTCAGTGGGAGTAAAAATTGTCACGATGTCGTTGGTTAGTGTAAGTAAAAAATGCCCCAGGGTCATGGGTCAGTGGGAGTAAAACATGCCTCTGTGTCTGTGGTCAACATGAGTAAAAAATGCCTCTGCTTTAATGCATGCAAAAAATTCTCGTACTTCAATGATCAGTAAAACAAAATGCCCACCATCAGTGGTTTGAAGGTGTAAAAAAAATAATAATAAATGCCCCTGCATCAGTGGTCAATAGGAGGTAAAAAAAAGTCCCCATGTTTTAATGGCAGTGATAACTATCCCTGCATCAGTGATTGAAGTAAAAAATACCCCAACTTCAGTGATCAGCAAAAAAAATCTCCCATGTCAGTGGTCAGTGGGAGTCATAAATGCCCTGTTTCCATGGCAGTGATAATTATACCCACATCAGCGTTAGTAATTATCACCCCTATGTCAGAGAAAGAAATGTCCCTGCCGCTGTGGTCAGGGGTAATAATACATGCCTCAGAATGGTGCCCCTGTGTCAGTGGAAATAATGCCCCATCATTGTTTTTTAGTAGGCACCTACCTTCATGCCTAGCTTCATGTACTGTGCCTCTCCCTCAAAGTCGAAGATATCATGGCTAGGACTAGGAGGCACCATTGGGAAGGAAATTACTCATCGCGTAAGTTGATAAGGGAATTGAGTTCGTTTTTGTTTTAATCAACCCACTCCGTTGAATGAAATAAAAACTGTATCATCCATAAGCTGCTTAAAAAAAAGTTTTGGATGGGCATTCACTTTAAATTTTTACATATGGTATTTTGAAAGCAGACAATATGAAGTGGAGTCCCTGGCATCATTAAAAATATTGTTTTTCTGTTCAGCCTCTTTTTTTACAACACAATTATTGACAGTTCATCTTTACATAGAACAGAACAAAGAAATATTTCAAAGCAGCCTAGTTCCCAATAATTAACTATGAATTGCTGAGGAGGCAGACTGGCTATACAAAGGAAAAAAAATGAAATTCATTATGTGTAAATTACTGTTAGAGGGACACCTTAAAATACATTCATTTCCCCCGAAATTGTATTAGTAGTTCTGTAATAATAATAAGCATTCTGTATTGTGTATGTACACACAGTATATCCTGATTTAAAACAAAAATGAGGCTAAAAATTTGCTTTGTCATGCACTGCTAGGAATTATTAATTTTTAAGGACATAAAACTGACTAATTAGTGCTATTCAATTACAAACCCATTTCCTGAGCATTCCAAAGGAACCTCATGATAATTAAATATCTAATGAAGTTGACATAATGTAATAAAGTGACAATTTTATATAATAAAGACACATTAAAATTAGGTCACTGAATATGCTAGAAGTTTTGATATGCAGATTTGGTGCACCACTGATTATCAAGTTATGGTACTTTTCAAGGTATATAACATTAGAAAATTAACAGTTTGGTTACCTCCACCCAAATGTTATGTATTATTTTTTTTATGCTATTAGTATAATTGTGAATGGGCAGGAGAATGATACTTTATTATCTAAAGTCTTGTAAAAAGATGGAAACAGTTGTATATGAGTAAATGTATGTTATTGGAAATAACAATAAAAAATACTTAGTACTTTCTGCAATTTCTACTCTCTTCTGTTCCGTTCCAACAGCTGTCTGAATTTCTTCAGAGTTCCCCTCACTTCCTGTCTCTGTAGCCACAAGGCAAAAAATCAAGAATTTAGGGGACTGGGTGTCACCAGGACAGGAAGACATCGACAATAAAATTTCAGTGGTGGAAATATGACTTCTATGTATATGCAAAAACAAGATGTAGAATCTTTATCGTTATCATGACGGTATACTGCTTGCTAGCTTTAAATTCATTTCATCCTAACCATGGCACTACCTCCCTGGAGTTTTCATGTTCTTTCTATGCCTGCATGGGTTTCCTCTGGGTACTCCAGGCTACTACAGTGATTTATGACTTCTACAGAATGCCAGTCAGGTATTACATATGCATACCAAGCTGGTCCAAAAAAAGTAAAATAAATATAATAATATATCATCCTTGGAGTTCAACTTTAACCACTTGACCTTCCAGAAGGTTTTTCCCCCTTCATGACCAGAGCATTTTTTGCTATTCAGCACTGTGCTACTTTAACTGGCAATTGGATGGTCATGCAACGCTGTATGTAAATTTAGTTCATATAATTTTTATCACACAAATAGAGCTTTTTTTTAGACCCCTTTCACACCGGGGCGCTTTGCAGGCGCTATAACGCTAAAAATAGCACCTGCAAAGCACCCTGAAAGAGCTGCTGCTGTCTCTCCAATGTGAAAGCGCTGAGGGCTTTCACACTGGAGTGGTGCGCTAGCAGGACAGTAAATAAAGTCCTGCTAGTAGCATCTTTGGAGTGGTGAAGGAGCAGTGTTTATACCGCTCCTCCACCACTCCTGCCCATTGAAATGAATGGGCACCGCGGCTATACCGCCGGCAAAGCGCCGCTGCAGCAGCGCTTTGCGGTTGTTTTAACCCCACTTGGCCGCTAGCGGGGGTAAAAGCGTCTCGCTAGCGGCCAAATAGCGCAGTGAAATTAACGGTAAAGCGCTGCTAAAAATGGCGGCGCTTTACTGCCAACGCACCCACAGCCCAAGGGGCCTAACTGGTATTAGAACACCACAGTTTTTTTTTGCGATATAAATGAAAAAATACCTAAAATGTTGAAAAAACCCTATATTTTCTACTTTCTGCTATAAAGCATATCCAATAAAATCAAATTTATTCATAAATTTGTGCCAAAATGTATTCTGCTACATGTCTTTGGAAAAAAAAAATGCCAATAAGTGTATATTAATTGGTTTGTGTTAAAGTTATAGTGTCTACAAACCATGGTATATACTGTATATTTGAAAATCTCTTTTCTTGAGGCCCCTAAAATACCAGGACAGTACAAATATCTCCCAAATGACCCCTTTTTGGAAAGTAGACAGTCCAAAATTTTATGCAAGAGAGTTTTTTGAGGTAGCAATTTTTTGGAAAATTAAGAAACTAAATAAAATGTGATTTTTTTGTTCAGAATTGTTTTTTTTTTTTTTTACACAGTTTTTGCTGTTACAGCAATGAACACTGCAACAGCAATCGCTTCAACTGTCATAAATGGGTTTCCATTCATGACAGCTTGTTTTCTGACATGCTGTGATTGGCTACATCTAATCACATGGTACAGGGTGCTGTGATTGGCCCAGGTACCAAGTGATAGCTGCTGGCCAGTCACAGCACTTCTACAGAAAGATTAGCTGTTATAACAGTTGTGTACACATTGTGATCATGTGATCTCACAGCGACCACGTGATCCCCCAGCTGCTCATAGGGCCTAGGTATTGGGAACCAGACACAGCGGTACGGGAGCGGCACGCCACATGCCCCAGGGGGGATGCATTTGCAAATCAACGTATTTATACGCCTGCCCATGCTGCGCACCCACAAAAAAGGAATGTGGGCGGTCTTAAGGTGGTTATAGTATAAGTACAGAAAATAAAAAAACTTTTTTGTGCAGCAGAGTATAAAAACCAGAATTAACTATGATAACACTTTGCCTGAGGAAACTGAACATGCTTATTATATAATGAATGAAAATCAGCACACTGAAGTGATCATCCCCATGCTGATTCTGTTCTTTCCTTATTTCAGCACAAGTATTATCAACACATGTGCATTTCTGCAGATTATGATTGGCTCCTAGTGTTATGCCGCGTACACACGATCGTGATTCACGGCGGTGAAAACACCGCCGTGAATCACGACATGAAATAAAATGAAAAACGAGGGAACGGCATTTTCCCCCACACACGACCGTTTTTCCCGTCATTTTTTTCTTTGTCGAGAAAAACGACCGTCTGTGGGCTCCGCGGCAGTGTCTCCCTATGGGAAAACTGCTGCGGAAAAAAATGATGGAAAAAACGATGAGAAAATTTAGAACATGTTCTAATTTTTCTCGTCGTTTTTTCTGCCGTTTTTCTCAATGAGAAAAACGACATAAAGCCCACAGACGATCGTTTTTCTCGGCGAAAAAAAAAAAATGCAGTTTTTCTCGTCGAGAAAAGCGGTCGTGTGTACGCGGCATTAACCTTCCCTCTTACAATCTAAGCGATTCAATAAAATGGATTACAGGAGAGCAGTATTATGACAGTTTCAGGCACTTACTCTTATTCCATCAAAAAAAGTTTTATGATTAAAAAAAAAAAAAAACAATACTGCATTAAAATATTTTTTTAGAACTATCTGGAGTTCAGCTACTAAACTTCATTGGCCATGTCTACAATTGTTGTGTAGTTGTCACATCTTCTAAATCCCTATTTCACTAAAAGAACATGGCACTAAAATGTAAAAAAACACAGCTTTTGTAATCTGCTGATTAGATCCAAAAAGCTTTAAGTCATGTGAGTACTTCCTGCTCTTCGCAGGACAGTCATGTACTATTTTTATAAATAAAGAGTGATAAGAAATTAGGCAGAGATGGTCATGATATACAAACCAAGATTTAAGCTTTATTTTTAGTTGTTTTGGACATATGGTTTGACAGTATTAACGTACAACTGTACTCTAATAACCAAACTGGCATCAAGAATGAATGCTGGTATAAACAGTTGCCTGTGCATATTCTCCTGTGTTTTTCTGAGTAGACCTGATACCCCAAACGCTATGTCAGTCTCGACTTTAGAAAGGAAAGCTGGCCTACCTCGAATAGGTAACGCATATGAAAGAGTTGTGAGTGCTGCACACCCCGATTAAGTAGAATTAATTGGAGGATCCATCAAAGTTTTTTTTTTAAGCAGCGGGATGGTGTATGAAACAAGTAACAGATGGTTTCTGTAAAAATATATTTATTTCACGCGTAGCGCACCAACCCCAGACTTTACCTGCTTTTCTTCTGCTTGGCTCCTCCACAGGAAAGAATGAGGCACACCGCACCACAAGCCCATACCCTCCTGAATAAGGAGGTTGAGCGGTGTTAGTTTCTCGGGCCTGCTTCACAGCCAGTGTTTAAAAACCTCCAGTGCTGACCTTGTTTCTGTGATAGTCAGAAACAAGCCTTTAGTTCTCCCAAGTAAGCAACTGTCCACACCAACTGAAAGGTCCAACTCTTATTTATTCTTCTCAGCACAATAAACAGTCTCTTTGAGAGAAGACAGGTTGGGACAAGACACAGGTCAGATAAGGTGGGAGGAGGTCCAGGCACAAACTTGAATTTGGGTTTTCTCCTGTTCCGATTATCACGAACAGGCTTGGCGCACGGTCTCTGCCACAGACTATGAAGTTGGTCACTGCCACTGACCGGGTGGAAAAAAAATGAAAGCCACTGCCACTGACCTTGGGTGCGTAGTGTCACTGCCACTGTGACTTAAAGAACATGCACTTCCTTCCGTTAGTAAACTGGCCCTTTATAGGACAAGAACATCCCTCCGGAGAGTTACCAGAGGCCCCATCTGTCACCACGACTCTGCGCTGGGTCTTCAGAAAGGGTCACCTCCCTGGCCTCCTCATCCTGGATACGGGTCCCCTCGCAAGGCAGATCCCTGGGAGTCTCGCTCCCTGGCGGATCCCAGCCGAAAGTTGCTGGGTTCCAGGCCCTCGCCAAAGTATCTCACCCCAGACTGAAGGTGTCTGAGATGGAACAACAGCTCTGTCTCCGGGCCTAGGGCACCCAGAGACAACCCGACCAGGCCTCCGGGCCTAGGGCACCCGGAGGTGACACACACGCACCTAGGCCTAAGGTGCCTGAGCGCGGAACCGACCCCCCTTTTATATCCTCTCCCGACAGGCACAGCAGGTTCCCCACCCCGCCGTACTGCTGCCAAGAGGGGACAAAAAAAAGGCACAACCTGCGGTTCAACCCGGGCCCATGGCAACAGCGCCACCTATAGGCCCCAGGGAACTGCACACCAGTACCATCTCCCAGGGATAGAAATGGTCCATAAAACCTAACAATTAGTGCATCTGAGCCTAGTTACCACTCAGATGCTTCCCCCTAAATGTAACCACCCGCTACACACGTATCACAGTATCAAAACAAAGGGGAATGGGGCATAATTACATGGGAGTCATAAAAAGCAATTTCTGGCCGTGACATCAAGAACATAACTCATCAATAAAGGAACATTAACACATAGACTCAAAGTTAGAACAACAGTGAATTCATATGAAATTCCACATATAAAAAGCCCTACGCGTTTTGACCAAAATTTATGGTTAACGGTCTTCTTCAGGGAAATATGTTCTATGTGGGACAAGAAAGAAGTTATACTGACAGTAAATACATAATTATTTTAATATGTTTCATTGGTAAAAGATTGAGTGTGTTTACCAGTTCCTTGACGAGAAAGTTGTATTTCATGGCCGACCAAATTGTTGCTCATCTAAAAGTGCACCAAGCCCTGACGACTCCGGGGTGTCTCCACATGCCTCAGGTCCCCCACGAGGAAGAGCCCCACCTCCACCCAGCTTACAAGGAGTCACCCCCTAGTGAAGCTGGGGGGAAAAAAAGGGAGGATTGTTGGAGAGGGGGGATGAGGGGGGTCCTTTAGGGGAAAGGGTACGACCCGAGGACCACCCGTGATTTTCTAGATTAAAAAATATTTGTAATTCATTTATTAGAACCTACCCAAGGAGGTGTATAAAGCAATTTAGCAGGGCCTTACAATATATATACAAAATAACACTATATTGTCTTTTAACTGGGGTTATTTGCCTCATAGGGCTTATAAATAATCAATGTGCTTGTGCTAACATAATCTGGCGACTGTGTATGAATATTATTATATAATTATATTGTATTAGGATCAATTGATCAAAGAGGACCATGCCAATTGATCAATTATACATAAATGGTGTTTAACCATTTAACCAATGCCTGCGAGCAGCCTGTCGCCAGGATGTGCACATGCCTACACACATCGCCATTATATTGTTAAAATCACAAAAGGAATCAACTGTTGGATAAATTCAATTATGTGATGGTGAAATAAAGTGAAGGATAATGAAGTAAAATGTGAGTGAATAAAAGGGAGTGAGTGTATTGGAATTATAAACGACAGTGGAGATGAATGGGGTTGTGTGAGCAACATAGCGGTATCTAAAAATGTGGTGAAATGATCAAAATTACACCCATGCTGTGACAAAATAAAAATGAAATATTGTGACACCTTATAGCAAAAAATGTATGTGTATATAACCATTTTAAACAAATGGGTGATATGAAATGTGCAAATAGTGAAATTGTTATTTTTACTTTTAGTGGTTCAAAAGCTCAATACGCTCAATAGTGAGCAAGGTGTTACAACAGATGACACCTTCACAGGTTTGTGTGTCTGATGGGCTTTAAATAAAAAAAAAAAATCCCAATTACTTAAAAGGTAAGAAAAGTTTAGCATATAAAAAATTGATTACTTAAGAGCCTGCATAGTGATCTGCAATGCCTACCTTGGGGAGAGGTTTTCCGCGTTAGACAGCCTTCCAGCGATCTCATAAGGATCAGCTGGGGGCTGCACTTTTTATGTTACACGAACTGCGCATGCGCGAACCGGAAGTTTTTTGATACACGCCAGAGCTGTTTTTAAATCCTTGCAAGGAGCTTTTTATATATAAGGACTTGGTCCTTTTTCTTTTTTTAAACTTTTTAATAAATACATTGGAGGAACTTCTGCAGTATTGGATGTTTTTTGTTTCCTCTTCTCAAATCATTCTCACTACTCACCGGATGTCTGCCTCCACATCTATGGAAGAGTATACACACTGATGTGTATGGATCACCACTCGGAAATGTACCTGTTAGCGCACACTCACCACTTACAGCTGATCATCGGTGGAAGGAGCGTCCATGTCCCAGAGAGGATACTGTTACTCTACTAAGCCTTGTTTGACCCCCCTGAATAAGGGCGGTCGCAGGCTTTTTGGAAAGCCTTTATTTTTATCTATGGTGGCGGGCAGCACAAGAACTGATTGATTT
Organism: Rana muscosa; assembly: GCA_029206835.1. Classification (NCBI taxonomy): domain Eukaryota; kingdom Metazoa; phylum Chordata; class Amphibia; order Anura; family Ranidae; genus Rana; species Rana muscosa. Next base: position 1,097,222,414 of record CM055122.1, on the reverse strand, counting down.
CATCTATGCTTCTACAGCAAATATAATTGAGAACGTTGTATGATTTATGGACACATTATCACCACTTTCTTAATAATTTGAATATTTTTTTTGTGTTATTTATTCACTTATATTTGAACACTTATTCTATTATCCAGCGCTACACTCTTGTATGACTTTTTATGTTGCAGATGAGATGGAATGATTTCCATCAGCTGCTGATCATCTGTCCCCTCCCCTTTCCCCAGGAAATCCCCCAGTCACTGTCGTCAGGCAGTGTTGGTCATCTTATGTTAGAAAAGTAATTAGTTACAGTTACAAATTACTTCTCCCAAAAAGTAATTGCGTTAGTAACTCAGTTACTACATTGAAAAAGTAATTAGTTACTCAGCAAAGTAACTATATTGGTTATATTATATATACACGGGGGCGGGGGCGGGGCAGTAGAAGGATGATATATATGTAATTTTTTCAGTGTCTAAAAATAATAGGAGGGTTAACAATAAATAATAAATAATAGGAGGGGATAATAATGAAGACGTGTATATATATTATCTATCTATATAATATATACATAGGCAAAGGAGTAATAATATATATATATATATATATATATATATATATATATATATATATATATACACACACACACACACACATATATATATATATATATATATATATATATATATTTTTTTTTTTTCAGTGTAAAAAAAAAAATGGAGGGATAACAATAAATAATATTGCTTATTATATATACATGGGGCAGGGGCGGTAGAAGGATGATATATATGTACACTATATGTGGGAATAATTATATATACCGTATATACTTGAGTATAAGCCGACCCGAATATAAGCCGAGGCACCCAATTTTACCACAAAAAAATGGCAAAACGTATTGACTCGAGTATAAGGTGTCCATCTGTATGCCTCACTGTGCCTCACTGTGTCCATGTCCATGCCTCACTGTGCCCATGCCTCACTGTGCCTCACTGTGCCCATGCCTCACTGTGCCTCACTGTGCCCATGCCTCACTGTGCCCGTGCCTCACTGTGCCCATGCCTCACTGTGCCTCAAGTACGGTACCTTGATCGGCGTTATCTCCTGGTGCTGTGCCCATCTTCAGTCTTATTATCTCCCGCCGATGTGCCTATCTTTAATCTTATTATGTTCTGGCGCTGTGATACATTCAGTGTAAGCCGTGTAGTGTAACCAAGTGCCGCCTCCTCCTCTTCCTCCTCCGTGACGAGACACTGACTCGGTTTCCCAGCAGTGAGTCAGCCTATCACGGACGAGGAGGAGTAGGAGGAGGCGGCGCTTGGTTACACTACACAGCTTACACTGAATATATCACAGGTCATAGAGGAGAGGAGGAATTACACTACTGCCATCTAGTGGCGGTAGATGTAATTGCGGTAACGCCGCCCAAGTAATGGGAACGGCGTTACCATGAGGGGAAGAGTAATCAGTTACTTTAACGCAGTTACTACCATCACTGCCGTCAGGTGACGGCCACTGGGTGTGGCTCCCTCGGTGTTCCGGAGGGTGTCAACCCTGGCTGCTGCTGACATCTCCGTTGCAACTAGCAATCATTCCATCTCATCTGCAACATAAAAAGTGCAGCCCCCAGCTGATCCTTATGAGATCGCTGGAAGGCTGTCTAACACGGAAAACCTCTCCCAAGGTAGACATTGCAGATCACTATGCAGGCTCTTAAGTAATCAATTTTTTATATGCTAAATTTTTCTTACCTTTTAAGTATGTAACACCCCTTTACTTTCAGGGGTGCTATGTGCCTAAATTTAGGGGTTGGTCTGAGTTAGTAGCCAGGCTCAGACCGCTTCAATTATTAGGTTTGCTCTTTGCTTCTGTTAAGTGATGTTGCTGGTGTACAGTTCCCTGTGGCCTGTAGGTGGCACTGTCATAACAGGTCAGGGTTGAACCACAGGTAGCATTGCTATGCCTTTGAATGTCCCCTCTCGGCAGCGGTACGGTGGGCGTGGTCGGCATGCGGTGCATGCTGGGAGAGGATATAAGGGGTACGGAGAAGCATTACAGGGGAGTACCGAGGAGGAGTCCGTCGGCGCCTCATGGCCCTCCAGGCCATGGGGGTGCGTGTGGGCGAATCAGTCTCAGGCACCTTTGGCCTGGGGCTGCACCTCTTCATGTAGGTTCAGCACCTTTAGCTGACCTACCCCCGAAAGAGGAGTTCCAGGGCACTCGAGGGTGACCTGTTCTGGAGAGGGAGCCAGGGTTACCGGTGAAGGGAGTCACCGCCTCGGATGAGGCCTGGTCACCTACAGAGGGATTCCATACAATTCCGCCACAGGCCTTGTAACGTGCTTCCATTAGCACCTGTCCTTATGTTACAAGCGCTGGGAAGTTCGGAGCTAGGAAAATTGTGTTCCGATCGTATCCCTAGGAAGTTCAAGTAAAGTTTGTGCATCACTCCGGCTGCTAGGACCATGAGAGGGAATTATCCGGGTGAGCAGAGTCCACTCGGGATTGAGTGGTGATACCAAGTGCTGATTAAGTGCCGCGTGCCTGAACCTGCCTCCCTGTTACTTTATTCTTCAATCTTCAACTTTCCAAGCATATAGAAAATAAACCTTCGTTCATTGAGGTTAACCTTGTCTGGACATTGGCCTTATTGATACGCAAACAACAGACTTTTCCGTACACTCTAGGGATAAGAACCAGCCGAAAGGAGGTAACTCGCTGCAGGACCCAACAATTTAGAACACCGCTCACCCTCTTATTCAAGAAGGAACCTGGGCATATAGCACGGTGTGCCTTAACTTGCAAGTGAGCCAGACAGGAAAAAGGTCCGTGTGCTACACGTAATTGGGATTTTTACATTTTATTTAAAGCCCATCAGACACACGAACCTGTGAAGGTGTCATCTGTTGTAACACCTTGCTCACTATTGAACGTATTGAACAACTAAAGGTAAAAATAAGAATTTCACTATTTGCACATTTCATATCACCCATTTGTTTAAAATGGTTATATACACATACATTTTTTGCTATAAGGTGTCACAATATAAACATTTTATTTTGTCACAGCATGGGTGTAATTTTGATCACTTTGCCACATTTTTAGATACCGCTATGTTGCTCACACACCCCCATTCATCTCCACTGTCGTTTATTATTCCAATACACTCACTCCCTTTTATTCACTCACATTTTACTTCATTATCCTTCACATTATTTCACCATCACATAATTGAATTTATCCAACAGTTGATTCCTTTTGTGATTTTAACAATATAATGTCGATGTGTGTAGGCATGTGCACATCCTGGCGACAGGCTGCTCGCAGGTATTGGTTAAATGGTTAAACACCATTTATGTATAATTGATCAATTGGCATGGTCCTCTTTGATCAATTGATCCTAATACAATATAATTATATAATAATATTCATACACAGTCGCCAGATTATGTTAGCACAAGCACACACATTGATTATTTATAAGCCCTATGAGGCAAATAACCCCAGTTAAAAGACAATATAGTGTTATTTTGTATATATATTGTAAGGCCCTGCTAAATTGCTTTATATACCTCCTTGGGTAGGTTATAATAAATTAGTTACAAATATTTTTTAATCTAGAAAATCACGGGTGGTCCTCGGGTCGTACCCTTTCCCCTAAAGGACCTCCCTCATCTCTGCTCTCCAACAATCCCCCCTTTTTTTCCCCCAGCTTCACTAGGGGGTGACTCCTTGTAAGCTGGGTGGAGGTGGGGCTCTTCCTCATGGGGGACCTGAGGCATGTGGAGACACCCCGGAGTCATCAGGGCTTGGTGCACTTTTAGATGAGCAACAATTCGGTCGGCCATGAAATACAACTTTCTCGTCAAGGAACTGGTAAACACACTCAATCTTATACCAATGAAACATATTAAAATAATTATGTATTTACTGTCAGTATAACTTCTTTCTTGTCCCACATAGAACATATTTCCCTGAAGAAGACCGTTAACCGTAAATTTTGGTTGAAACGCGTAGGGATTTTTATATGTGGAATTTCATATGAATTCACTTTTGTTCTAACTTTGAGTCTATGTGTTAATGTTCCTTTATTGATGAGTTATGTTCTTGATGTCACGGAAAGAAATAGCTTTTTATGACTCCCATGTAATTATGCCCCATTCCCTTTTGCTTTGATACTGTGATATGTGAAATAAATATATTTTTGCAGAAACCATCTGTTACTTGTTTCATACACCATCCTGCTGCTTAAAAACCCCTTGAGGGATCTTCCACTTAAAGCTGGCCTACCTGTCAGGGTCACCTGTGGCCAGGTGACAGATGCACACCGTAGGGGGACAGGAGTGCACCGCAAGGTAGTGAACCCTATGGCTGGCTTCTGCGGATAGGAAACTGGGTGGTTGTGGAAAGCGGGACCAGAGGAGCACAACCGGGATCCAAACGGAAGCTAGAGCCAAGATTCCCCAGGGCGCGGAGTCTAAGACCCAGCTGGTCTTCTCCAGGGCCTCTAGTGGTGAGGATGTTAGCTGCAGGCTGGGACCAGGTCGCGGCCCCTGGAGTTTCCTAGCTCACGCCCCGTAGGATAAGGGGAAAAGAGGGGAAGCAGCAGCACACGATAAGAGAGAACCGAATAACAAGCTGAAGGTCAGGGGCCACAAGCAGACAAGGATAACGAAGAACGAGCCGAAGGTCAAGGGTCACAAGCAGACAGGGATAGTCAGGGACAAGCCAATAACGTAACAGAGAGACAGACGTAGCACACGGCAGGCAGGAACCCAAACACACAATGCCTAACAAACACGTTGATCAGCAAAGCAGGCTTGCAGTGCACAGGTTAATATAGTGTTCTGTGATAGGGCCTGGGGTGGAGTCTGGCTGGGAGGGGATTATAAAGGAAGCCAGGTGAAAGGGCTCAGGCCTCTAAGATGAACACATGGGAAGGAAGGTAAGCTGACAGACAAACACTACTGCATATCCATGACAGTACCCTCCCTCTTATGGGCCCTCCCCCGCCTGGACCCAGGCTTAAAGGGAAATCTCTGATGAAACCTTCTCCACAGATGAGGTGCAGCGACATCAGATGCAGCGATCCAAGACGCCTCCTCAGGACCAAAACCTCTCCAATGCACAAGGTACTGAAGAATGCCTCTGCAGAGCCGAGAATCCAGAACTTGTCTAACCTCGTACTTAAGATTATCCTCAGAGACCGAAAACGAGGTAGGGAGATGACAAGAAGATCTATTGAGGACCAAAGGCTCTCTAGGAATAAGCAAGGGCATGAGGGGATCAACAGGAATCTGAGGAGGGTCCCCTAGACCCTTAAAGGGGAACTGGTCATCTTGCACAGGACCATCAGACTGGGCAGATGTCAGTGGAATCCTGAAGTCAGGTTGGTTAGAAGGTGACATGTCGCCGGAGTCAAGCTGAATAGCTGAAGGACAAGCAGAATGTCCCAAACAAGAAAAAGTAGGAGGCTCACTGGGCATGGGCTGGACTGGCATAACTAGTACAGAGGCAGAGTGAATAGCTGAGTCAGGTGTAGCGACTACCTGAATCGCATCGCAAGACATAGCGACTGCAGGACTTGTAGACAAGCTAGCCTGGCTGTGCGTCCAAGGGTGGTTAGGGACAGAGAAATGTAAATGGTTGTGCAACCTGGAATGAATGACCGGCTCAGATTCACAGGGGGCAACCTTGGGTAGGCAGGACGAGGAACAGGAGGGACCCCAAGCCAGGATCTGTCCAGTAGTCCAGTCCACATGAGGAGAATGGAGCTGTAACCATGGGAGACCCAAAATTATAGGCGTTGAGGCCTTGGGTAAGATAAGGAAGGATATCCACTCCTGGTGGAGTGTCCCTACCGACATCTTAACAGGGAGGGTCTGGAAGCGGATAGGTCCCCCTGGGAGAACAGTACCATCAATCGCCAAGACCACCAATGGTGTGGTGAGGGGCAAAAGAGTAAGTCTCATGGACGATGCGATTTCCCAGTCCATAAAATTACCAGCGGCTCCGGAATCCAGATATGCTGAGACCGAATGAGTAGAAGCACCAACATGAAGGAACACAGAAAGCAGAAGACGAGAAGGGGAAGGTGATATTTCTGGGTCCAATACTCCACTTTCCAGATGAAGTGGACCCGAACGTTTTTCTGGACAAAGAGAGCAAGTGTCACGAAAATGACCTTTGCCCCCACAGTAAAGACACAGACCAAGAGTTCTGCGCCTAGCACGTTCCTCGGGGGATAGCCTGGTCCGACCCAGCTGCATGGGTTCCTCAGCTGGTAGGAGATGCTCTACGGGTCGAAGAGAGGGGAGCTCAGGCTGACTAAGAACCAAGGAGTGCTGGCGTTGCTTTTCTAAGGTCCTCTCCTGAAAGCGAATATCGATCTGGTTACACAAGGAGATAACGCCGGCCAGATCAGTGGGGATGGTTCTTCCTGCTAATTCGTCCTTCACTCTATCAGACAGGCCATGCAAAAAGGTTGCGACTAAGGCCTCATTGTTCCAGCTCAACTCAGCCGACAGTATGCGGAAATGAAGGGCATACTGTCCCACAGAAGCAGACTCTTGGCGGAGACGTAAAAGGGCGCTGGCCGCTGAAGAGACACGAGCCGGTTCTTCGAAGATATTCCGAAAAAGTTTCAAGAAGCCAGACAGGCTAGAAACCACTGGATCATTCAGTTCCCACAGAGGGGCTGCCCAGGCTAAAGCTTCACCAGAGAGGAGGGAAATGATATAGGCTACCTTAGCCCGATCAGACAGGAAGTTTTGGGGCTGGAGCTCAAAATGAATTGTGCATTGGCTAAGGAACCCCCTGCAAGCCTTGGAGTCCCCAGAGAAACGGGACGGAGCTGGCAGTTGTAGTGAGTGTGTGGCTGCGACTGGTGCAATAGGTGCAGCCGCTGGTTGTATTTGAGGTTGCGGATTTAGGGTTCCCAAGGAGGCCTGAAGCTGCTCGAAGCGAGAAGCCAGATCCTGGAGGAATCGCATCACCTGAGTCTGATTCGATTCCTGGGTTTCAAGTCTGCAAACTATGCCCTGCAACGGATCATCCACGGGTAACGGGATGTCAGCCGGGTTCATGGCTGATCAAACTGTCAGGGTCACCTGTGGCCAGGTGACAGATGCACACCGTAGGGGGACAGGAGTGCACCGCAAGGTAGTGAACCCTATGGCTGGCTTCTGCGGATAGGAAACTGGGTGGTTGTGGAAAGCGGGACCAGAGGAGCACAACCGGGATCCAAACGGAAGCTAGAGCCAAGATTCCCCAGGGCGCGGAGTCTAAGACCCAGCTGGTCTTCTCCAGGGCCTCTAGTGGTGAGGATGTTAGCTGCAGGCTGGGACCAGGTCGCGGCCCCTGGAGTTTCCTAGCTCACGCCCCGTAGGATAAGGGGAAAAGAGGGGAAGCAGCAGCACACGATAAGAGAGAACCGAATAACAAGCTGAAGGTCAGGGGCCACAAGCAGACAAGGATAACGAAGAACGAGCCGAAGGTCAAGGGTCACAAGCAGACAGGGATAGTCAGGGACAAGCCAATAACGTAACAGAGAGACAGACGTAGCACACGGCAGGCAGGAACCCAAACACACAATGCCTAACAAACACGTTGATCAGCAAAGCAGGCTTGCAGTGCACAGGTTAATATAGTGTTCTGTGATAGGGCCTGGGGTGGAGTCTGGCTGGGAGGGGATTATAAAGGAAGCCAGGTGAAAGGGCTCAGGCCTCTAAGATGAACACATGGGAAGGAAGGTAAGCTGACAGACAAACACTACTGCATATCCATGACACTACCTCTTCCGTTTTTACACACATAATTTTTTGTCTTTCGATTATTTGCCGTAGCATGAAAAAAAAATGCTGGTTGTACCTAATTTTATTGATCAATCAACTTGGATACAATCAGCCTGCCCATACATGGTTCAAATCTCGACCGATCTCTGCTGAACCGACTGAGATGCGAACCGTCTATGGTCGGCTTAAGTCTCTGACCTGGAAATAGGCATGCAGATTAGGAATTCTTACTTATGATCTGATTTAATTGGTTGCCTGTCTATTCTCAAGTCCCGTACACACGACCGGTTTTCCTGCCAGGAAAACTGCCAAGAGAGCTTTTGGCCGGGAAAACCGGACGTGTGTATGCTTCCTCGCAGTTTTCCTGTCAGGAAAACAGCCGGGAATCCCGGCTGGAAAATAGAGAACCTGCTCTCTATTTTCCTGTCGGGATTCCTGGCATTTTTTTCCGCCAGATTTACTAATACTCTATGGGAAACACTGCGAGGCAGTGCCCATGGAGCATACACAAGGCCGGGATTCACGGCCAAAGCTCCATGGCAGTTTTCCTGCCCGATTCTCGGCTTTCCCCTTGGTTTTCACGGCGGACTTTTTACAGCCGCGAAAACCGAGCGTGTGTACAGGGCTTAAGTGCAGTCAGAGAATCAAGCACCAAGGGCAGACAACTATCATTTTTAATAGTGGAGCAACAATGGCAAATTCCAAATTTCTTTTGGCAAAGTTTTTTAAGGGGTGCAATATTAAAGTACATCTGTGTCCAGAACATGGACATTAAACTATTTACATAGTCTTAACAAGTAGGGATGAGCTTCGTGTTCGAGTCGAACATACGTTCGACTTGAACATCGGCTGTTCGATCGTTCGACGAAGATCGAACGATTTGGGCCGTTCGCGCCAAATTCGAGTGACGCGAACGGCCCACAATGCACTACGCCATCGCAGTGTCATCCAGGCGCTGTGATTGGCCAAGCATGCACTGTGACCCCGCATGCTTGGCCAATCACAGCGCCGGCAGCGAGAAGAGCAATGATTGGCCACAGGCAGGATGCCTGTGGCCAATTATTGCTGATGGGGTTTAGTACACGCCCCACACTATAAAAGGCCGCCAGCGCGGCGGCCTTGTGTAGTGTGTTCCGGAGCAGGGAAAGAGAAGCATAGGCAGGGACAGTGTCATTATTTTTCCTTTACTATTCCTGGATTCCTTGTGTTTAGGGACAAATAAGGATAGGTAGGGAGAGTGTCAGTGACAGTGTGCTATTCTGTGCTAATCCTTGTTTGTAGGGACAGAGAGGTACAGTGAGGGAAAGTGTCAGTGTGCTATTCTGTTCTAAAACTATTTTGCTGAACCATATTTTCAATCCTTGAGTTTAGGGACAGAGAGGTACAGTGAGGGAAAGTGTCAGTGTGCTATTCTGTTCTAAAACTATTTTGCTGAACCATATTTTCAATCCTTGAGTTGAGGGACAGAGAGGTACAGTGAGTGAAACTGACAGTGTGCTATTCTGTTCTAAACCAATTTTGCTGTTCCATATTTTCAATCCTTGAGTTGAGGGACAGAGAGGTACAGTGAGTGAAACTGACAGTGTGCTATTCTGTTCTAAACCAATTTTGCTGTTCCATATTTTCAATCCTTGAGTTGAGGGACAGAGAGGTACAGTGAGTGAAACTGACAGTGTGCTATTCTGTTCTAAACCAATTTTCCTGTTCCATATTTTCAATCCTTGAGTTGAGGGACAGAGAGGTACAGTGAGTGAAACTGACAGTGTGCTATTCTGTTCTAAACCAATTTTGCTGTTCCATATTTTCAATCCTTGAGTTGAGGGACAGAGAGGTACAGTGAGTGAAACTGACAGTGTGCTATTCTGTTCTAAACCAAATTTGCTGTTCCATATTTTCAATCCTTGAGTTGAGGGACAGAGAGGTACAGTGAGGGAAAGTGTCAGTGTGCTATTCTGTTCTAAAACTATTTTGCTGAACCATATTTTCAATCCTTGAGTTGAGGGACAGAGAGGTACAGTGAGTGAAACTGACAGTGTGCTATTCTGTTCTAAAACAATTTTGCTGTTCCATATTTTCAATCCTTGAGTTGAGGGACAGAGAGGTACAGTGAGTGAAACTGACAGTGTGCTATTCTGTTCTAAACCAATTTTGCTGTTCCATATTTTCAATCCTTGAGTTGAGGGACAGAGAGGTACAGTGAGTGAAACTGACAGTGTGCTATTCTGTTCTAAACCAATTTTGCTGTTCCATATTTTCAATCCTTGAGTTGAGGGACAGAGAGGTACAGTGAGTGAAACTGACAGTGTGCTATTCTGTTCTAAACCAAATTTGCTGTTCCATATTTTCAATCCTTGAGTTGAGGGACAGAGAGGTACAGTGAGGGAAAGTGTCAGTGTGCTATTCTGTTCTAAAACTATTTTTCTGAACCATATTTTCAATCCTTGAGTTGAAGGACAGAGAGGTACAGTGAGTGAAACTGACAGTGTGCTAGTCTGTTCTAAACCAATTTTGCTGTTCCATATTTTCAATCCTTGAGTTGAGGGACAGAGAGGTACAGTGAGTGAAACTGACAGTGTGCTATTCTGTTCTAAACCAATTTTGCTGTTCCATATTTTCAATCCTTGAGTTGAGGGACAGAGAGGTACAGTGAGTGAAACTGACAGTGTGTTATTCTGTTCTAAACCAATTTTGCTGTTCCATATTTTCAATCCTTGAGTCGAGGGACAGAGAGGTACAGTGAGGGAAAGTGTCAGTGTGCTATTCTGTTCTAAACCAAATTTGCTGTTCCATATTTTCAATCCTTGAGTTGAGGGACAGAGAGGTACAGTGAGTGAAACTGACAGTGTGCTATTCTGTTCTAAACCAAATTTGCTGTTCCATATTTTCAATCCTTGAGTTGAGGGACAGAGAGGTACAGTGAGGGAAAGTGTCAGTGTGCTATTCTGTTCTAAAACTATTTTGCTGAACCATATTTTCAATCCTTGAGTTGAGGGACAGAGAGGTACAGTGAGTGAAACTGACAGTGTGCTATTCTGTTCTAAACCAATTTTGCTGTTCCATATTTTCAATCCTTGAGTTGAGGGACAGAGAGGTACAGTGAGTGAAACTGACAGTGTGCTATTCTGTTCTAAACCAATTTTGCTGTTCCATATTTTCAATCCTTGAGTTGAGGGACAGAGAGGTACAGTGAGTGAAACTGACAGTGTGCTATTCTGTTCTAAACCAAATTTGCTGTTCCATATTTTCAATCCTTGAGTTGAGGGACAGAGAGGTACAGTGAGTGAAACTGACAGTGTGCTATTCTGTTCTAAACCAAATTTGCTGTTCCATATTTTCAATCCTTGGGTTGAGGGACAGAGAGGTATAGTGAGGGAAAGTGTCAGTGTGCTATTCTGTTCTAAAACTATTTTGCTGAACCATATTTTCAATCCTTGAGTTGAGGGACAGAGAGGTACAGTGAGTGAAACTGACAGTGTGCTATTCTGTTCTAAACCAATTTTGCTGTTCCATATTTTCAATCCTTGAGTTGAGGGACAGAGAGGTACAGTGAGTGAAACTGACAGTGTGCTATTCTGTTCTAAACCAATTTTGCTGTTCCATATTTTCAATCCTTGAGTTGAGGGACAGAGAGGTACAGTGAGGGAAACTGACAGTGTGCTATTCTGTTCTAAACCAATTTTGCTGTTCCATATTTTCAATCCTTGAGTTGAGGGACAGAGAAGGACACTCGTAGAAATTATCAGTGTGCTATTCTTTGCTAAATCTTGTTTGTAGGGAGGGACAGAGTAGGACAGTGAGGGAAAGTGTCAGTGTGCTATTCTGTTCTAAAACTATTTTGCTGAACCATATTTTCAATCCTTGAGTTGAGGGACAGAGAGGTACAGTGAGTGAAACTGACAGTGTGCTATTCTGTTCTAAACCAATTTTGCTGTTCCATATTTTCAATCCTTGAGTTGAGGGACAGAGAGGTACAGTGAGTGAAACTGACAGTGTGCTATTCTGTTCTAAACCAATTTTGCTGTTCCATATTTTCAATCCTTGAGTTGAGGGACAGAGAGGTACAGTGAGTGAAACTGACAGTGTGCTATTCTGTTCTAAACCAATTTTGCTGTTCCATATTTTCAATCCTTGAGTTGAGGGACAGAGAGGTACAGTGAGTGAAACTGACAGTGTGCTATTCTGTTCTAAACCAATTTTGCTGTTCCATATTTTCAATCCTTGAGTTGAGGGACAGAGAAGGACACTCGTAGAAATTATCAGTGTGCTATTCTGTGCTAAATCTTGTTTGTAGGGAGGGATAGAGTAGGACAGTGAGGGAAAGTGTCAGTGTGCTATTCTGTTCTAAAACAATTTTGCTGAACCATATTTTCAATCCTTGAGTTGAGGGACAGAGAGGTACAGTGAGTGAAACTGACAGTGTGCTATTCTGTTCTAAACCAATTTTGCTGTTCCATTTTTTCAATCCTTGAGTTGAGGGACAGAGAGGTACAGTGAGTGAAACTGACAGTGTGCTATTCTGTTCTAAACCAAATTTGCTGTTCCATATTTTCAATCCTTGAGTTGAGGGACAGAGAGGTACAGTGAGGGAAAGTGTCAGTGTGCTATTCTGTTCTAAAACTATTTTGCTGAACCATATTTTCAATCCTTGAGTTGAGGGACAGAGAGGTACAGTGAGTGAAACTGACAGTGTGCTATTCTGTTCTAAACCAATTTTGCTGTTCCATATTTTCAATCCTTGAGTTGAGGGACAGAGACGTACAGTGAGTGAAACTGACAGTGTGCTATTCTGTTCTAAACCAATTTTGCTGTTCCATATTTTCAATCATTGAGTTGAGGGACAGAGAGGTACAGTGAGTGAAACTGACAGTGTGCTATTCTGTTCTAAACCAATTTTGCTGTTCCATATTTTCAATCCTTGAGTTGAGGGACAGAGAAGGACACTCGTAGAAATTATCAGTGTGCTATTCTGTGCTAAATCTTGTTTGTAGGGAGGGACAGAGTAGGACAGTGAGGGAAAGTGTCAGTGTGCTATTCTGTTCTAAAACAATTTTGCTGAACCATATTTTCAATCCTTGAGTTGAGGGACAGAGAGGTACAGTGAGTGAAACTGACAGTGTGCTATTCTGTTCTAAACCAATTTTGCTGCTCCATTTTTTCAATCCTTGAGTTGAGGGACAGAGAGGTACAGTGAGTGAAACTGACAGTGTGCTATTCTGTTCTAAACCAATTTTGCTGTTCCATTTTTTCAATCCTTGAGTTGAGGGACAGAGAAGGACACTCGTAGAAATTATCAGTGTGCTATTCTGTGCTAAATCTTGTTTGTAGGGAGGGACAGAGTAGGACAGTGAGGGAAAGTGTCAGTGTGCTATTCTGTTCTAAAACAATTTTGCTGAACCATATTTTCAATCCTTGAGTTGAGGGACAGAGAGGTACAGTGAGTGAAACTGACAGTGTGCTATTCTGTTCTAAACCAATTTTGCTGCTCCATTTTTTCAATCCTTGAGTTGAGGGACAGAGAGGTACAGTGAGTGAAACTGACAGTGTGCTATTCTGTTCTAAACCAATTTTGCTGTTCCATATTTTCAATCCTTGAGTTGAGGGACAGAGAGGTACAGTGAGTGAAACTGACAGTGTGCTATTCTGTTCTAAACCAATTTTGCTGTTCCATATTTTCAATCCTTGAGTTGAGGGACAGAGAGGTACAGTGAGTGAAACTGACAGTGTGCTATTCTGTTCTAAACCAATTTTGCTGTTCCATATTTTCAATCCTTGAGTTGAGGGACAGAGAAGGACACTCGTAGAAATTATCAGTGTGCTATTCTGTGCTAAATCTTGTTTGTAGGGAGGGATAGAGTAGGACAGTGAGGGAAAGTGTCAGTGTGCTATTCTGTTCTAAAACAATTTTGCTGAACCATATTTTCAATCCTTGAGTTGAGGGACAGAGAGGTACAGTGAGTGAAACTGACAGTGTGCTATTCTGTTCTAAACCAATTTTGCTGTTCCATTTTTTCAATCCTTGAGTTGAGGGACAGAGAGGTACAGTGAGGGAAAGTGTCAGTGTGCTATTCTGTTCTAAAACTATTTTGCTGAACCATATTTTCAATCCTTGAGTTGAGGGACAGAGAGGTACAGTGAGTGAAACTGACAGTGTGCTATTCTGTTCTAAACCAATTTTGCTGTTCCATATTTTCAATCCTTGAGTTGAGGGACAGAGACGTACAGTGAGTGAAACTGACAGTGTGCTATTCTGTTCTAAACCAATTTTGCTGTTCCATATTTTCAATCATTGAGTTGAGGGACAGAGAGGTACAGTGAGTGAAACTGACAGTGTGCTATTCTGTTCTAAACCAATTTTGCTGTTCCATATTTTCAATCCTTGAGTTGAGGGACAGAGAAGGACACTCGTAGAAATTATCAGTGTGCTATTCTGTGCTAAATCTTGTTTGTAGGGAGGGACAGAGTAGGACAGTGAGGGAAAGTGTCAGTGTGCTATTCTGTTCTAAAACAATTTTGCTGAACCATATTTTCAATCCTTGAGTTGAGGGACAGAGAGGTACAGTGAGTGAAACTGACAGTGTGCTATTCTGTTCTAAACCAATTTTGCTGCTCCATTTTTTCAATCCTTGAGTTGAGGGACAGAGAGGTACAGTGAGTGAAACTGACAGTGTGCTATTCTGTTCTAAACCAATTTTGCTGTTCCATTTTTTCAATCCTTGAGTTGAGGGACAGAGAGGTACAGTGAGTGAAACTGACAGTGTGCTATTCTGTTCTAAACCAATTTTGCTGTTCCATATTTTCAATCCTTGAGTTGAGGGACAGAGAGGTACAGTGAGTGAAACTGACAGTGTGTTATTCTGTTCTAAACCAATTTTGCTGTTCCATATTTTCAATCCTTGAGTTGAGGGACAGAGAGGTACAGTGAGTGAAACTGACAGTGTGCTATTCTGTTCTAAACCAATTTTGCTGTTCCATATTTTCAATCCTTGAGTTGAGGGACAGAGAGGTACAGTGAGTGAAACTGACAGTGTGCTATTCTGTTCTAAACCATTTTTTCTGTTCCATATTTTCAATCCTTGAGTTGAGGGACAGAGAGGTACAGTGAGTGAAACTGACAGTGTGCTATTCTGTTCTAAACCAAATTTGCTGTTCCATATTTTCAATCCTTGAGTTGAGGGACAGAGAGGTACAGTGAGTGAAACTGACAGTGTGCTATTCTGTTCTAAACCAAATTTGCTGTTCCATATTTTCAATCCCTGAGTTGAGGGACAGAGAGGTACAGTGAGGGAAAGTGTCAGTGTGCTATTCTGTTCTAAAACTATTTTGCTGAACCATATTTTCAATCCTTGAGTTGAGGGACAGAGAGGTACAGTGAGTGAAACTGACAGTGTGCTATTCTGTTCTAAACCAATTTTGCTGTTCCATATTTTCAATCCTTGAGTTGAAGGACAGAGAGGTACAGTGAGTGAAACTGACAGTGTGCTATTCTGTTCTAAACCAATTTTGCTGTTCCATATTTTCAATCCTTGAGTTGAGGGACAGAGAGGTACAGTGAGTGAAACTGACAGTGTGCTATTCTGTTCTAAACCAATTTTGCTGTTCCATATTTTCAATCCTTGAGTTGAGGGACAGAGAGGTACAGTGAGTGAAACTGACAGTGTGCTATTCTGTTCTAAACCAATTTTGCTGTTCCATATTTTCAATCCTTGAGTTGAGGGACAGAGAGGTACAGTGAGTGAAACTGACAGTGTGCTATTCTGTTCTAAACCAATTTTGCTGTTCCATATTTTCAATCCTTGAGTTGAGGGACAGAGAGGTACAGTGAGTGAAACTCACAGTGTGCTATTCTGTTCTAAACCAATTTTGCTGTTCCATATTTTCAATCCTTGAGTTGAGGGACAGAGAGGTACAGTGAGTGAAACTGACAGTGTGCTATTCTGTTCTAAACCAATTTTGCTGTTCCATATTTTCAATCCTTGAGTTGAGGGACAGAGAGGTACAGTGAGTGAAACTGACAGTGTGTTATTCTGTTCTAAACCAATTTTGCTGTTCCATATTTTCAATCCTTGAGTTGAGGGACAGAGAGGTACAGTGAGTGAAACTGACAGTGTGCTATTCTGTTCTAAACCAAATTTGCTGTTCCATATTTTCAATCCTTGAGTTGAGGGACAGAGAGGTACAGTGAGTGAAACTGACAGTGTGCTATTCTGTTCTAAACCAAATTTGCTGTTCCATATTTTCAATCCTTGAGTTGAGGGACAGAGAGGTACAGTGAGTGAAACTGACAGTGTGCTATTCTGTTCTAAACCAAATTTGCTGTTCCATATTTTCAATCCTTGAGTTGAGGGACAGAGAGGTACAGTGAGGGAAAGTGTCAGTGTGCTATTCTGTTCTAAAACTATTTTGCTGAACCATATTTTCAATCCTTGAGTTGAGGGACAGAGAGGTACAGTGAGTGAAACTGACAGTGTGCTATTCTGTTCTAAACCAAATTTGCTGTTCCATATTTTCAATCCTTGAGTTGAGGGACAGAGAGGTATAGTGAGGGAAAGTGTCAGTGTGCTATTCTGTTCTAAAACTATTTTGCTGAACCATATTTTCAATCCTTGAGTTGAGGGACAGAGAGGTACAGTGAGTGAAACTGGCAGTGTGCTATTCTGTTCTAAACCAATTTTGCTGTTCCATATTTTCAATCCTTGAGTTGAGGGACAGAGAGGTACAGTGAGTGAAACTGACAGTGTGCTATTCTGTTCTAAACCAATTTTGCTGTTCCATATTTTCAATCCTTGAGTTGAGGGACAGAGAGGTACAGTGAGGGAAACTGACAGTGTGCTATTCTGTTCTAAACCAATTTTGCTGTTCCATATTTTCAATCCTTGAGTTGAGGGACAGAGAGGTACAGTGAGTGAAACTGACAGTGTGCTATTCTGTTCTAAACCAATTTTGCTGTTCCATATTTTCAATCCTTGAGTTGAGGGACAGAGAAGGACACTCGTAGAAATTATCAGTGTGCTATTCTGTGCTAAATCTTGTTTGTAGGGAGGGACAGAGTAGGACAGTGAGGGAAAGTGTCAGTGTGCTATTCTGTTCTAAAACTATTTTGCTGAACCATATTTGCAATCCTTGAGTTGAGGGACAGAGAGGTACAGTGAGTGAAACTGACAGTGTGCTATTCTGTTCTAAACCAATTTTGCTGTTCCATATTTTCAATCCTTGAGTTGAGGGACAGAGAGGTACAGTGAGTGAAACTGACAGTGTGCTATTCTGTTCTAAACCAATTTTGCTGTTCCATATTTTCAATCCTTGAGTTGAGGGACAGAGATGTACAGTGAGTGAAACTGACAGTGTGCTATTCTGTTCTAAACCAATTTTGCTGTTCCATATTTTCAATCCTTGAGTTGAGGGACAGAGAGGTACAGTGAGTGAAACTCACAGTGTGCTATTCTGTTCTAAACCAATTTTGCTGTTCCATATTTTCAATCCTTGAGTTGAGGGACAGAGAGGTACAGTGAGTGAAACTGACAGTGTGCTATTCTGTTCTAAACCAAATCTGCTGTTCCATATTTTCAATCCTTGAGTTGAGGGACAGAGAGGTACAGTGAGTGAAACTGACAGTGTGCTATTCTGTTCTAAACCAAATTTGCTGTTCCATATTTTCAATCCCTGAGTTGAGGGACAGAGAGGTACAGTGAGGGAAACTGACAGTGTGCTATTCTGTTCTAAAACTATTTTGCTGAACCATATTTTCAATCCTTGAGTTGAGGGACAGAGAGGTACAGTGAGTGAAACTGACAGTGTGCTATTCTGTTCTAAACCAATTTTGCTGTTCCATATTTTCAATCCTTGAGTTGAGGGACAGAGAGGTACAGTGAGTGAAACTGACAGTGTGCTATTCTGTTCTAAACCAATTTTGCTGTTCCATATTTTCAATCCTTGAGTTGAGGGACAGAGAGGTACAGTGAGTGAAACTGACAGTGTGCTATTCTGTTCTAAACCAATTTTGCTGTTCCATATTTTCAATCCTTGAGTTGAGGGACAGAGAAGGACACTCGTAGAAATTATCAGTGTGCTATTCTGTGCTAAATCTTGTTTGTAGGGAGGGACAGAGTAGGACAGTGAGGGAAAGTGTCAGTGTGCTATTCTGTTCTAAAACTATTTTGCTGAACCATATTTTCAATCCTTGAGTTGAGGGACAGAGAGGTACAGTGAGTGAAACTGACAGTGTGCTATTCTGTTCTAAACCAATTTTGCTGTTCCATATTTTCAATCCTTGAGTTGAGGGACAGAGAGGTACAGTGAGTGAAACTGACAGTGTGCTATTCTGTTCTAAACCAAATTTGCTGTTCCATATTTTCAATCCTTGAGTTGAGGGACAGAGAGGTACAGTGAGTGAAACTGACAGTGTGCTATTCTGTTCTAAACCAATTTTGCTGTTCCATATTTTCAATCCTTGAGTTGAGGGACAGAGAGGTACAGTGAGTGAAACTGACAGTGTGCTATTCTGTTCTAAACCAAATTTGCTGTTCCATATTTTCAATCCTTGAGTTGAGGGACAGAGAGGTACAGTGAGTGAAACTGACAGTGTGCTATTCTGTTCTAAACCAATTTTGCTGTTCCATATTTTCAATCCTTGAGTTGAGGGACAGAGAGGTACAGTGAGTGAAACTGACAGTGTGCTATTCTGTTCTAAACCAATTTTGCTGTTCCATATTTTCAATCCTTGAGTTGAGGGACAGAGACGTACAGTGAGTGAAACTGACAGTGTGCTATTCTGTTCTAAACCAATTTTGCTGTTCCATATTTTCAATCATTGAGTTGAGGGACAGAGAGGTACAGTGAGTGAAACTGACAGTGTGCTATTCTGTTCTAAACCAATTTTGCTGTTCCATATTTTCAATCCTTGAGTTGAGGGACAGAGAAGGACACTCGTAGAAATTATCAGTGTGCTATTCTGTGCTAAATCTTGTTTGTAGGGAGGGACAGAGTAGGACAGTGAGGGAAAGTGTCAGTGTGCTATTCTGTTCTAAAACAATTTTGCTGAACCATATTTTCAATCCTTGAGTTGAGGGACAGAGAGGTACAGTGAGTGAAACTGACAGTGTGCTATTCTGTTCTAAACCAATTTTGCTGCTCCATTTTTTCAATCCTTGAGTTGAGGGACAGAGAGGTACAGTGAGTGAAACTGACAGTGTGCTATTCTGTTCTAAACCAATTTTGCTGTTCCATTTTTTCAATCCTTGAGTTGAGGGACAGAGAGGTACAGTGAGTGAAACTGACAGTGTGCTATTCTGTTCTAAACCAATTTTGCTGTTCCATATTTTCAGTCCTTGAGTTGAGGGACAGAGAGGTACAGTGAGTGAAACTGACAGTGTGTTATTCTGTTCTAAACCAATTTTGCTGTTCCATATTTTCAATCCTTGAGTTGAGGGACAGAGAGGTACAGTGAGTGAAACTGACAGTGTGCTATTCTGTTCTAAACCAATTTTGCTGTTCCATATTTTCAATCCTTGAGTTGAGGGACAGAGAGGTACAGTGAGTGAAACTGACAGTGTGCTATTCTGTTCTAAACCATTTTTTCTGTTCCATATTTTCAATCCTTGAGTTGAGGGACAGAGAGGTACAGTGAGTGAAACTGACAGTGTGCTATTCTGTTCTAAACCAAATTTGCTGTTCCATATTTTCAATCCTTGAGTTGAGGGACAGAGAGGTACAGTGAGTGAAACTGACAGTGTGCTATTCTGTTCTAAACCAAATTTGCTGTTCCATATTTTCAATCCCTGAGTTGAGGGACAGAGAGGTACAGTGAGGGAAAGTGTCAGTGTGCTATTCTGTTCTAAAACTATTTTGCTGAACCATATTTTCAATCCTTGAGTTGAGGGACAGAGAGGTACAGTGAGTGAAACTGACAGTGTGCTATTCTGTTCTAAACCAATTTTGCTGTTCCATATTTTCAATCCTTGAGTTGAAGGACAGAGAGGTACAGTGAGTGAAACTGACAGTGTGCTATTCTGTTCTAAACCAATTTTGCTGTTCCATATTTTCAATCCTTGAGTTGAGGGACAGAGAGGTACAGTGAGTGAAACTGACAGTGTGCTATTCTGTTCTAAACCAATTTTGCTGTTCCATATTTTCAATCCTTGAGTTGAGGGACAGAGAGGTACAGTGAGTGAAACTGACAGTGTGCTATTCTGTTCTAAACCAATTTTGCTGTTCCATATTTTCAATCCTTGAGTTGAGGGACAGAGAGGTACAGTGAGTGAAACTGACAGTGTGCTATTCTGTTCTAAACCAATTTTGCTGTTCCATATTTTCAATCCTTGAGTTGAGGGACAGAGAGGTACAGTGAGTGAAACTGACAGTGTGCTATTCTGTTCTAAACCAATTTTGCTGTTCCATATTTTCAATCCTTGAGTTGAGGGACAGAGAGGTACAGTGAGTGAAACTGACAGTGTGCTATTCTGTTCTAAACCAATTTTGCTGTTCCATATTTTCAATCCTTGAGTTGAGGGACAGAGAGGTACAGTGAGTGAAACTGACAGTGTGCTATTCTGTTCTAAACCAATTTTGCTGTTCCATATTTTCAATCCTTGAGTTGAGGGACAGAGAGGTACAGTGAGTGAAACTGACAGTGTGCTATTCTGTTCTAAACCAAATTTGCTGTTCCATATTTTCAATCCTTGAGTTGAGGGACAGAGAGGTACAGTGAGTGAAACTGACAGTGTGCTATTCTGTTCTAAACCAAATTTGCTGTTCCATATTTTCAATCCTTGAGTTGAGGGACAGAGAGGTACAGTGAGGGAAAGTGTCAGTGTGCTATTCTGTTCTAAAACTATTTTGCTGAACCATATTTTCAATCCTTGAGTTGAGGGACAGAGAGGTACAGTGAGTGAAACTGACAGTGTGCTGTTCTGTTCTAAACCAATTTTGCTGTTCCATATTTTCAATCCTTGAGTTGAGGGACAGAGAGGTACAGTGAGTGAAACTGACAGTGTGCTATTCTGTTCTAAACCAAATTTGCTGTTCCATATTTTCAATCCTTGAGTTGAGGGACAGAGAGGTATAGTGAGGGAAAGTGTCAGTGTGCTATTCTGTTCTAAAACTATTTTGCTGAACCATATTTTCAATCCTTGAGTTGAGGGACAGAGAGGTACAGTGAGTGAAACTGACAGTGTGCTATTCTGTTCTAAACCAATTTTGCTGTTCCATATTTTCAATCCTTGAGTTGAGGGACAGAGAGGTACAGTGAGTGAAACTGACAGTGTGCTATTCTGTTCTAAACCAATTTTGCTGTTCCATATTTTCAATCCTTGAGTTGAGGGACAGAGAGGTACAGTGAGGGAAACTGACAGTGTGCTATTCTGTTCTAAACCAATTTTGCTGTTCCATATTTTCAATCCTTGAGTTGAGGGACAGAGAGGTACAGTGAGTGAAACTGACAGTGTGCTATTCTGTTCTAAACCAATTTTGCTGTTCCATATTTTCAATCCTTGAGTTGAGGGACAGAGAAGGACACTCGTAGAAATTATCAGTGTGCTATTCTGTGCTAAATCTTGTTTGTAGGGAGGGACAGAGTAGGACAGTGAGGGAAAGTGTCAGTGTGCTATTCTGTTCTAAAACTATTTTGCTGAACCATATTTTCAATCCTTGAGTTGAGGGACAGAGAGGTACAGTGAGTGAAACTGACAGTGTGCTATTCTGTTCTAAACCAATTTTGCTGTTCCATATTTTCAATCCTTGAGTTGAGGGACAGAGAGGTACAGTGAGTGAAACTGACAGTGTGCTATTCTGTTCTAAACCAATTTTGCTGTTCCATATTTTCAATCCTTGAGTTGAGGGACAGAGAGGTACAGTGAGTGAAACTGACAGTGTGTTATTCTGTTCTAAACCAATTTTGCTGTTCCATATTTTCAATCCTTGAGTTGAGGGACAGAGAGGTACAGTGAGTGAAACTGACAGTGTGCTATTCTGTTCTAAACCAATTTTGCTGTTCCATATTTTCAATCCTTGAGTTGAGGGACAGAGAGGTACAGTGAGTGAAACTGACAGTGTGCTATTCTGTTCTAAACCAAATCTGCTGTTCCATATTTTCAATCCTTGAGTTGAGGGACAGAGAGGTACAGTGAGTGAAACTGACAGTGTGCTATTCTGTTCTAAACCAAATTTGCTGTTCCATATTTTCAATCCCTGAGTTGAGGGACAGAGAGGTACAGTGAGGGAAACTGACAGTGTGCTATTCTGTTCTAAAACTATTTTGCTGAACCATATTTTCAATCCTTGAGTTGAGGGACAGAGAGGTACAGTGAGTGAAACTGACAGTGTGCTATTCTGTTCTAAACCAATTTTGCTGTTCCATATTTTCAATCCTTGAGTTGAGGGACAGAGAGGTACAGTGAGTGAAACTGACAGTGTGCTATTCTGTTCTAAACCAATTTTGCTGTTCCATATTTTCAATCCTTGAGTTGAGGGACAGAGAGGTACAGTGAGTGAAACTGACAGTGTGCTATTCTGTTCTAAACCAATTTTGCTGTTCCATATTTTCAATCCTTGAGTTGAGGGACAGAGAAGGACACTCGTAGAAATTATCAGTGTGCTATTCTGTGCTAAATCTTGTTTGTAGGGAGGGACAGAGTAGGACAGTGAGGGAAAGTGTCAGTGTGCTATTCTGTTCTAAAACTATTTTGCTGAACCATATTTTCAATCCTTGAGTTGAGGGACAGAGAGGTACAGTGAGTGAAACTGACAGTGTGCTATTCTGTTCTAAACCAATTTTGCTGTTCCATATTTTCAATCCTTGAGTTGAGGGACAGAGAGGTACAGTGAGTGAAACTGACAGTGTGCTATTCTGTTCTAAACCAAATTTGCTGTTCCATATTTTCAATCCTTGAGTTGAGGGACAGAGAGGTACAGTGAGTGAAACTGACAGTGTGCTATTCTGTTCTAAACCAATTTTGCTGTTCCATATTTTCAATCCTTGAGTTGAGGGACAGAGAGGTACAGTGAGTGAAACTGACAGTGTGCTATTCTGTTCTAAACCAAATTTGCTGTTCCATATTTTCAATCCTTGAGTTGAGGGACAGAGAGGTACAGTGAGTGAAACTGACAGTGTGCTATTCTGTTCTAAACCAATTTTGCTGTTCCATATTTTCAATCCTTGAGTTGAGGGACAGAGAGGTACAGTGAGTGAAACTGACAGTGTGCTATTCTGTTCTAAACCAAATTTGCTGTTCCATATTTTCAATCCTTGAGTTGAGGGACAGAGAGGTACAGTGAGTGAAACTGACAGTGTGCTATTCTGTTCTAAACCAATTTTGCTGTTCCATATTTTCAATCCTTGAGTTGAGGGACAGAGAGGTACAGTGAGTGAAACTGACAGTGTGCTATTCTGTTCTAAACCAATTTTGCTGTTCCATATTTTCAATCCTTGAGTTGAGGGACAGAGAGGTACAGTGAGTGAAACTGACAGTGTGCTATTCTGTTCTAAACCAAATTTGCTGTTCCATATTTTCAATCCTTGAGTTGAGGGACAGAGAGGTACAGTGAGTGAAACTGACAGTGTGCTATTCTGTTCTAAACCAATTTTGCTGTTCCATATTTTCAATCCTTGAGTTGAGGGACAGAGAGGTACAGTGAGTGAAACTGACAGTGTGCTATTCTGTTCTAAACCAAATTTGCTGTTCCATATTTTCAATCCTTGAGTTGAGGGACAGAGAGGTACAGTGAGTGAAACTGACAGTGTGCTATTCTGTTCTAAACCAATTTTGCTGTTCCATATTTTCAATCCTTGAGTTGAGGGACAGAGAGGTACAGTGAGTGAAACTGACAGTGTGCTATTCTGTTCTAAACCAAATTTGCTGTTCCATATTTTCAATCCTTGAGTTGAGGGACAGAGAGGTACAGTGAGTGAAACTGACAGTGTGCTATTCTGTTCTAAACCAATTTTGCTGTTCCATATTTTCAATCCTTGAGTTGAGGGACAGAGAGGTACAGTGAGTGAAACTGACAGTGTGCTATTCTGTTCTAAACCAATTTTGCTGTTCCATATTTTCAATCCTTGAGTTGAGGGACAGAGAGGTACAGTGAGTGAAACTGACAGTGTGCTATTCTGTTCTAAACCAAATTTGCTGTTCCATATTTTCAATCCTTGAGTTGAGGGACAGAGAGGTACAGTGAGGGAAAGTGTCAGTGTGCTATTCTGTTCTAAAACTATTTTGCTGAACCATATTTTCAATCCTTGAGTTGAGGGACAGAGAGGTACAGTGAGTGAAACTGACAGTGTGCTATTCTGTTCTAAACCAATTTTGCTGTTCCATATTTTCAATCCTTGAGTTGAGGGACAGAGAGGTACAGTGAGTGAAACTGACAGTGTGCTATTCTGTTCTAAACCAATTTTGCTGTTCCATATTTTCAATCCTTGAGTTGAGGGACAGAGAGGTACAGTGAGTGAAACTGACAGTGTGCTATTCTGTTCTAAACCAAATTTGCTGTTCCAAAAGAAGGACACTCGTAGAAATTATCAGTGTGCTATTCTGTGCTAAATCTTGTTTGTAGGGAGGGACAGAGTAGGACAGTGAGGGAAAGTGTCAGTGTGCTATTCTGTTCTAAAACTTTTTTGCTGAACCATATTTTCAATCCTTGTGTTTAGGGACAGAGAAGGATAGGCAGGAGACAGCGTCAGTGTCATTGTTGCTAAGCCTCCTGCACAATATACACCTGAAGGTAGCCCTTATTGCTGTTTTTCCCATGTCCCTGCAGGCCATCCATTAAAATGTCTGGAAGGCAACCAAGGAGAGGCAGACAGTCAGGAGGCAAAAAAAGAGGGCAAGCAGGCTCTGTGTCTGGGGGCAACAGTGCTGGTCGTGTACGCGGTGCATTGTCATCAGCACATGGCCATGGGACACGCTTGTCCTTGTTTTCGGCAGCTGGACATGTTGAGCCACATCATGCCGAAGACTTGGTAGAGTGGATGACCAAGCCCACCTCATCCTCCTCATCCTCTCTCACCCAGGCTCAGGGTACTGGCAAAGCAGCTGCCAAAGCATCCTCTTCTCTGGTATCATTATCTTCATTAGTCAATCCTTTCCTAGACCCACCATGCCCTCCTCCTGAGGAGTCCCCCGAACTGTTTGAGCACAGTGTTGGGTACATGCTCCAGGAGGATGCCCAGCGTTTGGAAGGATCTGATGATGATACCCAGCTAGAGGAAGGCAGCAGCGTGAGAGCAGAGAGAGGGGATGCTCAAGAAGGACACCAATCTGGCAGTCATGCTCCAGCAGCTGCAGCATACTGCCAGATTGGCTCCAGTGATGAGGAGGGAGGGGATGATGAGGTCACTGACTCCACGTGGGTGCCTAATAGGAGAGAGGAGGAGGAGGATGAGGAGGAGGCACATCTCCAACGAGGCAGGATGCCCTTGAGTGGCCAGCGTATGGGCAGCACACCGACGGAATCACACCGCAGAGCTCCGCCTGTGCAGGGCGCTGCCTCTGCCCGTCATTCAAAAAGTTCTTTGGTGTGGGCCTTTTTTGAGGCGAGTGCATCAGATCGCACAGCTGCTGTTTGCAACATATGTCTCAAGCGTATATCGCGTGGCCAAAACATCAGCCGCTTGGGCACCACATGCTTGATCAGACATATGTTGACCTGCCATGCAGCTCGTTGGCAAGCCTACCTTAAAGACCCACACCAAAGAACAAAGCTGACCTCTTCTTGCACCGCATCAGCTGGGATCTCCAACCCCAGTATACCTTCAGTCCTCTCTGAAACCTGCTCTGAGAGGAATGAAGGTGTAGAATTAGGTGTGTCACAGCCAAGTACTTGCGGGCACTCTGCTAGCAGTACACCGACGTCCGATTCTAGCAGGCAAATTTCCCTGCCCCAGCTGCTGGATCATCGAAAGAAGTTCACTCCCAGCCATCCACATGCCCAGCGGTTGAATGCTAGCTTGGCTAAATTGCTAGCGCTTCAACTGCTGCCTTTTCAGTTGGTAGACTCGGCCCCCTTCCGTGAGTTTGTGCAATGTGCGGTTCCTCAGTGGCAGGTTCCCAAACGCCACTTTTTCGCACGGAAGGCTATTCCGGCTCTCTACAGGCATGTGGAAGGCAATGTCTTGGCCTCGCTGGACAGGGCGGTCAGCGGTAAGGTGCATATTACCGCTGACTCATGGTCCAGCAGGCATGGACAGGGACGTTACCTTTCTTTCACGGCCCATTGGGTCACTCTTTTTGCAGCTGGGAAGGATGCAGGACAAGGTGCAGTAGTGTTGGAGGTTGTTCCACCGCCACGCCTCCAAAATGCTACTACTGGTTGTGACACACCTCTCTCCTCCACCCCTCCTCTTCTTCTTCCTCCATGGCCTTTTCCTGTGGTTTGTCCTCGGAACCAGCGGTGCTCCGTAGGCGTT
This sequence comes from Rana muscosa, assembly GCA_029206835.1. NCBI lineage: Eukaryota > Metazoa > Chordata > Amphibia > Anura > Ranidae > Rana > Rana muscosa. The sequence continues at coordinate 1,097,196,242 of CM055122.1, read as the reverse complement.
CAAGGGGCTACGCAAGTACGCAGGCAAAAAGATGCCATGCCGTGCTTGCGCTGGTGTGTTTGGGGGACAGGAGCCACACTGGGGCAGAGGTCCTGTCTGCTCTGCAGGGGCAGGCCGAGAGGTGGTTGACGCCACGCCAGCTTAAGCCACGAATGGTGGTTTGCGACAATGGCACCAACCTCCTCTCCGCCCTCCGACAGGGACAACTGACCCATGTGCCCTGTATGGCTCACGTCCTTAACCTGGTGGTGCAGCGGTTCTTGGGCAGGTACCCAGGCTTACAGAATGTCCTGAGGCAGGCCAGGAAAGTCTGTGTGCATTTCCGCAGATCTTATAATGCCAGTGCTCGCCTGGCTGAGCTTCAAAAGGAGTTGAACCTGCCCAAGAACCGCCTTATATGTGACATGCCCACCAGGTGGAACTCAACGTTGGCCATGCTGCAGCGGCTGCACACGCAGCAGAGGGCCATCAATGAGTACCTGTGCGACTACGGCACCAGGACAGGGTCAGGGGAGCTCGGGTTTTTTTCTCCACGCCAGTGGGGCATGATCAGGGATGCATGCACTGTCCTGGCACCATTTGAGGAGGCCACGAGGATGGTGAGCAGTGACAGTGCATGCATCAGTGACACTGTACCTCTTGTCCACCTGTTGGAGCACACGCTGTGTGGAATAATGGACAGGGCACTTGAGGCAGAACAGAGGCAGGAAGAGGAGGACTTCCTTGCCTCTCAAGGCCCCCTTTACCCAGACAGTGTTCCTTCTGTCCCACCCATCGCACAGGAAGAGGAGGAGGAGGAGGAGGAGGAGGAGGAGGATTGTGTCAGCATGGAGGTGGAGGCTGGCACTCAGCATCATCAGCAGCAGTCTTTTAGGGATGATTTACAGTCCCAAGAAACCAGTGGACTTGTACGTGGCTGGGAGGAGGTGGCTGCGGATCATGTCGTCCTTAGTGACCCAGAGGACTCCGGACTGAATGCCTCAGCTAACCTACGCTGCATGGCCTCCCTGATCCTGCAAAGTCTGCGGAAGGATCCTCGTATTCTTCGGATCAAGGAGAGGGACCATTACTGGCTGGCCACTCTCCTTGATCCACGGGATACAAGGGTAAGGTTGCGCCATTATCGTACCGTCGCAGAGGGAGCAGAGGATGAGACAACTCCGGGAGGCCTTGCAGAAAGGTCTGTGCAACGCGTTCCCAGAGACTGGGAGGTTACAAACTCCTGGTCCTGGACAACGAGTTGCTGAGGCTTCGGGCAGTCAAAGAAGGAGCGGTGGGGAAGGTGGCCGTCTGACCGATGCGTTCAGACAATTCTTTAGTCCGCAGCCCCAAAGTATGATCGGTTCCAGCAACCATCGCCAGCGTCTGATATACATGGTCCAGGAATACCTAGGGGCAAGGTCAGACTTGGACACCTTCCCCACCGAAAATCCTCTGGCTTACTGGGTCTTGAGGATGGATCACTGGCCAGAGCTTGCACAGTATGCAATTGAGCTACTGGCCTGTCCTGCATCCAGCGTTCTTTCAGAACGCACATTCAGTGCTGCTGGAGGATTTGTCACGGATCACAGGGTGCGCCTGTCCACCGACTTGGTTGATCGACTGACTTTCATCAAGATGAACCAGTCTTGGATCACCACCAGCTACCACACACCAGATGCTGATATAACAGACTAATTGATTTTAAAATGTCACATCCCTTCAAGACTGATGCTGATGCTGAGTGCCTGTGCTGTTATGTTGACTGGCTATCCTCCTCCTCCTCCTCAATGATACGATTAACGATGATAGCTTGGAAGATCATTTTGGTTTATGGGTGACGCCACCAGTGGCTAAGGCCCAATTTTTCAGCCCCTGTTTAACAGGGGCGTGTAGTTAAATTTTTTGATGCAATACTTTGCAACAGGCCTCATTGCTGTGCTCCAAGTACAGTATCTGTGAGGGGTTGCAGTGTTGTGCCACCAGTGCCTAAGGCCCAATTTTTCAGCCCCTGTTCAACAGGGGCATGCAATTATAATTATTGATCTAATAATTCACAGCAGGGCCCATTGCTGCGCCCACCAAGAGTAACTGTCAGGCCTTACAGTGTTGTGGCACCAGCACCACCATCACCACCACCACCACCACCAAAGGCCCAATTTTTCAGCCCCTGTTCAACAGGGGCATGCAATTATAATTATTGATCTAATAATTCACAGCAGGGACCATTGCTGCGCCCACCAAGAGTAACTGTCAGGCATTACAGTGTTGTGGCACCAGCACCACCATTACCACCACCACCACCACCAAAGGCCCAATTTTTCAGCCCCTGTTCAACAGGGGCATGCAATTATAATTATTGATCTAATAATTCACAGCAGGGACCATTGCTGCGCCCACCAAGAGTAACTGTCAGGCCTTACAGTGTTGTGGCACCAGCACCACCATCACCACCACCACCACCACCAAAGGCCCAATTTTTCAGCCCCTGTTCAACAGGGGCATGCAATTATAATTATTGATCTAATAATTCACAGCAGGGACCATTGCTGCGCCCACCAAGAGTAACTGTCAGGCCTTACAGTGTTGTGGCACCAGCACCACCATCAAAGGCCCAATTTTTACTACCACTGATCAACAATTATATGTTATTACAATTCCTGATATTATACTTGACAGCAGGGCGTTCCAGCACCCACCAAGAATAACTGTGAGTGCTTTCAGTGTTGTGCCAACACCAACACCTAAGGGGCCAATTTCTGCAGAGTATATATGGAAGGTCCCTACTTTCAAACATCCAACTTACAAACTACTACTACTTGCAAACGGAAGAAGACAACAGGAAGTGAGAGGAAATCTACCCCTTGGAAGGAAAATTCTCTCCTTTAAGAATTAATATGGGAGAAAGGTGTCTCCTCTCTACTGATGCTTTATCACCAATCCTTGTTTCAATAAAAACACCACATTTCAAAAACAGTTGTCATTGGGACGCAAAGTGAGGTGAAATGTTCTGAACAGGGGCACAGACAGCAAAAAAAATGTGACAGGGGTGATAACCGTTCCCTATGTTTTACAAAAAACTAAAAAAAAGGAATTTGCCATGGAGCTCCACTTAAACAATGCAGCTGTTCAAAATTATAAACAGATTCTACATAAGAACAAACCTACAGTCCCTGTCTTGTATGCACCGCCTGTATACGGCTGTTCAGAGTATATAGGTCCTTTTTTATTTTGTGTACGGGGTTCCCCTTAATATCCATACAAGACCCAAAGGGGCTGGTAATGGGCTGGGGTAGGGGGGGGGGGTTGATGGGGTAGCTATGCCATTTTTCCTAAAGATTTTCATCCATATTTCCGGGACCAGACATTGCATTAAAGCCGCAAGCAGTTTTAAATGACTTTTTTCCCTTTACAAATGTTATTTTGTGCAGGGACAGTTCTAAACACGGGAAACACGTGGCACTTCACAGGCATACTTTAGACACCCCCCAGGTACAATATTTTAAGGAATATTTGACTTTTTTTTTTTCACTTTATGCATCATTAAAATGACTGCTCCCGGAAAACGTCCGTTTTTAAAACTTCTTTTTGCATTGATACATGTCCCCTGGTGCAGAAGCCGGGTTCCCAAACTCTGTTTCGGACAATAACATGGATAATAGTCGTTATAATTAGCACTTTAGAATCCGAACTTTCGCATCCATAGTATTTAATAGGGTTCTAATGTTCGTTTGAACTTTCGGTCCGTTCGCGGGTTCTGGTGCGGACCGAACCCGGGGGTGTTCGGCTCATCACTATTAAGAAGCAATAAAATAGTTTTAAGAATGGGACACCCTGACCTCTCTAGCTGTGTTTAATAAATGTATTCTTTCTCCAGGAGCCTCAAAAATAACAAAGCGTCTCTAGAGTAAAACTTCAGTGGGTTTCTAAAAGTTTAGAATCACCTGCGGGTTGTTTATATTAGAAGGCTGTCAGCCTGCCAAGATTCTGCTCTCATAGAAAACTGCACTACCTGTGTTGTGAATGTTAAAAATGAAGTTTTACAGCTTATAGATACAGAGATAAATATGGTTTTGTTTTAAAGTGTTTTTACTGCTTGTTTGGAGTATATACAGTGGGTATAGAAAATACATTTTGTTGCTTTGCAGCCTGAAATGAAGACAGACACAGTTTTTGTTTTCCAGCTGCATTTACTAGAGGACAAGTGGGCACTCTTTACATGTAGAGGAAAAAAAGATTTAATCTCCAAATACTGAAAGGTTTCTTCACAGAAAGAGCTGTGAAAATGTGGAATAGACTCCATCCAGAGGGGGTTCTGGCAAGCTCAGTAGATTGCTTTAAAAAAGGCCTGCATTCTTTCCTAAATGTACATAATATAACTGGGTGGTAACATTTATAGGTAAAGTTGATCCAGGGAAAATCCGATTGCCTCTCGGGGGATCAGGAAGGAATCTTTTCCCCTGCTGTAGTAAATTGGATCATGCTTTGCTGGGGTTTTTCACCTTCCTCTGGATCAACTGTGGGTGAAGTATTGTGTATATGGGATTGTATGATCTTTCTTCTTTTTTTTTTATTGGTTGAACTAAATGGACTTGTGCCTTTTTTCAACCTGACTAAATATGTACCGGTAACTATGTAACTAGCAGTGGCGGCTGGTGCTCAAAATTTTTGGGGGGGCGTAAACAAACTGAAAAAAATAAATAATCAATTGCCTCCACTGTGCCCATTAAACGCAGCCACTGTGCCCAAACGCCACCAGTTTGCCCCCTCAAATACAACCAGTTTGTTTCCATATACAGCCAGTGTGCCCCCATATATATACAGCCAGTGTGCCCCCATATACAGCCAGTGTGCCCCCATATACAGCCAGTGTGCCCCCATATATATATATATATAGCCAGTGTGCCCCCATATACAGCCAGTGTGTCCCCATATATATAGCCAGTGTGCCCCCATATACAGCCAGTTTGTCCCCATATACAGCCAGTTCCCCCCAAATGCAGCCAGTTCCCCCCCATATACAGCCAGTTCCCCCCAAATGCAGCCAGTTTGTCCCCCATATACAGCCAGTTCCCCCCAAATGCAGCCAGCGTGTCCCCCATATACAGCCAGTTCCCCCAAATGCAGCCAGTTTGTCCCCCATATACAGCCAGTTCCCCCCAAATGCAGCCAGCGTGTCCCCCATATACAGCCAGTTCCCCCCATATTCAGCCAGTTTGTCCCCCATATACAGCCAGTTCCCCCCATATTCAGCCAGCTTGTCCCCCATATACAGCCAGTTCCCCCCATATTCAGACAGTTTGTCCCCCATATACAGCCAGTTCCCCCAAATGCAGCCAGTTTGTCCCCCATATACAGCCAGTTCCCCCCAAATGCAGCCAGCGTGTCCCCCATATACAGCCAGTTCCCCCCATATTCAGCCAGTTTGTCCCCCATATACAGCCAGTTCCCCCCATATTCAGCCAGTTTGTCCCTCATATTCAGCCAGTTTGTCCCCCATATTCAGCCAGTTCCCCCCATATTCAGCCAGTTTTTCCCCCATATTCAGCCAGTTCCCCCCAAATGCAGCCAGTTTGTCCCCCATATTCAGCCAGTTTGTGCCCCATATTCAGCCAGTTTGTCCCCCAAATGCAGCCTGCCCCCCCCCCAGCCCTGCACTTACCTTCCTCGGTCTGCGCCGTCCTCGATGTGTTCTCCCGCCCTCGATGTCGCTTCAGCCAATCAGGTTACCGGTAACCAGATCCGGAGAACCTGATTGGCTGAAACCTCCACACAGTCTTCTTCCAGGAACGCACCCCCGTGCGTACCTGGGAGGAGTTTTTGGAAGCCGAATACAGCGTGAGAGCTGTATTCGGAAAGCCTATCAGAGCCGCTGGCTCTGATAGGCACTTCCAAGTTCCACCCACCGCCGGCCGCCGCTCTAATTCATATGGCCGGCGCTCACCAGGAGGCCGGCCATATGAATAGTGGGCAGCGCGGCAGCGGTGACAATACACAGATTCATGCAATGCATGAATCTGTGTATTGTCTTTCAGTGGCGGTGCGGGAGCGAGAGGGGGCGGCGCTCCGGCGCCCTCTATGGACGCACCGCCACTGGTAACTAGTGCAACTTAGAACTTATAACAGTGAAAGATATAACACCAACATTTAAAAAAACCAAAACAGAATCACTGAGTTGGAAAAAGGATCACCCTCTTGTGCCAGTATTTTATTGAACCACCTTTTGCTTTAATTACAGTCTTTAATCTGTTGGGATATGTCTCTACTAACTTTGCACATCTAGACTTTGCAATATTTGCCCACTCTTCTTTGCAGAACTGCTCAAGTTCAGTTACATTTGATGGTGACCGTTTGTGGACTGCAGTCTTCAAGTCATTCCACAGACTTTTAATGGGGCTTAAGTCTGGGCTCTGACTAAGCCATGCAAGGACATTCACCTTTTTCTCCTTCAACCACTGTGTGGTAATTTTTTCTGTATGCTTTGGGGCATTGTCATGTTGGAAGGTTAAGCTTCCTATTGACAATTTTCTAGCAGAGAACAGCAGATTTTCCTCAAGAATTTTATGTTTTTTTTGCCCTATCCATTTTCTTCTATCCTGACAAGTGCTCCAGTCCCTGCTGCAGAGAAACACCCCCATAACAGGATATTAACACCTCCATGCTTTACTGTAAGAGTGGTGTTATTTGGATGGTGAGCTGTATTGGATTTCCACCAGACATATCGTTTGGTGTTGAGAGGTGTTATGGTCAGATGAGAATAACTTAATTTAACAGACCAAGCTGTCTAGCAAAAGTGGCAATGACAGAGGTGCTTACAATGGTCAGCTTTTAATAATTTATGTAAAACCTTTGTAGCGGGACCCCCGTGGGGGCTGCTGATAGACTCTATACCCCACTGGCCACCCCGACTCTGCAAATCCTCTCTTACCTCTGACACCTTGGGTTCCATTCTGAAATGTTGCGTTAGTAATAAGAAACCCACACAGTATCACTAAACCACTCAGATATGTTTACTGAGATAAAGAATGAACACAAGAAAAGATATGATTGAACACAACTTATGTTTGACAGAAAATATCACTTGATATTGATATACTATGGTGTGTATCCTAAAACCTGCCAAAGATCTATGTGAACAGACACACAGAGAGACAAATATCCAACACCTTTAACACATGTATTGGATACCTTTCCCCTGAGGCCTCAGCACACAGACCAGCAAACAGTGTACAGCATATACATACAGTAAATGCAGTATGAATTAGATAATGTCCCACAAAATGGCTCCCCCTAGGTTGTAATTCAAAAGAGGAAGTAAACCCGATTTTTTTTTCCAAAAAAAAAAAAACCCTGTAAGAGAAAGGCATAATGAGCTAGTATGCATTGCATACTAGCTCATTATGAATGACTTACCTGAGATCGAAGCCCCCAAAGAGCTCCTCGTTCCCCTCCACCACCATCTCTCCTCCGAGTGCCTTCCGGGTATCGCCGCTCCGGCACTATGACTGGCCGGAGCGGCGATGATGTCACTCCCGCGCATACACGCGGGACCGGCATGTTCCCATTCAGAAATCCGGCACGCTCAGTGCGCCTGCGACGTTGTCTACGGCGCACATGCGCCGTAGACAGCAGTGCATTCTTTTTGCTAAATATCTCCTAAACCGTGTAGGTTTAGGAGATATTGCAAACACCTACAGTTAAGCCATAATCTAGGCTTACCTGTAGGTAAAAGTTGGTTTGGAGGGTTTACAACCACTTTAAGCACTAAATGCAGAGCAATAAAGCATAACAAACAGGAGACTGATGAATGTTCTTTCAATTCCGGATATTTTCAGCTAGTGGGGAATGGATGAATAGGCCCCAAGCGCCTGCTGTATAAGGCCTGTGAAGAAGTAGATTCACATCCGTGGAACTACAAGTATCACCAGCCAGTCTGTAGAAAAATCGGTGGACTGGAGTTCAGGTGTTTCCAAATGCTCTGAAGCACAAGCCTGTCTGCTTGCTGGAATAGTGGTGCTGTCCTCTGAGATCCCTCTCAGGCTGGCGATCTGGCTCTCCGCTGTGTAGGCCGCAGACGCTCACTCCATGTCACACAGACCTCCTGCTGGCAGGTTCAGAATGGCATCCAGAGAGGCTGAAAACAGACCGCGCCCACCTTTTTATTTCTCCTCCCAGCAGGCTGTTCTGTGCGCTTTGCATTGTGTGTCCTGTAGTCCAGAGCTGGCCCGGCCAACAGTGTCACTTACTAATCCAGACTACATGTCCCATAATGCATTGCTCTGTTCACTCTCAAGGAGGAAAGAAAAACCCTGACAGAGTTCAGTATGCACTAGGGGCAGCCAAACCCATACATGAAAACAATAAACCATTTACTAATAATATCTATAGTAGCAACCCTTGGCTACAGCTTTATCTCAAAAAAATAAATAAAAAAAAACTGTTGTTGCAACTGCTTAAAACTTGTTAGCTGGAGTTAGGGTTTAATTTGTTAGTCATTTATGTAAAGTCCATCTAAGTCTACTAGTCCATTTAACACTACCCTCTCCAGAAAATGCTGCAGTACAAAGATGCCTCTGTTGACCCTCCACAGATAGAGGAGACACCCTAAGACGGGAAGTGTGTTGCTGGCCAAATCACCAAATAAAAATAAAGAAAAAAAGCTTAAAAACAGAAAACCAAAGAAGCCACCATAACCAAGGATTAGTAGCAATAAACTACAATAAGTGTTAAGGAGCAAGGGTTAAATGTTTGGAATAGTGTTAAATGCTCATTTATGGGTTGGGAGGATGTTAACTGTTAAAGTTTAAAACTGAGAACTAAGACTGAGAACCTAGCGATCTAACAGCGCCGATCACTCTGTTCTCAAAGATCCCCACGCAGAGAGCTGGTGACTGCCAATCAGAGGCTACCACAGGCTACCGGTGACCCGGAATCGACAGTCCCAGGTTCCAATCGTTAGTACAGGGCCCGGGGCTCTCGTGAGACCCTGTTCTCTGTACTGGGAGTGTGCTGTGCAGCATGCTCCCAGCACAAAGGGAGAAATGCATATATTTGGCCCCACAGAAAAAAAGCCCAGTGGGGCTGCATATATGGGTTACGTTGGCGGGAAGGGGTAAATGCCGCGCTTGGGAATAATATCCTACCCTGTTCAAAACTGTTTATAACTGTTTGTTCTAAAAAAATATATGTATTACTTTGTTATTCTAAGTAGTGACAAAATTATTGCTAAATCAGTATGCCCATAACAGAAGTGTAAAAATTGCTTGGGTCCATTGGGGGGGGGGGGGGGGTTACAGGTGTGAGAGCTGAATTGGCTAAGGCATTTCCAAGTGAGATCATAACATATGAGGGATACAGGACTATAAAGGGATTAAGCTTTAAAAAGTATGTAAAGGCAAAACTTTTTGTCACGTACCTGGTGGTTTGAGCCGGAATTGCAGAGGGAGGCCACCCTTACGGCTCCTACTCGTGGCCCCTGGTAAGGTAACAGAAGGCACATTAGTCAGGAGTGGTACGAGTGCCTTGCAGGATCAACAGCGGAGGAAGTCGGTCCAGAAGTTCAGGATGAATACCTTGCAGGAGACAGGAGACAGGAACAGGAGGGTAGACTGGAGCTGAAGTACTGGACTGGAACCGGGAACAGGAGCCACTGGTAGGTTAGCAGGCTGGAACCAAAGTACTGACTGGAACCAGGAACTGGAAAAGCTGACAGGTTAGCAGGCTGGAACTGAAGTACTGACTGAAACCAGGAACTGGAACAGCCGACAGGTTAGCAGGCTTAAACTGGAGTACTGAGCTGGAACCAGGAACAGGACAGCTGACAGGTTAACAGGCTAGAACTAGAGTACTGGACTGGAACCAGGAACAGACTGGAGTACACTGAGAGTAGTCAGGCAGGCCGGGTAGGATATCAGGGGGGCAGCAGAAGAGCCAGAGGAACAAGCAAGAGAGTAGTCAAAAGCAGTCCAGGGTTCAGATGCAGGCAGATGACTGGAATGGTCACAGATGGGATAGCCGGGTATTCACAGGTAAGTCTCAGATCAGGTTAAGGCACACAGAACGCTGTCGAGCAGACAGCAAAGTTTGTATGTGACAGGCAGGTTTAAATAGCCCGCCTGGTGCCAACAGAGGTGCGTGTGCGCATGCGCAATGGTGCCCGCAAACGCGCGCCAGTGAGCTTGGATCACCTGTTACTGCCAGGACCTTACTGACACTTTTGTTTTGTTTTTAATCAGAGTCAGGAAAGGGCTAGACCCTCTGTCAAGTTTTTATTGCTGTCTGTGTCCCAGCAGGGAAGATGAAGTCCTTTTTTGTCCTGTGACCCTTGTCACCAAGACAGAAAGTCAGGGTAAATTTAAAAAAATAGAGCCGTGAACAGAGCAAGAGGTGAGGGTAAATTATTCAAATTGGACAAATGTTCCAGTGACAGCTGTCTAAGATGTGAATTATAACCCTCTTTGTGAAAAGTTCCCCCAATTCTGCTACAACTCCTGAACAGGAAGCCTCTATCACTGTATCTCTTGCTTCCATCAGGTTCACATCCAGGAGAGCATCCCAGCTTGTCAAGTAGAAATTAACAGGCCATACACTGATGCCACCATTAATGCAAAACCAGCTTTAATATAATAAGTAAAGGATTCACAACATAAATAGTCTTGCCTGTTCACCTCCCACTCCAATGTCTCCATGATTAAGCCCTTTGTGTCGTGAAGCGCATTGGAGCAGAAAGTGGAAAGGCAAGCTTACAGGTTTGATTTACTAAAGGCAAATAGACTGTGCATTTTCCAAATTCAATTTCACAAATTTTCCCCATAGTTTAGTAAATGCAGTGATGGTCTGCTGATCTGCATCATCTGATCATGTGCAAGCAAAAATGCTGTTTTTTTTATATATATTTCTTGGACTTGATTGGGTATCCTTTACAAAGTGAAATGTCACCACATTCACTAAGCTCTATGGAAAATTAGTGCAACAGCACTTGCAAAGTGCACCATCTATTTGCTTTTAGTAAATCACTAATGCGTTCCTGGGTGTGCACCTGATAAGAGCTGGAGGAGAAAGGAAAGAGGCAAATTTGTATTGGCATAGCTACTTTAGTTGGTAATCCCCATACTATTGGTGGTAATTCCAGTGGCGTAGCGTGGGTTGTCGGCGCCCGGGGCAAGGCAAGTAATTTGCGCCCCCTAACCTGTGGACTTTTCGCACTCCCCGAGTCCCTTCCCTTCCTACAATAGTACTGGACTATTCCTAAACTGACCTACCTTATTCCTAAACTGACCTACCTGACCACTAATCTACCTGATTCCTATACTGACCACTACACTAACCTATATGATTCCTATACCAACAACTACACTGACCTACCTGATTCCTACATCGACCACTACACCCTGACCACTACACTACACACTAACCTACCTGTTTCCTATACTGACCCCTACACTATACTACTACACAATACACTACACTGACCACTAGACACCACGCTGACCATTCCTATACTGACCCTTACACTAACCTACCTGATTCCTACATTGACCACTACACTACACACTGACCTACCTGATTCCTATACTGACCGCTACACAATCCACTACACTACACAATACACACCACACCAACCTACCTGATTCCTATACTGACCACTACACTACACACTGACCACTACACTACACGCCACACTGACCACTACATGCCACACTGACCACTACATGCCACACTGACCACTACGCTACACGCCACACTGACCACTACGCTACATGCCACACTGACCACTACACACCACACTGACCATTATGCTACACGCTACACTGACCACTACGCTACACGCCACACTGACCACTACACTACATGCCACACTGACCACTACGCTACACGCCACACTGACCACTACGCTACACGCCACACTGACCACTACACTACTACACAATACACTATACACTACCCACAGACCACTACACAATACACTACATACTGACCGCTACACAATACTCTACCCACAGACCAATACACCACACACACACACTATACACTACACACAATACACATACAAAATCCACAACACATTACACTATACACTGACTTTATGGCTGCTCCCTCTCTCCCCCTCGGCCAGCAACAAAACTCACGAGTGATGAGTCTCTATCTTTTTTTTCTTCCATGATCTGCTCTGCCCTTGCGCCACCGCCTGTCATACTGCCTGCCCCGGCGGGGACATGATCGATCGGTCACCGGTGACCCGGAGAGGAGGAGAGGAGAAGAGAAGAACAAGACATCGGTGATCGGGGCGGGCACAGACTGCATGCCCCGGTTCCTGGCGGGCACATGATCGGTGACCCGGAGAGGAGAGGAGAACAAGACAGACATCGGTGATCGGTCGGGCACAGATTGCATGCCCCAGTACCCGGCGGGCACATGACCTGTGACCCGGAGAGGAGGAGAACAAGACATTGGGCAGACTGCCTGCACTGACGGGGACATGAGCGGTGACCCGGAAAGGAGGAGGAGAATACAGCGGCCACAGCACAGTGAAGGCCAGCCCCGCTCTCCCGCGATTCAGGATAGGCCAGCCCCACCTGCCGCACATGACCCCTTTCGCCCAATCACAGGGCGCCAGGGGCCGGCCTGAGACTGAAAATGGCGGCCGGAGCGCGGGGTCACAGAAAAGTAAAATTAGGAGTACGGAGCGAGGGTGACACATACTGTCGCAGGATTTTCGCCCCCCCAAATGTTGCGCCCGGGGCCTAGGCGCCCCTCTAACCCCCCACGCTACGTCACTGGGTAATTCCCTTCTTAGACAGCTGTCACTGGAACATTAGTCCCATTTAGATAGCCTAGCTGGACCCAGGACGGCAATGGTAAGCCACCAAATAAATCAAATGTTAAACGTTTGAGAAAATGCTGAAAATACAGTAGAAATGGATAGCAAGATCTGCCAGTGCATATTACTAAATGTGTAATATTGGATCAGTAGAAAGGGAGTCAAGAAAGTGGGATGTTTTTTCACACTAGGTTCACAACTCCATACAAAAGTCAGGTGATGTTCATCAAAATATAAAATGCAATGTCAGTTTGAATGGATCTGTTATTCAAACAGACTGTCGGTGTTTAACCACTTAAGCCCCGGACCATTTCACTGGCCAAAGACCAGGCCACTTTTTGCGATTCGGCACTGCGTCGCTTTAACTGACAATTGCGCGGTCTTGAAATTGACGTCCTTTTTTTCCCACAAATAGAGATTTATTTTGGTGGTATTTGATCACCTCTGCGGTTTTTACTTTTTGGGCTATAAACAAAAATAGAGCGACAATTTTGAAAAAAAATCTATATTTTTTATACGGCGGCAATTTAAAGGGGACGCATATTTGCCTTTCCGGGCCATTCTGTCAACGTAAATGTTCGTGCGGCGGTCGGCAAGCGGTTAAAATATCATGACTAGTGATGAGCCGAACACCCCCGGGTTCGTTTCGCACCAGAACCCGCGAACGGACCGAAAGTTTGTACGAACATTAGAACCCTATTAAATACAATGGATGCGAACGTTCGAATTCTAAAGTGCTAATTATAACGACTATTATGCATGTTATTGTCCTAAAAAGGGTTTGGGAACCCGGGTTCTGCACCAGGGGACATGTATCAATGCAAAAAGAAGTTTTAAAAACGGTCGTTTTTCGGGAACAGTCATTTTAATGATGCATAAAGTGAAAAAAAAAAGTCAAATATTCCTTTAAATATCGTACCTGGGGGGTGTCTAAAGTATGCCTGTGAAGTGCCACGTGTTTCCCGTGTTTAGAACTGTCCCTGCACAAAATGACACTTCTAAAGGAAAAAAAAAGCCATTTAAAACTGCTTGCGGCTTTAATGTAATGTCTGGTCCCGGTAATATGGATGAAAATCTTTAAGAAAAATGGCATAGCTACCCCATGACCCCCCCCCCCCCCTACCCCAGCCCATTACCAGCCCCTTTTGGTCTTGTATGGATATTAAGGGGAACCCCGCACATAAAATAAAAAAGGCCCTATATACTCTGAACAGCCGTATACAGGCGGTGCATACAAGACAGGGACTGTAGGTTTGTTCTTATGTAGAATGTGTTTGTAATTTTGAACAGGTACATTGTTTAAGTGTAGCTCCAGCCCAAAAATCTATTTTTAAACTTTTTGGAAAACATACAGTAGGTAAGGGTTATCACCCCTGTAACATTTGTTTTGCTGTCTGTGCCCCTGTTCAGAACATTTCACCTCACTTTCCGTCCCAATGACAACTGTTTTTGAAATGTGGTGTTTTTCTTGAAACAAGGATTGGTGATAAAGCATCAGTACAGAGGAGACACCTTTCTCCCATATTAATTCTTACAGGAGAGAATTTTCCTTCCTAGGGGTAGATTTCCTCTCACTTCCTGTTGTCTTCTTGCGTTTGCAAGTAGGAGTCGTTTGTAAGTTGGATGTTTGAAAGTAGGGACCTGCCGTATATACTCTGCAGAAATAGGCCCCTTAGTTGTTGGTGTTGGCACAACACTGTAAGCACTCACAGTTACTCTTGGTTGGTGCTGGAACGCCCTGCTGTCAACTATTATATCAGGAATTGTAATTACATATAATTGTTGAACAGTGGTAGTAAAAATTGGGCCTTTGATGGTGGTGCTGGTGCCACAACACTGTAAGCCCTGACAGTTACTCTTGGTGGGTGCAGCAATGGGCCCTGCTGTGAATTATTAGATCAAGAATTGTAATTGCATGCCCCTGTTGAACAGGGGCTGAAAAATTGGGCCTTTCGTGGTGGTGGTGGTGGTGGTGGTGTTGCCACAACACTGTAAGCCCTCAGAGTTACTCTTGGTGGGTGCAGGAATGGGCCCTGCTGTGAATTATTAGATCAAGAATTGTAATTACATGCCCCTTTTGAACAGGGGCTGAAAAATTGGGCCTTTCGTGGTGGTGGTGGTGGTGGCGTTGCCACAACACTGTAAGCCCTCAGAGTTACTCTTGGTGGGTGCAGCAATGGGCCCTGCTGTGAATTATTAGATCAAGAATTGTAATTACATGCCCCTGTTGAACAGGGGCTGAAAAATTGGGCCTTAGGCACTGGTGGCACAACACTGCAACCCCTCACAGATACTGTACTTGGAGCACAGCAATGAGCCCTGTTGCAAAGTATTGCTTCAAAAATTGTAATTACACGCCCCTGTTAAACAGGGGCTGAAAAATTGGGCGTTAGGCACTGGTGGCGGCACCCATAAACAAAAATGATCTTCCAAGCTATCATCATCAATCGTATCATTGAGGACTCGGAGGAGGAGGATAGCCAGTCAACATAACAGCACAGGCACTCAGCATCAGCATCAGTCTTGAAGGGATGTGACATGTTAAAATCAATTAGTCTGTTATATCAGCATCAGGTGTGTGGTAGCTGGTGGTGATCCAAGACTGGTTCATCTTGATGAAAGTCAGTCGATCAACCGAGTCGGTGGACAGGCGCACCCTGTGATCCGTGACAAATCCTCCAGCAGCACTGAATGTGCGTTCCGAAAGAACGCTGGATGCAGGACAGGCCAGTAGCTCAATTGCATACTGTGCAAGCTCTGGCCAGTGATCCATCCTCAAGACCCAGTAAGCCAGAGGATTTTCGGTGGGGAAGGTGTCCAAGTCTGACCTTGCCCCTAGATATTCCTGCACCATGTTTATCAGACGCTGGCGATGGTTGCTGGAACCGATCATACTTTGGGGCTGCGGACTAAAGAATTGTCTGAACGCATCGGTCAGACGGCCACCTTCCCCACCGCTCCTTCTTTGACTGGCCGAAGCCTCAGCAACTCGTTGTCCAGGACCAGGAGTTTGTAACCTCCCAGTCTCTGGGAACGCGTTGCACAGACCTTTCTGCAAGGCCTCCCGGAGTTGTCTCATCCTCTGCTCCCTCTGCGACGGTAACATAAGGTCCGCAACCTTACCCTTGTACCGTGGATCAAGGAGAGTGGCCAGCCAGTAATGGTCCCTCTCCTTGATCCGAAGAATACGAGGATCCTTCCGCAGACTTTGCAGGATCAGGGAGGCCATGCAGCGTAGGTTAGCTGAGGCATTCGGTCCGGAGTCCTCTGGGTCACTAAGGATGACATGATCCTCAGCCACCTCCTCCCAGCCACGTACAAGTCCACGGGTTTCTTGGGACTGTAAATCATCCCTAAAAGACTGCTGTTGTTGATGCTGCTGAGTGCCAGGCTCCACCTCCATGCTGACACAATCCTCCTCCTCCTCCTCCTCGTCCTCTTCCTGTGCGATGGGTGGGACAGAAGGAACACTGTCTGGGTAAAGGGGGCCTTGAGAGGCAAGGAAGTCCTCCTCTTCCTGCCTCTGTTCTGCCTCAAGTGCCCTGTCCATTATTCCACGCAGCGTGTGCTCCAACAGGTGGACAAGAGGTACAGTGTCACTGATGCATGCACTGTCACAGCTCACCATCCTCGTGGCCTCCTCAAATGGTGCCAGGACAGTGCATGCATCCCTGATCATGCCCCACTGGCGTGGAGAAAAAAAACCAAGCTCCCCTGACCCTGTCCTGGTGCCGTAGTCGCACAGGTACTCATTGATGGCCCTCTGCTGCGTGTGCAGCCGCTGCAGCATGGCCAACGTTGAGTTCCACCTGGTGGGCATGTCACATATAAGGCGGTTCTTGGGCAGGTTCAACTCTTTTTGCAGCTCAGCCAGGCGAGCACTGGCATTATAAGATCTGCGGAAATGCACACAGACTTTCCTGGCCTGCCTCAGGACATCCTGTAAGCCCGGGTACCTGCCCAAGAACCGCTGCACCACCAGGTTAAGGACGTGAGCCACACAGGGCACATGGGTCAGTTGTCCCTGTCGGAGGGCGGAGAGGAGGTTGGTGCCATTGTCGCAAACCACCATTCCTGGCTTAAGCTGGCGTGGCGTCAACCACCTCTCGGCCTGGCCCTGCAGAGCAGACAGGACCTCTGCCCCAGTGTGGCTTCTGTCCCCCAAACACACCAGCGCAAGCACGGCATGGCATCTTTTTGCCTGCGTACTTGCGTAGCCCCTTGAACGCCTACGGAGCACCGCTGGTTCAGAGGACAAAGCACAGGAAGAGGCCATGGAGGAAGAAGAAGAGGAGGGGGTGGAGGAGAGAGGTGTGTCACAACCAGTAGTAGCATTTTGGAGGCGTGGCGGTGGAACAACCTCCAACACTACTGCACCTTGTCCTGCATCCTTCCCAGCTGCCAAAAGAGTGACCCAATGGGCCGTGAAAGAAAGGTAACGTCCCTGTCCATGCCTGCTGGACCATGAGTCAGCGGTAATATGCACCTTACCGCTGACCGCCCTGTCCAGCGAGGCCAAGACATTGCCTTCCACATGCCGGTAGAGAGCCGGAATAGCCTTCCGTGAGAAAAAGTGGCGTTTGGGAACCTGCCACTGAGGAACCGCACATTGCACAAACTCACGAAAGGGGGCCGAGTCTACCAACTGAAAAGGCAGCAGTTGAAGCGCTAGCAATTTAGCCAAGCTAGCATTCAACCGCTGGGCATGTGGATGGCTGGGAGTGAACTTCTTTCGACGGTCCAGCAGCTGGGGCAGGGAAATTTGCCTGCTAGAATCGGACGTCGGTGTACTGCTAGCAGAGTGGCCGCAAGTACTTGGCTGTGACACACCTAATTCTACACCTTCATTCCTCTCAGTGCATGTTTCAGAGAGGACTGAAGTTATAGTGGGGTTGGAGATCCCAGCTGATGCGGTGCAAGGAGAGGTCCGCTTTGTTCTTTGGTGTGGGTCTTTGAGGTAGGCTTGCCAACGAGCTGCATGGCAGGTCAACATATGTCTGGTCAGGCATGTGGTACCCAAGCGGCTGATGTTTTGGCCACGCGATATACGCTTGAGACATATGTTGCAAACAGCAGCTGTGCGATCTGATGCACTAGCCTCAAAAAAGGCCCACACCAAAGAACTTTTTGAATGACGGGCAGAGGCAGCGCCCCGCACAGGCGGAGCTCTGCGGTGTGATTCCGTCGGTGTACTGCCCTTACGCTGGCCACCAAAGGGCATCCTGCCTCGTTGGAGATGTGCCTCCTCCTCATCCTCCTCCTCCTCCTCTCTCCTATTAGGCACCCACGTGGAGTCAGTGACCTCATCATCCCCTCCCTCCTCATCACTGGAGCCAATCTGGCAGTATGCTGCAGCTGCTGGAACATGACTGCCAGATTGGTGTCCTTCTTGAGCATCCCCTCTGTCTGCTCTCACGCTACTGCCTTCCTCTAGCTGGGTTTCATCATCAGACCCTTCGAAACGCTGGGCATCCTCCTGGAGCATGTACCCAACACTGTGCTCAAACAGTTCGGGGGACTCCTCAGGAGGAGGACATGGTGGGTCTAGGGAAGGAGTGACTGATGATGAGTCTGACATTGATACCAGGGAAGAGGACGCTTTGGCAGCTGCTTTGCCAGTACCCTGAGCCTGGGTGAGAGAGGATGAGGAGGAGGAGGAGGGCTTGGTCATCCACTCTACCAAGTCTTCGGCATGATGTGGCTCAACATGTCCAGCTGCCGAAAAGAAGGACAAGCGTGTCCCATGGCCATGTGCTGATGACAATGCACCGCGTCCACGACCAGCACTGTTGCCCCCAGACACAGAGCCTGCTTGCCCTCTTTTATTGCCTCCTGACTGTCTGCCTCTCCTTGTTTGCCTTCCAGACATTCTAATGGATGGCCTGCAGGGAGATGGGAAAAAAAGCAATAAGGGCTACCTTCAGGTATCCTTCTCTTTCCCTTTACTTAAGGATTTCTAAATATGGTTGAGGATGATTGCTTTCGCACAGAATAGCACAATGACAATTTCCCTGACTGTCCAAAAAACAAGGATTTCAAAGATGGTTGATGAGGAATGCTTTAGCACAGTATAGCACAATGAGAATTTCCCTCACTGTCCTTCCCTGTCCCTACAAACAAGGTTTAGCACAGTAAAACACACTGACACTCTCCCTACCTATAGTTTTCTGTCCCTATAAAAAATGTTTTTTTAAAGATGGTTGATGAGGAATGCTTTAGCACAGTATAGCACAATGAGAATTTCCCTCACTGTCCTTCCCTGTCCCTACAAACAAGGTTTAGCACAGTAAAACACACTGACACTCTCCCTACCTATAGTTTTCTGTCCCTATAAAAAATGTTTTTTTAAAGATGGTTGATGAGGAATGCTTTAGCACAGTATAGCACAATGAGAATTTCCCTCACTGTCCTTCCCTGTCCCTACAAACAAGGTTTAGCACAGTAAAACACACTGACACTCTCCCTACCTATAGTTTTCTGTCCCTATAAAAAATTTTTTTTTAAAGATGGTTGATGAGGAATGCTTTAGCACAGTATAGCACAATGAGAATTTCCCTCACTGTCCTTCCCTGTCCCTACAAACAAGGTTTAGCACAGTAAAACACACTGACACTCTCCCTACCTATAGTTTTCTGTCCCTATAATTTTTTTTTTTTTAAAGTTGGTTGATGAGGAATGCTTTAGCACAGTATAGCACAATGAGAATTTCCCTCACTGTCCTTCCCTGTCCCTACAAACAAGGTTTAGCACAGTAAAACACACTGACACTCTCCCTACCTATAGTTTTCTGTCCCTATAATTTTTTTTTTTTTAAAGATGGTTGATGAGGAATGCTTTAGCACAGTATAGCACAATGAGAATTTCCCTCACTGTCCTTCCCTGTCCCTACAAACAAGGTTTAGCACAGTAAAACACACTGACACTCTCCCTACCTATAGTTTTCTGTCCCTATAAAAAATGTTTTTTTAAAGATGGTTGATGAGGAATGCTTTAGCACAGTATAGCACAATGAGAATTTCCCTCACTGTCCTTCCCTGTCCCTACAAACAAGGTTTAGCACAGTAAAACACACTGACACTCTCCCTACCTATAGTTTTCTGTCCCTATAAAAAATGTTTTTTTAAAGATGGTTGATGAGGAATGCTTTAGCACAGTATAGCACAATGAGAATTTCCCTCACTGTCCTTCCCTGTCCCTACAAACAAGGTTTAGCACAGTAAAACACACTGACACTCTCCCTACCTATAGTTTTCTGTCCCTATAAAAAATTTTTTTTTAAAGATGGTTGATGAGGAATGCTTTAGCACAGTATAGCACAATGAGAATTTCCCTCACTGTCCTTCCCTGTCCCTACAAACAAGGTTTAGCACAGTAAAACACACTGACACTCTCCCTACCTATAGTTTTCTGTCCCTATAATTTTTTTTTTTTTAAAGTTGGTTGATGAGGAATGCTTTAGCACAGTATAGCACAATGAGAATTTCCCTCACTGTCCTTCCCTGTCCCTACAAACAAGGTTTAGCACAGTAAAACACACTGACACTCTCCCTACCTATAGTTTTCTGTCCCTATAATTTTTTTTTTTTTTAAAGATGGTTGATGAGGAATGCTTTAGCACAGTATAGCACAATGAGAATTTCCCTCACTGTCCTTCCCTGTCCCTACAAACAAGGTTTAGCACAGTAAAACACACTGACACTCTCCCTACCTATAGTTTTCTGTCCCTATAAAAAATGTTTTTTTAAAGATGGTTGATGAGGAATGCTTTAGCACAGTATAGCACAATGAGAATTTCCCTCACTGTCCTTCCCTGTCCCTACAAACAAGGTTTAGCACAGTAAAACACACTGACACTCTCCCTACCTATAGTTTTCTGTCCCTATAAAAAATGTTTTTTTAAAGATGGTTGATGAGGAATGCTTTAGCACAGTATAGCACAATGAGAATTTCCCTCACTGTCCTTCCCTGTCCCTACAAACAAGGTTTAGCACAGTAAAACACACTGACACTCTCCCTACCTATAGTTTTCTGTCCCTATAAAAAATGTTTTTTTAAAGATGGTTGATGAGGAATGCTTTAGCACAGTATAGCACAATGAGAATTTCCCTCACTGTCCTTCCCTGTCCCTACAAACAAGGTTTAGCACAGTAAAACACACTGACACTCTCCCTACCTATAGTTTTCTGTCCCTATAAAAAAATTTTTTTTAAAGATGGTTGATGAGGAATGCTTTAGCACAGTATAGCACAATGAGAATTTCCCTCACTGTCCTTCCCTGTCCCTACAAACAAGGTTTAGCACAGTAAAACACACTGACACTCTCCCTACCTATAGTTTTCTGTCCCTATAATTTTTTTTTTTAAAGATGGTTGATGAGGAATGCTTTAGCACACTATAGCACAATGAGAATTTCCCTCACTGTCCTTCCCTGTCCCTACAAACAAGGTTTAGCACAGTAAAACACACTGACACTCTCCCTACCTATAGTTTTCTGTCCCTATAAAAAATGTTTTTTTAAAGATGGTTGATGAGGAATGCTTTATCACAGTATAGCACAATGAGAATTTCCCTCACTGTCCTTCCCTGTCCCTACAAACAAGGTTTAGCACAGTAAAACACACTGACACTCTCCCTACCTATAGTTTTCTGTCCCTATAAAAAATTTTTTTTTAAAGATGGTTGATGAGGAATGCTTTAGCACAGTATAGCACAATGAGAATTTCCCTCACTGTCCTTCCCTGTCCCTACAAACAAGGTTTAGCACAGTAAAACACACTGACACTCTCCCTACCTATAGTTTTCTGTCCCTAGAAAATTTTTTTTTTTTAAAGATGGTTGATGAGGAATGCTTTAGCACAGTATAGCACAATGAGAATTTCCCTCACTGTCCTTCCCTGTCCCTACAAACAAGGTTTAGCACAGTAAAACACACTGACACTCTCCCTACCTATAGTTTTCTGTCCCTATAAAAATTTTTTTTTTTAAAGATGGTTGATGAGGAATGCTTTAGCACAGTATAGCACAATGAGAATTTCCCTCACTGTCCTTCCCTGTCCCTACAAACAAGGTTTAGCACAGTAAAACACACTGACACTCTCCCTACCTATAGTTTTCTGTCCCTATAATTTTTTTTTTTTTAAAGATGGTTGATGAGGAATGCTTTAGCACAGTATAGCACAATGAGAATTTCCCTCACTGTCCTTCCCTGTCCCTACAAACAAGGTTTAGCACAGTAAAACACACTGACACTCTCCCTACCTATAGTTTTCTGTCCCTATAATTTATTTTTTTTAAAGATGGTTGATGAGGAATGCTTTAGCACAGTATAGCACAATGAGAATTTCCCTCACTGTCCTTCCCTGTCCCTACAAACAAGGTTTAGCACAGTAAAACACACTGACACTCTCCCTACCTATAGTTTTCTGTCCCTATAATTTTTTTTTTTTTAAAGATGGTTGATGAGGAATGCTTTAGCACAGTATAGCACAATGAGAATTTCCCTCACTGTCCTTCCCTGTCCCTACAAACAAGGTTTAGCACAGTAAAACACACTGACACTCTCCCTACCTATAGTTTTCTGTCCCTAAAAAAAATGTTTTTTTAACCACTTAAGCCCCGGACCATTTCGGGCCATTAGGACCAAGCCTGTTTTTGGGATTCGGCACTGCGCTGCTTTAACTGTAAATTGTGCAGACATGCAATGTTGTACCCAAATGAAATTTGCGTCCTTTTCTTCCCACAAATAGAGCTTTCTTTTAATGGTATTTGATTGCCTCTGCGATTTTTATTTTTTGCGATATAAACAGAAAAAGACCGAAAATTTTGAAAAAAAATGATATTTTCTACTTTTTGTTATAAGAAAAATCAAATAAACTCAATTTTAGTCATACATTTAGGCCAAAATGTATTCAGCCACATGTCTTTAGTAAAAAAAATGTCAATAAGCGTATATTTATTGGTTTGCGCAAAAGTTATAGCGTTTACAAACTAGGGTACATTTTCTGAAATTTACACAGCTTTAAATTTATGACTGCCTATCTCATTTCTTGAGGTGCTAAAATGGCAGGGCAGTACAAAAACCCCCCAAATGACCCCATTTTGGAAAGTAGACACCCCAAGGAAATTGCTGAGAGGCATGTTGAGCCCATTGAATATTTTTTTTTTGTCCCAAGTGATTGAATAATGAAAAAAAAAAAAAAAAAAAAAAATTACAAAAAGTTGTCACTAAATGATATATTGCTCACACATGCCATGGTTATATGTGGAATTGCACCCCAAAATACATTCTGCTGCTTCTCCTGAGTACGGGGATACCACATGTGTGGGACTTTTTAGGAGCCTAGCCACGTACGGGACCCCGGAAACCAAGCACCGCCTTCAGGATTTCTAAGGGCGCAAATTTTTGATTTCACTCCTCACTACCTATCACAGTTTCGAAGGCCATAAAATGCCAAAATAGCACAAAACCCCCCAAATGACCCCATTTTGGAAAGTAGACACCCCAAGCTATTTACTGAGAGGCATGTTCAGTCCATGGAATATTTTATATTTTGCCACAAGTTGCGGGAATATGACAAACTTTTTTTTTTTTGCACAAAGTTGTCACTAAATGATATATTGCTCACACATGCCATGGGCATATGTGAAAGTACACCCCAAAATACATTCTGCTGCTTCTCCTGAGTACGGGGATACCACATGTGTGGGACTTTTTGGGAGCCTAGCCGCGTACGGGACCCCAAAAACCAAGCACCGCCTTCAAGGTTTCTAAGGGCATAAATTTTTGATTTCACTCCTCACTACCTATCACAGTTTTGAAGGCCATAAAATGCCAAGATGGCACAAAACCCCCCCAAATGACCCCATTTTGGAAAGTAGACACCCCAAGCTATTTGCTGAGAGGCATGTTGACCCCATTGAATATTTTTTTTTGTCCCAAATGATTGAATAATGACAAAAAGAAAAAAAAAATGTACAAAAAGTTGTCACTAAATGATATATTGCTCACACATGCCATGGTTATATGTGGAATTGCACCCCAAAATACATTCTGCTGCTTTTCCTGAGTACGGGGATACCACATGTGTGGGACTTTTTGGGAGCCTAGCCGCGTACAGGGCCCCAAAAACCAAGCACCGCCTTCAGGATTTCTAAGGGCGTAAATTTTTGATTTCACTCCTCACTACCTATCACAGTTTCGAAGGCCATAAAATGCCAAAATAGCACAAAACCCCCCCAAATTACCCCATTTTGGAAAGTAGACACCCCAAGCTATTTGCTGAGAGGCATGTTGAGTCCATGGAATATTTTATATTTTGCCACAGGTTGCGGGAATATGACAAACTGTTTTTTTTTTGCACAAAGTTGTCACTAAATGATATATTGCTCACACATGCCATGGGCATATGTGAAATTACACCCCAAAATACATTCTGCTGCTTCTCCTGAGTACGGGGATACCACATGTGTGGGACTTTTTGGGAGCCTAGCCGCGTACGGGACCCCAAAAACCAAGCACCGCCTTCAAGGTTTCTAAGGGCATAAATGTTTGATTTCGCTCCTCACTACCTATCACAGTTTTGAAGGCCATAAAATGCCAAGATGGCACAAAACCCCCCCAAATGACCCCATTTTGGAAAGTAGACACCCCAAGCTATTTGCTGAGAGGCATGTTGAGCCCATTGAATATTTTTTTTTTTTTGTCCCAAATGATTGAATAATGACAAAAAGAAAAAAAAATGTACAAAAAGTTGTCACTAAATGATACATTGCTCACACATGCCATGGTTATATGTGAAATTACACCCCAAAATACATTCTGCTGCTTCTCCTGAGTACGGGGATACCACATGTGTGGGACTTTTTGGGAGCCTAGCCGCGTACGGGACCCCAAAAACCAAGCACCGCCTTCAAGGTTTCTAAGGGCATACATTTTTGATTTCACTCCTCACTACCTATCACAGTTTTGAAGGCCATAAAATGTCAAAATAGCCCAAAACCCCCACAAATGACCCCATTTTGGAAAGTAGACACCCCAAGCTATTTGCTGAGAGGCATGGTGAGTATTTTACAGCTCTCATTTGTTTTTGAAAATTAAGAAAGACATTTTTTTTTCTTTTTTTTTTTCTTTTTTTACATTTTCAAAACTTTGTGACAAAAAGCGAGATCTGCAAAATACTCAACATACCTCTCAGCAAATAGCTTGGGGTGTCTACTTTCCAAAATGGGGTCATTTGGGGGGGGTTTTGTACCATCTGGGCATTCCATGGCCTCCGAAACTGTGATAGGCAGTGAGGAGTGAAATCAAAAATTTACACCCATAGAAATCCTGAAGGCGGTGCTTGGTTTTTGGGGTCCCGTACGCGACTAGGCTCCCAAAAAGTCCCACACATGTGGTATCCCCGTACTCAGGAGAAGCAACAGAATGTATTTTGGGGTGTAATTCCACATATGCCCATGGCATGTTTGAGCAATATATAATTTAGTGACAACTTTTTGTACATTTTTTTTTTTTGGTCATTATTCAATCACTTGGGACAAAAAAAAAAAAAATATTCAATGGGCTCAACATGCCTCTCAGCAAATAGCTTGAGGTGTCTACTTTACAAAATGGGGTCATTTGGGGGGGGTTTGAACTGTCCTGGCATTTTATGCAGAACATTAGGAAGCTTATGTCACACATCATCCACTCTTCTAACCACTTGAAGACAAAGCCCTTTCTGACACTTTTTGTTTACATGAAAAAAAATTTTTTTTTGCAAGAAAATTATGTTGAACCCCCAAACATTATATATTTTTTTAAAGCAAAGGCCCTACAGATTAAAATAGTGGGTGTTGCATTTTTTTTTCCACACAGTATTTGCGCAGCGATTTTTCAAACGCATTTTTTGGGGGAAAAACACACTTTTTTTATTTTTAATGCACTAAAAAACACTATATTGCCCAAATGTTTGATGAAATAAAAAAGATGATCATAGGCCGAGTACATGGATACCAAACACGACATGCTTTAAAATTGCGCACAAACGCGCAGCGGCGACAAACTACATTCATTTTTAAAAGCATTTAAAAGCCTTTACAGGTTACCACGTTAGATTTACAGAGGAGGTCTACTGCTAAAATGACTGCCCTTGATCTGACCTTCGCGGTGATACCTCACATGCATGATGCAATTGCTGTTTACATATGACGCTAGACCGACGCTTGCGTTCGCCTTTGCGCAATAGCAGGGGGGGACAGCGGTGCTTTTTTTTTTTTTTTTTATTATTTATTTGGCTTTTTTATTTTATTTTTAAACTGTGCCTTCCATATTTTATTTTTTTACCATTTTTATCGTTATCTCAGGGAATGTAAATATCCCCTATGATAGCAATAGGTAGTGACAGGTACTCTTTTTTTGAAAAAAATTGGGGGGTTAGACCCTAGATCTTTCCTCTGCCCTCAAAGCATCTGACCACACCAAGATCGGTGTGATAAAATGCTTTCCCAATTTCCCAATGGCGCTTTTTATATCCGGGGGGGGGGGACATTCCCTCCCACTGCTTGTAAAAGCAGTCTAGAGGCTAATTATCTGCTAGAATTGCTTTTACATGAAATCCGGCTGCTGGCTGAAAAGAATGATACCAAGATGATACCTAAACCCGCAGGCATCATTCTGGTATAAACATTCAAAGTCCAGCAACATACCAGTACGTTGCTGGTCCTTGTTGGACATGTATTGTAATCTTTTTTTTCATACAGCCTATTGGCTGAACGAAAAAAAGAGATTGATTGGTGGGTATGCCCACCATTAGAATACCTCCCTTCATCCACCCACTTCTAATGATGGGCATATATGCCGAAGCATGGGGGCATCCTCCCGCAAAAAAGTTATGCCGCGTACACACGGTCAAGCCTTCGTCGGAATTTCGACCGTATGTACGCGGCATATAAGGTTATGCCACGTACACACGGTCGGACTTTTCCACGGGCAAGCCTCCGTTGGAATTTCGACCGTATATACGCGGCATTAGGAGCAAAATCGCTCCTCCGCCCCTGCTGCCCCCATGCTTCGGCATATATGCTCTTTTTTTTAACTGTGGTGGTGAAATCACCTCCTACAGCGTTGGAGTCACGGCTTTATGTATCGTGGGAGCAAACGCTGTTGCTGTCAAGATAAATAGATCCGCGCTGCAACTGAATGGCGTACCTGCTAAGCAAATGGTGGTTAACATTAAAACAAAGTAACATTACAGTACAACAGTAAGACCTTACCATGCCATACCTGCAAAGCAAATACCAAAACAAAACCTAGTAAAAAATAAAAAAATGTTTTAACGCAACCTGTGCCTAAAATATATATATGCCGAAGCATGGGGGCATCCTCCCGCAAAAAAGTTATGCCGCGTACACACGGTCGGAATTTTCCACGGGCAGGCCTCCGTCGGAATTTCGACCGTATGTACGCGGCATTAGGAGCAAAATCGCTCCTCCGCCCCTGCTGCCCCCATGCTTCGGCATATATGCTCTTTTTTTTAACTGTGGTGGTGAAATCACCTCCTACAGCGTTGGAGTCACGGCTTTATGTATCGTGGGAGCAAACGCTGTTGCTGTCAAGATAAATAGATCCGCGCTGCAACTGAATGGCGTACCTGCTAAGCAAATGGTGGTTAACATTAAAACAAAGTAACATTACAGTACAACAGTAAGACCTTACCATGCCATACCTGCAAAGCAAATACCAAAACAAAACCTAGTAAAAAATAAAAAATGTTTTAACGCAACCTGTGCCTAAAATATATATATGCCAAAGCATGGGGGCATCCTCCCGCAAAAAAGTTATGCCGCGTACACACGGTCGGAATTTCGACCGTATGTATGCGGCATTAGGAGCAAAATCGCTCCTCCGCCCCTGCTGCCCCCATGCTTCGGCATATATGCTCTTTTTTTTAACTGTGGTGGTGAAATCACCTCCTACAGCACTGGAGTCACGGCTTTATGTATCGTGGGAGCAAACGCTGTTGCTGTCAAGATAAATAATTCCGCGCTGCAGTTGAATGGCGCACCTGAAAACAAAAAATTACATACCTGAAAAGCAAGCATGATAAAACATTGCAGAATAGAATACAGTAAAAAAGAGCAGAACAATAGAGAGAAAATAGAGAGAGAGAGAACAATAAAACGACAACTATTTTTGGTTTTTTTATTTTATATTTTTTTTGTGTTTTGTTTTTTACGTTTTTTTTTTATTTTTTACACTTTTTTTTGTAACTTTACAACTGTAATGGTTCGGGTCTCTCAAAATGTAATGGCATCTTGGGAGACCCTGTGTAAGTGTGTCCTTGTCTGTGAAATGCTGTACCCTACGCTAAAACTTCACTTTTGAGTGGTAGCGTTCAAAACATTCACCTTGGCAAAGACCAGGCTTGTCAGGACAGAGTGGACAAAAACTACGGGTGTCACGCCTAAATCCGCGCTTGCTACAGACACGACATCTTTTTTGGGGGTGGCTTTGGGTAGGGGTACTCGGGAGGACATACGAATAATGCCTCTCATGCAGCCGGCTTACTGCATTTGGTTGGGGATGGTGAGGTGCAGAACCGCCTGGATACAGGAGTTCTGTGACTATCTCATTCTGGAATTTTAGAAGAGATAACGTCCCGCCTGAAGCTCTGTATAGCACATGAGCGTTCAGCAAAGCCAATTGGAATAATGATAGAGACACTTTTTTGTACCAGCGTCTCGCCTTACGGTCAATTAGATACGGCGCCATCAACTGGTCGTTGAGGTCCACCCCTCCCATATTTTGGTTATATTCGTGGACACAGAGGGGTTTCTCCACAACACCAGTCGCCGTACGAATTTGGACTGTCGTGTCTGCATGAAGGGAGGTAAGAAGGAAAACATTCTTATTGTCCCTCCACTTCATAGCGAGCAAGTTATTACACTTCAAGCAGGCTCTCTCCCCCAGCCTAAGACGGGCATCTACAAGCCGCTGGGGAAAGCCCCGGCGATTAGGTCGCACGGTGCCACATGCTCCAATCTTATGATCAAACAAGTGACTAAACAGTGGCACGCTCGTGTAATAATTGTCCACATACAAGTGGTACCCCTTTCCGAATAAGGGTGACACCAAGTTCCACACTATCTTGCCAGCGCTCCCTATGTAATCCGGGCAGTTGACCGACTCAATCTGACTGTCTTTTCCCTCATAAACCGTAAAGTTCACTACATAGCCTGTTGCCCTGTCACAGAACTTGTAGAGCTTGACCCCGTATCTGGCACGCTTGCTGGGAAGGTACTGCTTGAAAGACAAGCGGCCAGAAAATTTAATCAGGGACTCATCAACGCAGACAACTTGATCGGGAGTAAACAAGGCTGCAAAACGTTCGTTGAAGTGGTTTATGAGGGGCCGAATTTTATAGAGCCGGTCGTACTCACGGTCCCCACGTGGACGACAAAGTTCATTGTCGTTGAAGTGCATGAACCGCAAAATCTGCTCGTATCGTGCCCTGGACATGGAGGCAGAGAACACGGGCATGTGGTCAATTGGGTGCGTGGACCAATAAGCACGCAATGACGGAAATTTATGTGTGCCCATGTTGAGGGAAAGGCCCAGAAAGGTCTTAAATTCGGAAACCGTAATTGGTTTCCAATTTCTGGCAATTTTAGGCAACTGGGGGTTAGCGGCGATAAATTGACCAGCATATAAATTACTCTGGTCCACAATAGATCTATAGAGATCTTCCGTGAAAAACAGCGAATAAAAATCAATTGGAATAAAATCAGCTGTTTCCACCTGAATACCGGGTTGGGCAGTGAATGGGGGAAGTACGGGTTCTGCAGAAGTGGTGGGGACCCAATCAGGATAGGCGAATTCTGCAGGAAGGGCAGTATGGGCACGACGGGCCTGCCTTTGTCTTCTTGGTGGCAGCGGGACACTACTTGTGCTTGCCACCTCGCCAGCTTGAACTGCACTTATGGAACTCGCCACGTCACCAAGTGTTACTGCAGTGCTGGATGTACGTCCAGGCTGTACTAGGCCGCTGGTGCTTGCCAGTTCACCAGAAGGAATAGCGGCGCTAGTACTACTCTGCTCCATGATACGAGAGACCTGCGGTTCTTGCTCCTCAACAACCTCAGAAGATCGGGATCGGGTACGCCTGACCTTAGCAGGGACCTCAACTTCGTCGTCAGAGCTATCTGACGTGGGGCCGCTGACGTCACTGTCTTCTACGGGAAGATATTCTGAGCCTGAATCTGACAGATACGTGACCTCCTCTTCACTATCTGTCATGCTCAGAATCTCGTAGGCCTCTTTACTAGTGTACCTTCGTCTTGCCATTTTGGGCTCTAAATTTAGGGGTACACTAGTAAGATTCACAGGAAAAAAAGCACCTGACTGTCGTCAGCAAATATATCAAACGCTACAAAAAAACTGTTAGCGATCGCAGGGATCAGGCCTGTCTCTGCGAACGCTGCAGTTATGTGTGTTGTGTTTGGTAAGTGACAGTGAACGATCGATACTGCACTTGGGTGGGCTGGGCTGGGCGGAGGGGCTAAACGCAGGCGCTAGCAGGTATCTGGGCTGATCCCGCTAACACTGCGTTTTTGGGAACCCTAAACCGCTGGGGACGCTAGTATAGATCTGATCAGATACTATACCACTAAGGGGGGTGTATGCTTTGCGCGTGGGTGTTAGCGTTACTGGCACTAACCTAACACTGCCTGGGGCGACGCAGACCCTCTCTGGCGCTAAAACCTAATTGATCTCACCCGCCGGGCGATCAGGGGGGTTAAACCTTTATTGGGTTATATACGGCGGGTGCCCTGATGCTATAAAAAGCAAACTAATCAACCAGCGTCACCCGTAACCTTTATATGGTGATCACTGGTGAAAGGGTTAACTAGGGGCAATCAGGGGGTTAAAACCTTTATTAGGTTAAATATGGGGGTACCCGACGCTATATAAAAACCTGACGGGTAACCTAAATAACTAAATAACTTACTGGCTAACCAGTGACACCAGTGACGCTTATACGGCGATCACTGGTGAAAGGGTTAACTCTAGGGGCAATCAGGGGGTTAAAATAATATATGGGGGTACCTGACACCAATAAAAACCTGCGGCGAACCTAAAAAAAAAATAACTGCCTATCTAAAACACCAGCGACACGAATACAGCGATCGGAAAAACAATCGCTTAGTGACGCTGAAGTTAGGGGGTGAAAGGGTTACCTGGGGGGTGATCAAGGGGTTAAACCTTTATTAGGGGGGGTTAGGGGGCTACCCTGGACCTAAAGGGGCCTAATCCTAACTGCCCTGCAACTTTTTACAATCACAGATGACACTAAATGCAGTGATCAGTAAAATAAATGATCACTGCAATCAGTGACACTGTGATTGGGGGCTTTGGGGTGACCTGGGGGGTGATCTGGGGGTGACTGGGGGGTGATTTGTGTGCCTATGTGTACCTACGTGTCAGTGGACTGTTAGAGCACTAACCTCTGTCTTCACTCCTCGGCGCCGGGAACGAAAAGACCGCGGCGAGGGAGATGACATCACTTCCTCCAGCCTTGTTTACATCACATGGCGGAGGAAGCAATTTCATTGGCCGGGAGCGATCGCGAGGGGGGGGGGCGGAATCGAGCGGCCGCCCCCTCATGCCTGATCGCTCCCGAACACTTAACGGCCGCTCACTGCAGTGAAGGGGGGTCCGGATGGACCCCCCAACTGCACAAAGGCGATCACGTAGATCTACGTGATTCTGCCTGTCCGTGCCATTCTGCCGACGTAAATCGGCGGTGGGCGGTCGTTAAGTGGTTAAAGATGGTTGATGAGGAATGCTTTAGCACAGTATAGCACAATGAGAATTTCCCTCACTGTCCTTCCCTGTCCCTACAAACAAGGTTTAGCACAGTAAAACACACTGACACTCTCCCTACCTATAGTTTTCTGTCCCTATAAAAAATTTTTTTTTTAAAGATGGTTGATGAGGAATGCTTTAGCACAGTATAGCACAATGAGAATTTCCCTCACTGTCCTTCCCTGTCCCTACAAACAAGGTTTAGCACAGTAAAACACACTGACACTCTCCCTACCTATAGTTTTCTGTCCCTATAATTTTTTTTTTTTAAAGATGGTTGATGAGGAATGCTTTAGCACAGTATAGCACAATGAGAATTTCCCTCACTGTCCTTCCCCGTCCCTACAAACAAGGTTTAGCACAGTAAAACACACTGACACTCTCCCTACCTATAGTTTTCTGTCCCTATAAAAATTTTTTTTTAAAGATGGTTGATGAGGAATGCTTTAGCACAGTATAGCACAATGAGAATTTCCCTCACTGTCCTTCCCTGTCCCTACAAACAAGGTTTAGCACAGTAAAACACACTGACACTCTCCCTACCTATCCTTCTCTTTCCCTAAACTAAAGGAATCCAGGTTAAGCAAGAAAAAAAAATGTCACTGTCCCTGCCTATGCTTCTCTTTCCCTGCTCCGGAACACACTACACTAGGCCGCCGTGCTAGCGGCCTTTTATAGTGTGGGGGTGTACTAAACACCCTTAGCAATAATTGGCCACAGGCATCCTGCCTGTGGCCAATCATTGCTCTCCTCGCTGCCGGCGCTGTGATTGGCCAAGCATGCGGGGTCACAGTGCATGCTTGGCCAATCACAGCGCCTGGATGACACTGCGATGGCGTAGTGCATTGTGGGCCGCGAATTAGGCGCGAACGGCCCAAATCGTTCGTTGTTCGGTGAACGATCGAACACCGAGCTCATCCCTAATCATGACTCAAAAGTTACTTTGATAACCATTATGTACACTAAATTACCTAGCAAATGTCTTTCTTCAGTCGCCAGAAGCAAAGTAAGTAATCTCTGTGCAAGCTCCATTTTGCACTAGTTGGAGCTCACATAGGGCTGAGAGATCTCTCACTCACAGTGCTGGGCCAATCAGTGGAAAAAGTAGAGAGAGTCATGTCCTCCTCCATATCTGGACATGCTGGAAGTTTTCTTTGCCACCAGCTACCATACAGAGCATGGCGAGAGAAAGAATAGTGAGCATGTGGTGCTGGGCATAGGAGCTTTACTGCAAACCTGTTGCTTTGACTTACAGTACATGGACAAAGCCCAAATTTGTATAAGGAACACTCAATAAAAACACACATGTGTACAAGAGTACAGAAGGCTAAAGAACAATACATGAAGAAAAATGTATGTAATTAAAGCCCAACTGCAGGATATTAGCAACCCCCTCTACCACCCCTTCCTTCCATCTTTCTCTAACTAACCCCTGATTACCAAAAATAAATAAAAAAACGGGGCGTGGCTTGGAGCGCGGCGTAGATGGACGCTGCTTGAGAGAGCTCCTGGTCTGCGGCTCGGGACGGGTGCTAAATCGGCCTCTGACAGGAAGATTATGAGCACATACTGTACGAGGGGGACACCTAGAAGACTCCTGCGCTCAATGAGAACGCCGAAAAACAAACTCTCATCGGCAAATCTGAGTAAATATCGCTACACAGGCAGCGGACGAAAATCAAAGATGGCGCCGGCAGCGAGGAAGAACAGGGGAGACGACATGGAAGATGATGAGGTTTCTCTACCTGCATCGGAAGACTCCATGGGAGGTACTGTACAGGGTGATTGCCCTCTGACCTACGCTTCTATGACAGAAATCGCTGCTGACATTAAGAATTCTTTCTCAATCGCCATTTCTGACATAAAAAATGAACTGCTTAGGCTTTCTGAGCAAATGGCGGTTGCAGAGAAATCAGGGAGGAGAAGGGACAGGGCCCTTACCAGACTGGATGATATCGCCGTGTCTCATTCCCAACACCTAATAGCTACCAATAGGCATTTAGAAGACCTCGACAATAGAAGCCGTAGGCAAAACATTAGAGTACGGGGCATACCAGAAACTACCCTGCCTGATCAAATCAAGCCGGCTCTCACTTCTATCTTTAATGGCCTCCTGGATAGGCCTGAGGCCTCACCTATTGAATTTGATAGAGCGCATAGAGCTCTTAAGCCCAGAGCTCCAGACAACAATCCCCCAAGAGATGTGATTTGCTGTCTCCCTAATTATACCCTGAAGGAAGAAATCCTGCAAAAAGCCAGGGCGAGTGACCAAATCATTTTTAATGAGACGGAAATATATTTATTCCAGGATTTATCACCAATCACTTTAAAGAATAGGAGAGCCCTGAGACCTTTGTTGGAGGTGCTGAAAGAGAAGGAAATAAGATACAGGTGGAAATTTCCTTTTGCACTCCAAGCTACATATAATAGCAAGCAGTACCTACTGAGAGTCCCAGAAGACCTAAATGGATTTTGTGAGAGTCTACAAATTACTCCCATTGATCTTCCCGACTGGTATGCGGAATTCATGCTTCCTCCTCCGATCAACAATCAGCCAACATCCTTTGGCCCTTCTCCGGATAAGTCTACATTTCGTCCTGGTCAGTCCAGAAAAAGCTCCCATAAGAACAGTTTTCACTCACCATTTCCTAGGGGCTCCAGACAAAGAGATGACAGTCTCTCCCTATGCACCCTCCATTATATGTGAAAAACTTACCACAGGCTTGTGGAAAGCAGCCCCACCATCGACCCAGCAGGCTCAAGCCATCCAGCCTCTCTTCATGATCAGAAATGGACTTACCGCTCCATTTACGGGAACTGAAAATGTGAGAAACCTGACGTGCCTAACTGAAAGGTGCAGGGGGGACGTGGCGAGGCGACGTGGGGGCTGACCCCCCATTAGAATGGTTGCTGCCTACAGGTAGTCTGGCTGGGTCCTCGATGGGGTCTTGTTAGGAACTCAGTTAAATAACTCTGTTGAAATGTTGTTTGGTTAGCACGAGTTGACACAAATTGTTCTTTAAATTTATACTCTTACAGGTTTACGTTACATGTTAGGGTAATGGTCTACCCCGTAATTACAAGGCTCAGAACTATGCTTTAATAATTAAAACAAATATTCCGTCCCACTCCCGTAGACCTCACCGTCTACACATACCTCAAATTTTTACGGAATCCTACTTCCATCCGCGAAGCCTCCTCCCACCACCCCCCGAGAGTCGTTCGTGGTTACCTTAAATACTAAGTGCTTCCCCCTTTTTTTTTTTTTTTGGGGGACACAGGTAACCCGTGGCCCACTTTCCCTTCTTTGGGAGAACTGAGGCCCGGACTCACCTTAGTTACTATTGAATCAGACCCACCTATTGGGTCTGACGGTTTCATAGTTTAGGGACTTATACTCTTTCTCTTCCACAAACCCTCCCTCCCCCCTTTCCCCTTCTTCCTGGCTCCCCATACTCCCTATCTGACAGCTGTCAACTATACACCCAAAAACATACAAAATGTCCTTCTCCTACCTAGGGCCCTCGCCCACAATAGTATCACATAATGCTAATGGTCTTAATATTCCAGAAAAGCGGGCCAAACTGCTCAGGGAACTCAGAAAGGTCAAACCCTTAGTCGTATTTATACAAGAAACTCATTTTAAAGGACAGAACATTCCTAAAATAACTGACAACCTCTACACTATGGCTCATCATGCGACAAATTCCCTGGCTAAGACGAAAGGGGTCTCAATACTAAGCAACAAAAACGCCCCATTCATAATCAAACACCAACTGATAGACACCAAAGGCAGATACATCTTATTAAAAGGTACCTGGGAAGGGACTCCGGTCACGCTAGCTAACGTGTACTTCCCAAATAAATCTCATATCACATTCTGCAGTAAAATAATGAATGAACTAAAGTGGTTTGCAGAGGGCTGCATTATCCTGGGTGGAGATTTTAATGTCCCGCTTTCACCATTGCATGACACATCCACAGGACACTCACATGTCTCCTACAGAATATTGAAACGCATTAAAGCTTTATTGCAATCTCTGTCATTAGTGGATACATGGAGATCGACACACCCCACTGACAGAGACTACTCCTTTTTCTCAGCTCCTCATAAGAGGTACTCCAGAATCGACTTAATTTTCCTCACACAAAGAGATTTACCTAACCTGATGAGAGCAGAGATAGGTATCATCTCCCTATCTGACCATGCCCCTACTGCAATTACAATGCAATTTAATCCTCTCAAAAGCGCAACATTCAACTGGCGACTCAATGCGGCCCTATTGACGGACCAAGCAGTCCATGATAGCATCCAGACCTCAATCCAGACTTACTTTCAGATTAACCTTGACTCCGATACCAACCCCCTAAATAACTGGGAAGCACATAAAACGGTGATTAGAGGGGAACTGATGAAATGGGGAGCCAGGAAGAAAAGAGATAAAGAAAAGGAGATAACTCAATTATCTAACACAATAGCCAGATTAGAACTACAACATAAAAAATCATTGTCCCTTAAGGTAGAAGCTGAACTTAACCACAATAGGCAGTCTTTGAAACGTATATTAGACCTACATACTCAAAAAATATTATTGTTTAAAAAGAATTTATTCTATGAGCACGGGGACAAAAGTGGAAAATTCCTGGCCAGAGCCCTGAAAGACGTTAAGACGGCGAACCATGTACACGCCATTCGCAACAAACAAGGTATATTAGAATACGAACCAGAAAATGTTGCAAAAATATTCTATAATTTCTATGATAAACTCTATAACCTACCCACTCAACACAAGCCTTCCCACATTGTGGCGCCCAGAGATGCAGTGATCAGGGAATTCTTAATAAATAGCAAGTTACCTTCCCTCCTTAGAGAAGACGTCTCATCCCTGGAAGACCCTATCACAGCAGTTGAGATACAGGGAGCGATCAAAGATCTAAAAACGGGGAAAAGCCCAGGCCCAGATGGATTTACATCCCAGTATTATAAGACCTTTACCCAGCTTCTGACAAGTCCACTACTCGAGGCATTCAACCATCTATCCAAAAATAAACATGACTCTAATGCTCTACTCAGCGCACATATAGCAGTTGTACCAAAACCAGACAAAGACCACTCTGATTGCTCTAATTTTAGACCAATTTCATTATTGAACGTTGACATTAAATTGTTGGCAAAAATTCTGGCTAATAGAATGAAACCTTTACTCTCCCAATTAATTGGCCCTGAACAGGTCGGCTTTATGCCGGGTAGGGAAGCCAGAGATAACATCACCAAATCCCTTAACCTTATTCATCAGGCAAAATGCACGAAAATCGAGGGTCTTCTCCTGTCTACCGATGCGGAGAAGGCCTTCGATAGGATATCATGGGACTATATGCTAGCCACGTGCTCTCATGTAGGTCTTGGAGAGCACATGCTGAATTGGATTAGGACCCTTTATGTCAACCCTCAGGCCAAAATCAAAATTAATAATGTTCTATCTGACCCTATTAAGATACACAATGGCACTCGCCAGGGATGCCCCCTCTCCCCCCTGCTCTTTATTCTATCACTAGAACCCCTGATTAGGACTATAAATAACTCACATGACATTAGAGGATTCACTGTACTGAAGAAGGAATACAAAGTAGCTGCATATGCAGATGATCTTCTCTTCTTTATCACGCAGCCACACTTATCTATCCCCAACCTCACAGAAATTTTTTAAATTTTTGGATTCGTTTCAAATTTCAAAATTAACCAGTCAAAATCAGAAGCCCTCAATCTGAACCTAGACCCCAAAACTTATGACCTAATCAAGAATAACCACAATTTTAAATGGGAATCGAATACCCTTAAATATCTAGGAATCAAACTGACCCCATCTATTGACAGTCTCTTTTCGGCAAATTTTGTTCCTTTACTACATTCTATCACTGTAGACCTACAAAAATGGACTCCCAAGCTCTTTTCCTGGTTCGGAAGAGCGTCTATTCTAAAAATGACTATCCTCCCGAGATTGCTCTACCTTTTCAATGCCTTACCAATTAAGATACCTCCCTCCTTCTTCTCGAAGTTACAAAAAGTCCAGAGACACTTCCTTTGGGCTGGGAAAAAAACAAGAATTAGTTTGAAATCCCTCACACTTCCAAAAAATAAGGGGGGCATTGGTCTACCTGACTATAAGAAATATTATGTAGCCTCCCATATTACAAGACTGATAGACTGGCATTGCCACAACACTAACAAAGACTGGGTACAGCTAGAGCGAGATCACAATAAGAAACCCATCCTATACTTCCCCTGGTCAACCTCCTCCAAATTCACTAAGAAAATACCTAATCCCTTCGTAGCAGCCACAATTGATGTCTGGCACAAAATAGCTATACCTTATAAACTAGCCACAATTCCTGGACCATTGACACCGATTGCGGACAACCCAGACTTCCCACCAGGTGAAATCAAGCTGAGATTTCCAATCCCCACTACTACCAGTAAATTGCTGGTTACCCATTGCTTGACTGATGACAGAGTCAAATCAACAGATGTTCTCAGAAACGAATTAGGTGAACCATCACTCGATCCTTGGCTATATATACAGCTGAAAGACTTTTTGATCAATAGCAAACATAAAACTGCATACAGCAAGAACCTGACCCAGCTAGAGAATATCTGCCTTTCAAGATCTCAGATTTCTAAGACAACATCCCTGGCATACTCCTGGCTGGGTCACACACAAACAGACACATGTAACAAACATAAAAACAAATGGGAAACGGAACTAGGTCTTACTTTTACCGATACACAATGGGAAAAGGCCTGCATTTTTGCCCATAAATGCTCTCTGAGCATGAGATACCAGGAAATTTCATATAAGATATTGACCCAGTGGTATGTTACCCCGTTGTTATCCAAAAAATGGTTGAATACTATATCAGACACATGTTGGAGATGCAATAGAGAGCCTGGCTCCTTTCTGCACATTTGGTGGAGTTGTCCCCCAATCCTTGACTTTTGGTCACAAGTAGTGATGAGCCGAACACCCCCGGGTTCGGTTCGCACCAGAACCCGCGAACGGACCGAAAGTTCGTACGAACATTAGAACCCTATTAAATACAATGGATGCGAACGTTCGAATTCTAAAGTGCTAATTATAACGACTATTATGCATGTTATTGTCCTAAAAAGGGTTTGGGAACCCGGGTTCTGCACCAGGGGACATGTATCAATGCAAAAAGACGTTTTAAAAACGGTCGTTTTTCGGGAGCAGTCATTTTAATGATGCATAAAGTGAAAAAAAAAAAGTCAAATATTCCTTTAAATATCGTACCTGGGGGGTGTCTAAAGTATGCCTGTGAAGTGCCACGTGTTTCCCGTGTTTAGAACTGTCCCTGCACAAAATGACACTTCTAAAGGAAAAAAAAGCCATTTAAAACTGCTTGCGGCTTTAATGTAATGTCTGGTCCCGGTAATATGGATGAAAATCTTTAAGAAAAATGGCATAGCTACCCCATGACCCCCCCCCCCACCCCAGCCCATTACCAGCCCCTTTGGGTCTTGTATGGATATTAAGGGGAACACCGCACACAAAATAAAAAAGGCCCTATATACTCTGAACAGCCGTATACAGGCGGTGCATACAAGACAGGGACTGTAGGTTTGTTCTTATGTAGAATGTGTTTGTAATTTTGAACAGGTACATTGTTTAAGTGTAGCTCCAGCCCAAAAATCTATTTTTAAACTTTTTGGAAAACATAGGTAAGGGTTATCACCCCTGTAACATTTGTTTTGCTGTCTGTGCCCCTGTTCAGAACATTTCACCTCACTTTCCGTCCCAATGACAACTGTTTTTGAAATGTGGTGTTTTTCTTGAAACAAGGATTGGTGATAAAGCATCAGTACAGAGGAGACACCTTTCTCCCATATTAATTCTTACAGGAGAGAATTTTCCTTCCTAGGGGTAGATTTCCTCTCACTTCCTGTTGTCTTCTTGCGTTTGCAAGTAGGAGTCGTTTGTAAGTTGGATGTTTGAAAGTAGGGACCTGCCGTATATACTCTGCAGAAATAGGCCCCTTAGTTGTTGGTGTTGGCACAACACTGTAAGCACTCACAGTTACTCTTGGTTGGTGCTGGAACGCCCTGCTGTCAACTATTATATCAGGAATTGTAATTACATATAATTGTTGAACAGTGGTAGTAAAAATTGGGCCTTTGATGGTGGTGCTGGTGCCACAACACTGTAAGCCCTGACAGTTACTCTTGGTGGGTGCAGCAATGGGCCCTGCTGTGAATTATTAGATCAAGAATTGTAATTGCATGCCCCTGTTGAACAGGGGCTGAAAAATTGGGCCTTTCGTGGTGGTGGTGGTGGTGTTGCCACAACACTGTAAGCCCTCAGAGTTACTCTTGGTGGGTGCAGGAATGGGCCCTGCTGTGAATTATTAGATCAAGAATTGTAATTACATGCCCCTTTTGAACAGGGGCTGAAAAATTGGGCCTTTCGTGGTGGTGGTGGTGGTGGCGTTGCCACAACACTGTAAGCCCTCAGAGTTACTCTTGGTGGGTGCAGCAATGGGCCCTGCTGTGAATTATTAGATCAAGAATTGTAATTACATGCCCCTGTTGAACAGGGGCTGAAAAATTGGGCCTTAGGCACTGGTGGCACAACACTGCAACCCCTCACAGATACTGTACTTGGAGCACAGCAATGAGCCCTGTTGCAAAGTATTGCTTCAAAAATTGTAATGACACGCCCCTGTTAAACAGGGGCTGAAAAATTGGGCCTTAGGCACTGGTGGCACAACACTCCAACCCCTCACAGATACTGTACTTGGAGCACAGCAATGAGCCCTGTTGCAAAGTATTGCTTCAAAAATTGTAATTACACGCCCCTGTTAAACAGGGGCTGAAAAATTGGGCCTTAGCCACTGGTGGCGGCACCCATGAACAAAAATGATCTTCCAAGCTATCATCATCAATCGTATCATTGAGGACTCGGAGGAGGAGGATAGCCAGTCAACATAACAGCACAGCACTCAGCATCAGCATCAGTCTTGAAGGGATGTGACATGTTAAAATCAATTAGTCTGTTATATCAGCATCAGGTGTGTGGTAGCTGGTGGTGATCCAAGACTGGTTCATCTTGATGAAAGTCAGTCGATCAACCGAGTCGGTGGACAGGCGCACCCTGTGATCCGTGACAAATCCTCCAGCAGCACTGAATGTGCGTTCCGAAAGAACGCTGGATGCAGGACAGGCCAGTAGCTCAATTGCATACTGTGCAAGCTCTGGCCAGTGATCCATCCTCAAGACCCAGTAAGCCAGAGGATTTTCGGTGGGGAAGGTGTCCAAGTCTGACCTTGCCCCTAGATATTCCTGCACCATGTTTATCAGACGCTGGCGATGGTTGCTGGAACCGATCATACTTTGGGGCTGCGGACTAAAGAATTGTCTGAACGCATCGGTCAGACGGCCACCTTCCCCACCGCTCCTTCTTTGACTGGCCGAAGCCTCAGCAACTCGTTGTCCAGGACCAGGAGTTTGTAACCTCCCAGTCTCTGGGAACGCGTTGCACAGACCTTTCTGCAAGGCCTCCCGGAGTTGTCTCATCCTCTGCTCCCTCTGCGACGGTAACATAAGGTCCGCAACCTTACCCTTGTACCGTGGATCAAGGAGAGTGGCCAGCCAGTAATGGTCCCTCTCCTTGATCCGAAGAATACGAGGATCCTTCCGCAGACTTTGCAGGATCAGGGAGGCCATGCAGCGTAGGTTAGCTGAGGCATTCGGTCCGGAGTCCTCTGGGTCACTAAGGACGACATGATCCGCAGCCACCTCCTCCCAGCCACGTACAAGTCCACTGGTTTCTTGGGACTGTAAATCATCCCTAAAAGACTGCTGCTGATGATGCTGAGTGCCAGCCTCCACCTCCATGCTGACACAATCCTCCTCCTCCTCCTCCTCCTCCTCTTCCTGTGCGATGGGTGGGACAGAAGGAACACTGTCTGGGTAAAGGGGGCCTTGAGAGGCAAGGAAGTCCTCCTCTTCCTGCCTCTGTTCTGCCTCAAGTGCCCCGTCCATTATTCCATGCAGCGTGTGCTCCAACAGGTGGACAAGAGGTACAGTGTCACTGATGCATGCACTGTCACTGCTCACCATCCTCGTGGCCTCCTCAAATGGTGCCAGGACAGTGCATGCATCCCTGATCATGCCCCACTGGCGTGGAGAAAAAAAACCAAGCTCCCCTGACCCTGTCCTGGTGCCGTAGTCGCACAGGTACTCATTGATGGCCCTCTGCTGCGTGTGCAGCCACTGCAGCATGGCCAACGTTGAGTTCCACCTGGTGGGCATGTCACATATAAGGCGGTTCTTGGGCAGGTTCAACTCCTTTTGCAGCTCAGCCAGGCGAGCACTGGCATTATAAGATCTGCGGAAATGCACACAGACTTTCCTGGCCTGCCTCAGGACATCCTGTAAGCCCGGGTACCTGCCCAAGAACCGCTGCACCACCAGGTTAAGGACGTGAGCCACACAGGGCATATGGGTCAGTTGTCCCTGTCGGAGGGCGGAGAGGAGGTTGGTGCCATTGTCGCAAACCACCATTCCTGGCTTAAGCTGGCGTGGCTTCAACCACCTCTCGGCCTGGCCCTGCAGAGCAGACAGGACCTCTGCCCCAGTGTGGCTTCTGTCCCCCAAACACACCAGCGCAAGCACGGCATGGCATCTTTTTGCCTGCGTACTTGCGTAGCCCCTTGAACGGCTACGGAGCACCGCTGGTTCAGAGGACAAAGCACAGGAAGAGGCCATGGAGGAAGAAGAAGAGGAGGGGGTGGAGGAGAGAGGTGTGTCACAACCAGTAGTAGCATTTTGGAGGCGTGGCGGTGGAACAACCTCCAACACTACTGCACCTTGTCCTGCATCCTTCCCAGCTGCCAAAAGAGTGACCCAATGGGCCGTGAAAGAAAGGTAACGTCCCTGTCCATGCCTGCTGGACCATGAGTCAGCGGTAATATGCACCTTACCGCTGACCGCCCTGTCCAGCGAGGCCAAGACATTGCCTTCCACATGCCGGTAGAGAGCCGGAATAGCCTTCCGTGAGAAAAAGTGGCGTTTGGGAACCTGCCACTGAGGAACCGCACATTGCACAAACTCACGGAAGGGGGCCGAGTCTACCAACTGAAAAGGCAGCAGTTGAAGCGCTAGCAATTTAGCCAAGCTAGCATTCAACCGCTGGGCATGTGGATGGCTGGGAGTGAACTTCTTTCGACGGTCCAGCAGCTGGGGCAGGGAAATTTGCCTGCTAGAATCGGACGTCGGTGTACTGCTAGCAGAGTGGCCGCAAGTACTTGGCTGTGACACACCTAATTCTACACCTTCATTCCTCTCAGTGCATGTTTCAGAGAGGACTGAAGTTATAGTGGGGTTGGAGATCCCAGCTGATGCGGTGCAAGGAGAGGTCCGCTTTGTTCTTTGGTGTGGGTCTTTGAGGTAGGCTTGCCAATGAGCTGCATGGCAGGTCAACATATCTCTGGTCAGGCATGTGGTACCCAAGCGGCTGATGTTTTGGCCACGCGATATACGCATGAGACATATGTTGCAAACAGCAGCTGTGCGATCTGATGCACTAGCCTCAAAAAAGGCCCACACCAAAGAACTTTTTGAATGACGGGCAGAGGCAGCGCCCTGCACAGGCGGAGCTCTGCGGTGTGATTCCGTCGGTGTACTGCCCTTAGGCTGGCCACCAAAGGGCATCCTGCCTCGTTGGAGATGTGCCTCCTCCTCATCCTCCTCCTCCTTCTCTCTCCTATTAGGCACCCACGTGGAGTCAGTGACCTCATCATCCCCTCCCTCCTCATCACTGGAGCCAATCTGGCAGTATGCTGCAGCTGCTGGAACATGACTGCCAGATTGGTGTCCTTCTTGAGCATCCCCTCTGTCTGCTCTCACGCTACTGCCTTCCTGTAGCTGGGTTTCATCATCAGACCCTTCGAAACGCTGGG
The DNA here is from genome assembly GCA_029206835.1 of Rana muscosa. Classification (NCBI taxonomy): domain Eukaryota; kingdom Metazoa; phylum Chordata; class Amphibia; order Anura; family Ranidae; genus Rana; species Rana muscosa. The sequence continues at coordinate 1,097,152,623 of CM055122.1, read as the reverse complement.
CATCCTCCTGGAGCATGTACCCAACACTGTGCTCAAACAGTTCGGGGGACTCCTCAGGAGGAGGACATGGTGGGTCTAGGGAAGGAGTGACTGATGATGAGTCTGACATTGATACCAGGGAAGAGGACGCTTTGGCAGCTGCTTTGCCAGTACCCTGAGCCTGGGTGAGAGAGGATGAGGAGGAGGAGGAGGGCTTGGTCATCCACTCTACCAAGTCTTCGGCATGATGTGGCTCAACATGTCCAGCTGCCGAAAAGAAGGACAAGCGTGTCCAATGGCCATGTGCTGATGACAATGCACCGCGTCCACGACCAGCACTGTTGCCCCCAGACACAGAGCCTGCTTGCCCTCTTTTATTGCCTCCTGACTGTCTGCCTCTCCTTGTTTGCCTTCCAGACATTCTAATAGATGGCCTGCAGGGAGATGGGAAAAAAGCAATAAGGGCTACCTTCAGGTGTCCTTCTCTGTCCCTTTACTTAAGGATTTCTATATATGGTTGAGGATGATTGCTTTCGCACAGAATAGCACAACGACAATTTCCCTGACTGTCCAAAAAACAAGGATTTCAAAGATGGTTGATGAGGAATGCATTAGCACAGTATAGCACAAGGAGAATTTCCCTCACTGTCCTTCCCTGTCCCTAGAAACAAGGATTAGCACAGTGAAAGAAACTGACACTCTCCCTACCTATAGTTTTCTGTCCCTAGAAAAAATGTTTTTTTAAAGATGGTTGATGATCAATGCTTTAGCACAGTATAGCACAAGGAGAATTTCCCTCACTGTCCTTCCCTGTCCCTAGAAACAAGGATTAGCATAGTGAAAGAAACTGACACTCTCCCTACCTATAGTTTTCTGTCCCTAGAAAAAATGTTTTTTTAAAGATGGTTGATGATCAATGCTTTAGCACACTATAGCACAAGGAGAATTTCCCTCACTGTCCTTCCCTGTCCCTAGAAACAAGGATTAGCACAGTGAAAGAAACTGACACTCTCCCTACCTATAGTTTTCTGTCCCTAGAATTTTTTTTTTTTAAAGATGGTTGATGATCAATGCTTTAGCACACTATAGCACAAGGAGAATTTCCCTCACTGTCCTTCCCTGTCCCTAGAAACAAGGATTAGCACAGTGAAAGAAACTGACACTCTCCCTACCTATAGTTTTCTGTCCCTAGAAAAAATGTTTTTTTAAAGATGGTTGATGATCAATGCTTTAGCACAGTATAGCACAAGGAGAATTTCCCTCACTGTCCTTCCCTGTCCCTAGAAACAAGGATTAGCACAGTGAAAGAAACTGACACTCTCCCTACCTATAGTTTTCTGTCCCTAGAAAAAATGTTTTTTTAAAGATGGTTGATGATCAATGCTTTAGCACAGTATAGCACAAGGAGAATTTCCCTCACTGTCCTTCCCTGTCCCTAGAAACAAGGATTAGCACAGTGAAAGAAACTGACACTCTCCCTACCTATAGTTTTCTGTCCCTAGAAAAAATGTTTTTTTAAAGATGGTTGATGATCAATGCTTTAGCACACTATAGCACAAGGAGAATTTCCCTCACTGTCCTTCCCTGTCCCTAGAAACAAGGATTAGCACAGTGAAAGAAACTGACACTCTCCCTACCTATAGTTTTCTGTCCCTAAAAAAAAAGTTTTTTTAAAGATGGTTGATGATCAATGCTTTAGCACACTATAGCACAAGGAGAATTTCCCTCACTGTCCTTCCCTGTCCCTAGAAACAAGGATTAGCACAGTGAAAGAAACTGACACTCTCCCTACCTATAGTTTTCTGTCCCTAGAAAAAATGTTTTTTTAAAGATGGTTGATGATCAATGCTTTAGCACACTATAGCACAAGGAGAATTTCCCTCACTGTCCTTCCCTGTCCCTAGAAACAAGGATTAGCACAGTGAAAGAAACTGACACTCTCCCTACCTATAGTTTTCTGTCCCTAGAAAAAATGTTTTTTTAAAGATGGTTGATGATCAATGCTTTAGCACACTATAGCACAAGGAGAATTTCCCTCACTGTCCTTCCCTGTCCCTAGAAACAAGGATTAGCACAGTGAAAGAAACTGACACTCTCCCTACCTATAGTTTTCTGTCCCTAGAAAAAATGTTTTTTTAAAGATGGTTAATGATCAATGCTTTAGCACAGTATAGCACAAGGAGAATTTCCCTCACTGTCCTTCCCTGTCCCTAGAAACAAGGATTAGCACAGTGAAAGAAACTGACACTCTCCCTACCTATAGTTTTCTGTCCCTAGAAAAAATGTTTTTTTAAAGATGGTTGATGATCAATGCTTTAGCACACTATAGCACAAGGAGAATTTCCCTCACTGTCCTTCCCTGTCCCTAGAAACAAGGATTAGCACAGTGAAAGAAACTGACACTCTCCCTACCTATAGTTTTCTGTCCCTAGAAAAAATGTTTTTTTAAAGATGGTTGATGATCAATGCTTTAGCACACTATAGCACAAGGAGAATTTCCCTCACTGTCCTTCCCTGTCCCTAGAAACAAGGATTAGCACAGTGAAAGAAACTGACACTCTCCCTACCTATAGTTTTCTGTCCCTAGAAAAAATGTTTTTTTAAAGATGGTTGATGATCAATGCTTTAGCACAGTGTTTCTCAACTCCAGTCCTCAAGGCGCCCCAACAGGTCATGTTTTCAGGCTTTCCATTATTTTGCACAGGTGATTTGATCAGTTTCACTGCCTTAGTAATTACCACAGATGTTTCATATGAGGGAAATCCTAAAAACATGACCTGTTGGGGTGCCTTGAGGACTGGAGTTGAGAAACACTGCTTTAGCACACTATAGCACAAGGAGAATTTCCCTCACTGTCCTTCCCTGTCCCTAGAAACAAGGATTAGCACAGTGAAAGAAACTGACACTCTCCCTACCTATAGTTTTCTGTCCCTAGAAAAAATGTTTTTTTAAAGATGGTTGATGATCAATGCTTTAGCACACTATAGCACAAGGAGAATTTCCCTCACTGTCCTTCCCTGTCCCTAGAAACAAGGATTAGCACAGTGAAAGAAACTGACACTCTCCCTACCTATAGTTTTCTGTCCCTAGAAAAAATGTTTTTTTAAAGATGGTTGATGATCAATGCTTTAGCACACTATAGCACAAGGAGAATTTCCCTCACTGTCCTTCCCTGTCCCTAGAAACAAGGATTAGCACAGTGAAAGAAACTGACACTCTCCCTACCTATAGTTTTCTGTCCCTAGAAAAAATGTTTTTTTAAAGATGGTTGATGATCAATGCTTTAGCACAGTATAGCACAAGGAGAATTTCCCTCACTGTCCTTCCCTGTCCCTAGAAACAAGGATTAGCACAGTGAAAGAAACTGACACTCTCCCTACCTATAGTTTTCTGTCCCTAGAAAAAATGTTTTTTTAAAGATGGTTGATGATCAATGCTTTAGCACACTATAGCACAAGGAGAATTTCCCTCACTGTCCTTCCCTGTCCCTAGAAACAAGGATTAGCACAGTAAAACACACTGACACTCTCCCTACCTATAGTTTTCTGTCCCTAGAAAAAATGATTTTTTAAAGATGGTTGATGATCAATGCTTTAGCACAGTATAGCACAAGGAGAATTTCCCTCACTGTCCTTCCCTGTCCCTAGAAACAAGGATTCGCACAGTAAAACACACTGACACTCTCCCTACCTATCCTTCTCTTTCCCTAAACTAAAGGAATCCAGGTTAAGCAAGAAAAAAAAATGTCACTGTCCCTGCCTATGCTTCTCTTTCCCTGCTCCGGAACACACTACACTAGGCCGCCGTGCTGGCGGTCTTTTATAGTGTGGGGCGTGTACTAAACACCCTCAGCAATAATTGGCCACAGGCATCCTGCCTGTGGCCAATCATTGCTCTCCTCGCTGCCGGCGCTGTGATTGGCCAAGCATGCGGGGTCACAGTGCATGCTTGGCCAATCACAGCGCCTGGATGACACTGTGATGGTGTAGTGCATTGTGGGCCGTTCACGTCACTCGAATTAGGCGCGAACGGCCCAAATCGTTCGATCTTCGTCGAACGATCGAACAGCCGATGTTCGAGTCGAACGTATGTTCGACTCGAATACCGAGCTCATCCCTAGTCACAAGTAAAGTTTTGGATAAAACACATTACAGAAACTAAAATCGATCTAAACGCAGCCGCATGCCTTCTACATATTAATCACTTTAAAATTAGCAAATACAAAAAAGCGTTAACAAGGCATCTCTTAACTGCTGCTAAAACACTCATTCCGTTGCATTGGAGAACGACTAACACACCGACGGTCAAGGATTGGTTGGACAGAGTAATGTTCATACACAGAATGGACGAAATGGTAGCAATGAAAAAAGAAACAACTGAAAGCTTCCATGCACTTTGGCAGCCCTGGGAGCTATTTCTACATTCTGTTGAATTCCAAACTCTGATGAAATAAGATGTTTATAGAAATACATTTCTAGCACTTTATCTGCTGATACCCTGTTCCCCTGTAGCAGTTCCTTGTTCCCCCTTGCATAATGACATAAACATATTGTGTCTGTGACAGATTGTAACCTAGACTGATTTGCGGCAATGTATTTGTATAGAGAACTCATATCCTGTATTGTCCCTATGTTTCCTGCCTCTCCGAAGTCTTTAACTCCGACAGCTTCCCCCCCCCTTTTTTTTTTTTTTCCCCATATCCCCCCCCCCCTCCCTCCTCCTACTCTGTCCCTTATCTAAACCTGATCTCCTATAACCCCCCTATTTTCATTCCTTTCCCCCCTCTACAAATAAGGATTAATTTGACAATTGTACCACCCCAACCTACATTGTAAGTGCTCTTTATTCCTTAAACTTTGCTTCCCTGATTGAGGGAAGTGGAACATGTATGTTGAGTATGTAATTTTCCGATGTAATGCCACTGTTAACATGTTGTATTACTCATCTTTCAATAAAACTTTGATTGTGAAAAAAAAAAAAAAACATCTGCATGCTCATTTTACTTACCTGAAGTCACATGATGATTCTTCGGTCTTCTTCAGTTTAGTTCCTGGGGTCCTTTTTGGTGGCAACATTTCCAACAGTCAGGTCCTCTCTCATAAGATTCAAGGCAGGAAAACTCATGAGGGCAATGAGGGGGCCAGTGCCAAAGAAGATAATTTGCAGGGAAAAATGCCTTGTTAATTTGTTCATAGAGGAACTCTTTGACTTTGATCCATTACACTGTAGAATATCTTAGCAAGAGGTGTTTAAAACCAAAACTGCGGAGTATGGAACCTGATGCACAATACACTAATTACACTTAATTTTTTCCTAAAATTGGCCTTCAAATTAGCTGCATTTAAAAACACATTTATAATATTTTTAATGACTACACAACTGCATAATTATTGTTTTGTATGTCTGCCCGAGTTTGCTTTACAATGAAAACATAAGAAAATCGTAGAAAAAAAACGTACTTTCGTTAAAAAGTGTATTGTTCACATGGGTACCCCGTCCCTAACAATGCCAGACATAGGAACAAGTAGACTTGTGCACGACGGAAAATTTAGTTTAGTTTTGTTTCGTTTTCATTAGTAAAATACATAATTTTGTTCTGTTATATATATTAGTTATGTTACGTTAATTAGTTTTCGGATAATTCAACATTTCTGTCGAGTATAGATATATGTTATAATGAATCGATTTGTTTTATTTTTTAATTGTTTTGTTTTCGGATAATTCGTTTTTTATGTATATATATATATATTCGTAATAACGATTCGTAGTTCGGAAAGTCATTTGTTTATTAAATCTATTAACACACACAATGACAATACATCTTCTCCTATGCTCAAATACAATACAACACCCTTCCAGTGGCGTAGCGTGGGGGGTGCGGGGGGGCCCGGGCGCAATATCTATAGGGGCGCAGAAGTCTCGACTCCCGCTATCCCGACTCCTGTCATAACGATTTACGACTCGGGACTTCACACCTGGGAGTACCGAGTGTATCAGTGTCTGCGCCCCGCCTCTGCCGCTCACCATCATGTGTAGGCACGGCGGGCGGCGGCAAGAAAAGCTGGCTTTGGCGGGTGATCGCGGCTTGCTCCCTCCTTGCTGTCCAGGTCTCATCGCTCATCTCTGTTTGTGCCTGGGCAGGCTTCCACCACACTATGCAGTCCGCATTTGGGAGACAAGAAGAGCCCATGTGAGTGGTGGCTGTGTACTGCCGTGCCAGGGCCGGGCTGGCTGAAGACAAGCAGGCTCAGCAGTGAATAGGAAACGGATCAGGTAGGAGGGAGATGGCCAGAGTGACATGCTCTCTGCAAGGCTGAAATTAGATGGAGGGAGGAAGTTTATCTGAAGTGCCACTCTTCTACCACTTCAGGGACACCTCACATCCTGGGAGGGGGACACATTCCCAAAGACTGGGAAATCATAATTGCCAACATGTACCCAGAGCTTTCTGTCTGCTCTGTGCTTCATGCATGGGGGGGTCAGTCAGTGTGTATATATAGTACATGGGATGATGGGGGGGGCAGTATATATATAACACATGGGGGTGCAGTGTGTATATATAATACATGAGGGTGGGGGGGCAGTGTATATATCATACATAGGAGGGTCAGTGTATGTATAATACATTGGGGGGGGGGGGGGTCAGTAGATATCATACATGGGGACCGGTATACAATTCAGTGTATATAAAATATATGGGGTAATGGGTGGGATTAGTGTATATATAATACATGGGTTTGGTGTGTATATAATGTATTGAGGTTAGTGTAAATATAATATATGGGGGTTAGTGTGTGTGTGTGTGTGTGTGTGTGTATGTATGTATTTATGTATGTATGTATATATATATGGGTTAGTGTATATATACAATACATGGGGGTTAGTGTGTATATATAATATATGGGGGTTAGTGTATATATAATACATGGGTTTGGTGTGTATATAATATTATGGGGGTTAGTGTATATACAATATATGGGGGTTAGTGTATATATATATATATATATGGAGGTTAGTGTATATATAATACAGGGGGGTTAGTGTATATATATATATATATATATATATATATATATATATATATATATATATATAGATATAGATATAGATATAGATATCTATACATATATCTAGGTTTGTGTATATATAATACAGGGGGGGGGGGTTAGTGTATATATATATATATATATATGTATAGATATAGATATCTATACATATATCTAGATCTACAGATATATATATATATATATATATATATGGGGGGTTAGTGTGTGTATATATACAATACATGGGGGTTAGTGTGTGTGTATATATATATATATATATACTCTATATTTATATATATATATATATATATATGTAGCGGGGTGTTCCCCTATAATGGGAAGAGACTACATCACCCATAACCCCATTCTTCACGTGTTCCACCGCAGAGACTCATGGGAGGGGTTATAAAAGGAGGAGGCGAGGCCGGGCTCGGCCTCTTTGGGACACGAGACTTCACAGACGGATCCTCCTGTGCGGATGTGTCGGAGTGCAAGGCCTGAAGCCTGAGGCCTTGCTCTGCACCAAAGAGCCTTCCACCCCCCTCTGCGAGCCTGGGTGGCATCTGACTTTGTGCGCTACAGCCTTGTTGGATCGGGGACCCGATCGTTGAAGAGATCGAGTGTGTGTGACACGGCCGTTGGAGGTTTCCCGGACTGGATCCGTAGTCCGGCGGGTGAGAGGGCATACGCCCAGCTAAGATACTGTTACTGTATATAGGCCTATAGACTGCCGTGGCCTACAAGTTATTTTGATACCCCTATTGAAGAGCCTTGTCAGAACTGACCCTGCGGCTTTATTTAACCAAGTTCTATACCCCTTGGATTACAAAGTTATACTCAGTTTAAAGTGCACCACCATTACAGACCTGCCGGTGAAGAAAGAAGGACTAAGTTAAATATTAGAACCAGGCCTGGTGGGGATTCTAGCGTGTTTGATTACTGCGCCATAGGGCACTTAGTTAACGGTCGCCCGTATGGCGCACCTATAGCGTGTGTTACTACATAGTGTGTTAGAGTGGCAGGACGCTGCCCTTAGGAGTGATTATCTTGAACTGTGATTACTGTTACCCCTTTATCCATATTGAGAAAATAAGTAAAACACTTTACCTATTACAATTCATTACTGTGTCCTTGCTTAGTTATTATATTGCATAGGATATATCATTGATTGTTAGTACTAGCTGTGCCAGAAGGGGGTAGAGCCTATTGCCGGGGGTTGGCGGAGCTGCACTCAGGGCCCAAATCTAATTCTGCGGCCTCCTTAGTTGGAGGTATCGCTACACGTGGGGGTTCTCGTCCGGGATCCTGATGCAGCAAGCGAACGCCAGAAGTGCCGGCATGGACCCCATGGATCCAAGAGCGGTAGAAGAGTGGTGCAAAGCCGCTAAAACAGAGCCAAAACAGTCGATAGCCATTAGCCTCCCTGGGGAGAAATGGTCGAGTGAGACGGTAGAGGAACTAATGAGTTCAGTGTCCCCAGATCACACACCGTGGGTGATAGACATAAAGACAGACCCAGACATCTCATATCAATACGCATTAGTGGAATATTGGGACGGGATGCCAGAGGCCTGTAAGCACAAGTGTCTGCGGACGCCAGACAACAGAACATTTAGGCTGGCGCACGCAATAACTGTAGAAAGGGAACCATCCCCTACGGGATTGCCACAGGCTGCGGCCCGAACTCCACCTGAAAGAGAAGACAGGGCGACACCCCCGGTGGCACCTGCACCGGCCACTGCTATATCACCAGAACTGATAAATGCAATAGGGGATTTGCTAGCCAAATGTCAGAAGACAAGTACGGTGCATGTGGAAACTAGCTACCGGAGACTAAAAATATTCTCAGGGAAGCTCCCTGTCCCGGCAGGGGAAGAAGATTTTGATACCTGGGTGGAGCAGGCATTACAGGCGGTGGAGGCATGGGAGGTGCCTGAAGCACAGAAGAGGCAGCGAGTGTTAGAAAGCCTTAAAGGTGCAGCAGCAGAAGCAGTGAAAAGTTTTCGGTTTGGGAATGCAGATTGCACGGCGCAGGACTGTCTAGCTATGCTGCAGGAAGAGTTTGGTCAATTAGACAAGGTAACAGAGATGGTCTACCAGTTTGAACACACTTTCCAAAAACCGGAGGAGAAACTTTCCGAGTATGTCAGAAGTAGGGATGAGCTTCGAGTTCGAGTCGAACTCATGTTCGACTCGAACATTGCCTGTTCGCCCGTTCGCCGAACAGCGAACAAATTGGGGTGTTCGCGGCAAATTCGAAAAATCTATGGGAGAAATCTAAAGTGCTAATTATAAAGGCTTATATGCAAGTTATTGTCCTAAAAAGTGTTTGGGGACCCGGGTCCTGCCCCAGGGGACATGTATCAATGCAAAAAGAAGTTTTAAAAACGGCCGTTTTTTCGGGAGCAGTGATTTTAATAATGCTTAAAATGAAAAAATAAAAGTGAAATATTCCTTTAAATTTCGTACCTGGGGGGTGTGTATGATATGCATGTAAAGTGGCGCATGTTTCCCGTGCTTAGAACTGTCCCTGCAAAAAGTGTCATTTTTGAAAGAAAAAAATGCATTTAAAACTGACTCGCGGCTATTAATGAATTGTCGGCTCCCGGCAATACATACAAAAGTCATTGATAAAAAAAAAAAAAAAAGCGTGGGGGTTCCCCAGAATTCAATTACCAGGCCCTTCAGGTCTGGAATGGATATTAAGGGGAACCCCGCCGCAAATAAAAAAAAAATTGACGTGGGGTTCCCCCAAATATCCATTCCAGGCCCTTCAGATCTGGCATGGATTTTAAGGGGAACTCCACCCCAAATTAAAAAAAAAATGGCGTGGAGTCCCCCTAAAAATCCATACCAGACCCCTTATCCGAGCACGCAACCTGGCCGGCCGCAGGGGAAAAGGGGGGGACGAGAGAGCGGCCCCCCCTCCCTCCTGAACCGTACCAAGCCACATGCCCTCAACATGGGGAGGATGTCCCCATGTTGATGGGGACAAGGGCCTCATCCCCACAACCCTTGCCCGGTGGTTGTGGGGGTCTGCGGGCGGGGGGCTTATCGGAATCTGGAAGACCCCTTTAACAAAGAGGACCCCCAGATCCCGGCCCCCCCCCTATGTGAATTGGTAAGGGGTACATTGTACCCCTACCATTTCACGAAGAAAGCGTAAAAAAATGTTTAAAAAAACACACAAACACGTTGAAAAAGTCCTTTATTAAAAAAAAAAAACCCATTCCAGCGGTGAAATCCAGTGTCCCGCGGCGATCCCGATGTCCAGCGCTGTCCGTCATTGGTTGTGCCTGAGCGGACCTGATGGGGAACTCCCTCTCAGTATTTTAAATGTATAGACCCGCCCCTTCTAAAGTTCCCCATCAGGTCCGCTCAGCGGACCAGATGCGGAACATGAGAAGGGGCGGGTCTATACATGTATTACCAAAGTGAGAGCAGTTCCCCATCAGGTCCGCCCCCTCGGTATGTCGGACCCGCCTACGTCATTGGCTTGAGCGGGGAACTTCCTTCACTGTGTAATTTAAATTTACATAGTGAAGGAAGTTCCCCGCTCAAGCCAATGATGTAGGCGGGTCTGACATACCGAGGGGGCGGACCTGATGGGGAACTGCTCTCACTTTGGTAATACATGTATAGACCCGCCCCTTCTCATGTTCTGCATCTCGTCCGCTGAGCGGACCTGATGGGGAACATTAGAAGGGGCGGGTCTATACATTTAAAATACTGAGAGGGAGTTCCCCATCAGGTCCGCTCAGGCACAACCAATGAAGGACAGCGCTGGACATCGGGATCGCCGCGGGACACTGGATTTCACCGCTGGAATGTTTATTTATTTATTTTTTTAAATAAAGGACTTTTTCAAGGTGTTTGTGTGTTTTTTTAAACATTTTTTTTACGCTTTCTTCGTGAAATGGTAGGGGTACAATGTACCCGTTAACAATTCACATAGGGGGGGGGGCGGGATCTGGGTGTCCCCTTTGTTAAAGGGGTCTTCCAGATTCCGATAAGCCCCCCGCCCGCAGACCCCCACAACCACCGGGCAAGGGTTGTGGGGATGAGGCCCTTGTCCCCATCAACATGGGGACATCCTCCCCATGTTGAGGGCATGTGGCCTGGTACGGTTCAGGAGGGAGGGGGGGCCGCTCTCTCGTCCCCCCCTTTTCCCCTGCGGCCGGCCAGGTTGCGTGCTCGGATAAGGGGTCTGGTATGGATTTTTAGGGGGACTCCACGCCATTTTTTTTTTAAACTTGGGGTGGAGTTCCCCTTAAAATCCATGCCAGATCTGAAGGGCCTGGTAATTGAATTCTGGGGAACCCCCACGCTTTTTTTTTTTTTTTTTCTCAATGACTTTTGTATGTATTGCCGGGAGCCGACAATTCATTAATAGCCGCGAGTCAGTTTTAAATGCATTTTTTTTCTTTCAAAAATGAAATTTTTTGCAGGGACAGTTCTAAGCACGAGAAACATGCGCCACTTTACATGCATATCATACACATCTCCCAGGTACGAAATTTAAAGGAATATTTCACTTTTATTTTTTCATTTTAAGCATTATTAAAATCACTGCTCCCGAAAAAACGGCCGTTTTTAAAACTTCTTTTTGCATTGATACATGTCCCCTGGGGCAGGACCCAGGTCCCCAAACACTTTTTAGGACAATAACTTGCATATTAGCCTTTATAATTAACACTTTAGATTTCGAACGTTCGAGTCCATTGTATTTAATAGGGTTCTAAAGTTTACACGAACATTTTGTCTGTTCGCAGGTTCTGGTGCGAACCGAACAGGGGGGTGTTCGGCTCATCCCTGGTCAGAAGGCTAAACAGGCTGCTGTGCAAGATTGTGTTAAAGAAAGGGATGAAGCCCCAAGATGCAGATGCGGCAAGAATGAAGCAAGTCTTAAAGGGAGCGCTACGCTCCGATCCAGTCTGGCTGCACCTGAAAACCTTGGGAGGAGGAATGTTGCTGACTTATGCTGATTTAATAAAAATCATCAGAGATGAGGAGGCGCTGCAACAGGACCAGCAGAAGGATAAGACAAGTGTTGTACCCGCACAGGTGCTGGTCAATCCAGTAATGACCCCTGAAAGAGAGGCGGAGATAGACACCCTAAAAACTCAGATGTCCAAGGTGTTAGAGATATTGACCTCTCTGATAGCAAAAGACACAGAGTGTCCCAAGAAGAAGGAAAGTCCAAGGAAGGAATTGTTCCCGATTGCCTCAGCACCCGAACCTTTACAAGAATGGGAAGATATAGTCTGCTTCAACTGTGGGGGAGTTGGCCACATTGCAGCCACATGTTCTAGTCCGAAGAAGAAGAGACCAGACAACCGCAAGCCGGCGGGAAACTCCAGAGGGCCCCGGTGAAGGAGTCAACCGGGTGCCCATCATCTTCAGTAAACTCCAAGCTGAATGCGAAAAAAAACAAAAAGAGAGATAGAACACCAAAGGGGAAACGCAATACCCCTCAACAAAGCTATACTCCAGGAGGAAGGGGGGAGACCCCTCAGGAGAGGCACAGCACTCCCCAAAGGGGGTGCCCACCCAAGAAAAATAATAGTACCACTCAGCGGGTTCCTACACCCATTAAAAGGAGGGAAGTCAGTGCATATCAGGCTCAAGAAAGGTTCAAGTCCACAGGGAATAGGACAAGAGAGAGTCCAAAGGGAAAAGGTCTGAAGAAGGCGGCTCCTGCCGGACCATATCCAGAGAAGCTGGTAGGCCCATCCCCTATAGTGCCCATTCAAGTGGAGGGAGTCTACACCAGGGGCCTCCTGGATACCGGGGCACAAGTGACCCTACTATACCGGGACTTCTATGACAGGCACCTGAGTCATCTGCCTATCCAGAAGATAGAAGAGCTGGAAATATGGGGAATTGGAACCCAGAGTTTCCCTTACGACGGCTACCTTCCCATCAAAATGACCTTTGACCCATCCGTGGCTGGGAAGGCCGAAGTGTTTGACACCCTGGCAGTTGTGTGCCCTAGGCCGCCTGGAGCCAACAAGAATTCCCTTATAATAGGGACGAACACGGACCTGGTCCGAAGACTCCTGACCCCTCTCGTGACAGAAGAAAGACAAGCAGCTACCAAGATCCATCCCATGCTGAAGACAGCCTACCAACGGCTGGTCCAAGAGCGGGAGACCCCTGGAGAGGGGATAGGGAAGGTGTGGAGACTTGGAAGAGAAGGGGTAGTGTTGCAGCCCGGCGAAGTAATCTGTCTCAGGGCCACTGTGAAGCTTACTTGGGAGCAGCCTGGTCCCTTTGACATGCTGGAGTCAGACCCAAGGGGTGAGTCCTCAGGCCTGGAAGTGATACCGGAAGTGATTCCGCTGAAGGTCCTGAAGAAGGCCCATTATAGAGTTCCAGTGAGTGTTAGGAATACTACCAAAGACCCCATGGAAATCCCAGCCAGAATGCTGCTAGGCCAGGTGAGCCCGGCGGCCCCTGTTACCCTGTCAGAAGTGAAGAGGACAGGTGGAGGAGGGGATGTTTGGGAGAAGCTGTCCATGGAAAACCCGAATCTGTCCAGGGCTTGGAAAGAGAGAGCCAAGGCCCAGTTGAATAGATGGGAGAAGATCTTCTCTAAGGATGAGTTTGATGTGGGGTGTGCAAGGAGTGCCACCCATCGGATCCGCCTCCAGGAAGATAAGCCCTTCCAAGAGAGGGTCAGGCGGGTCCCGCTAGCAGATCTGGAGGATCTGAGGGAACAACTTGCAGAACTCAAGAGGACTGGTGTGATACGGGAGTCCAGAAGCCCCTATGCCTCTCCCATAGTGGTGGTCCGAAAGAAGAATGGATCATTGAGGCTCTGTATCGACTACAGGACTCTCAACAGGAGAACCATACCTGACCAATACACCACTCCGAGGATAGAGGATGCCCTACAGAGCTTGTCTGGAGCCAAATGGTTCAGCGTTATGGATCTCAAGAGTGGGTACTATCAGATTCCGATGCACCCAGCAGACAAGGAGAAGACAGCTTTCATAACCCCAGTGGGGTTCTTTGAATTCGACCGGATGCCCCAAGGTCTGTCTGGAGCCCCAGCTACTTTCCAACGTCTCATGGAGAAGACAGTAGGAGACATGAACCTGATCGAAGTCCTTGTATACCTGGACGATGTCATTGTCTTTGGGAGAACCTTGGAGGAACATGAAGAGAGGCTGGAAAAAGTGTTGAGAAGACTCAGTGAGGAAGGACTTAAGCTTTCGCCTGAGAAGTGTCGGTTCTACCAGTCTTCTGTGAACTATCTGGGGCACATAGTGTCTGAAGAAGGGGTGGCCACAGACCCTGAGAAATTGGAGGCAGTTACCTGCTGTCCACGGCCCACCACAGTAACATAACTCAGATCCTTCTTGGGCTTCTGCTCCTACTACAGGAGGTTTGTGGAGGGATTTGCCCGAATTGCTAGACCATTAAATGAGTTGCTCAAGACTGAAGGAGAAGAGGATGGCTCGGGGCCCAGGAGGCCAGGAGAGTCCATCTGAGATCAGTGGAATCAGAAGTGTGAAGAGGCTTTCCAGGTATTGAAGAGGAGCCTGACCACTGCACCAGTCTTGGCCTACGCAGACCCAACCAAACCCTATGGACTGCACGTGGATGCTAGTCATGACGGTCTGGGAGGAGTACTTTACCAAGAACACGAGGGGCAATTGCGGCCCGTTGCCTATGTGAGTAGGAGCCTGACCCCCTCTGAGAAGAACTACCCCACTCACAAGCTGGAGTTCCTGGCCCTCAAGTGGGCGGTAGTAGACAAGCTCAAAGACTACCTGTATGGAGCGGAGTTCACTGTGAAGATTGACAACAACCCCCTTACCTACCTGTTCACCACGGCCAAGCTGGACGCCACTGGACACAGGTGGCTGGCCGCACTGTCTGGATTCAACTTCAGCCTTAAGTATAGACCAGGAGTGGGGAATCGAGACGCAGACGCTCTGTCCAGGAGATCTCATTCCCCCACCATTGAAATAGAAGATTGGACCCAAGTGGAACCGGACGGGGTGCGGGCCCTTTGTCAAGGAGCTGAATTCCAAGCCCGAGGAGGCTCCAGAGCAGAGGAAATAGGAGTTACCACGGTGGGAGTCCCCAAACACTACTGTGGAGTAGCTCAATTGGAAGAGGACAACCTACCAAGACTGTCCAAGAAGGAATTGAGGTGTGACTAATTGGAAGACCCCATGGGGAGATTGGTCCTGGAGGCCTTGAAAAATCAGGATCCAAACAGACTCATGCGTCAACCTTCAAAAGAAGCTCGCCTGCTGAGGAAGGCGTGGGATAGGTTGCAGTTACATCAGGGAGTGGTCTACCGAAGGGGCCCCTCTGATGACTCAGAAGATAAGTGGCAGCTGTTCCTCCCAGAGAAACATCGGGAGACTGTTCTGATTGCCCTGCATGACAATCATGGCCACCTAGGGGCTGAAAGGACCTTTCAACTTGTCAGAAGTCGGTTCTATTGGCCCTGCATGAGGGCAGAGGTAGAGGAGTACTGCCACTCATGTGCGCGATGCATCCAGAGGAAGACTTTGCCCCATCAAGCTGCCCCAATGGGCCATCTACAGAGCCAAGGGCCCATGGACCTGGTGTGCATTGACTTTCTCTGCCTCAAACCCGACCTGAGTGGACTAGGAAATGTTCTGGTGATAACCGACCATTTCACCCGGTATGCCCAGGCTTTTCCCACCAAAGACCAGAAGGCCTCCACCGTGGCCAAGGTACTTATGGAGAAGTGCTTTGTCCATTATGGGCTGCCACAGAGACTCCATTCAGACCAAGGGAGGGACTTCGAGAGTAAGCTGATCCGGAAGCTCTTGGATTCTCTGGGAATTAAGAAGACTCGAACTACACCTTACCATCCTCAGGGAGATGCTCAGCTGGAAAGGTTCAACCGAACCTTGCTCAACATGTTGGGGACTCTGGAAAGCGAGAAAAAGCAACATTGGAGCCAACACATAGCAGCCATAGTACATGCTTACAACTGCACCATCAGTGATGCTACAGGCTACTCCCCATATCGACTCATGTTTGGGAGAGAAGCGAGACTACCGGTGGACCTGGCTTTTGGCACCTCACTGGACCATTCCTCAGCCACATCCCACAAAGGATATGTGGACAGGCTCAGACACAGCCTGAAAGTAGCCTATGAACAAGCTCAAGCGGCCTCAGATCAAAGGGGAGCTCGGAATAAAATAAATTTCGACTTGAAGGTCCGGGTACAAGACCTACAGCCCGGGGATCGAGTACTGTTGCGCAATCTGGGAGTCCCCGGAAAGCACAAACTTGCAGACAGATGGAGATCTGAACCCTATGTCATCTGCAGGAAGTTGCCGGGCCTACCTGTCTACAAGGTGAAGCCAGAGGGAAAGGTAGACCCACTGAAGACATGGCATCGAAACCACCTGCTCCCACTTGCGGAGGCAGTTAGAATACCTCCCGTGGGAGACTCCCCTGAACCGGCCTCTATCTTGGATACTCCTAGGCCGAACACTCGGTCACAGACCTCCCGAGCTGAAAATGGAGAAGCCTCCCAACTTAGTGGAGATGAGGAGGGAGAACTTGATTGGCTGTGGTCTTCCCCAACTCCAGGAACTTCTATCATAGATCTTCCAGTCACCCAAGATACAACAGATGAAACACTGAACCCAGAGGCTACAGAGTTCATCCCCTTTAGTCCTTCAGCAGATTACTGGGAAGATGCCCATGATAGTTGCTCCGAGGAAGAGGAGCCTGTGGCGCCAGAGCCAGAGATTCCAGGAGAGCAAAGGGCTCGAAGAGTCATTCGACCTCCTAAGAAGCTGACCTACCCTCAGATGGGGAACAGTTCGGAAGACTCTGTAGTCACTGCTAGGAGAAATGCTGAGATTCCGGATCCCTCCACTGTCCATTTGGTGGAGGGCAACCCCAGCTCACTCTCTGGCACAGTTAGGCAGGACACCCATGATAATGTGACCTGTGGGCAAGGGAATTCTACCCCTCAGTTATGGTGGGAATCCCCTATCCCAACATCGTTTTCAGAATTGTCCAGTGTTATATATAGTTGTTGTTAAAATTTATCTTTGGGGACCAAAGAGTTTAAGTGGGGGGAGTGTGTAGCGGGGTGTTCCCCTATAATGGGAAGAGACTACATCACCCATAACCCCATTCTTCACGTGTTCCACCGCAGAGACTCATGGGAGGGGTTATAAAAGGAGGAGGCTCGGCCGGGCTCGGCCTCTTTGGGACACGAGACTTCACAGACGGATCCTCCTGTGCGGATGTACCTCTGCACCAAAGAGCCTTCCACCCCCCTCTGCGAGCCTGGGTGGCATCTGACTTTGTGCGCTACAGCCTTGTTGGATCGGGGACCCGATCGTTGAAGAGATCGAGTGTGTGTGACACGGCCGGTGGAGGTTTCCCGGACTGGATCCGTAGTCCGGCGGGTGAGAGGGCATAAGCCCAGCTAAGATACTGTTACTGTATATAGGCCTATAGACTGCCGTGGCCTACAAGTTATTTTGATACCCCTATTGAAGAGCCTTGTCAGAACTGACCCTGCGGCTTTATTTAACCAAGTTCTATACCCCTTGGATTACAAAGTTATACTCTGTTTAAAGTGCACCACCATTACAGACCTGCCGGTGAAGAAAGAAGGACTAAGTTAAATATTAGAACCAGGCCTGGTGGGGATTCTAGCGTGTTTGATTACTGCGCCATAGGACACTTAGTTAACGGTCGCCCGTATGGCGCACCTATAGCGTGTGTTACTACATAGTGTGTTAGAGTGGCAGGACGCTGCCCTTAGGAGTGATTATCTTGAACTGTGATTACTGTTACCCCTTTATCCATATTGAGAAAATAAGTAAAACACTTTACCTATTACAATTCATTACTGTGTCCTTGCTTAGTTATTATATTGCATAGGATATATCATTGATTGTTAGTACTAGCTGTGCCAGAAGGGGGTAGAGCCTATTGCCGGGGGTTGGCGGAGCTGCACTCAGGGCCCAAATCTAATTCTGCGGCCTCCTTAGTTGGAGGTATCGCTACATATATATATATATTTATATATATAAATATATATATATATATGGGGGTTAGTGTGTATATATAATTGATGGGGGTTAGTGTGTATATAATATATGGGGGTTAGTGTATACATAATACATGGGTTTGGTGTGTATATAATATATGGGGGTTAGTGTATATACAATATATGGGGGTTAGTATATATAATACAGGGGGGGTTAGTGTGTGTGTATATATATTTAATATATAGGGGTTAGTGTGTATATATAATTGATGGGGGTTAGTGTGTATATAATATATGGGGGTTAGTATATATATATATATATAATATAGATAGATAATACATGGGTTTGGTGTGTATATAATTTATGGGGGTTAGTGTAAATATAATATATGGGGGGTAGTGTATATATAAAACATTCGGTGAGGGAAGGCAGTGTGTAATACATGGGGTGATGGGTGAGTGTCAATGCATATATAATACATGGGGGGGCAGTGTGTAATACATGGGGTGATGGGGGGGTGTGAGTGTATATATAATACATGGGGTGATGGGGGGCAGTGTATATATAATACAGAGGGTGATTAGGAGGCAGTGACACAGATGCATTTTTTTAATTACATACATGTGCTTATGGGGTAAGGGGTTTAATACTGTACTAGTGGAAGGGAGTACTAAAAGTACACTAGTTAGGGGGCGCAAATTACTTGACTTGCCCCGGGTGCTTACAACCCACGCTACGCCACTGCACCCTTCTCACTCAGTTCTCAGGAATGCACTTTGCCAGTAATCCAACCTCTAGCTCAAAATGAATCAGCTGATTGGACTGTAAGATTTACTCCGAGTTGACCTTTTGTTTCATTAGACCTTTAACAAATTAACGAATCATGCCAAATTCATTCGTTATTTTCATTATAATTTCTTTCGTATTAGTTGTAATTCGTTATTTTTCTATTCGGAAATTCGAATGCATCCGAATGTCCAAAAGATGCAAAATTCGTCCGAATTTCGATTTATTACGACACAAATTGCACATGTCTAGGAAGGAACAAGTCATTCTTGTTATATGGTGTTAAAGTTGGGTAGGCACAGGTCACATTTTATTATAGTGTCTAGTTTAGTTTCCATACTAGCAGCCTCCTAAATTCAGAATCTAAGAAAAAATAGGATTTTTATAACAGCTTACCTGTAAAATCCTTTTCTTGGAGTACATCACGGGACACAGAGCGACATAGTCATTACTAATGGGTTATATAGTTACCGTCAGGTGCTGGCACTGGCAACTTCCAAAACCGGAAGTACCCTCCCCTATATAAGCCCCTCCCATCCGGGAGCACCTCAGTTTTGTAGCAAAGCAATAAGTGTCCCCAAAGAGGGGCGGGAGCTCTGTGTCCCGTGATGTACTCCAAGAAAAGGATTTTACAGGTAAGCTGTTATAAAAATCCTATTTTCTTTCTCGTACATCACGGGACACAGAGCGACATAGTCATTACTAATGGGATGTCCTAAAGCAATGCCAAATGAGGGGGGGGATA
Source organism: Rana muscosa (assembly GCA_029206835.1). Lineage (NCBI taxonomy): Eukaryota > Metazoa > Chordata > Amphibia > Anura > Ranidae > Rana > Rana muscosa. The sequence goes on along the minus strand of CM055122.1, from coordinate 1,097,133,052 downwards.
CACCATATATAAGCTGAGCGCTATCAGACATGAGGATCTTTTGCGGCCTGCAACACACTGCGCCCAAAGGCGACATCCTCCTGACTTCTAACGTCCACCTGGTAGGACCTAGTAAACGTGTGTACCGAAGACCATGTTGCGGCCTTACAGATTTGAGCCAAGGAGGCCTGGTGATGCACTGCCCATGAAGTTCCAACTGCTCTCGTGGAGTGCGCTCTAACTTTGAACGGAGGCGGTCTCCTTCTCAAGCCATAAGCTTGCATAATGACCTGTCGAATCCACTTGGCTAAAGTAGACTTTGACGCTGCCTGACCCTTTCTGGGGCCTTCCGGCAGAATAAACAAAGTATCCGTTCTGCGAATCTGAGCAGTGGCTTTTAGATAAGCTTTAACTGCTCTTACTACATCCAAAGAATGCAATAACTTTTCCTCTACCGAAGTAGGTTTGGGGAAAAAAGAAGGAAGAACCACATCTTGGTTCAAATGAAACCTCGATACCACCTTAGGAAGAAAGGCTGGATGAGGACGTAACACTACTCTGTCCTTATGGATAACCAGATATGGCTCCTTACAGGACATAGCTGCTAATTCCGATACTCTTTTAGCCGAACAAATGGCTACTAGAAAAATCAATTTCCTGGTGAGAAGCACCAAGGAAATATGTTGTAATGGTTCAAATGGTTGTTTCTGTAGAACCGACAGAACCAAGTTTAGATCCCATGAACATATGGGAATATTAACCGGAGGCCTAATACGCATCACTCCTTGTATAAAGGCTTTGACTAGTGAATGCGAAGCCAAGGGCCTTTGAAAAAATATTGACAAGGCCGAAATCTGACCCTTGATAGTACTCAAGGCAAGCTTCCTATCTACAGCCCACTGTAGGAAGTCCAGAATCCTACCTATTACGTACTTATGTGGATGCCATTTCTTGGCCTCACACCACGCGATGTACGCCTTCCAGATTTTATAGTAGATCTGCCTGGATACCGGCTTCCTGGCATTGATCATGGTAGATACCACAGCATTAGAGAGCCCTCTCTTTTTTAGAATGTGGGCTTCAATAGCCAGGCCGTCAAACCTAGGGCTGGTAAGGAAGGGTGGTATATCGGTCCTTGCGAAAGCCGGACGACGTGGGAGACTCCCCACTGAAATTTTATAATCTCCGCGTACCACGCTCTTCGGGGCCACGCTGGAGCCACCGGAATCACTGGTTTCTTTTCTACCCTGATTCTGCGGAGTAATCGAGGTAACCATTGTGGCGGTGTGAATGCATATATCAGCTTGAACTGATCCCCAGGGAACACTAGGGCATCCGAGCCGCAAGCTAGGGGATCCCTTGTCCGAGAGACAAACCTATCCCCCTTTGCGTTGAATCTGGATGCTAGAAGATCTACATCCGATGTTCCCCACCGCTGACATATTGTCCAGAAAACCTCGGGGTGAAGGGACCCTTCCTCTGGGCCTAATTGCTGGCGACTTAGAAAGTCCGCCTTCCAATTCTCCACTCCTGGAATGAATACCGCAGATATGGCTGGGACATATTTTTCTGCCCATTTCAGGATGTAATTTACTTCCCTCTGGGCTGCACGACTCCTGGTGCCCCCCTGATGATTGATATATGCCACTGCTGTGGCATTGTCTGATTGCATTCTGACAGGGGACCCTTGGAGTTTGGATGTCCATGCTACTAGGGCATACCGGGCTGCTCGTATCTCTAAGAGATTGATGGGCAGGGCCTTTTCTGCATCCGACCATCTGCCCTGGAGAGACTATTGCTCCAGTACTGCTCCCCAGCCTATAAGGCTGGCATCTGTAGTGACCACCTTCCAAGAAATCGGACTGAAGGATTTCCTTTTTTCCAGATTCTGGGGAACCAACCACCAACGGAGGCTCTTGCGAACGGAAGGGGACAAGGACATTGTAAGTCTAGGGCCTGAACTTTTTTGTTCCAGGCTGACAGTATGGCCCCTTGCAAATTCCTTGAATGGAATTGACCGTAGGGTACTGCTTCGAATGATGCCACCATTTTTCCCAGCAGCCTCATATACAGGCGTATGGACGGCTGTCTTTTTTGTACCCACTAAGTGGATCAAATCTTTCAAAGACAACATCTTTCCTCGAGGCAAGAATATTTTTCTCTGGCCTGAATCCAACCTTAGCCCCAAGTATTCCAGACTTTTGACTGGTTTTTAGGGCTGACTTGTCTCGGTTGATAATCCAACCGTGAGATTCCAGATACTTGATCGTCTTGTGAACGACCACGTCTAGTTTTTTCACTGAGTGGTCTATCAGCAACAAGTCATCCAGATATGCCATTATCATTACACCTTGTGTTCTTAGATTGGCCAATAAAGGGCCAGAATTTTTGTAAACACTCGTGGTGCTGTGGCCAAACCGAAGGGTAAGGCTCTGAACTGAAAATGGCGCCCTTCTACTGCAAAGCGTAGAAATTTTTGGTGGACTGGAAAGATGGGAATGTGCAAATAAGCATCTTTGATGTCGATCGTGGCTAACCAATCCTCCCCTTGTAGGGCAGTGGCCACCGATCGGATCGACTCCATCGGAAAGTCCTGATATACAGGAATTTGTATAGCCCTTTTAGAATTAATATGGGCCTCCCGTCCGCGTTTGCTTCGGGACTGTAAAGAGGTTTGAGTAAAACCCGAACCCTCATTCTTCCAGGGGAACCTCCATAATTACTCCTTGGAGCAATAGTTGTTCTAGTGCCAACAGGAGGGACTCTCTCTTCCGGGGATCCCTTGGCACGTTTGACCTCAAAAATGGGAAGGAGGAGAGTCTTTTAACTCCAAACTGTATCCCAAACCTACTGCGGAGAGCACCTATCTGTCTTGATCGTGTCCCGCCAGGTCTCTTGCGAACAACTGGAGTCCTCCCCCCACCCGACTGAGTGGGGGCTTCATGAATTTAACTTTGGGGGAGGTTTTGTACCTCCCCTAACCCAGGGTTTCTCATTACCCTGCTACTGTCCCTGTTTTTTACCCCCGGGATTTGACCGAGGAGGCCGTCGGAACTGTTACACAGCCGATGCCCCAGGGACTGGAGAAGCAGGCCTCTTAAAGAGGGACCTCTAACTCTGCTTTTAACCGGCAAGAGCGTATTTTTACCGCTGGAAATTTTCTGGATATATTTGTCCAGGTTTTCCCTGAATAAGCGTTCACCATGAAATGGGACGCTAACCAGCCATTCTTTACAGGGAGCTTCAGCAGACCAGTTTCTGAGCCATAGGAGCCTACGTATATGTACTATAGACAGCGTAAGGCGGGAGGCCTGATGGACTGAATCCTCTATGGCGTCAACCGCAAAGCCTAAGGCTCTAGGTAGATCAGCTAGGGCAAAGCCTGCTGATCTGTCAAGTCCCTCAAGACCTGTTTCAACTGATCCTTCACTGCTTAGCAGACCCCAATAGCTGCTACTGCTGGTTGTATCACCAAGCAGATTTTCATAAGGACTCCAATCTTTTATCTATTGGGTTCTTGAACATTTGGACATTATCCACTGGACATGTCAGTGATTTATACATACAAGAGATGGCTGCGTCCACTGTAGGGACCTTCCATTTTTTTTTTGATGAACTTATCCTCCATGGGATAGACCACCGGAAATCTCTTGGGGGAATAAATATTTTCTCAGGACGTTCCCAATCCTGGTAAATGAGCCCTTTCAGTAAAGGGTGAAGTGGAAAAGAACAAACAGTCTGGGGGCTTCTAGCGACCCCAACGAGGATACAGTAGTGGTTGATGGTTCCGCAAGGTGCATTTTTAAATGCTGATCGGACCATGTTAGTCAGAGACTGAACCCATAATCTTTCAGCTTGAGATGCTGAGAAAAGGTTCCCCCACTGTTGATTCCTCTATAACAGAATCAACCTTATCCTGATCCCCTTCAGGCAGGTCGATCCCTGTATGGGACTGTTGCTCTGCTAACAGGCACTCTGAAGGAGGAGACGGAGATCGGGCGTGCTTTCCCTGACAGGGAGGCAGCGATAAATTTTGACAATCTCTCTCTAATCCTCCCAGAGCTGAGGAAAAAACCTCCTCTGTTACATACACAGGAGCAGGTGACTGAGGACAGCCACAGTACCAAGTACCCCTGCGGGGTCTCTACGGTCACTTACCTCTGAACTTCAGGGGAGACTGGTGCAGCAGGAGTATGCCCAAGATCCTCAGAGCCCGATGAGACCCCCTTCGCTTCCTGGAAGATTCAGTTCCGGAGCTACTGGACGGCATATTCCTAAGCCTAAAGCTGAGGTATTCCAGCCGTAATACACCACTTTTACTGAGAATAGTCTAGCACAATTGCTGCTATATCACAGTTGGTGTCTACTAATGTGCCTTTCTAGGGGATGCCTGTATCAACCGCTTGCTGTATGCCTTTAAATGTTGCCAGCTCTGTCTCTGTACTTCATAGCCAGCTTACTGCAATAATGTGGCTTTTTTAAAAACCTGCTGGGACGCCCGCACATGCGCAGAAGCGCTGCGGCGCGCACAGAGCGTCATCCCCCAGGCCCCGCCCCTTTTTCCGGCCACCTCTATATATAGAGGCGCGTGCACGCGCACGCGCGCGGCCACGTGCGCCTCGGCGCTAATTTTCAAACATGGAAACCAGGGACAGGAGCCAGGGCCCCCTTTGCCGCAGGCCGGGGGATAGACGAACACTGCAACATGGCAGAGGAAACAGTTTCCTGTAGGAGAACTCACCAGCTGCCTGGACTTTGTTCTCTGAGAAGAAACTAGTCCATATGACAAGAAAAACATTCCACAGCGGCCTCTAGTGGACAAACACAGGTACCGCAGTTTAATATACTAAACATATATAAAAAAACATTCTTTTTTTTTTTTTTTCTTGACCACCATTAAAAATTATTACATTTTTTTAGTAGTTACAGGCATGCACAGATATTAGCGGGAATACCGTTAGGTAACAGACAGAAAGACAAATTAGGCTTGGGGGTCCCCCAATAGAACCAAGTTCCTGGGGGCCCCCACTTACCTGTTCCCCGCCGCAGGACTTTGTTTGGTCCACAAAAGCCCAAACTTCACCTATCACGGCAGGCATTGTAATCAAACCTTCAGGGACCGGGTTCCCAAGGATTCCACTCCCCTGGACCTGTATAGCACCCTGCACAGAAAACATCTTGGTCGTGGGTATGACCAGAGCTCTGGATCCCAGGGTCCAGCTCTCCTAAGAGAAGCATTACAGGCAGAACCTTGCTCTTCTCTGCAAGGCCCGGGTACCGACCGTTTAGCTATGAAGCTTTTTTGGTCGGATCCGGAATAGCTTACTGAGGCCCAAAAGAACCTGTACGCAAGCTCAGTGAAAAACACATGTTTCTTCTTGGCCAACACCTTAGACACTGGCAAAAAACTGAGGTGCTCCCGGATGGGAGGGGCTTATATAGGGGAGGGTACTTCCGGTTTTGGAAGTTGCCAGTGCCAGCACCTGACGGTAACTATATAACCCATTAGTAATGACTATGTCGCTCTGTGTCCCGTGATGTACGAGAAAGAAAAAGGTTTTTAGCTTATACACTGAAATCTAAATGGCTTTTCCATTAATAACTATGGAAACATTTCTGCCTAAACAATAGTTCTTTAAGGTGAAGTGCCCTCATTTCATACTTTACATAGAGGGAAGATTAAATGTTGACATACTGTAAGTTATCAGTACCCAATATGACGTCAGCCGCATTGATGTATATGCAGGCATTTGTTGAGTCCAGGAAATAGTTTTCCGTAACAGTATGCAGACACAAAGCAACTCTTACAGTAGTTAATTAGTAAGACGGAATTTCTTCATGTAAAAGTAACTGATGCCATTGTTATATTGTTCAAAGTCAGTATAATTTCCTCAAGATAAAAGCAATAGTGGGAAGAGATAAAAGTGACTCACCATGGCTTCAATTCATTTCTTATAAAACCGAATACTTTCCCCTCAGGCAAAAAAGGTGGAGGGAGGACACAGAAAAACAGATTAAATAAGTTATTTTTTTTGAATGTGCAAGTACATGTTTAAACTGAGCTGACATGAAATGCTTGTGGGTATTTGGGTAATCTGACAAATACACGTGATATTCTCAGCTGTTTTTGTACATGAATTACTGAGCTGGCAGACCAGCACTTTAAAAACATATGTTGAAACACAAAGCCCACAAAAACATAATTATATATATGTCAATCATTGAAGTACGCAAATCCCCTGGAAGACAAGCTACTAATGCACACTGCCAAGCTAAATACAAAAGATAAACCACTATTACATAATAGAACCATGGTACCACAGATACCATCCAGCTTTGAAAACACGACAAATATTGTTTAGCAGTTTGCAATAACATCTTAATGCGAGAATCAAATTTCATTGCTGGAAGAATAATTCCCACTTATACCCATTTTAACTTTACAATAACAAGGGCAATTAAAGCATAGCCCATTCGACAGGGGCATAATAAGCTCTGTCTGGACCCAGAGTATACACCATTCCTTATCTCCCTGTGGCGAGACATGCCAATACAAGGCAAGACCAAAAAGTATGGTTAAAAACCTCCAAGAAAGATTTTGCAGCACTGAGAGAAATGATAGCACTGCCTTTCATCAATGTATTACTAACTGAAGGATGTACACTGGCCATAGATTGGCTATGGAGCCAATCCATGGACTGGCAGAGCCTTAAGTAAATGCAACACTGCAGGGCCAACTTTGGGGTAGATTTACTAAAACTGGAGCACTCATAATCTGATGCAGCTGTGTATGGTAGCCAATTGGCTTCTAACTTCAGCTTGTTCAATTAAGCTTTTACAAAAAAAATGGAAGTGGATTGATTTCTATGCAGAGCTGCCCCAGATTTTGCACTCTCCAGTTTTAGTAAATTACTGTATATACTCAAGTATAAGCCGAGTTTTTCAGCACATTTTTTTTGTGCTGAAAATGCCCCCCTCGGCTTATACTCAAGTCTGTGTCCATCTTCACCTTTGTGCGCCTGATCCCGGTCAAACTTGGCACACATGTAGCCCTACTCTTCCTCTACAAGTGTGTGCAAAGTTTGTTGTCCAGGGGACCTACGGCCAGGGAGCACCGATTTTTCAAAGCCAGGAACACCTTCTATAGCCTCCCATGTTAAACGATAGTCTAGTCACACAGCGCCGGAGATCAGGTAGGGAGATTGGGCACAGTGAGGCATGGACACAGTGAGGCATGGGCACAGTGAGGCATGGACACAGTGAGGCATGGGCACAGTGAAGCATGGGCACAGTGAGGCATGGGCACAGTAAGGCACAGTGAGGCATGGACACAGTGAGGCACAGTGAGGCATGCACATGGACACAGTGAGGCACAGTGAGGCATGCAGATGGACACCCTAGGCTTAAACTCGAGTCAATATGTTTTCACAGTTTTTTGTGGTAAAATTAGGTGCCTCGGCTTATATTCGGGTCGGCTTATACTCAAGTATATACGGTAAACCCTATGATACATTAATATGTGTACCTTTGACAAGGGAAAAACCAGATGGTCCCACACCAAGCCTCACTTGCCTCTAAACCTCATACAGTAGTCACTGACTGATCGATTTAAATCTTAAATGCAAAGATTGAAATGGAGTCCAATTTCTTTAACAATCCTTCACAGTACTTTATTTGGTAAAACATACGTGATCTGGGACATCGAAACAAACTCATCAGAATGCTAACACATTTCAGCCAAAGCCGTAAGCTCGGTACACACATACGGAAATTCAGCTGGTTCAGCAGGAACTTGCCAAATTTTGTGCATACTCCTCTCTGTTCATCAGAAGCTGGCCTAACAACCGGCTTCTGTTGAATGGTCCTGTTGGAAAGATAGCATTTCATCAGAGCTTGCAGCCAATGGCTGCTGTGCTGATCAGTGTATTTTGGCAGTGGGGGGGGTCTCACTGTCAGAATTCAATAGCACAGATCCCTGCAATTGTCCACAACTGAACAATTGAAACTTTCTGAAAATAATGTTTCCAATTACAATATGATCTTGATAAAAGATGTTTTTTCAGAGTGCTGACAGACAGCTATAGCTTCTCGCCTTGTCTTACTAACAAATCTTAGATTATATCGCACTTTGAAAACTGCAATGCATTAAATAACATTTTAAGAGGCCCTTGCTTTAAAGCTGCTTTTAAATGTATGTGCAAAAACACCCTGACATACTGTATATCTTCCATCAGTATACACAGATATTTGCTAACTTGTAACATTGAGAGATCTTTCAACCTTCAACTGAGATCCTTCCAAGAGCTATACCTTAGAACAAGGGTGTCAAACTCTATTTCATCGTGGACCGCATCAGCATTATGATTGCCCTCAAAAGGGCCGGTTGTATCTGTAAGATTAGATGACCATCACATCCCCTCTCCTTACATTAGATGTCAAGAGCCACCCCACCTTCAGAAGCTGAGTCCCCCACTCTCCCTTACATCACAGTGCACCCCCCTTACCTTATGCTGCTGCTGGGAAGATATATGTAGTTGGAAAGAGGCTAAGGTGGACTTTGATGGTACCGTATGTATAACTGATGATCAGTCAAGGGTATAAGAATAAAATAATTTTTATTACAAAAATAGAGAAATTAATTTACATATTCATAGAATAAGACGTATATTGATTGTGACAATCATAAAAATGACTCGTATTTAACATTCTATTGTTACCAATAAAATATCCAACCATCAAATGAATTGTATAGAGGCTCTACATGTTTCGCGGTTCTATCTGTAGTATCCGCTTCCTCACGAGCTATATACAAGCATATATTTTTATCAGATGGTGCACATGGATTTTTTGTCACATAACATAAGGGGCCGCGCCACAAAGAAGGTCACTGGAAACCGGACAGGAGGGTGACCCACCCCGGAGGTCACAGGAGCCCTCAAGGTGACACACACATCCGATGGTAGATTCTTCCAGGAAAAGGCGTCTTAAATAATCCCATAGGCATCAATGGTAGTAAGAAAAAAGAAGGAAGAACCCTCTGGGTACAGGGAGGTCTGGGTATCTTAGCATATATTGCAATTAGACTAGCTGAAGTTGGCTTGAGAGCATATTAGTGAGTGAGTGATTGATAACCTTAAATGCAGAAGTGGTGTGTTTAGACACCATAGAAGCTCAGGAGGATAGCTCTCCATTAGCTGGATCTAACAGATTCCCCATTGTGAATAGGGTCCATTGATGCCATGTTAGGGAAGCATAGATGTCTCCTGTGTACAGCACACACCTGCTGGGAAGAAGCTGGATGCATTGCTTGAAAGCAGAAAGTAAGGGTCTGGAGGAGGACTAGAGGAGGGCTGGAGCTCTCTTGCAGCTGCAGGAGAGATGTGAGGTGCGAGAGCCACATGAAATGGCCTGGAGGGCCGGATTAGGCCTTGTGTTTGACACCTGTGCCTTAGAAGCTTCATTAACATACTTGGGGATCATGCAATTTGTTTTCTAAGTGGTTACAACATGGCAGCGCAGCGTAACCTTATTTTCTGGAAGACATTTAAGATTCTTAATTTCAATAAATTTTTATTAAGAATTTTCAAGAGAACACAGGTATACACAACTCAGAAAAAGTTGGCACTGAAGCATGTCATACATCCGGATTTGCTAAACAATAAGTGCTGTCGTTGGATTATCACAAAGCCAGTAATATATATCAGTTATCAAAAAGAGGAACAAACAAGTTGATTAACATTAAACCAGTCACAATATGTTGGTATACATTGCACTTTTAAGTAGAAGATGAAACAAGACAGGAAGAAGGAGCCGTCTCTCCCTCCAGGCACCCCATCTGGGAGCATTCTGTGCCACACAGGGAAGGAGGGCCCCCCTAGACCACATCTCCTATGTTGTACTGAGTGCAGTGCAGAAAAACTTGAACCATCCAACCCTACTATTTAGGGCTGCATTGTGTCTGCTGAATTAAGAACTCTAGTCATAGTTCAGAAACCATGGATAACCAACTAGTGTTGTCATCCATATGACATAAAAAGCAGGTGATGATGATTTTTAGATTGAAAGATTAGAAAAGAAAAGAAAAGCAACAAAGAAAACAGGAAAGGAAAGGAGGAAGAGGAAAGGAGGGGAAAATAAAAAGGAACAAAGAGTGTGTCTCATCTCGCCATCGCCTGCACATGATGTAGTTTGACATTTAAGATTCTTAAAAATGTTAAATCATTGGAGACCTGTCACAAGACCTTGGTGCAGGAAAGGAAGCCTTCATCATTGGTAGTTTCAGCATCTAAGTGAGAGTTTGCAATCAATAGCTAAATCATATCCAAACCCAAGAACAAAAATTGTAATATTAATATTAATATTACAATTATTAATAATATTATTATTATTAATATTGCAACCTACAAAGATTTTGATCTGTTCAATGTATTAACTTTCTTTTTATGATTTTCTTTTTCCTTTGTCATCATTTGACAGGACTATAGAACACCTCACTTTCCATTGTTTCCATTTATCATTTTAACATCGACATACTGATATGTTGCTTGGCACATGAGCACTGGCTTTCCCCCTGGGGTGTGCAGCGATGTGATCCCGTGATCACGGTGCTCGGTACTCGGCTGCTATGAGTGGCCGGGATTTCGTGTGGTCGCTAACTCGCTATGAGTGGTCATAGCAATCACATGATGACATGTATGAAATGGCTTCTATTCCTGGTACCTGGGAACCCCCCCCCCCCCCCCCCCAGAGTAGTACAGTGTTACTATGATGACACTGAACTACTCTGATGACAGTATGTAAAAAAATTGTAAAAAACGTTTTTAAAAATTGAATAAAAAATTATTTACATTTTTTTTAACATACAGTATCCTTGATCACTGCCATACCAGTCATACGATGATGAGGATGTACTGCACCGGTGACAGTAAAAAAGACCAAATTGTATTTCATTTCTTTATTTTCAAAAAATTGTGACAAAAAAATCCCAACTTCTAAAAACTTACCTTGCCTCTTACTAAATACATTGGACTGTCTATTTTCCAAAACGGGGGCATTTGGGGGTGGGGGGGGGGGGATTTGTACTATCCTGGCATTTATGGGCCGCAAGAAATGAGATAGGCCATCAGTACATCATGCTGAATCAATTTTCAAATGTATAGTTTGTAGACTCTATAATTTTAACACAGACTAAAAATATACACCGATTTGGGTTATTTTTACCAAAGACACAGTGCTCGATAGCAAGAAAATGCCCTGGTCATGAATGGGGAAAACCTTCCAGAGGGCAAGTGGTTAAAATATGGTTAAGGAGGAGTTTTCATTCTACTCTGACTGTCCTGTAAGCCTGCAGGACGCCTGTCCCTCTATCAGGACAGTGCTGATCGGCCCTGTGCTGATCACATGCACTCTCCCAAGAAAAAAAAACACTGTCTCTAGCAATACGCACCAAACTGAGCATGTGGAGCTTGTTCCCAAGGCTTTGTTCTATCAAGATATGTATTGGAGTCAGTGGAAGAATAGGAGGATCAGAGAGACAGGATCACACAGCCTTTACTGTTGGGAGTTTACTAATACTTGAAATAAACCAAGTCCTTAGTGGAGTGTTCCCTTTAAGAGTGGTGTCTCTAGATAGCTCATCATAGAGAAGAGAGAAGAGCCACCAATAGTGAAGTACATCAAATTTTTTAGTACAATAAAAACACTAAAAATCCAATCACATAATTACATGAAAACTCCTCCTACAATCTTTTATCAGACACTGATACAAGTCACAAGACTGCTCTAACTGCTGATGTATTATATTTACTAAAATTATTGCATCTCCATGTTCTGTGTATTGTGGGAGACCAGATATAGTGAATGCAGAGTCCTGGGTTTAGTAACACTTTAGACCTGTATGTTTATATGGGTCCACTGTTTTGTGGTGGAGCACGGGAATACACTTTACTTTATCACTTTTACTGAACTATTTGGGGACTTTTCATTATAGAATAATTGGTGAAAATATTTTTAATAAACTAAAGGCTAGTGGTATTCGTTATTTATATATGTGTAGCGTCCCCCCAATATTTGGGGGCGCTATGTGTAAATTTAAGGGTAGTCTGAGCCAGTAGTTGGGCTCAGACCAATTGATTGTTCTAAATTTGCTTCTGCTCTGGGTGTGATACTGCCTGGCAGTAATGTTCCCTGTTCGCCTGTAGGTGGCACTGCCACCACGGGCATAGGTTGAACTACAGGGGGTATCACAACACCTTGGTTGTCCTTTCTCGGCAGCCTGCAGTGGGCGTGGTCTACCCTCTGTGCATGCTGGGAGAGGGTACATAAGGGGCAGACGCGTTTGAGGTTTTTCGTTCCTGGAGACCCATTGGGTCTGTTCCTGTGTGCGCGCCTCGTGGCCCGCATGGCACGAGGTGCGTGTGTGTTCTGGCCCCGGGCACCTTCAGCCCGAGGCTGCATTGCTACCTGGTAGGCCAAGCTCTGCTGGCTGAGGACTATACCTTCGGAAGGGATCCTGAGCTACCCACCTGCGGGAAGCTGCTCTTAGGAAAGGAGGCCAGGTGAGGATCTGCCCCAGAGGAGACTAGCGACGGTACTGCTGTCTCAGGAGGAGGCCTGGAGCTCACCTAAGGAGGGATCCATTATTACAAGCCCTGCAATACGCCAATCCGGCATAAAGGTTCTCTCTCTATTGCTTGGCTGGGAGGTTCGGGACTTTTGATAATCCTGTGGCAGAGGATTCCTGATCGTATCCCTAGTTCTCAGGAGAAATATTGATTCGTGCTTCATCCTGGCTGCTAGGACCACTAAACGGGACTATCTGGGTGAGCAATACCCACTCAGGCTTGAGTGGTGACGATTGTGACTTTAGTGCTGTGTGCCTGAACCTTCCCCTGTGTGTTTTTCTCTCGTATCCTACTTTCCTCTCAAGATTCCCCAGCAAAGTAAATAAAGCCTGACTGTTTGGGTTTTACATTTGTGTGGACATTGGCCTTTCTGGAGACTTTCCATACCCTGACAACGGAAGCATTAGAGGTAGTTTGCAGACCCAACAAAACCAGCCGGTCCCTTAAATGGGGGTAAGTGCTACATATACACTGAAGATTATTAACTATTAATTTCCAATAAATGGTATATTTAGATATTAATTCATTATTGGTTCACATATTTGAAGATTATTGAAGTATGATTCACGTAATGAGGATTATCAATTATCTATTGATTTGCATTCTTTAATATACTAATCACTGAATTTATTGCATTAAGTTATTAGTATTTATTATTACTGAGTTAGATTAGTTTTTTTTTTTTAAGCAGAGCAAGCACATATTATTTTTATTTCTGGATGCTGTAGGAACTAATTTAGTGGTTGCTGCAGCTTTTGATGTTCCATATATACTTGAGTATAAGCCGACCCGAATATAAGCCTAATTTTACCACAAAAAACTGGGAAAGCATATTGACTCGAGTATAAGCCTAGGGTGGCAAAATGCAACAGCTACTGGGTAAACAATGCCCATCTGAAGCCTCACTGTGCCCATTTGCAGTCTAATTGTGCCCAGTTGCAGTCGCACTGTACTCAGTTGCAGTCTCACGTGACTGGAGACTACGGATACAAACAAAAATTACACTGTGATCCAGAGCTCGTGGGGCACAAAAAGCAGGCAGTCAGTCTCTTTGCGGTTGCAGAAAAAAGCTGATTCTTTATTCAACCACTATGAAATTAAAGTACAGTCCTGTATAAACACAAATGGATGTAAAAAAGGGGATAAACTTGCCATATCACCTGAGATCCCTTGAGCAATGAGGGGCTAACAGTTCCCAGTGTAGGTCAATGGACACACAGCCTGGAGTATACGATGGAACAGAGTGAAGAAGGCAGCCGCCAGCACCCTGTGGTGAGAGTCACATGTGAGACAAACAGGCAGGCCTGTGGGAGAACCTCCAGCGTGTGGGGAGCAAGAAGCGAAGCTGCATCAGTGGGGAAGGAACCAGGAAGCTCCGAGCCGTATGTGTCGGTGACGTCAGTGCCGCTGAGACGCCGTCACAAGAGCCGGAGAAACAGCCGCAAGATGGAATGGATAGCCGTGAAACGCTCCTCCATACAGGGAAATAAAGCACTGCTACACGCTGGTGTAGATAGCTTCAGCCACGGTAGTGTGTCCTGTAGTGACGGCCGAACAGACTCTATTACACAGCGGCAGACACACGCTGTTTTATGGCTCACTCGAGTATAAGCCAAAGGGGTCGCTTTTCAGCCTAAAAAATGGGCTGAAAAACTCGGCTTATACTCGAGTATATACGGTAGGTAGTTTTAACATATTTTTGGCAGAGCACTCAAACACATTTTTATATGGGTCAGTAAGGCCTTCAGTCTTGAGGATAAGTCAAAAACACCTGTCAGAATGGGTAGGGCCAGTAATCAACACTGAAGCCTCGTACACACGAACGAGTTTCTCGGCAAAAACCAGCAAGAAACTTGCTGGCAGAGATTTTTTGCCGAGAAATTTGTTCGTGTGTATGGTTTCTCGTCAAGAAAAGCGACAAGAATCTCGACGAGAAAATAGAGAACCTGCTCTCTATTTTCTCGTCGAGATTCTCGTCAGCCTGTTTCTCGACGAGAAAAGTGTGTGTGTGTACACTTACCTTTTCGCCGGGAAGCCTGCGCATGCTCGAAATGACTTTGACGCATGCGCGGTAGCTTCCTAGGCATAGGTAGGGTGAACCAAGATGGCAGCGACGGCATCGAATGTGACGAGCGCATGCTCGTCATATTCGATGACGTCACCGCGTTCGCTCCATTCAAAGAACCGCGGGTTCTTTGAATCAAGCGTGTGTACACTCGGCTGGGACAAGTTTCTTGTCCAAGAATCTCGTCGAAAAAAATGACATGTTTTTTTCGACGAGAATCTCGGCCGTGTGTACGAGGCTTAACAGTAAGTGCTGAAATGTGTTAATTATACAACAAGAAGGTATTTGCAGTTACAGCACGTGCATACCTATGCAATGTAGTAGAATTAGAGTATTGACAGCAGGTGCACTTTGAGATTATATAAATGCTAAGTGATATCGCACAACACAAAATTTAAAGTTGTAAAACATGATATAAAAGCTTGTTAAGTTTATGGATAAAGCCAAACTGAAAAGGTCTCTTGCCAATTTATTTGTAAAGTTAGTTATTCTATAACTGTGTGTATAATACATACCGTATATACTCGAGTATGAGCCGACTCGAGTATAAGCTGAGGTACCTAATGTTGCCCAAAAAAACTGGGAAACCTCACTGACCCGAGTATAAGCCGATGCCCCACTGTTCCCTAGCTCGCTGTTCCCTGTAAATAGAAATTTTTACATTGTAATTATTACCTGTAAAGAAGTTGCGGCTGCGGCGTCCATCGTTCGAATTCCGCGGCGTCCATCGTTCGAATTTCGCGGTCTCTTCCTGTTCCTTACTTGATAGGCGAGTCTCAGCAGACACTCTCCGCCTATCACGATCATTCTCTCATCCTTAGTTTTCCCAGCAGACACTGTGTTGGGTATTCCGCCAATCACAGACGTTCGTGATAGGCGGAGAGTGTCTGCTGAGACTCGCCTATCAAGGAAGGAACAGGAAGAGACCGCGGAATTTTGAACGATGGACGCCGTGGAATTCGAACGATGGACGCCGCAGCCGCAACTTCTTTACAGGTAATATTTACAATGTAAAAATTTATATGACTCGAGTATAAGCCGAGGGGGGACGGGGACTTTCAGCCCCAAAAAAAGGGCTGAAAATCTCGGCTTATACTCGAGTATATACGGTACTTGGATTTGCAAGAGCAGCAAATTGCTCTTTTTATAGTTTGAACATCGCTGCTTTAGTAATGTTATGACTTAGTTATTACATGAATTTAGTCAACGGAAGTCATAAGATCATTGTATTTCCTTAATAGATATTATTACATTGGTGAGGTTAGCATGGCTAAACATAGCAGTCATGTGCCTAATATTGTGAAAGTCACCTTACTATTCTTAAACCAGAATCTCTTAGGAACAGGGAGCGCATCATACACAGTGACATAGACCAGGAAAGTGCTGATGTCAGCATTCTCTATTTGCTTTCTTTTTTTTGTTCAGCTCACTTTCCAGTGGCAATCCAAAAGCCTCAGGGCAAGGACAAGGCTGCCAATAACTTAGTTATCCTGTTACTTGTGTCATGGAAAAAGCAGATAGCTGCCACATTTCACTCTACATCTGACATTTAAACAAATGGCATTCTGCCTACTTTTTATAATGAGGTCTTTTATTTAGCAATGACTTATAATAAAGTATAATATAATTCAGCATAAATAAAACATGCATTTGCATATGTTAACAGAATATACCGTTCTTGTAATAAAATAAAAACAATAATAGAGGAAAGCAGTTACACAAACATAAAGATTAACCGCTGAATTAAAGCTGGACCCCAATCAAGCCCCTCACACTTTCAGCTCTCACCCCTATTTACTTTCTTCTTTTCTTGAATTGAGAAAAACAGACAAAAAAAATAAGAAGTGGTGGTGAAAGTGGGTTACTGATGCTTTAATATCTAATGTATTTTTAACCAAAGTTTTATAAAGCAATTTCTACCTCTTTATCATACCCCCAGTTAAGAGAGCCGCTGAGTTTTGTTTCGGGCCCTGCATACAACACCGCCAACCCCCGGCAATCTACTCAACCCACACTGGCACAGTTAGTCTAGGGATTTTGTACCTCGTAACGGTCTATACCTGATTATACACAATCTGGCAGTATTGATAGATAACCACTATCTGCAAAGATGACACTAATACCAATGTGATAAAATATAACTGGATTTATATTTTGGTATAAGGATTCAAAGTTAAACACATCACATAGTATACATGCAGAGCCCTGCAGCAATAAACATATTCTTCAGTGATAGTGCAGAGTGATCACCCGCCACGTGCAACTATCTTCTTTCCCTATGCGCAATATGGCACAGCAACAAAGTTTTAACCCCCACCCTGGTCAGGCCTGACCCAGATTAAAACTCAGTCCCTTATGAGAACACTTCTTCGCATGCAACTTGAACGGTGGTGCACTTTCAGGAAAGAATATTTGTAATCCAAGGGGTAGTAAATAACAGGGTGGGCCAAGGCAGTCACTAGGCCCAACAAAGTAAAAGGATAATGAAGCGAGCAAGTGCTCGCTCACCACTCTGGACGCGATCCCAGTCCGGGCTTCCACCACTGTGTATCCACACACAGTGTCTCCAACGGCCGGGTCTCCGGTCCAGCTGACGTCAGCAAACTCGAGCAGGAACAAGTGCCACCCAGGCTCCCCAGTGGGGTGGAAGGCTCTTTCGTCGATATGCAAGGCCCAGGCTTCAGGCCTTACACAGCAGCAGATCCGCACAGGGAGTCCTGTTGCTTGCAGCGCGTGTCCAAAGAGGCTGAGCCTCGCCCTCTTCTTATATAGCCCCACCCATGAGTCTCTGCGGCGGCCCAATGCACCCTAGGTGCCAAACGGGGTTCTGGGTAACATAGTCCAGGGGCCTTAAAGGAGACCCCGCTACAAATGTATACAGCAACACTGTTTGTTTGGAGTCATATCCAACAACCCCCTGAACCCCAAAGGCTTATGAGGAACCTCAGATGCAGGGCGGGCTAACATTTACACCTCAGGGTCTAAGACTTGTCATAGTGGAGCAATGTGAACAGGGTGCCAGTCACCAACTCTAACACTCCTAGGAGTGAACTTGGCAGGCATTGGATGAGGAAAAAAAAAATATTTACAGTCTTCACAAATAGATGACCTTCAAGCCAACCCAGCATTCTGTGAAATGAGCTCCTGACTGCAAGACACTAGTTGTTTCAGCTACCAAATCCTTGGGGAGAGGCCACCACACTTTGGTCGAGGACCAAGATACATCCAGCTTGTCAGGTATCCCAATTTCCTCCATGGTGCTTCTATCCTGTAAGAGAAGCTCAGTATATATTGTAACCAGAAGGCTACCACATGCTCATGCAAATTTTTCTGAACAAAGGATCACTGCAGAAGAGGCATTAGCATGCACGCAGAAATGTATTCGCATGCATGCAAAAACGGAATGTGCACATGCACACGCATGCCCAGTACTGGCACTGGCGCCGGTGTACTGCCGAGCATTGCCCCCCAGCGGATTCTGCCCTCTCTGTACTGTGCAGGTGCGGCGCTTTTTCCGAAAATAGCCAAACATGTAGAGCTGAGAGTCAGCTCTAGATGGCGCCTGCGCACACCAAATTGTGCTACACTGCTGACATCCAGGCTCTTTCTTTACCATCCCCGTGGACATGGAGGATGTTAAAAAAAGAGCCAGGAGGCCGAGCGAGCGTAGCGAGCCGTCCGAGCGAAGCGAGGATGTGAGGCCGACTGGCCACTTACATCTAGGTCCACGCAGGCGCCGTGTAGAGCTGACTCTCAGCTCTACACGTTCGGCTATTTTCGGAAGCTCATTGACGTTCGTACTGCGCAAGCGCCGCGCCTGCGCAGTACAGTTGGGGGCAGAATCCGCCGGGGGGACGTTTGTCAGCAGATCACCGGCACAAACAGCCTATTTAAGCTGGGCTATGACATGAATAGATTGCTGAGTGGTCTTTAACTAGTTCCTGTTTATTCTGCACTTTGACCTGCTATACTCACCAACGCCTGCACGACCCGGCTTGCCCCTGACCTGTCTCTGGATTCCTGTCTGCCTGCTGAGAATTCAGCTTGTACTCTGAATCCGCTCCTGTTTTGCACTCCTGTATCTCACTGCCCAGCTGTTGATGACCTTTTGGCTTGTGTCCTGGTTACGCTCCTGCCTGCCACTCAAGCGTTACCATGTTCCAGTTCCTTATTCCTACCTGGAGATCTACAGCCATCTGCTTATCCTACACTGGTCCTTGTACCACTCTGTGTTCTCACACATTCAGTCATCACTACCAGAGGTGTTGAACAAGAGGTGCAAGAGAAGCCTCCTCTCCAGCTTGATCTCCACCAGATACAGGACAGATCCTCTTGCTTAGTCTGTCAGGTGTAAAACCTAGACTTATATCATGGCCCATGGTCCCTCTCCTCTGGCGGGAGGCCTAGAAAGACCTATCAGCCATCTATGTCTCTCCCCAAGCCAGGAGACCCAGGAGGTAGACTGACTTACCAAGGTCGCTACTGAATATTTGTAGCATCTCCCAGTCTATACCACAGGAAAAAAAAACTCCAAGTGGTTGCAAGGGAGAGATACGCATTCATAACTCTCATTGGTTCAAACTCCCACTCTGTTGTAGCAGGCAGAAGCAAACAAATGATTTTAAGACTCATACAATTATTCAGCTGCATAGTTTGATAGCGACATACTTTCAGGGGTTTCAATTATAGAATTATAGTCCTCTAAACGGTGGTGACTTGACAATATGTAGGCAAAAAATTGTATCCCTGACAACACATTGGCCACAAATGGACAATCATATACAGCACACAGGCAACATACAGTCAATCGGTACTATATGTCAGCAAAAAACACTTGATAATATGCAAGCAAAATTTCCTTCCCACTCTATCTGCCTCAAACAAAAATCCCCTCTCATTCCCCCATCTCTCATAGCAAATTATCTTAGCGCAAATATCACATTCCTCACTCCCACGACAAAAATCTCCATCCCCGCTAGCAAAAAGCTCCCCCTTAATGAAACTTTAGCAAAAAATATCAACAGCAGAAAAATTCAGCCTCCATCCTCTCCCGTAGCAAAAGTCTCCCTCCAACACTTCCCATGTCCCACACGCAGAGCGGCACACTTGGCCTGAGTGAGGGGAAGCCTTGCCAGGTTTCGCCCACGGCTCGGTGTCATGTGACATATCAAAGCCAAGGGGAAGCCGAAGGAGCTTTTCTTCGCTCTGTGCCACTCTGCATCTAAGGTCTGCACCATACAAAAATATTGGCTTTGTGTGCCTTCAAAGCTACAGGCTGTGTGAAACATGACCCAAGGTTTTGCAGAGGCCCATAGTTGTATTGTGTGGCAATGGTACACTTTCATAGCACCCAGTGGTTGGCTGTACCCTAGACAGCATCCATATTTTTCTATTTCAGGTGAGTTGAT
Organism: Rana muscosa; assembly: GCA_029206835.1. NCBI lineage: Eukaryota > Metazoa > Chordata > Amphibia > Anura > Ranidae > Rana > Rana muscosa. The sequence goes on along the minus strand of CM055122.1, from coordinate 1,097,112,977 downwards.
TTACTTAAGAATAAAAAATGGTCACCTAATTTAGTGAATAAGGTAAAGCTTTTTTCACATCAATCATCCGATCACGTAAATGCAAGAATTCTGTTATTTTTTAATTATCATAATATTTTCCTTATAATATATTATTTCTCACAGTATTGAGTATTCCAAGCGAAAGTAGTTACTTATTTATTGGCAGAATGAATATTCACTTTGCAGAGTAAATAGTCTCCATTCCTTTAGTATAGCAACCCCAATGGCTGTAAAACCACTGCAGCCCACTTGTAATTTTAAGGCTGGTTATATATGACTCTTTTTTTTTTTTTTTTGGTTCAACCAGTGGGCTGACTAAAAAAAACAAATGGATTCCTCCATCCACATAAACAAGAAGGATGGAGGAATCTTCCCTGTTGAGATTTTATTCTGACAGCAGAGACAGAGTCACGCTGTCAGAGAATGGCAGCCACTGATACCTTGCCACAGGAGTTGAATATTAGATCGACTCCTGTTGAGCGGGGGAGGTCACACATGGATCAAGATTTGTCCGGGCCCTGCTGAACTGGCCAAATTTCAATCCATCCACAACTAGCTTAAAGGGTTTGTAAACCCTCAAGGTTTTTTACCTTAATGCATTCTATGTTCTAAGGTGAAAAACCTCCTGTGATGCAGCAGCCCCCCAGAGCTCCCCTTTTACTTACCTGAACCCGGTCTTTCCAGCGACGGGGACGAGCACTCCAGCGGGGTCCTGATTGGATAGATTGATAGCAGTGAAGCCATTGGCTCCCGCTGCTGTCAATCAAATCCAATGATGCGGGAGGCGGGGGCGGGGACGAGTCCTGCTGTCTGCGTGAATAGACGCAGCAGCAGGACACGAGAGCGCGCCCACATGAGTGCCCCAAGGGAGAGCGGCTCTCCAACGGGGCACTCAAAAAGAGGAGGATCCAGGAGCGCCGCTGAGGGACCCCAGAAGAGGAGTATCGGGGCTCCTCTGTGCAAAACCAACTGCACAGAGGAGGTAAGTATGACATTTTTTTTTTTTTAAACTAGACTTTAGATATCCTTTAAGGTGATTCTAAATTCAAAATAGTTTTTTGCCTTAATGCATTCTCTGCATTAGGGTAAAAAAAAAAAACTCCCTACTACCTATCCTACCCACCCCATCTCTAAACACTTACCTGACTCCTCTCACTGCTCCAGTGCTCTCCCGGCTGCAGCACGGCTCATCTCACTTCCTGGTCCCACAGGAGACAATGAGAGCAGCAGGAGCCATAGGCTTGTCGGGTAGGGTTGCCACCTTTTCTTCAAGCCAAACCCGATCACTTTAGCGGCGCACAGCAATTTTATTTTAAAGGGGGAACACTGTGGACTCTGGTGTAAAGGGGAACTCTGATGTAAAGGAGTTACTGCTCACCAAACCTCCAACTTACATCAGAGTTCCCAGCATTAACCCTTAAATTAGGGTCCCTAAAGCCCCCCTTACATCAGAGTCCACAGGGCACCCCTTAGCTTAGTGTACTCCTTTGCTTGGAGGCAGGAGAGAGAATGGAGACTTTGGTTACAGATATTGGATGGTGAGCTCACTCCCCCGGGGATGGAGGCCCAAGCATCGACACCTTCTATCCACCATCTATCTGAGCTGAGTTGCTGAGCTTCAAACTTCCAGACCACACATCCCTTTCCTGAGGCACAGAACACTGGGGATTGGAGTGTGGGTAGGCAGACAGAGGGGTAAGAGTTGGAAGGGGAGGAGCAGATCAAGCCCTCTTTCCTGTCCGTGTATGGGGGTGTGGCCCCCGTGTGCACACCTGTGCACTTGGCATTTGTGGTACTTGATTACTTGGGGAGCCACAGTCCATTCTGAATATTGTGTCTGAGTTTCAGGTGGTCTGAAACCCGGACACATGATTCAAAACCTGAACTGTCCGGGTGAATCCCGGACAGTTGGCAACCCTATTGTCGGGGCTGAGTGTGTCCATTGACACACACAGCCAAGGTCAGAAATGTGTGTGCACAGTTGCCCCTTTAGCACTCGGCTTGCTATGGGGGCACCTGGAGCAGGAAGGAGAAGATAGCGTCATCGGGGGACCACCAAAAGGGAAACAAGGGGCCACTCTGTGCAATATCATTGCACAGAGCAGATAAGTATAACTTCTTTTTTATTTTAATAAAAAAAAAAAAAAAAAATTTGTATCACTTTAAGAGTGTAGAAATAAGCCTAGAATACTATATGATATTTGTATAACATGCTCAGAAAATACTTGAAAGAGGCAGTAGGCTCCATTCACTAAGCTATAATAATTGCTGTTCACTATAACCACCATTATTTCCATCATCAAGAGCCAATGGAAGCTAAATAAATTAAGTCAAGCAAAATAATGTTTGTTTTGGCAAGCTATAAATGCATTATAGCTTGTTAAATTAAGCCTTGTACGTACGTATTAATACACAAATAAAGTGAACAACTCCCATATCTATCATCAACATAGTATTCTTTTTGTAAGTGATTATACTTTCTACCACATCTTTATTTAAATATTGCTTGATTTAGCAACTTTCTTTTTAATGGCCTGCAGCAGTGGCTTCATTTTTCTAGGTTTCCTTTCTGCCAGTAAAGCATGAGCTCATTGTACACATATCCTACTAAAGAAGTGTAGGTGATTCATCGTGTTGATATTTCTGGCTGTCTGCACTACATTCTGTTTGTTGAAAATAAGTAATCCTTCCATTCTTTTAGAGTTGAGAATAAATCTCATTCAACTGTTGAAATTTTATTTTATTTAATAAGGTAGTCAAATTATGCAAAGACAATACAGTCCGTGTATTATGATTGCACATATTGGCACCATTTTAAAAATGATCCTTTCCTCAGAAAAATGGAGCCAGGTTGTGTCATCCCCTGCTTGCCCCCCTACGCCGCTGTGAGCAGGGACAGAGCCAACTGGAGGAGTGGGCTGTGAGTGTGTTCCTGTGCCCACTCTCCTTTACCCCCCACCACCACCACTATACTGCTAGGCTACCAGATGTGTAAAGTTCAGAGCGGGCTGTGAAGCTTCATGTCTGCCTTTCTTCCCGTCCTTCTTCTGGCCACTGCATTGGGATCACAGTGGCTCTGTGTGGATTCCCTGCTCCCCCTCCCTTTCTGGCAATGGCAGATCAGATCCAGTTAGGGGCAAGTGTGAAGCTGCCACTAAGGATCATGGGATATGTAGTCCTTAAAAGGGCACTGCACAATAAAAGTGAGTGGAGGCTAATGGCTGCAGAGCTAAAGGCCCTCAATTCCCTGCATACAGGGGAGGAGAAATATAGTGTTTTCTCAGGCAAAATTATCAGAGCTCACACAGACCAGCACAAGGAATGAGATAGTACATACCTGTTGCCGGAGTCTGTTCAGGACACCAGGCAGACAGTGTGGGAAAACCAGTGTGAGCAGATCTGTGCTGAGCTTGCCTACACTGAGGACAGAGCTGTAAGGATCCAACGCTGAGCCACAGAGAGAGTTGTTGTTGTGACTTGGAAACCTGTTGCCATGTGCCACCGCATTAGAGAGAACCTAATTTTGAAGACTGAGACTCCTAGGACAACCGATTGCCAAGTGTACTGGACCTGATCTGTTGCATACTGGGAGTGGTGAGTGGATTTAACAAGGTTAAACCCTTGCTGCCCATAGTTATGGCCAGGGATGAGCCAAACACCCCCCTGTTCGGTTCGCACCAGAACCTGCGAACAGACAAAATGTTCGTGTGAACTTTAGAACCCTATTAAATACAATGGACTCGAACGTTCAAAATCTAAAGTGTTAATTATAAAGGCTTATATGCAAGTTATTGTCCTAAAAAGTGTTTGGGGACCCGGGTCCTGCCCCAGGGGACATGTATCAATGCAAAAAGAAGTTTTAAAAACGGCCGTTTTTTCGGGAGCAGTGATTTTAATAATGCTTAAAATGAAAAAATAAAAGTGAAATATTCCTTTAAATTTCGTACCTAGGGTGTGTATAATATGCATATAAAGTGGTGCATGTTTCCCATGCTTAGAACTGTCCCTGCAAAAAATGTCATTTTTGAAAGAAAAAAAGTCATTTAAAACTCACTTGCGGCTATTAATGAATTGTCGGCTCCCAGCAATACATACAAAAGTCATTGATAAAAAAAAAAAAAAAAAAAGCGTGGGGGTTCCCCAGAATTCAATTACCAGGCCCTTCAGGTCTGGAATGGATATTAAGGGGAACCCCGTCGCAAATTTAAAAAAAAATTGATGTGGGGTTCCCCCTAAATATCCATTCCAGGCCCTTCAGATCTGGCATGGATTTTAAGGGGAACTCCACCCCAAATTTAAAAAAAAATGGCGTGGAGTCCCCCTAAAAATCCATACCAGACCCCTTATCAGAGCACGCAACCTGGCCGGCCGCAGGGGAAAAGGGGGGACGAGAGAGCGGCCCCCCCTCCCTCCTGAACCGTACCAGGCCACATGCCCTCAACATGGGGAGGATGTCCCCATGTTGATGGGGACAAGGGCCTCATCCCCACAACCCTTGCCCGGTGGTTGTGGGGGTCTGCGGGCGGGGGGCTTATCGGAATCTGGAAGACCCCTTTAACAAAGGGGACCCCCAGATCCCGCCCCCCCTCCATGTGAATTGGTAAGGGGTACATTGTACCCCTACCATTTCACGAAGAAAGCGTAATTTTTTTTTTTTAAAAACACACAAACACCTTGAAAAAGTCCTTTATTTTAAAAAAAAAACATTCCAGCGGTGAAATCCAGTGTCCCGCGGCGATCCCGATGTCCAGCGCTGTCCTTCATTGGTTGTGCCTGAGCGGACCTGATGGGGAACTCCCTCTCAGTGTTTTAAATGTATAGACCCGCCCCTTCTAAAGTTCCCCATCAGGTCCGCTCAGCGGACCAGATGCGGAACATGAGGTTGCATGCTCGGATAAGGGGTCTGGTATGGATTTTTAGGGGGACTCCACGCCATTTTTTTTTTAATTTGGGGTGGAGTTCCCCTTAAAATCCATGCCAGATCTGAAGGGCCTGGAATGGATATTTGGGGGAACCCCATGTCAATTTTTTTTTAAATTTGCGGCGGGGTTCCCCTTAATATCCATTCCAGACCTGAAGGGCCTGGTAATTGAATTCTGGGGAACCCCCACGCTTTTTTTTTTTTTTTTATCAATGACTTTTGTATGTATTGCTGGGAGCCGACAATTCATTAATAGCCGCGAGTGAGTTTTAAATGACTTTTTTTCTTTCAAAAATGACATTTTTTGCAGGGACAGTTCTAAGCACGGGAAACATGCGCCACTTTACATGCATATCATACACACCCCCCAGGTACGAAATTTAAAGGAATATTTCACTTTTATCTTTTCATTTTAAGCATTATTAAAATCACTGCTCCCGAAAAAACGGCCGTTTTTAAAACTTCTTTTTGCATTGATACATGTCCCCTGGGGCAGGACCCGGGTCCCCAAACACTTTTTAGGACAATAACTTGCATATAAGCCTTTATAATTAGCACTTTCGATTTCTCCCATAGATTTTTTGAATTTGCCGCGAACACCCCAATTTGTTCGCTGTTCGGCGAACGGGCGAACAGGCAATGTTTGAGTCAAACATGAGTTCGACTCGAACTCGAAGCTCATCCCTAGTTATGGCCAACTGACACTGCCCCTTACATTGAACCCTAGAAACCTAGAAAAGTGATATCAGAAAAAGACTAAGTGGTCCATCTAGTCTGCCCCACCCACTTTTTTTTTTACATTTACACATATTTTCGTTTTTTAATTGAGTTTTTGGATTTTTTTGTCTGAGTATAGCTCTGAGTACAGATACCTTTGACTAACTCACTACCTCTGCTTATCTAGCAGCCATCCATTGCGTACAGTCTTAAAGGGACAGCTACATGTGCGCCACCTACAGAAAGGCCCCAACAAAAACTGACCAAAGCAGAGAATTAGGCACCAGGTACTTTCAGACACCTTCAGGGGTACTCCTTAGTGGGGAACACATATGCCCAACCATTATTGGGGCTGTATGCATAGTGTGCACATGAGGACCTTTAATTTATTGAAAACATTGACGCTAAAACTTTAATCCTGTTTTACCTGTTATAACTTTGTTGAACATTACTGTAGGTAAATTTACTGCCAGCTTATAGGTTAGTGCCCATTTACCTAGTATGTTGTCCTTAAATCTGCTAACTTGCTTATTGAATGATGTGTGCATTGTTTAACTGCATTTCCTAAATATAGTACATTCATTTAATCTACCATTAGTCGCTTGGCTTTGCAATTTCTATGCAATACTATAGAGTGGTGGCTTACTAACGCTTAAGTCATCCAGGTGTGAGTGGCCTTCTAAATAAAATCGGGCATGTCAGTGCGGAGTGACCAGCATCGTGGCAGAACCCATCATCTCCAGTGACTCCTGCGTAGGTAAGCCCTACAATTGATATCATAACTTCCAGTACCAAAAACATACCATGAACAATTGCATAATTGTCTGAAGTAGGTAACTATTTGTTATCTAATAGAGGTTCATAGGCTAATCCGCATGTTGTGAAGAGACACAAATAATTGTAACAAATACTCATGTGAGTGACTATTTGTTATTATGTTGTGTGAATGCTTTTACAATGACATTAAAGTGGTTGTAAACCCACTTTGACAACAAACACCTACAGGTAAGCCTAGATTAAGGCTTACCTGTAGGTGTTTGCAATATCTCCTAAACCTACCTGGTTTAGGAGATATTTGTCATTAAGAATGCACCGTTGTCTACGGCACATGCGCGCCGTAGATATCGGCGCAGGCTCACTGAGAGCTTCCATTCATAAATCCGGCAATGACGGATTTGACGGCTCCCGCGCGCATGCTCCAGCCAATCACAGCGCCGGAGCGGCGTAAACATTGCTGCTCCGGCCAATCACAGCGCTGGATCGGCGAAAACAGGAACTAGCGACAAGGGGACATGGTGGCGGCGGTGGACGGGACCGAGGCGTACTTCGGGGGCTTCGATCTCAGGTAAGTGACACATAATGAGCTAGTATGCTGTGCATGCCTTTCTCTTGCAGGTTATTTAAAAAAAAAAAAAACATATACGAGGGTTTACTTCCTCTTTAAAGGAGCACTAAAGCTTTTTTTTTTTGCTTAAAAATAACAAACATGTTATACTTACCTCCACTGTGCAGCTCGTTTTGCACACAGTGGCCCCGATCCTGGTCTTCTGGGGTCCCTCGGCGGCTGTCTTGGCTCCTCCCCGCAAGGACTCCACACCTTAATGCGAGTGAGCTCGCATGGTGTGGAGTGATTGCGGGCGCGCTCCCGTGATACAGCGGCGGCCATAGCTGCCGACTGTATCACTCGGCCCCGCCCCCCGGCGTGCCGCGTCATTGGATGTGATTGACAGCAGCGCCAACCAATGGCTGCGCTGCTTTCAATCCATCCAGTGTAGCCAATCGGCGGCCAGGCTGAAAAACGAAGAGGATGACGGGGACGAGCATGGGACTTTCGAGGGGCCAGGTAAGAAAAACGGGGGCTCGGGGGGGGGGGCGGTATTGTCGAATGTTTTTTCACCTTAATGCATAGGATGCATTAAGGTGAAAAAACATGTAACTTTACTACTCCTTTAAGTCTTCTTCTTCTCTGACGGAAAAACGCAGAGTCTATGCCGGGGCTGCGTCATTTCCTATTGTCGACGTCAGCCCTGACATCCCGCGATGCCAGCAACAGTCTCTGTCTCTGATTCGCTCAACGTTCGTTTCCATAGTAACCGGAAACTAAGACGAGGCTTGGATACTGCAATTGGTGCACATGCGCGAGATTACAGGGAGAAAAATGTAATGCGGGCGGAAGTAAATCAGAATACAGACACGGAAGACCACAGTTGATATGGCAAAGGCTATGACAGAGCAGCAGCGTTTTCAAATATGCAGTTTTTTTACAGTAAGAACGATTTTTGAGCTTACTCTTAGTGCCCATTTTATTCTCAATACATATGTGGATTGTAATATTGATTAAATCGTTTTTTTTTGGACGAGTTTACTACCACTTTAAGTGAGTTTTTACAATAAACTGAGATACATAGATACAATGTAAAAAAGAGGTAACACAGTACAGAAAAAAAAGATGGACACATAGCTGAAGTGCATATGAGGAAGTAAAAATAAAAGAACAGTATTGATTGCACATAGCATATACAGTTTCTCCCAAAAGTGAGTAAACCCCTCACATTCTTGTAAATATTTTATTATATATTTTCATGTGACAACACTGAAAAAAAGACACTTTGCTACACTTTGCTACAATGCAAAGTAGTGAGTGTGCAGCTTGTATAACAGTGGAAATTTGCTGTCCCCTAAAAATAACTCAACACACAGCAATTAATGTCTAAACCGCTGGCAACAAGGTCTCAGGTGTGAATGGGAAGCAGGTGTGTTAAATTTGGTGTTATTGCTCTCACCCTCTCATATTTGTCACTGGAAGTTCAACATGGCACCTCATGACAAAGAACTCTCTGAGGATCTGAAAAAAATAATTGTTGCTCTGCATAAAGATGGCCTAGGCTATAAGTAGATTGGCAAGATCCTGAAACTGAGCTGCAGCACGGTGACCAAGACCACTCAGAACAGGCCTTGCCATGGTTGACCAAAGAAGTTGAGTGCATGTGCTCAGCGTTAAATCCAGAGGTTGTCTTTGGGGAAATAGACGTATAAGTGCCGCCACCATTGTAGCAGAGGTTGAAGGGGTGGGGGGTCAGCCTGTCAGTGCTCAGACCATACGCTGCACATTGCATCAAATTGGTCTGCATGGCTGTCACCCCAGGAAGCCTCATCTAAAGATGATGAACAAAAAAGCCCGAAAACAGTGTGCTGAAGACAAGTAGACTAAGGACATGGATTACTGGAACCATGTCCTGTGGTCTGATGAGACCAAGATAAAATTATTTTATTCAGATGGTGTCAAGCGTGTGTGGCAACAACCAGGCGAGGAGTACAAAGACAAATCTGTCTTGCCTACATTCAAGCATGGTGGTGGGAGCTACAGTTCATTGAGGAAACCACAAATGCCAACATGTACTGATAATGAAGCCAAGCATTATCCCCTTCCATCGGAGACTGGGCCGCAGGGCAGTATTCCAACACGATAACAACCCCAAACACACCACCAAGATGACCACTGCCTTGCTAAAGAAGCTGAGGGTAAAGGTGATGGACTGGCCAAGCATGTCTCCAGACCTAAACCCTATTGAGCATCTGTGGGGCATCCTCAAACGGAAGGTGGAGGCATGCAAGGTCTCCAACATCCACCAGCTGATGTTGTCATGGAGGAGTGGAAGAGGACTTCAGTGGCAACCTGTGAAGCTCTGGTGAACTCCATGCCCAAGAGGGTTAAGGCAGTGCTGGAAAATAATGAAGGACACACAAAATATTGACACTTTGGGCCCAATTTGGACATTTTCACTTATAGGTGTACTCACGTTTGTTGCCAGCGGTTTAGACATTAATGGCTGTGTGTTGAGTTATTTTGAGGGGACAGCAAATTTACACTGTTATACAAGCTGTACACCCACTACTTTACATTGTAGCAAAGTGTCATTTCTTCAGAGTTTTCACATGAAAAGATATAATAAAATATTTACAAAAATGTGAGGGGTGTACTCACTTTTGTGAGATACTGTATGTAGAGTATGATACATCCAACATCCAAGAAAACCAGGGCAAGGGAAAAATAAGAATAATAATCTAGAGCAGTGGTTCTCAACTCCTGTTCTCAGGACCTACTAACAGACCAGATTTTAAGTATTACCCTGGGGAGATGCAGACTAGAATACTGCAATCACAAAGCAGCAAATGATATCACCTGTCATGTATTTCAGTTATCTTGTAAACCTGGCCTGTTAGTGGGTCCTGAGGACAGGAGTTGAGAAACACTGATCTAGAGGGTATTTGTCTAGAAGGCGAGGGGGACAGAGGAAAGGGGAGGGAAAAGAGGAGAGAGAAAGACAGGAGTAGATTGCGTCCATTTAGTTCTAGATGACTGTACATAGTAAATAGAAAAATGCATGAAAATAAAATAAAGAACTGAACAGCATTATACCTTGGGAATCAATCCAGTTTGGCCATGTTTTGGAAGTTTTTTTAGGGCAGTTCCTACTAGCATAAGTAAGATTATAAAGGAGTAGAGTAGAGATAATTTCCAACCGGTAAGAGTGGGTGGGTTTACAGACTTCCAGTGTAGGAGAATTTCTCTTCTAAAATGCGGTATGAAAATTGAAAAGCTTTTGGCATCAGATAGCCTCAAGATTATCCATAATCCCAAAAAGATAGATAAGAGGGTCAATAGCCAACTTCAGATTTCCCACTGCATTAACAGTTTGGACAGCTTCCTTCCAGTAATTCTGGAGCAGGGGACATGTCCAAAACACATGAAAGAATGTGCCTACATCTACTCCACACCTGCAGCATGTGGCCGCCACCATTGCATAGATTGAAGAACTTCAATTGGATGAAGCAATCCTTAGCTGCAATCATATCAGGTAGGAAATGTTGTAAACATTTATCCCAGACCTCTGTAGTTACTGATGGGATGTCAATAGAAAATGTATTATAAAGTGATGTTATATGTGGTATGTCTGTAAAGAGTAAAGCACCATGTAAAGAGTAAAGCAGTTAAGCCAAGTCATCAGCAGTTGTTCAACAAGATCAGATGATAGCATCAGCTGTCTTTGAAATAGCATGTCGTAACTGTAAAAAACAAGAACATAAAATTGGGCAATGTGAGGCGTCCATATCATTGGACCAAAAATCAGGATCTGGGACCATGTGCAGGTGAGAAAGATTTGCATTTCCCCAGAGAGGAGTGTGTGGAGAAAAAAGAGCCCTCAAGGTTAAATTTCAGCCCAGCTTGCTTTCAAACTCGAATGTCTCGTACACACGAACGTTGGCTTTCCCGACGGAATTCCTCTCAAGCCTGCCTTGCATATGTAGCGGGGTCTTCAAAGTTAGTGGGATGCACCTGGGGGTAGAGAGACCCAGGTGTGTAATTATGTCAGGGATTAGACCCCTTTTTCTTATTCGTGGAGGATTGGGTGGTGTAATATTCTCTTTGACCAGTGGGTGTCAGTGTACCTATTGGCTCGAGGTAGAATCACTACCACAGTGCTACCCTTCTTTGTCCCTTCCTGGAGATGGTACGGCTGGGGCGGGGAACCCGCCGTGGTGTCGATGGGAGGAGATAAAAGGGGGAGCGCCCTTGCCACGAGGTGGTCGTCGTCGTCGTCTTTCGGGGGGAGATCATCCCTTCACGCACCCAGGCACCTTAGGCCTGGGTGCGGGCGGTTCAAGGTTCCGGCCTAGGCGCCCAAGGCCTGGCTGGAACGAGGATGGAGTCCATCCCAGGCACCTTCAGCCTGGGGTGAGGTACTATTAAGGAGGCCTGGGACCCGGTGACTCCGACTGGGTCCCGCGAGGGTGAAGTTGCTCCAGGGCGCCCCTTGCGAGGGGACCCGCATCTGAGGTGAGGAGGCTGGGGGGGGTCACCCGTCCGAAGACCCGGTGTAACGTCAACCCGGTGACGGATGGGCCTTCGGTAACTCCCTTGGAGGACATCTTCCCCTGACATGGGCTTCAGTGCAGCGGAGGAGCTTCCATCAAGACTCCTGCAACCCCTGGTCATAGCACAGGGAGTGTAGGGACTAAGAACCTGTACAGTGCCTCGACCTGCTTCCCCATCGTATCGTGCCGTTGCATTTGACTGTATGTGGAGATACGCAATAAACCTGAGTTTGGACTTTGATGGGTGTATGGACTCTGTTGATGGGAGCAAAGGGAGATTCCGGCACGGAAGGACTGACCCTCATAACCAGCACACATTTGGCCCGAGGAAAAGATTGATACTGGCCTTCACCTCACCCACATGCATGGGGAGGACATGGGCCGTAGCGCACCTCACTCTGTCGCTCGACATACCCCTAGCTAAAGAGGTCGGGGTGAGGCCGCTACACGTGGGGGCTCGTGAGTCCGGGATGAAATGTGTGTTAACCCTGAGGTTTGGAACGGCTGTGTTTGAACTTTGCTGCCCGGAGGAGGTCCGAGCAGGTCGGCCATGTGATTGGCCAAAGTGCATCCCTGTGCTCGAAGTCGTGGAAATTTCCCTGAAAAACCGGGAGAGGCCCATGCAGAAAGAGCGGGAAGAGGGAGGAGTCCAGCCGTGTGACGAACTACATGTGGGGACTTTTGCTGCACTGCGCCACGAGGCACCCCATGACTGCGCAATTCGTGGGAGGAGACTGAAGGAAGCCCGCAAAAACGTGCAAGTCGTGGGAGGAGTCTGGCCACGTGTGGAGATACACGTGGAGACTCTGGCGCGAGGTCAGCGCGTGATGGAGCAGTAAGTGGTCGGAGCGAACTCAGGCTCCCCGTGGATGCCGGTACCTTATCCTTTCAAGATGACTGCATTTGCTGCATCCATTACAGACACGGGGATAAGGCTCAGGCCCCGAGGACAGTTGGCTCTGTATTCATGCAGAGACACAGAGGCCCTCGGTGTGATCTGTCCCGGATGCTCGGGACTGGTGGTCCAACTAAAGCCATTCGGGCGATGCGAAGCATGCAAGGAGTTTCTTTTTGAGGTTGAACCACACACGGAAAGGCCCCGGGCCCTACGCCTCAACTGCATCACAGGAACCGCCACTCCGGAGGGAGAGATCAAAGCCTTTGCGGAGTTTCCCGTGCGCGCTGACCAGGGCGAAGTGACTGCCCAACCAGAGACTGAGAGAGAAAAATCCGAGGACACTGCTTCGGTCACTACAGACTCCCTGCTCCCTCCTCCGAAGAGGAAAGTCGGTCTGGTACAGGCATCTTATGGCCGTGGTCGAGCTTCACCCCGCCGCTTGCCTGGCCTGGATGGCGCCGGTAGAGAAGAGAGTCCCGGACATCCCAGTTCTTCAGAAGGTCCAGGTGAGCCAGGGGCTGGGACTGTGGTGTTGGTTGGAGGTGTCGGGGGTTCCCAGTCGGTGGAGCCCGCAGGGGAGGGTAGCCTTCCGTCTACTAGAGACTACCTTCCCGCTGAGATGTATGACACCTCCGACTTAGAGTCATTGTCAGACTGTGGGGATGACGGAGAGATAGACGAACTGTTTCACCGCAAGGGCTGGGACAGACGCCCACTACCTGTGCTGAGTAAACCGCAGGATTCCCCCATGTCCATAGAAGACAGTACGCTCCGGGTGAAGGCCCCGGAGTTCCCGAGGAAATCTAGTCCTCCGACCAACTTTCCGCATTCAACTACCTCACCCGCTCTGATGGAGAGGATGTCGAGTATTCGGTGGAAGTGTTTGACGGGCGCCTGAAGCCCCTGTTTCTGCCGGATTCAAGGTTCTACTTATAGGAAAAGTGAGCTCCTATCTTGTTGCTATTGAAACTTTCTGGAAGAGACATTCCCAGACGCCTAGAACTGTGCCCTACTTTTGTTTTGATTTGGGCTTTTCTTTTACTCACTGGAGATTTGGGAGCTGTTGTTTTTTTTCTCCCTTTTCTTCATGTGCCAAAGGCAGAGACTTTTGGGGTAGAGTTAGAGTAGGAAAGCAGGAAGAATGAAGATCTAACCAAGTGTCATTACCGCAGCGCTGTCACCAGGTGGCAGTGTTGTGCAACGGTTGTTTGAAAATGTTACACATGCATTACTTACTTATTGGAGTGAGTGGGTCTCTCGGCTGACGGACCCACTCATGCCAAGTTAACACAGAGTGTTAGGATGTTGTTTTTTTTTGTTTCCCTTCTGCAGGAGATTCGTCGGTCAAGACTACTGAGTATGGGGTGGTTCTTAGACAGTGACGGGAGGGATTGTATATGTGTACATGACAGATGTTTTATACAAAAAGTTTTAATGTTTTATAGTTCCTTTTCTGTTGAGCAGGTCTTGGCACATACAGTATAAAAAAAAATTTGAGGGATAGCCTCTGGGGCCCACTTCATGTCACCACTCCTTGGGAGACATGGGTGTGCACCCGATGCTGGGGACCAGCGTCAAATCACCAGGGGGAGTGTGTAGCAGGGTCTTCAAAGTTAGTGGGATGCACCTGGGGGTAGAGAGACCCAGGTGTGTAATTATGTCAGGGATTAGACCCCTTTTTCTTATTCGTGGAGGATTGGGTGGTGTAATATTCTCTTTGACCAGTGGGTGTCAGTGTACCTATTGGCTCTAGGTAGAATCACTACCACAGTGCTACCCTTCTTTGTCCCTTCCTGGAGATGGTACGGCTGGGGCGGGGAACCCACCGTGGTGTCGATGGGAGGAGATAAAAGGGGGAGACGCCCTTGCCACGAGGTGGTCGTCGTCGTCGTCTTTCGGGGGAGATCATCCCTTCACGCACCCAGGCACCTTAGGCCTGGGTGCGGGCGGTTCAAGGTTCCGGCCTAGGCGCCCAAGGCCTGGCCGGAACGAGGATGGAGTCCATCCCAGGCACCTTCAGCCTGGGGTGAGGTACTATTAAGGAGGCCTGGGACCCGGTGACTCCGACTGGGTCCCGCGAGGGTGAAGTTGCTCCAGGGCACCCCTTGCGAGGGGACCCGCATCTGAGGTGAGGAGGCTGGGGGGGGGGTCACCCGTCCGAAGACCCGGTGTAGCGTCAACCCGGTGACGGATGGGCCTTCGGTAACTCCCTTGGAGGACATCTTCCCCTGACATGGGCTTCAGTGCAGCGGAGGAGCTTCCATCAAGACTCCTGCAACCCCTGGTCATAGCACAGGGAGTGTAGGGACTAAGAACCTGTACAGTGCCTCGACCTGCTTCCCCATCGTATCGTGCCGTTGCATTTGACTGTATGTGGAGATACGCAATAAACCTGAGTTTGGACTTTGATGGGTGTATGGACTCTGTTGATGGGAGCAAAGGGAGATTCCGGCACGGAAGGACTGACCCTCATAACCAGCACACATTTGGCCCGAGGAAAAGATTGATACTGGCCTTCACCTCACCCACATGCATGGGGAGGACATGGGCCGTAGCGCACCTCACTCTGTCGCTCGACATACCCCTAGCTAAAGAGGTCGGGGTGAGGCCGCTACACATACATACGGTCACACAAAAGTCCGGTGAACTTTTGACTGCCAAGAACGCGGTGACATAAAAAAATACAACGAGCTGACAAAATTAAGTTCTATGCTTCAGAGAATGCGTTGAATTGTTTCCGAGCATGCATGTTTTTTTCCCGTCAGAAAAGCATACAGACAAATGGTTTTCCCGCTAGGATTTTTTCCTGACGGGAAAAAAGAGATCCTGCTCTTTTTTTTCCGGCAGTTTTCCTGTGGGAAAAAGTCTGATGGAGCATACTCACGGTTGGGATTCCCGACGAAAAGCTCTCATCGCAGTGTGTACGAGGCATAAGAGTAGTGTTTATGGGAACCATAACTGCTGGATTAGAGCGGGTGCCTCTAAATGTCAGATTACTAAACTCTGAGTAGGAGCCTAAGAGTGCAGCTTCCAGGGTAACAGCAGCATTGTCGCACAGATGAGCATACCACTACCATACAGTAAGGCGTACCATAGCCCAGTAATATACCCAAAAATTTGGGAGCACCAATCTGTCCTCATTAAGGAGCAGGTACAACATAGATTTTACCAACCTGGGAGTTTTGCCTGCCCAGATGAATGAAATCGTTATCTTGTCAAGCTTATGGAAAAATGCTCTAGGCAGAGGGTACAGGCGTTGGACAGAAAAAATAAAAAAATTTGGGCAAATATATCATTAAAGGGGTTGTAAAGGTTTGTTTTTTATTTTCTAAATAGGTTCCTTTAAACTAGTGCATTGTTGGTTCACTTACCTTTTCCTTAGATTTCCCTTCTAAATATTTTTTTTTCTTTGTTTTCTTTGTCTGAATTTCTCACTTCCTGTTCCTCCTCAGTAAGCTGTTCAGTAAGCTGTTCTGGATGACTCCACACCACTCGGATGATGGTGTGAAGTTTAGTGAGGAGAAACAGGAAGTGAGAAATTCAGACAAAGAAAACAAACATTTAGAAGGTAAATCAAAGGAAAAGGTAAGTGAACCAACAATGCACTAGCTTAAAGGAACCTATTTAGAAAATAAAAAACAAACCTTTACAACCCCTTTAAGGAGATTAACTTGAGCTATCAGACTCAAGGGGAGGGATCTCAATGCAGTGCATTTACAAGCAAACCTTTCAAGTAAGGGATCAAGATTATCAGGGACATAATGGGAGAGGTCATTCTACACCTCAACACCCAAGTACCTATATCTGGAGACTGGCTTTAAAGGCAAATAGGCAGCCAGGGAGGATGCAGAGGGACCAAGGGGGAATATTAGAGATTTCTCCCAGTTAATCTTTATACTTGAAAAGCCCCCAAAGGAGTTAATAGTCATCAATAGGGATGGGCGAACGGTTTGGCCCGAGCATAGGTTCGGGCTGAGCTTTGGTTGATCCGGTGTTCTGGCGAACACCGAACAATATGCTGAGTTTGGGAAAATTCGAAAGCCGCGGAACCTCGTTAAAGTCTATGGGACACTAACATGAAAAATCAAAAATGTTCATTTTAAAGGCTTATATGCAAGTTATTGTCATAAAAAGTGTTTGGGGATCCGGGTCCTGCCCCAGGGGACATGTATCAATGCAAAAAAAGTTTAAAAACACCAGTTTTTTCGGGAGCAGTGATTTTAATAATGCTTAAAGTGAAACAATAAAAGTGAAATATCCCTTTAAATTTTGTACCTGGGGGTGTCTATAGTATGCCTGTAAAGTGGCACATTTTCCCGTGTTTAGAACAGTCCCTGCAGTGAAATGACATTTCTAAAGGAAAAAAAGTAGGGCTGTTACTGATTAAAATTTTCGTGTTCGATTAATCGCTTTTTTTTTAAATCGATTAATCGGCTAATTTTGATTAATTATAACGCACATACAGATCCAACTACTTTTAGCTGATCTCCTTTTGCAGGCTGATTCCCAGTGCAGCTACCAACCACTGGAAAAATGGATAGCAGGATACAAAAAACACACAAAGGCAGCGCTCGATGGGAATAGCATTAAAACTTTTATAGTCTTCATGTAGGTAACAAAATAAATATTGCACTGGAGATAAAAATCGATGTAGCTACATAAACTGTAAAAATGGTGCGAGTAATACCAAACGGTAGCAAAAGCAGTCATAAAAACATGTAGCTAAGTATGATACTGGTATAAAAATGTGTACAACGATACCACTGCTGAATTCAGATGAGGAGGGGTTAACATCAGTCCGTCGGCATGTAGATGTCCCGTGAAGGGAACTATCACAACTCCCAGTGGATGGCTGTAGAATCCCAGGTTGATAAAGGGAAGTGATCAGGGCTTTTTTTCAGGGGGAACTTGGGGGAACTCAGTTCCACCACCTCTGGCTCAGACCCTTTGGTGCCTGCTCACCACAATCACTTGTAAATACAGAAGTCTGGTTTCTGTGTTTACAGGTGACAGCTCTGCACTCTGTGTGTAACCCCCTGAATTCTGCACTCTGTATGTAATGCAATCCTGGTATTTAATGCCCCTTTAAGACCCTTCTACTGTTTGTGAAATCTGAATGGGGTCGTGGTTGAGTTCCTGCACCTATTTTCTGAGAAAAAAAGCTCTGGAAGTGATAGAGGGAAGTGTAACAGCCCTTGCGTGTGGCAGATAGTAAGGTCCCGCCGGCATGCAGATATGAAGGCACAGCAAAAGAGCCCTTCAGATGTACACAGCAAGCCCAGCCGGTGTGCGTGACGTCACCGGATGTCCGACGGAACTCCCTGAAGACCCGGAAGCCGACGGAGAGGTGAGTACCGATCAAAATAATTTTGATCGATCAAAAAAATTAATCGATTAATCGAGGAATTAATAGTTAATTTCCACAGCCCTAAAAAAAAGTAATTTAAAACTGATCGCGGCTGTAATGAATTGTCGGGTCCCTGCAAAATTGCTAATTTTAAAGGCTTATATGCAAGTTATTGTCATAAAAAGTGTTTGGGGACCCGGGTCCTGCCCCATGGGACATGTATCAATGCAAAAAAGTTTTAACAATGGACGTTTTTTCTGGAACAGTGATTTTAATAATGCTTAAAGTGAAACAATGAAAGTGAAATATTCCTTTAAATTTCGTACCTGGGGGGTGTCTATATAGTATACCTTTAAAGTGGAGAATTTTTCCCGTGTTTAGAACAGTCCCTGCAGCCCCTGCAGCAAAATGACATTTCTAAAGGAAAAAAGTAATTTAAAACTGCTCGCAGCTGTAATGAATTGTCGGGTCTCGGCAATACAGATAAAATTAATTGAAAGAAACTGCATTTTGGGTCTGGTATGAATATTAAGGGGAACCCCGAACCAAAATGTAAAAAAAAAATTGCGTGGGGGTCACCCCAAATTCCATACCAGGCCCTTCAGGTCTGGTATGTATATTAACCACTTCCCTACCCAGCCATAGTCAAATGATGTCCACAGATGGGATCTCCCATGCTGGGTGGACGTCATATGACGTCCTGGGCTTTGTAGGGGGATATCTGAATGATGCCTGCAGCTAGAGGCATCATTCAGATATCCTTTTGTTGTGCAGGCGATTCTGTGCACCATAAGAATGATCATAGCAGCGGTTCCGCCACTTAATCGTTCTTATAGGCGGCGGGAGGGGACATCCCCCCTCCCGCCGCCATCCGGTGCTTCTCCGGGCTCTCCCGTGCCATTGGGGGCCCGGAGAATGAATCGTCCGGCGCACGATAGGAAGCATAGAGATGATTGGTGACCAGATGGTCACCAGTCATCTCTATGACCGTCGGAGGCCCGGGTGCGATGTGATGACGTCACGCCCGGGTCCTCAGATGTAAACAAAGCCGCCATTGCGGCTAGTAAACATGAGATCAGTGACAATTTTTTCACAATCTCATGCTTTCCAGCCTGGAGGAGAGATGTGGGGTCTTATTGACCACGCATCTCTCAATAAAGATGACCTGTCACACACATTTCTATTACAAGGGATGTTTACATTCCTTGTAATAGGAATAAAAGTGATCAAAAAAAAAAAAGTAAAATAAGTGTAAAAATAAAAAAAATTAAGTAAAAAAAAATAATAATAATAATAATAAAAAAAAATGAAAACGCCCCTGTCCCCGGTAGCTCGCGATCAGAAGTTCCGCCCACATATTTAAACGCCGTTCAAACCACATATGTGAGGTATCGCCGCGTGCGTTAGAGCACTAGACCGCCTCTGTAATTCTAACCTGGTAACCTGTAAAAAAAATTAAAGCGTCGCCTATGGAGATTTTTAAGTACCGAAGTTTAGCGCCATTCCATGAGTGTGCGCAATTTTAAAGCGTGACATGTTAGGTATCTATTTACTCGGCGTAACATCATCTTTCATATTTTCACAAAAAATTGGGCTAACTTTACTGTTTTGTTATTTTCTAATTCATGAAACCATTTTTTTTCCCAAAAAAAAGGTGTTTGAAAAATTATTGCGCAAATACCGTGCAAGAAAAAAAGTTTCAATGACCGACATTTTATTTCCTAGGGTGTCTGCTAAAAAACATATATAATGTTTGGGGGTTCTGAGTAATTTTCTAGCAAAAGAATGATGATTTGTACATGTAGGAGAGAAGTGCCAGAATAGGCCCGGTATTGAGGTGGTAAAAAAAGCCCGGGGATGAAGTGGTTAAGGGGGACCCTGCGCCAATTAATTAAAAAAAAATGGCCTTGAGGTCCCCCTCAAAATCCCCCTCAAAATCCATACCAGACCCTTCAGGTCTGGTTTATATTTTAAGGGGAACCCCGGGCCAAAATAAAAAAACAAATGGCGTAGGGGTACCCCCAAAAATCCATACCAGACCCTTATCCGAGCACGAAACCTGGCAGGCTGCAGGAAAAGAGGGGGGACGAGAGAGCGCCACCCCCCTCCTGAACCGTATCAGGCCACATGCCCTCAACATGGGGACGATGCTTTGGGGTCTGGACCCAAAGGTCACCATGTCCCCATGTTGGTGGGGACAAGGGCCTCATCCCCACAACCCTTGCCCGGTGGTTGTGGGGGTCTGCGGGCGGGGGGCTTATTGGAATCTGGAAGCCCCCTTTAACAAGGGGACCCCCAGATCCCGCCCCCCTATGTGAATTGGTAACTGGGAATATTGTACCCCTACCATTTCACCCAAAAAAGTGTAAAAAATTTAAAAAAAAACAAGAACCAGCTCGGGACATGTCCTTTATTAAAAAATAAAAAAATAAAAAAGTCCAGCGATGTAATCCATTCTCGACCCGACAATACTGAAAAAAAAAAAAAAGCAGCTACTGATGCCTCCATAGGAGACCCCCGTTGAGTGACGCTACTCCCGGTCTGACAGCTGTTATATAGCTGAGGGCGGGGGACCACCTGTGACGTACGCGGGTGACCCTCCCCTCTGACGCCACTGGGGTTTTCTGCGTCAGATGGGGGCGGGGTCACCCATGTACACCGCGTACGACACGGGTCCGCCCTCAACTATATAAGAGCTGTCAGATCGGGAGTAGCGTCACTCTACGAGAGTCTTCTATGGACACCCCCAGGTACAAAATTTAAAGGAATATTTCACTTTTATTGTTTCACTTTAAGCATTAATAAAATCACTGCTCCTGAAAAAACGGGCATTTTTAAAACTTTTTTTTGCATTGATACATGTCCCATGGGGCAGGACCCGGGTCTCCAAACACTTTTTATGACAATACCTTGCATATAAGCCTTTAAAATTAGCGCTTTTGATTTTTCATGTTCGTGTCCCATAGACTTTAACAGTGTTCGCGCGTTCGGCAAGTTCTGGTGCAAACCGAACCGGGGGGTGTTTGGCCCATCCTTAGTCATCAATGCAGATTGCAAGTGGTATTGCTAAGATATAAAAGGGTGTCATCTCCTCCCAGAGCCCGAACGGCAATACCCAAATAGAGGTATTAGCTTGAATTTGGATCACAAGTGGCTCCAAGGCCAGAGTAAAAAGCCCAGGAGATAGAGAACACCCTTAGCACTTCTGGCCATGGTCATACTGAGTAAGGGCAGATAATTAATGTAGCATTTACTTCCTGCAATCTATCTGCCCTTAGCCTAGGCATTCCGACAAGAGGGCGTGCATAGCTGAGAAAACCCCTTCTCCCTCCTGCCTCTTATAGCATGTAGGGTAAATTTTACAAAAAAAGAATACATTGTACAAAAAAAATCACAGATTCAGTTTGCACATTCAGTACAAATGGTAACAGTGTATGCAGTGGACAGTAAACTATAGCACCCAGAATTCAGCTTGCTGAAGGCAACTAATATTTCTTATTTCTGATTTATGGTTGCTATGGGTTTCTGTACATCATCATTGCTCAATGCTGGCTTATTGATTGACTTCTCTTTGGCAAAAAGCAGAAGTCGGCGAAGGATTATATCCCCAGTGCACCATTCCAAACTACCATAATAGAGCAGACACACAACTGCTAGTAAATACAATAATTATAAAGTTACTTGCAGAAGCCACACTGTCCATCCTATTATCATACAGTTTATTTTACTGTGTTTAACCCTTGCCCTATGACTTAATTATAAAAAATTGTCATTAATGGAAAACTTCTGAATATAAAATACACCTATACTGAAAATGATGCATCTTTATCATATGACACCAATCAAAGATAAATGTAAAATGGAATTAATTAATCTCAGTTCAAATAACTTGAAGGAAAAAAAAAACATTTTGCTGTTCTTCATTTCCAAATGTTAATCGTCCCAGACAGAATTTTTTTGTTTTATCATGGGTCACTTGTGCAGATTATTTAATCAACTTTAACTGTAGTGGTATCAGATAAAAAAAAACGTAAAGTGATATTAAACCCTCAACTTTTAGGTACTTTCAGCAGATGACATAATCACTTACTGAACATGCAGCTTCTTTATCTTTAATCCTTGTTATGTTTCAGGTTAATCTGGTGTCATGATTGCTGCCCTAGGTTTCCTGTTTTGGGGTGGGTCCTTTCTCTTGCCGTGTCGCATGGAGCCAACCTTGCATGCAGGGACTAGAGTTATGTCTCCCTACACTGAGTACATCAATAGAAACACACAGCCCCATGGCCTAGGATGGCAAGGAAATTCTCTGCTTATTCTTCCTCCTACCCTTTCTCTTCACCAATATAAAAGAATGGCTTCAGACTACACTGTCCACTGTTAAAGTGATACTAAAGCTTTGTTTAAAAATAACAAATATGTCATACTTACCTCCACTGTGCAGCTCGTTTTGCACAGAGTGGCCTTGAACATCCTCTTCTGGAGTCCCTCTGCGGCTCCTCCCCGCATTAGATAACCCCCTAGGAGAAGCACTCTCTCAAGGGTGTTACCTTGCGGGCGTGCTCCTGAGTCATTCATTCATCACCCATAGACTGGGGTGTATGACTCGGCCCCGCCCCCTGGCGCCCGCATCCTTGGATTTGATTGACAGCAGCGGGAGCCAATGGCTGCTGCTGCTATCAATCTATCCAATAAAAGCCAGGACTCCATGGGGAGAAGGACGGCGCGTCCCCACCGAGGAGATGAAGGGGCTCAGGTAAGTAAAACGGAGGGGCTGGGGGGCCGGTGACTGCCAGGTGTTTTTTCCCCTTAATGCATAGGATGCATTAAGGTAAAAAGACACGAGCCTTTACAACCCCTTTAACTTTTTCCTGTGAACACCAGAGGTTTAGGAAGTGGTCCTGAGAAAGCAGAGCCAGAAGCATTGAAAGTTGTAAACTGCAAGTGCTGGGGTAAGAATTTTAAAGAATAATTAATTTTATTGTGCCTTATATGTTAACCGCTTCAGCCCCGGAAGATTGCGGTTTTTATTTTTTGCGCTATAAGCAAAAGAACAGCGACAATTTTGAAAAAAAAAAAACACAATATCTTTAACTTTTTAAGAATAATAATTCTTCCTCAGTTTAGGCCGATATGTATTATTCTACATATTTTTGGTAAAAAAAACCCCCGCAAAAACGCAATATTGTATATTGATTGGTTTGCGCAAAAGTTATAGCGTCTACAAAATAGGGGATATATTTATGGCATTTTTATTATTATTTTTTTTTTTTACTATTAATGGCGGCGATCTGCGATTTTTATCAGTGGACAAATTGGACACTTTTGACACGTGTTTGTAACCATTGACAATTATACAGCGATCAGTGCTATAAAAATGCACTGATTACTGTAAAATTGTCACTGGCAGGGAAGGGGTTAACACTAGGGGTGATCAAGGGGTTAACTGTGTTCCCTCTCTGTGTTCTAACTGTAGGGGGGTGGGACTTGCTAGGGGAAGAGAGAGATCGATGTTCATACTTTGTATGAACACACAATCAGTCTCTTTTCCCCTCAGAAAACCAGGATCTGTGTGTTTACACACAGAGTACCCGGTTCTCACTGTTTCACAAGCGATCGCGGGTGCCCGGCGGTCATCACGCCCGCCGGGCACTCGCATTGGCTCCGGGGGCGAGCAGCAGGCGCGCGCCCCTAGTGGCCACAGGGTGAAGCGACATAACATAATGTAGTTTCGCTCAGCCGTGCCATGCTGCCGCAGTACAACTGTGGCGGCTGGGCGGCAAGTGGTTAAGGTAAAAGACTCTGAGAGTTTAATGTTATCTTAAAGAGTATTTATATCCCAAACTTTTCTCCTCACCATTTTAATAGGAATTTTATTATTTTTTAGGTTGTCAATAAAAATGTGCTCTGTCCGTAAATTTCCTATGTTTTGTCAATAAAAAATGTAATGGAAGGTTGGCAACCCTGATTTGGGGCAGAACTTTATTATGCATGTATAGCTTTCATTTAGGACCCAAGGGGCTTCACAAGGATACATGGATTGATATGACTAGGACCAGTGAATCAGTGATCAATGCAAATTCCCTGATTCACTGATTCTGGTCGTGTCTGACTTTTCACACAGTAAGCAATCATACTCTGTTGACTGTGCCATTTCTGAGTCCCTAAACCATTTCACTGTACCTAAAGCTGAATTCCTGGAATTCAGCCTTTTTCTGAAATGTACTGGCTTAATATGGGTTAAAGGGGAAGTAAACCCAAAGATTTAATAGTTTCAAAAAAACAGTTACATTCCCGGCATGCCGGAAATGCTAGCTGACACATTGGTTGTGCTCTCAACCAAACTGTCACACCATCCAATGGCTGGTGTCATAACTGATCACATCATGGCAGTTGAAGATTAAACAGAGGCCAAGATGGCAGCTTCCTTGGCTGAAAATGATAGGAGGGTTTACTTCCACTTTAAGTCCAACAAGATGCATGTTGTCTCCTGGGCTTAGCTCTTTAATTTTAACTTAAGTTTTACTGAGCACTGGCAGTACCGCTATTACTAATCTCCTGGTGCTTTGACAAGAGAGATGCTGCAATTGGGCAAGAGGAGGGGAGGAAGGGAAGAGTGGGAAAAATGGCTGTATACGATTTTGCAGTTGCAGAAGCTGAGACTAGAAGGTCCAGCATTGGAGTGCCAGTAGTATAGCTCCAGCTATTCTCGTGGTGCTCAGTAAAAAAGTAAATCCTAAATGAAAGATATAAGTCCACAAGGTGCCATGAACCTTGTTAGACCTAACCTATAGTAATCCAACGCCTTTTAGTGTAGCGGCCTCCTCACTCCCTTCTCTTTCTTCAGCTCGTCTGTCTCTTGTCTAGCTGTATCTTTTAGAGGGGAAGGGAGCAGGGACACTACGCCAGGCCTTTATCACAGGTGTCAGTGTGATACAAGCAAAGTTCTTTTACCTTCGGGTCAGTGCTGTGCACCTGGAGCCTCCACCGAGAGTTACCTTGAACAATGTCTGTCAGGAAATGAGCCCCACACCATTAAAGTTCAACACTCCTTTATTCTTCCCGAACGAACACAATCAGTTGAACTCCCTTAGTAGAAACAGAACAGAAAAGGAGGTGTGGATGCGAATAGGCCCAGACACAATGTGTTCTCCATTTTCCTTCCTGAAAGTGGGTTGCGGTCTCCGAACGAGGGGGGGTTTCCTTCCAAGCGGTCTCCGGTGAGAGACTCACCCGTCACTGGCAATCTGCTGCACCAGGTCTTCGAATGAGGAGCTCCCCCTGGTCCATTACGCTTCCCAGATTCGGGTACCCACTCCCGGGGTTCCCTAGGATCTCCTTCCCTCGCGGAACTCAGTGTTGGGCACTGAGCTCTGGACCTCCATCTGAGTACCTCACCCCAGGCTATAGGTGCCTGGGATGGAACACGACCTCCGACTGTCCTCTAGGCCTAGGCCCGCCTAGAGAACCAACACGAACCACCGTCCACAGGCTGAAGGTGCCCTGGACTCCGACCCCGTGACAAAGACGGCCGGCCCCTTTATACCCTCTCCCAGCAAGCACGGCGTGTTCCCCGCCCCACCATACCGCTGCCGAGGGAGGACAAAAAGGATGCACAACACACAGCAATGATTCAACCCCAGCCCAGGGTGACAGCGCCACCCGCTGGGCTGCAGGGAATTACACATCACCAATGTCTCTGTCAAGTTCAAATTTACACCCGGGAAAGTACATACCCGCTACACTCTCCCCCTGGTGGTTTGACACTGGTCCCCAGTGTCTGGAGTAAATCATGCCCTCAACGGCTGACATAATCCAATCCAGAAACCGACTAACAATTGTACAAAAATATAAAACTTTAGAAAATTCTCCAACTAAAACATTGTGTCTGAGCCCTGTAAAGAAAAGGGAATAAAGACAAAAGAGAAACAATAGCATTGACTCATAACTTTGAATCACATATTCACATTTGACTCCCCCCCCCCCATCCTGACTAAGACCCACCCCATCCTCAGTGGACTTGATGGGATGCTCTCCTGCAGAGGGAAAAGAAAGGATTAACACATATAACCCTGACACCTGTATTCGTGTAATGGAAAATAAACTTCTCCGGAAAGAAATCCCTTTTCTCCAAGAGTGAGTGCATGAAAAGTGTCTTAACGTTGCGCAACACTGCCACCTAGTGACAGCACCGCGGTAACTGCACTCGTGAAACTTTCCTCTTCTCCTTGGCCCTATCTACCCAGAGTCTATGATCTCTTGCAGAAAAGTGAAAAAAATAACAGGAACAGTCCTTCATTTCTTTAAGGCACAAAAGCAACGGGCCCCAGAAAGTTCAGCAGCATGATAAGAACGGAGTCTCTTTTCTCCTACAGGTAAAACCGGGGATGCGGCAGAACAAGTGGCTTCAAGTGCTGATCCATTGTTTCCAGATGATACTCCACATCTTCTCCTTCTTTGCGCCGGATCAACACTTTATCTGCATGGATGTGTCGTCCCAACATCCATTCTGCCTTGCAGTCTTTAAACGTTGAGAGGCTTTTGGAGAGCATGCCAGGTACCTGCGGGCGTGGTGAACCTGAAGGTGGGTCCACACAAAGTCATTGTACCAGCGCTCTCGGCATATTTCCACCTCATACAGCAGTTACTTCGACAAGTACGGATATTCCCATCCGTAGTCTGCAGCAACCTTCTGGCCAAATAGCCGTTGTAATCTCGCCAAAGGAGGCATGGTAGCTTTGTCCCCTTCACCAGGCAAAACTATCGAGTCCGGGTGGCGAGGGACCTTGATCACATCTGATTTGGGCATTGGTGCCCGCAGCAACAGTCTCTTTTCCCCGGTCTTCGGTACAGATGGCACCGGGGATGTAGAAGCAGACTGGGGATGGGACCTCTCTTCAGGCGCTGGTGCCTACACCCGGGGTGTACTTTCCCCTGTAGACATGGGTGGATCCCTGGTCCTCCGGAATGAAGCGAGAGGTACTTTGTCCCAGCCTTTCTCTGCAAACAGTTAGTCTATAGCAACGTCGTCTCCCATGTCCGAGAGCGACTCTAGGTCAGAGGTGTCACACTCCTCCGCAGGCAGGTATCCTGTAGTGGAGACCGAGCTTTCACCTCTTCCCACACACCAAATCTCTCCGCCAGGCTTACCTCGGCCTTTACTTGAAGCGGGATGTCCGGAACTCTTGTCAACGGATCCATCCTGGCCGGGCGTAAGCGGGCGAGATGGTCGACCACAACCGCTGGTCGGGGCTACCATGCCGGTCTTTCTCTTCGGTGGTGGACGCTGCGAGATCGTGGTGACCGAGTCAGCATCCTCGGATTTCTCCCATTGAAGCTTTACGACCTCCTCCGCGGTCGCTGCAGTGTGCGCAGGGATGGCTGTCACAGCAGTGATTCCTCCTCTCTGAGTGGTGTTGCCCGCAGAACGGCCGGGGTAGATGGTTCTTGGCTTCTCAACCGCCGGATCCACTTCGAACAGGAACTCCCCACAGGCCTCACATCGCCCGAATGGCTTTAGCTGGCACACCAGTCCCGAACAGCCGGGACAAATCACACCCAGGGCCTCAACGTCCATGCACGAATACAGGGCGAATCGACCCCTTGGCTTTAGCCGGATCCCCGTATTTGTTACCGGAGCAGCAGCAGTCAATGTCGTGGTAGAAGGGTGAACTGGAATCCACAACGTATGTCCGAACATGGCGACCTGTTGCTGATCCATCGCACACTGCAAAGTTTTTGCGCCAATGTCCCACGTGTAGTCCTTCACACGTATTGGACTCCTTCCCGTTGCTCCAGTTTGCGGGCTTTTCTTCTTTTCTGTGTCTGAGTCACGCCCACGAACTAAGCGATGTGCCTGGTGGCGCAGTGCAATAGAAGCCCCCACGTGTAGTACTTCACACTGCTGAACTTCCCCCTCTTTCCACTCTTCTGCGCGGGCCTTTCCCTTCATTGGGTCATGTCCACGACTTCGAGCAGGGATGCACTTCGGCCAATGAAGGCCTGCCTATTCGCGTAACTCTTCCAACAGACATGTTCAATACTGTGGTGCACAAACACTATACTGGACCCGAGCCCCCATGTGTAGCGGCCTCCTCACTCCCCTCTCTTTCTTCAGCTCCTCTGTCTCTTGTCCAGGGGTATCTTTTAGAGGGGAAGGGAGCGGAGACACTACGCCAGGCCTTTATCATAGGTGTCAGTGTGATACAAGCAAAGTTTTTTTACCTTCGGGTCAGTGCTGTGCACCTGAAGCCTCCACCGAGAGTTACCTTGAACAATGTCTGTCAGGAAATGACCCCCACACCATTAAAGTTCAACACTCCTTTATTCTTCTCGAACGAACACAATCAGTTGAACTCCCTTAGTAGAAACAGAACAGAAAAGGAGGTGTGGATGCGAATAGGCCCAGACACAATGTGTTCTCCACTTTCCTTCCTGAAAGTGGGTTGCGGTCTCCGAACGAGGGGGGGATTTCCTTCCAAGCGGTCTCCGGTGAGAGACTCACCCGTCACTCGCAATCTGCTGCACCAGGTCTTTGAATGAGGAGCTCCCCCCGGTCCATTACGCTTCCCGGATTTGGGTACCCACTCCCGGGGTTCCCTAGGATCTCCTTCCCTCGCGGAACTCAGTGTTGGGCACTGAGCTCCGGACCTCCATCTGAGTACCTCACCCCAGGCTAAAGGTGCCTGGGATGGAACACGACCTCCGACTGTCCTCTAGGCCTAGGCCCGCCTAGAGAACCAACACGAACCACTGTTCACAGGCTGAAGGTGCCCTGGACTCCGACCCCGTGACAAAGACGACCGGCCCCTTTATACCCTCTCCCAGCAAGCACGGTGGGTTTCCCGCCCCACCATACCGCTGCCGAGGGAGGACAAAAAGGAGGCACAACACACAGCAATGATTCAACCCCAGCCCAGTGCGACAGCGCCACCCGCTGGGCTGCAGGGAATTACACATCACCAATGTCTCTGTCAAGTTCAAATTTACACCGGGGAAAGTACATACCCGCTACATTAGAAATGTGTCTGAGTTCAGCTTCAAGCCCCCAGCAAGAAGATCTATGGGCCCCTGCAACGAGTTGGCTGTTTGTTGTCCTTTCTGTGGTCATTTCCAGTCACTGGTGAGACAGAAAGCAAGGGTCAACCTATGCTGCTCCAAAAGCTAACTATATCTGAATGATGTCAGCTTGAGAATTTCTTCTATTTAGTTCCCAAACCAAATCGTTTTTGTTTTCATGAAAAGTCCTTAAATTCCTAAAAAAACCAAGCACTGAAAAAAATTGGGGGGGGGGTGGGGTTGGCACATCAGAGTCCCTGAACTACATTGGCTGTCCTTTACCTCAGGTAAAGCTGTTTTGGACTCTTTGATTTAAGGACCCAGCTTGTTGCATTTCATACTTTTTGGATGTTCAGTCTGTTCCCCAGGTAGGGGCACCCTGATTTATGAGAGCAGTCTCACCAGAGCAAGTGAGCTCCACAGAATAGACTGACTTGAATAAGGGGATATGGGGGTCCACTGTCTTCCCAACACACTTTCTAAACTAGTCTACACAAATAAATTAACATCTGGCAGGGGTTTAATCTTTCCCCTATCTATCTAAAAAAAATATTCAGAAATGAAATATTGTTAGTTGTCAGGGTTATATAATCCAGAGGGAGATTACTTCATGGTCCATATACACTTTCTATTGATATAATAGTACAAATAGATGACATCAAAACAAAAAACCTCAAACGAAGCACGATATGCTTTTTGCACAATACGACATCACTGATTGGGTATGCAGTTCCAACCAACATACTGTATAACCAAGGAAAGGTAACCCAGTTCATGTTCAGTTCTGTCTAATGGCCTCCGGGGGATTTTTTTCAAACAGTAAGAAAAATAAATGTGAGTTTTTCACATATTGTACTGTACATTTAACTTTCTTATTGGCTACTGTTGCATGCACATAGATGTATTACATTACTGCCAATTAAATGTTAGCTTCCTGCCTGCTGTGTAAATGTTCCTGGGCTTGACCGCTGCAGACACAACCAAAACCGAGCAATGTTCCAAAGGAAAGAACACAGAGTTCTAATTTTGGTAACATCCAGGCCATTTCATTCCATTTCATTGACAAATTATTTAACAAAATGGTCTGCGGTTTATTTTCTTAGAGAAAACTACTGGAATAAGGAATGAAATTATGCAATTGCTGTGATACATTATTTTTTCCAATACATGGCAGCTACTATCTATGCAAAAAATGATAATAAAATGACTAGTAATTTTGCTTTGGACAGTAAATAAATACAGTATGTACAGTATATGATGGATGAGACACTCACAGGACTTGATACTAGGAACTTTTTGGTGGGCCGAACCCTACCTATATCAAGACAGCCAGCAATGGTAATGCTCAGTAAATATCCTAACACTAAAGCCCCTTACACATAGGTCGAATGCTGCACATCATCGACCAGTTCAATAAAAAGTGTCCGGCATTCGGTCCGTGTGTATGCCAGCCGGTCCAACAGAAGCTGGCCATTTGTGTGGCATTTGTCAGACGAGCATGCTAGAAAGCCAGCAGCTGACCAGCTCCCGATCAGCGCTCTCTTTTTTTTTTTATAAATTCTTTATTTTTCTTACGTTTCTCAACAATGCTTCAAATAAGCATACATATTCTTAATTCCACAGTTATATTACATTTCATTAATTAGTGAGTTTGAAGATGCTTAAAGTGGCCCTTCCTGCATGAGCAGCGCTCAGCGCCTAGGATAAACGCAATTGATGATATGACCAGAGTAATATAAGACTGAATGTCTATCTGATTAGGAATGGGGATCCCAATCGCAACGAACAGCTGCTGAAGATGTGTAGATAATGTTAAAAAACAATATTTAGAGGAGCACCCAAAGGTTACTATAAATAATGTAAAACAATAAAATGGAGCCAAGGAGAGACACAACTTCAGTCAGTGAGAGAGCCGAGAGCCGTGCTGCTGTATACAAACAAAGCTGGATATCGGTGGAAGGAGTAAAAGAAAGGAAAGAAGTGATCCTAGTGACAGTGAAAAGGCTCGTTTATATCTACCTTTTGGTGAGTGCATCCCCAAAGGGGGACTTCTCTACCTTATATGTGATACATGACGGATGAACTTTGAACTGTATTAATCACACTGGGATAAAGATCACACTCTCCCTCTACTCATCTGTTCCTCTGTGTGCATATAACACACAAAAAAGCTTGTCATTTATGACAAGAGCGCTGCTACACTATTTATGGACATTTACTGAGTTTATATATTTTTAGTGTTTTACGGTATTAATTGTCTACAATTTTATTGTGCATGATTTTATTGTTTTACATTATTTATAGTAACCTTTGGGTGCTCCTCTAAATATTGTTTTTTAACACATTTCATTAATTGTATGCATTCTATTACAACTTAACTTCTTATAGACTCCTCTTTTCCATCCTTTTTTCCCACCCAACCTGCCCAAGAGAAGAAAAAAAAAGGGTAATCCCCAGCTCTTGGCTATACCCCGGTCCCCTCCCCCCTGCCACCGACCGCCGCATTCCATCACACATCTACACTTATCCTTTCCCTATACATCATAGTTACATAGTTACATAGTTACATATTTAGTCAGGTTGAAAAAAGACACAAGTCCATCCAGTTCAACCATAAAAATATATATATATATATATATATATATATATATATATATCGTACAATCCCATTTACCCAATTCTATACCCACAGTTGATCCAGAGGAAGGCAAAAAACCCCAGCAGAGCATGATCCAATTTGCTACAGCAGGGGAAAAAATTCCTTCCTGATCCCCCGAGAGGCAATCGGATATTCCCCGGATCAACTTTACCTATAAATGTCAGTACCCAGTTATATTATGTACATTTAAGAAAGAATCCAGGCCCTTCTTAAAGCAATCTACTGAGCTGGCCAGAACCACCTCTGCAGGGAGTCTATTCCACATTTTCACAGCTCTTACTGTGAAGCAACCTTTCCATATTTGGAGGTGAAATCTCTTTTCCTCTAGACGCAAAGAGTGCCCCCTTGTCCTTTGTGTTGACCGTAAAGTGAATAATTCAACACCAAGTTCACTATATGGACCCCTTATATATTTGTACATGTTGATCATATCCCCCCTTAATCTCCTCTTCTCAAGAGTGAATAAATTCAGTTCCTCTAATCTTTCCTCATAGCTGAGCTCCTCCATGCCTCTTATCAGTTTGGTTGCCCTTCTCTGCACTTTCTCCAGTTCCCCAATATCCTTTTTGAGAACTGGGGCCCAAAACGGAACTGCATATTCCAGATGAGGTCTTACTAATGATTTGAACAGGGGCAAAATGATATCTCTCTCTCTGGAGACCATACCTCTCTTAATACAAGAAAGGACTTTGCTCGCTTTGGAAACCGCAGCTTGGCATTGCATGCCATTATTGAGCTTATGATCTACCAAAACCCCCAGATCCTTCTCCACTACGGATCCCCCCAGTTTTACTCCCCCTAGTATGTATGATGCATTCATATTCTTAGCCCCCAAGTGCATAACTTTACATTTATCAACATTAAACCTCATCTGCCACATAGTCGCCCAATTAGACAGAGCATTGAGGTCGGCTTGTAAATTGGCGACATCCTGTAAGGACGTTATTCCACTGCATAGCTTGGTGTCATCTGCAAAGACAGAAATGTTACTTTTGAGCTCAGACCCAATATCATTTATAAACATTTTAAAAAAGTAAGGGTCCCAGCACTGAACCTTGGGGTACACCACTGATAACCTTGGACCATTCAGAGTAAGAAACATTAACCACTACTCTCTGAATTCTGTCTTTTAGCCAGTTTTCTATTCATTTACAAACTGATATTTCCAATCCTGTAGACTTTACCTTGCACATGAGCCGTGGGTGGGGAACTGTATCGAACGCTTTTGCAAATCCAAGTATACCACGTCCACAGCCATGTAGGGGGTCCATGTCTTACGATACCTCCCATCTTGATCTTTCATTGACAGAGTGAGATTCTCTATTTGTTGAATTTCTGCAATTCTTGCAAATTATTGCGCTCTTGATA
The DNA here is from genome assembly GCA_029206835.1 of Rana muscosa. Taxonomy (NCBI): domain Eukaryota; kingdom Metazoa; phylum Chordata; class Amphibia; order Anura; family Ranidae; genus Rana; species Rana muscosa. The sequence continues at coordinate 1,097,080,114 of CM055122.1, read as the reverse complement.
GGGGACTTTCACTTTTCCACAGGACAGGAATACACACCCTCGCTGTCACCAACAGATGTCTCAGTAGGGATTTTTTATATTTTTCCTCTGAAATGGGGATATCAAATAATAGGAATGCCGCCGGATTATCTCCTAACCGCATTCCCACTACTACTTCAATTGTTTCAGCTACCATTCTCCAAAATTCTTGAATTTTCTCACATTCCCAGAAAATATGCAATATGGTTCCCTCAACCTCCTTACATATCCAGCATAGTTCTGAAATTTGGGGATATATCCGATGTAATTTCATTGGGGTTCTGTACCATCTAGTGAGGATTTTATATCCCCCTTCCTGGTATCTGCTCGCCACTGATGCTTTTTGATTATATGTCAAGATCCTGTTTCTCTATTCCTGTGAGAATATCACACCCAGATCTCTCTCCCATTCCCGTAGGAAAGTGAGTTCCTGTGGTGCCTCCATCTCAGTTAGTTTAGCATAGAAGTATGATAGTGATGTTTTAATGATTCCCCTTTCAAACATAGTTCTTCAAACCCGTTGGTTGTCTAACTTCCGCATATATACGTGACTTAGTTCTAATAAATGCGTCTAGTTGCATCTTTCTTAAAAAATCTAAATCTGGTGTTATCTCTTGGTCTATTTCATTTTTGGTCATTAGATAATTGTTTTTGGAGAAATGGATAATTCTACTGATCCCTCTTTGACGTATTGCTCTAAATCTAAAGTCTTTGAGGCCTGGCTGAAATGCCGGTGTTCCTAATATCAGGGTCATCGGGCTAGGATATTTTGACATATTTGTTTTTTTAAATACCTTTTTGGTTGCTAATAGAGTAGCACCTATTGTTGGGTGTTTTCTTACTTCTCTTGGTATCTCTACTTCTGGTATCCATACCAGGCCATCTAAGGGTATATCTATCGTTGCTTGCTCCAATTGTATCCACGGTTTCCCCCCGTCCTATCTCGCACCACTCCACAGTTCTGCCTAAATGGGAAGCTTCTTGGTATCTCACTGGGTCTGGTATCCCGATCCCTCCCTTTTCTTTCGGAAGTGTTAATATAGTTCTACGAATTCTAGGTTTCCCCGCTCATATGAATCTTAAGAACCTCGATCTCAAGTCCCTCAAAAAGCTTGGGGGGATCTTGATTGGCAGCGTTTGTATAAGATATAAGAGTCTCGGCATCACATTCATCTTTATGATGTTTGTCCTACCAAACCAAGTGAAAATTTCCTTATCCCATCTCAAGAAATCCTTTTTGATCTGTCTCGCCATTGGAGTATAATTAAACTCGAATAGCTTAGTCAGATTTTTAGATATTTTTGTCCCAAGATAACCTATGTGGGATTCAGTCCATCTGAAATCAAATTGCGTGGATATCTGCTGAAAAAGATGCGTATTTATCTCAACCCCCATTGCCTCTGACTTCCCGTAATTTACTTTAAAATTAGAAATTTCTCCGTATTCACGCAATTCAGCTAGCAATGATGGAAGAGATATACCTGGGGATGTTACAAAAAAATCAAATCATCCGCGTACACTGTGAGTTTCTGTTCTTCCTCTTTTATAGGTATACCCTTAATGTTTTGATTTACCCGTATTTTCCTCAAAAACGGTTCTATTGTCAAAATAAAAATAATGGGTGAGAGCAGGCATCCCTGTCGTGTTCCGTTGGATAGAGAATGGCTCCGATATTCTTTCCTCTACCTTTACCCTAGCTCTAGGATTCGAGTATAGTTCACTGAACCAGCTCATCATCCCAACTCCTAGGCCTATATGTTGCAAAATTGCTTTCAGAAACATCCAATCTACCCTATCAAATGCTTTTTCAGCATCCGTGGAAACTAACACCATTGATCTCTGCTGTTTTTGAGCTAAATAAATTTCACCACTCGCTGCGTGTTTTCTCTTCCTTCCCTCCCTGGTATAAACCCTACTTGATCTGGACGTATTAGTCCCGAAATGTGATCTATTAATCTCATTGCAAGAATTTGTGTGACTATTTTAATGATCAGCGCTCTCTGAGAGAGGCCCGTCCCCTTGTCAGAACACAACAGCTCAGCGGGGGGAGATCGCTGTACTAACGTCAAATTATTATTACAGCGACTCCGACCGGAGCTGACAGTTTTTTTCCGTTCAACCCAAAGTCATACTGTGTACCAGGCTTAACACTTTTATATCCCCTGCCCTACATGTAATATTACCACCCACAGTGAAAAAAAAAAATAGCTTGTTAGTTGTGAAAACCACTATCAACATCAGCAAAAATACTTACAGTAAAAGGTCAAACATGTACTCAACAGCTAAAAATATACCAAACAAAGGCAAGTAATGTTTAAAATGAACCACTGATGATTTACAGAAGAGCATACAAAAGAATATATAACAATGTATTGTAATACTAAAAGGGAAAAGATCCTGAACATACCGCTATCAATGAAATAAATCCAAACCCACCCCCAGATCAACACTGTCCATCACTTGTGGGCAGCCCGCAGGTTACATTCTAACACCTCTGTTTTCAGGAGTACCAATCCGGCAGGAAGTACTAAGGCATCTGGCACATGTGCAGTGAACTAAGTATGTAAACCAGCATGTGACAATGTATTGTTGCTGTGGTGAATGCTGTCAGTTACAGCAAGAACATTGCTGTGGCCGAATAAATAACCCAATCGACAGGTTTCTTATAAATAAAAAAAGGGCAGAGAGACAAATAGTAAAAATACAAAATTGCCTGTAAATATAGTACATGTAGTCATTAGTCAACCAGACCAATACATTTAGGAAAACTATAAGCAATTAGTTTTTATTTAAAGTTGCCATAAATCAAGTAAGGCTGATAGTCAGGGCTGCAGCCACTGTGCCCATCAAATGCTGCCACTGTGCCATTGAATGCCACCACTTTGACCCCCCGCCTACTCGCCATCAGCCCGGCACTTACCATGTCTCAGTGGGGCAGCGGATGACAGCAGAGAGCAGTGTCCTCCATGCATCTCCTCCCGTCCTCTCCACCTGATAGGCGTCCAATCACAGCGCCTGTTGTTTCAGCCAATTAGGTGACGGGTAACAGACCTGAGCACCTGAATGCTGGCCATATTTTTCCAAAACTTCCTGGATTTACTGCTTGCTTTGCAGCTTCTCCTCTGCTTTTTACATATCCCATGGTACCTTGCAAGCAGTGAATCCAGTGATTCCTGTACTCACATTGCCTCCTAAAACTGCTTTTCTTAGCACTCTTAGTACCTCTGTAGTTCAGGAGGCATCATCCTGTGGGCAGAATGCAGCAGGATTACAACAACAGCTCTGTGCAGTCCTGAATACACAGGCCCCCCACACATAACAACAGCAATGGCAGCAGTCTGCAGCAGCAGGATCCCAGCTGTAGCAATACAATGCTATCTGTAACAGCAGCCTTGAGCCTATTACCAGACTCCCAAACACTCACATTTTACTTGACCAGCCACCTACCCAACCCTCTCCCTAAGCTCTTACAGCAGCTTAACAGCGTCCCTTGAGCACACACAACTGCTTTCATTGGCACACAGCACTCCCCCAGATCCCCCACATGGGTCTTGCAGCTCTCCTCTGCTGGCCCACTCTGCCCATGGGTCCCTGAAGACTATCCTGTACCCCATGTGGGTCTCTGCACTTCTGTTGGGCTGTGGGTGGGACTAAAACCCACGCAACAATCACAACCATCTTCGTCATGGCAACTGATAGGATGTCCTCTGGCCCCAGGGTTGCCAGGGTTATCATCCAGGATAAGGAACTGGTGTAGATGAATGGAATCCCTTGTCACTTTATTTACAAACATATATAGGTAGCCAAGAGCATTTTAAAAACAGAGTTTTATTTTCCTTGTAAATGTCGGTTTTGCTGTAGTAGGTTGTATAACTTGTACAGATGTACCACTTCACAGGAAGGATTAGAGCATCCCCTGGGTATGCTGTTTAAATACATTTTGCTTTTTTATAATGTCACTTAGTCAGGAAATTAGATACCCAATTTTTGCCCATTGAAAGCATTGAAGTTGCTCCTTGGATTTTGTGCCAATCTATGTGGCTAGACTCACATATGTGAAAATCTTACATATGTGGTATATCCATACTCAGGAGAAGTAGCAGAATGTGTTTTGTGGTATAATTCTAATTATGTATGTGCTGTGAGTGAGAAATATCTTATTAATTGACAGCTGTGTGTAAAAAAAGTAATACATTTTGATTTTTCTTTCTTCATTTTCCAAAAACGTATCTAACTAAAAATGTTGGAGGTTCTACTTTGCAAAATGTGGTCATTTTGTGGGTGGTTTCACTGCCATGACACTTCGGGGCCTCAAGAAATGTTATCAGTAGTTCAAAAATCAAAATGTATGCCCTTTAAAAGCCTAAAGGTATGCCTTAGATTTTGGGACCCTCTATGCATCTCAACAGAGAAAAATTCTCACACATGTGGTATCTCCATACTTGAGAGGAGTGTGTTTTGCAGTGTAATTGTAAGTATGTCATTGCTATGTGTGGGAAATAACTTGTTAAAATGCCAACTTTGTGAAATAAAATAAAATTGTATTTAGATTCTTAATTTTCTCAAAACATTGTGAAAAAAATTATAAGTTAAAAAAACTCACCGTGCTTTTTACTAAATACCTTAGAGTGTCTACTTTTCAAAAATTGGTTATTATGGCTAATACATGAGGGTTGATACATAGATTCTATAACTTTCACACAGGCTACAAAATACACACATACAGTATCTCACAATAGTGAGTACACCCCTCACATTTTTCTAAATATTTTATTATATCTTTTAATGTGACAACACTAAAGAAATTAGACTTTGCTACAATGTAAAATAGTGAGTGTACAGCTTGTATAACAGTGTTAATTTGCTATCTCCTCAAAAAAAAACTCAACACACATTAATGTCTAAACCGCTGGCAACAAAAGTGAGGACACCCCTAAGTGAAAATGTCCAAATTTGGCCCAATTAGCCATTTTCCCTCCCCGGTGTCATGTGACTTGTTAATGTTACAAGGTCTCAGGTGTTAATGGGGAGCAGGTGTGTTAAATTTGGTGTTATCGCTCTCACTCTCTCATACTGGTCACTGGAAGTTCAACATGGCACCTCATGGCAAAGAACTCTCTGGGATTCTGATAAAAAAAGAATTGTTGCTCTACATAAAGATGACCTAGGCTATAAGAAGATTGCCAAGACCCTGAAACTGAGCTGCAGCATGGTGACCAAGATCAAACAGCGGTTTTAACAGGACAGGTTCCACTCAGAACGGGCCTCACCATGGTCAACCAAAGAAGTTGAGTGCATGTGCTCAGCGTCATATCCAGAGGTTGTCTTTGGAAAATAGACGTATGAGAAGTTGAAGGGGTGGGGGGTCAGCCTGTCAGTGCTCAGACCATACGCCACACACTGCATCAAATTGGTCTGCATGGCTGTCGTCCCAGAAGATGATGTACAAGAAAGCCTGCAAACAGTTTGCTGAAGTTTACTGAAGACAAGCAGACTTGGATTACTGGAACCATGTCATGTGGTCTAATGAGACCAAGATAAACTTATTTGGTTCAGATGATGTAAAGTGTGTGTGGTGGTAACCAGGTGAGGAGTACAGACAGGTGTGTCTTGCCCACAGTCAAGCATTGTGGTGGGAGTATCATGGTCTGGGGCTGCATGAGTGCTGCCGGCACTGGGGAGATACAGTTCATTGAGGGAACCGTGAATGCCAACATGTACTGTGACATACTGAAGTAGATCATGATCCCCTCCCTTCGGAGACTGGGCCGCAGGGCAGTATTCCAACATGATAAAGACCACAAACACACCTCCAAGACGACCACTGCCTTGCTAAGGAAGCTTAGTCTCCAGACCTAAACCCTAATAAACATTTGTGGGGCATCCTCAAAACAGAAGGTGGAGGAGCGCAAGGTCTCTAACATCCACCAGCTCTGTGATGTTGTCATGGAGGAGTGGAAAAGGACTCAGGTGGCAACCTGTGAACTCCATGCCCAAGAGGGTTAAGGCAGTGCTGGAAAATAATGGTGGCCACACAAAATATTGACACTTTGGGCCCGTTTGGGCATTTTCACTTAGGGGTGTACTCACTTTTGTTGCCAGCGGTTTAGACATTAATGGCTGTGTGTTGTGTTATTTTGAGGGGACAGCAAATTTACACTGTTATACAAGCTGTACACTCACTAATTTACATTGTAGCAAAGTGTAATTTCTTCAGTGTTGTCACATGAAAAGATATAATAAAATGTTTACAAAAATGTGAGGGGTGTACTCACTTTTGTGAGATACTGTATTTGCTTTTTTTTTACCAAAGAAATGTAGCAGAATACATGTTGGCCTAAATGTAAGAAATCTGCAAAGTTTTAACCACTTAAGCCCCGGACCATTTTGGCTGGTTAAAGACCAGGCCCCTTTTTGCGATTCGGCACTGCGTCGCTTTAACTGACAATTGCGCTGTCATGCGACATGACTCCCAAACAAGATTGACGTCCTTTCTTTCCCACAAATAGAGCTTTCTTTTGGTGGTATTTGATCACCTCTGCGGTTTTTATTTTTTGCGCTATAAACAAAAATAGAGCAACAATTTTGAAAAAAAAATCGATATTTTTTACTTTTTGCTATAATAAATATCCCCCAAAAATATATATAAAAAAATAGTTTTTCCACAGTTTAGTCCGATACATATTCTTCTACATATTTTTGGTAAAAAAAATCGCAATAGGCGTTTATTGATTGGTTTGCGCAAAAGTTATAGCTTCTACAAAATAGGGGACTGTTTTATGGCATTTTTAAAACTATTGTTTTTTTACTAGTTATGGCGGCGATCAGCAATTTTTATCGTGACTGTGACATTATGGCGGACACATCAGACACTTTTGACACCATTTTGGGGCCCTTTTTTATTTTTACAGCGATCAGTGCTTTAAAAATTCACTGGTTACTGTGAAAATGACACTGGCAGTGAAGGGTTTAACCTCTAGGTGGCGCTGTAGGGGTTACGTGTTCCCTAGGAAGTGATTCTTACTGTAGAGGGGCCTGGCTACACGTTACACGTCGCTGATAGTCTGTTCCGATGACAGGGAACAGACGATCACTAACATGCCATGGAGAAGAACGGGGAAAGGTGTGTTTACACTCACCTCTCCCCGTTCTTCAGCTCTGTGACCCGATTGCGGGACACCGGCGGCGATCGGGTCCGCGGGTCCCGCGGGAGCGGTCATGGAGCTCAGGACCGCGGCACGCGCTCGACCCACGGCTGGGCTCTTAAAGGGCAACGTACCTGTACGTTGATGTGCCATTCTGCCAACGTATATCGGCGTGAGGCAGTCCCTAAGTGGTTAAAGCAAAAACTAAGAGAAACTGTTTTTTTTTTTCAAAATGCCTTTTTCTTTAAAAAGTATTTATTTTCATTTTTTTAAAACAGTGACTGAATACCACACACAGATCCACGTCCTGTCAGGGAGAGGAGACCAATGGTGTGTCCCTTGTACATAGGAACAACCATCGGTCTCCTCCCCCAGTTAGTCCCCTCCCCCCACAGTAAGAATCACTTCCAGAGAATGCATTTAACCCCTTCCTCGCCCCCTAGTGTTAACCCCTTCCCTGCCAGTCATGTTTATACAGTAATCAATGCATTTTTATAGCAGGGATCGCTGTATAAATGTGAATGGTCCCAAAAATGTGTCAAAAGTGTCCGATGTGTCTTCCGCAATATCGCAGTCATGATAAAAATCCTTGATCGCCGCCATTACTAGTAAAAAAATGCTATAAATCTATCCCCTACTTTGTATCTGCTATAACTTTTGCGCAAACCAATCAATATACGCTTATTGCGATTTTTTTTTACCAAAAATATGTAGAACAATACGTATCGGCCTAAACTGAAAAAATATTGTGTTTTTTTTCAAACTTAACGCTCTTCTTTTGTTTATAGCGCAAAAAAAATAGAAACCGCAGAGGTGATCAAATACCACCAAAAGAAAGCTCTATTTGTGGGGAAAAAAGGACGCAAATTTTGTTTAGGTACAGCGTCGCACGACCATGCAATTGTCATTCAAAATGTGACAGCGCTGAAAGCTGAAAAATGCAAAATGGGGGATAGGTGCTGAGGATGGTCTGTAGAGTAAAAATTCCCGCATCCCATTGGCTAAATGTACGGGAAAGGAGGGGTTTCCTCTTGGGGGACTTTGGAGGGAACTTTTACTCTGGTATTAAATGCGTAGTACACAAAGGGAAAGTACAAAGTTATTTTATTTCCACCAGGGTAGTGGTGGTGAGTAAGGATATCTTACAGGAGTAATGGGTATGAACATAGGAAGGATGCTAACACAAAAACATACAATACATGAAATAATACAATCAGGGACACCGTATAGTTACAACAAACATATAATGGTGAAAACCAACGCGTTTTGAAAGTACAGTAATTTTCTTCTTCAGGGAGATGATTGTGTCAAACAGGCATATTTAGTATGTCTAAAAAATGAGAAAAGACATTAATGAACAAAGATTATACATAAGGGAGTAGGTGTATAATGACATTGTTCATGTATTTAAAAGGCTGCTGACCATGTGTATGAACTTGGGGATCATAAGGTTGAATCCGTGGGGGAGGGATGGAAAACATAAAATCAAATCAAGAAACACCAGGGAAGAAACCTCTTATTCCAGATGAGCCAAGTCCCACCGCGTCCGGTGCCCAGGGTTCACCCAGGAGGGTGGGCACACACACCAACCCCAGCGGAGGGAAGGCTCCCCAACAAGGGGCACGTAGCGCTAAGAGTGAGGTCAGAGACCGGTATGTAGAGTATAAACTGCAGAGTGGAAAAACAGAAAAATTGGTACACACATATATATGCGTCTACTATTATGAAAAAATGATACAGAGTGACCTAAGGCCCTGTGTGTCAAACAAAGAGACCACACTTGGGTCCGTAGGGTGGTGGTTGCTGTACCTGTGGGCTGGTCCAATAGTTGAGAGCTTGCTGTCATGCACTGAATCCTGATGTTGGAAGAGTTTGGAAAGAGCTAGGTGGTAGGGTCACCTCCATTTCAATATTGATAGATGGACCGTTAGAGTAGGGGGAGGGGGTTGGTTTTACAGGGTAGATAAACACCCCCTTCCGACGGTACTCATCAGTGATGTTTGGAGGAGACGGAAAAGTTCAAGGTACACAGGCCAAGGTTTTTTCCGTCTCCTCCAAACATCACTGATGAGTACCGTCGGAAGGGGGTGTTTATCTACCCTGTAAAACCAACCCCACTCTGTATAATTTTTTCATAATAGTAGACGCATATATATGTGTGTACCAATTTTTCTGTTTTTCCACTCTGCAGTTTATACATACCGGTCTCTGACCTCACTCTTAGTGCTACGTGCCTCTTGTTGGGGAGCCTTCCCTCCGCTGGGGTTGGTGTGTGCGCCCACCCTCCCGGGTGAACCCTGGGCACCGGACGCCAGTGGGACTTGACTCATCTGGAATAAGAGGTTTCTTCCCTGGTGTTTCTTGATTTGATTTTATGTTTTCCATCCCTCCCCCACGGATGCAACCTTATGATCCCCAAGTCCATACACATGGTCAGCAGCCTTTTAAATACATGAACAATGTCATTATACACCTACTCCCTTATGTATAATCTTTGTTCATTAATGTCTTTTCTCATTTTTTAGACATACTAAATATGCCTGTTTGACACAATCATCTCCCTGAAGAAGAAAATTACTGTACTTTCGAAACGCGTCGGTTTTCACCATTATATGTTTGTTGTAACTATACGGTGTCCCTGATTGTATTATTTCATGTATTGTATGTTTTTGTGTTAGCATCCTTCCTATGTTCATACCCATTACTCCTGTAAGATATCCTTACTCACCACCACTACCCTGGTGGAAATAAAATAACTTTGTACTTTACCTTTGTGTACTACGCATTTAATACCAGAGTAAAAGTTCCCTCCAAAGTCCCCCAAGAGGAAACCCCTCCTTTCCCGTACAGAAAGCTGAAAAATGGCCTGGGCAGGAAGGGGGTGAAAGTGCCCAGTAGGCAGGTGGTTAATATAAGACCCGGACTTATTTTCGGGGAAACACGGTAGTTTTAGATATGTTTAAATATGCATTATTGAGACCTTGCATCTTTTTTTTTTTTAGTCTCATTGTATTTTCATATCATGTTGTGGCCCTCATGTAGTCGGTGCTACATGGCTCCTGAAATGAAATGACAACTGACTGTTGTTGCACTTACTAAATGTTTGGAATAAAGCAACACTCTGGACTTTTGGTTTCTTCATTCCTCCATACACTTGTAAATGGCCCCCGCTTTTAAAATCAGGGAGTAACCCTAAGTTGTCCCACACAACTGACATGTCCAGTTAAGGTCTTTCTCCTTGTTCTCATCTTTGATATAATTTGATATAGGTATTTGTAGCTGAAACTACTAATTGAACCTGTTAACCTATCCAATAAGTGCTCATGGAGTGGCTTTCTTGTGTGACATTTGCCTTTCTCTAGTGTTGCCAAATCCCCTTTCCCTCTTCCCTCTTGCTCACTTGGAAACCCTAATCTCCGCTGCATTGAGACAAACACTCATCTCCAGCTCACTAGATGCCTTTTGGTGTCTCCCAATTGGTTCCCCTAGATCTATCAGGTCTCTGACTGGCTCTGATGTTACCTTCTCTTGTTCAGGTTCCCACATGTACTCTCTCTTCTGTGCATCTAACAATCTGTGGTGCAAACATAGTAAAGCTCTCCTGTGCAGTTCTGTTCACCGTGCCACTTCTTAAAGCTTTTATGTCTCTCTGGTCAATATTATGGCTGTCTCTGTTGCTCCAGTGTGGCCTCAACCATACAGACAGGCAAGCTTATTTCCTTGGCTGAAGCTGTATAATAACACCTTGCTTAGACCACTTCAGGAATGCCTTTTCTGGGTGCCTTCACTCATAAATTGTTCCATGCCTGCATATTGGAACCTGACTATATAGAATGGCATGCCACATTTCACTTCCTCACACCAGCTCATGGATCTGATGGGGAACTTCGTTCGCTGTGTAATACATGAATAGACCCGCCCCTTCTCTCGTTCCCGCATCTGGTCCGCTGAGCGGACCTGATGGGGAACTTTAGAAGAGGCGGGTCTATACATTTAAAACACAGCGGAGGAAGTTCCCCATCAGGTCCGCACAGGCACAACCAATGACGGACAGCGCTGGACATCAGGATCGCCGCAGGACACTGGATTTCATCGCTGGAATGTTTTTTTTTTTTTTTTTTAATAAAGGACTTTTCCAAGGTGTGTGTGTTTTTATTTACATTTTTTGACACTTTCTTTGTGAAATGGTAGGGGTACAATGTACCCCTTACCAATTCACATAGGGGGGGGGGCCGGGATCTGAGGGTCCCCTTTTTTAAAGGGGTCTTCCAGATTCCGATAAGCCCCCCGCCCGCAGACCCCCACAACCACCGGGCAAGGGTTGTGGGGATGAGGCCCTTGTCCCCATCAACATGGGGACATCCTCCCCATGTTGAGGGCATGTGGCCTGGTACGGTTCAGGAGGGAGGGGGGGGCGCTCTCTCGTCCCCCCCCTCTTCCCCTGCGGCCGGCCAGGTTGCGTGCTCGGATAAGGGTCTGGTATGGATTTTTGGGGGGACTCCACGCCATTTTTTTTTTATTTGGGGTGGAGTTCCCCTTAAAATCCATGCCAGATCTCAAGGGCCTGGTATGGATATTTAGGGGGAACCCCACGCCATTTTTTTTTAAATTTGCGGCGGGGTTCCCCTTAATATCCATTCCAGACCTAAAGGGCCTGGTAATTGAATTTGGGGGAACCCCCATGCTTTTTTTTTTATCAATGACTTTTCTATGTATTGATAAAAGCCGACAATTCATTAATAGCCGCGAGTGAGTTTTAAATGACTTTTTTTCCTTAAAAAATTACACTTTGTGCAGGGACAGTTCTAAGCACGGGAAACATGCGCCACTTTACATGCATATCATACACACCCCCCAGGTACGAAATTTAAAGGAATATTTCACTTTTTCATTTTAGGCATTATTAAAATCACTGCTCCTGTAAAAACGTCTATTTTTTAAACCTTTTTTTGCATTGATACATGTCCCCTGGGGCAGGACCCGGGTCCCCAAACACTTTTTAGGACAATAAATTGCATATTAGCCTTTATAATTAGCACTTTAGATTTCGAACGTTCGAGTCCATTGTATTTAATAGGGTTCTAAAGTTCACGCAAACATTTTGTCTGTTCGCAGGTTCTGGTGTGAACCGAACAGGGGGGTGTTCGGCTTATCCCTGATGTTTAGTTTCTATGTAGCACCGTGGCCCTGTGAGATATGACATTTTGTTCTACTGTATGTCTTTACGTGTAGTATAATGACAATAAAGCTTGACTTGAATTGACTTGACTTGTTGACCAGCTTTAAGGAGATGCTGATTTAATTTTCCATTAGGACCTGGCACCTGCCCAAAACCCCATAGAGAATATGTGGGATCATGTCAAGATGAAGATGAGAGACACCAGACCCAACAATGCAGATGAGCTGAAGGCCGCTATCAAAGCAACCTGGGCTCCCATAACACCTCAGCAGTGCCACAGGCTGATCGCCTCCATGCCACGTCGCATTGATGCAGTAATTCATGCAAAAGGAGCCCCGATTAAGTATTGGTATAGTGCATACTATACTGTACATGGACATACTTTTCAGTAAGCCAGCATTACTTACTGTATTAGAAATCCTTTCTTTTGTTGGTCTTATGTAATATTCAAATTTTCTGAGATACAGAATTTTGGATTTTCCCTAGCTGTAAGCCATAATCATCAAAATAAAAAAAAGAAATGCTGGAAATATATCACTTTTTGTGTACTGTACAGTATCTATATAAAATATAGGAGTTTCACTTTTTGAATCGAATTACTGAAATAAATGGACTTTTTGATGATATTCAAATTTTTTGAGATGCACCTGTATGTTGTAGCAGTTTACTTGCTGATGGATTTGTCTTAATCCCTGGGACACTGTCACCCCTGCCTAAAGTCCACACAAAACACACCTACCTCAGATGTCCCTCCCAAATGATACCCACTTTTGCAACTGGTTCTACCCCCAATTATGCGAGAGCCACTTACTTGCTGTCGTGATCCCCCTTCGTTAATATCTGTCATGGTCAGTAACAAATAAAAGTGATGCTGTGATCGTCAGACCCATCCCGGGGAACAGCATCATCAGGACAGAGCACCTAGATGTGGCATTGTTCTGGCAAATCCCAGATAGTGGGTACTTACTGTATATAACAGTATAAGGAAGATCTGGACTGTTTTTAGTTTTAGGACTTTGGGAGAGTTTAGCGCATACACCTAATCACTTTGTTTTATAATTTATTTGAACTTTGTTTCTTTGCAAAACAATTGTGATTGAAATTTTCAAAAGTGCAGCTTGCTAACTAAATAAAAAAAAAATAGTGTATATTAGTTTGTCTGTAGGGGACAATGGTGTTTCTTTTTATTATATCTACACAGCCCAGCACTGGAGAGCTATGTGCCGAAGACTGGAATTTCCTAGGTCAAGTGTTGGAATGCAGTTGTCCATTAGACATGTGGTAAATTTTAGGTAAGAGATACAGAGGGAAATATACAGCTGTTTTCTCTTTGCTGTGACATAGTTGACAAAAAACTGCATTTTAGTGGCTTAAAATATACATTTGATAAAACACAGCTAAGACTACCCAGGGGAAATATTGCAGTTGTTAACTTTAGCTCATATTTATCCAAATGAACAATGTGAAAAGTAAACTTTTTCATTACTATCTGGTTACAATGCTGCTAACTTATAAGTACAGAAGTTAACTCATTTAGAGTCAAACATGGTTTCCTGTAAGGGGCATTTACACCTTAATGTCAGTTCATATGGGGCTGTTGATAAATAAGGAGGTGACAAGTGCTCTCACATGTAAACATGACATTCGTGTCCAGGGTTGATTCCCCTTGTTTTTAAAGAATATGCTTTGACAAAGATTGATTTTGGGGGTTCTTTAGAACAGAGCCTAGATAGCAGATGGACACTGAAGTAAGGAAAGTTCCCCTTAAAATCCATGCCAGATCTCAAGGGCCTGGTATGGATATTTAGGGGGAACCCAACGCCATTTTTTTTAAAATTTGCGGCGGGGTTCCCCTTAATATCCATTCCAGACCTAAAGGGCCTGGTAATTGAATTTGGGGGAACCCCACGCTTTTTTTTTTTTTTTTTATCAATGACTTTTCTATGTATTGATAAAAGCCGACAATTCATTAATAGCCGCGAGTGAGTTTTAAATTACTTTTTTTCCTTCAAAATTGTCACTTTGTGCAGGGACAGTTCTAAGCACGGGAAACATGCGCCACTTTACATGCATATCATACACACCCCCCAGGTACGAAATTTAAAGGAATATTTCACTTTTATTGTTTCACAGCCGTTTTTAAAACTTTTGTTTGCATTGATACATGTCCCCTGGGGCAGGACCCGGGTCCCCAAACACTTTTTAGGACAATAACTTGCATATAAGCCTTTATAATTAGCACTTTAGATTTCTCCCATAGACTTTTCGAATTTGCCGCAAACACCTCAAATTGTTCGTTGTTCGGCGAACGGGCGAACAGGCAATGTTCGAGTCGAACATGAGTTCGACTCGAACTCGAAGCTCATCCCTACTAAACACAATTATAAATAAACAAAGAATAAAAACACAGTAAAAAAAAAAAAAAAAGCAGAGGGAAGCATGAAGTTACATAGTACCAGAACCTGCGAACAGACAAAATGTTTGCGTGAACTTTAGAACCCTATTAAATACAATGGACTCGAACGTTCGAAATCTAAAGTGCTAATTATAAAGGCTAATATGCAATTTATTGTCCTAAAAAGTGTTTGGGGACCCGGGTCCTGCCCCAGGGGACATGTATCAACGCAAAAAAAAGGTTTAAAAAATAGACGTTTTTATGGGAGCGGTGATTTTAATAATGCCTAAAATGAAAAAATAAAAGTGAAATATTCCTTTAAATTTCGTACCTGGGGGGTGTGTATGATATGCATGTAAAGTGGCGCATGTTTCCCGTGCTTAGAACTGTCCCTGCACAAAGTGTAATTTTTTAAGGAAAAAAAGTAATTTAAAACTCACTCGCGGCTATTAATGAATTGTCGGCTTTTATAAATACATAGAAAAGTCATTGATAAAAAAAAAAAAAAAAGCATGGGGGTTCCCCCAAGTTCAATTACCAGGCCCTTTAGGTTTGGAATAGATATTAAGGGGAACCCCGCCGCAAATTTAAAAAAAATGGCGTGGGGTTCCCCCTAAATATCCATACCAGGCCCTTGAGATCTGGCATGGATTTTAAGGGGAACTCCACCCCAAATAAAATAAAAAAATGGCGTGGAGTCCCCCCAAAAATCCATACCAGACCCTTATCCGAGCATGCAACCTGGCCGGCCGCAGGGGAAGAGGGGGGGATGAGAGAGCGGCCCCCCCTCCCTCCTGAACCGTACCAGGCCACATGCCCTCAACATGGGGAGGATGTCCCCATGTTGATGGGGACAAGGGCCTCATCCCCACAACCCTTGCCCGGTGGTTGTGGGGGTCTGCGGGCGGGGGGCTTATCGGAATCTGGAAGACCCCTTTAACAAAGGGGACCCCCAGATCCTGGCTCCCCCCTATGTGAATTGGTAAGGGGTACATTGTACCCCTACCATTTCACGGAGAAAGTGTCAAAAAATGTAAATAAAAACACACATACCTTGGAAAAGTCCTTTATTAAAAAAAAACAAAAAACATTCCAGCGATGAAATCTAGTGTCCCGCGGCGATCCTGATGTCCAGCGCTGTCCGTCATTGGTTGTGCCTGTGCGGACCTGATGGGGAACTTCCTCCGCTGTGTTTTAAATGTATAGACCCGCCCCTTCTAAAGTTCCCCATCAGGTCCGCTCAGCGGACCAGATGCGGAACAAGAGAAGGGGCGGGTCTATTCATGTATTACACAGCGAACGAAGTTCCCCATCAGGTCCGCCCCCTCGGTATGTCCGACCCCGCCTACGTCATTGGCCTGAGCGGGGAACTTACTTCACTGTGTAATTTAAATTTACACCGTGAAGGAAGTTTCCCGCTCAGGCCAATGATGTAGGCGGGGTCGGACATACCGAGGGGGCGTACCTGATGGGGAACTTTGTTCGCTGTGTAATACATGAATAGACCCGCCCCTTCTCTCGTTCCGCATCTGGTCCGCTGAGCGGACCTGATGGGGAACTTTAGAAGGGGCAGGTCTATACATTTAAAACACAGCGGAGGAAGTTCCCCATCAGGTCCGCACAGGCACAACTAATGACGGACAGCGCTGGACATCGGATCGCCGCGGGACACTGGATTTCATCGCTGGAATGTTTTTTTTTTTTTTTTTTTTTTAATAAAGGACTTTTCCAAGGTGTGTGTGTTTTTATTTACATTTTTTGACACTTTCTTCGTGAAATGGTAGGGGTACAATGTACCCCTTACCAATTCACATAGGGGGGGCCAGGATCTGGGGGTCCCCTTTGTTAAAGGGGTCTTCCAGATTCCGATAAGCCCCCCGCCCGCAGACCCCCACAACCACTGGGCAAGAGTTGTGGGGATGAGGCCCTTGTCCCCATCAACATGGGGACATCCTCCCCATGTTGAGGGCATGTGGCCTGGTACGGTTCAGGATGGAGGGGGGGCCGCTCTCTCATCCCCCCCTCTTCCCCTGCGGCCGGCCAGGTTGCGTGCTTGGATAAGGGTCTGGTATGGATTTTTGGGGGGACTCCACGCCATTTTTTTTAAAATTTGGGGTGGAGTTCCCCTTAAAATCCATGCCAGATCTCAAGGGCCTGGTATGGATATTTAGAGGGAACCCCACGCCATTTTTTTTTAAATTTGCGGCGGGGTTCCCCTTAATATCCATTCCAGACCTAAAGGGCCTGGTAATTGAATTTGGGGGAACCCCACGCTTTTTTTTTTTTTTTATCAATGACTTTTCTATGTATTGATAAAAGCCGACAATTCATTACATAGTTACATAGTTACATAGTTAGTAAGGTTGAATAAAGACACCAGTCCATCCAGTTCAACCTGAGTGAGTGTGGGTGCGTGTCTACAATTCTCCCTATCACTGTACATAGTGTCTCATTATATTATTATTTTTATTTTTTTAGTTAAGGTACCCATATAGCTCCGTCAACCTACGCAGAGCTCCAGACACACATCACACACCCACATCAGTCCCTACCCTCAAGGAGCCCACAATCCAAGGCCCCCTACTCACACCCACATACTAGGGCCAATTTTGGACAGAAGTCAATTAACCTACCAGCATGTCTTTGGAGTGTGGGAGGAAACCGGAGTACCCGGAGGAAACCCACGCAGGCACAGGGAGAACATGCAAACTCCAGGCAGGTAGTGTCGTAGTTGGGATTCGAACCAGCGACCCTTTTTACTGCTAGGTGAGAGTGCTAACCACTACACCACTGTGCTGCCATTAATAGCCGCGAGTGAGTTTTAAATGACTTTTTTTCCTTCAAAAATGACACTTTGTGCAGGGACAGTTCTAAGCACGGGAAACATGCGCCACTTTACATGCATATCATACACACCCCCCAGGTACGAAATTTAAAGGAGTATTTCACTTTTATTGTTTCACGGCCGTTTTTAAAACTTTTTTTTGCATTGATACATGTCCCCTGGGGCAGGACCCGGGTCCCCAAACACTTTTTAGGACAATAACTTGCAAATAAGCCTTTATAATTAGCACTTTAGATTTCTCCCATTGACTTTTCGAATTTGCCGCGAACACCTCAAATTGTTCGTTGTTCGGCGAACGGGCGAACAGGCAATGTTCGAGTCGAACATGAGTTCGACTCGAACTCGAAGCTCATCCCTACTAAACATAATTATAAATAAATAAACAAAGAATAAAAACACAGTAAAAAAAAAAAAAAAAGCAGAGGGAAGCATGAAGTTACATAGTAGGTGAGGTTGAAAAAAGATACAAGTCCATCAAGTCCAACCTGTCAGGTCACCTGTGGCCAGATGACAGATGCACACCGTAGGGGGTCAGGAGTGCACCACAAGGTAGTGAACCCTATGGCTGACTGCTGCCGATAGGAAACTAGGACAAACAAAGTGGAAGGATACCATCGCGGACCGTTGCCCTCTGCCTTTCCCGTTTATCTTATCTGGTTGTTGCCTTTTGGAGATCCAGTCCATTTCTTGTTTCCAGGAGAGGATTTTCCTTTTGTTTTTTTCTCCTGGTCTCTGGGGGTTGGATTCTTTGCAATTTGTGGATCCTATTCTTACAGCACTCCATGGCCCCTTTTTCATTCCTGGATCGGTGGCTTGATTTGCCCACTGTAGCTTAGAACTACCAGGGGTTTGTCCTTTTCTCTTCCCCTTTTTGGGTGAGGAGTTTTTGGGACACTTTATCTTTTGGCAGTTTACTTTTACCCGTGTGGTTTATGGATTCCTTCATGCTATAGTGGCTTCGGTGGACCATTTGATCGGGAGTTTGGAGCTTTTCTGGTGAGTGGTGACTGTTATTTTTCTTGATTGAGGATGCACACATAGAATTTGCTATCCCTGAAGAAGAATCAATTTTGTATTATTTCGAAACGCGTTGGTTTCAGCAGCTCTATTCATATCTAGGACCCCAATTCCTTGGGCTCTTTACAGTTACCTTCATGTATTGTGCATACTATATGTTTATGAAGTTTTTACTATCACCTGTGGTGATTTATGCTCATATTTAATAAATTTGTATATTTTATTCATTGTTTCTATATATTTTTTGTATTTTCTATACCAAGATTCCATTGCCCTTAACATCCCACATTCTGAGGTACTATATTCTTATCCATGAACCCTATGGCTGACTGCTGTGGATAGGAAACTAGGTGGTTGTGGAAAGCGGGACCAGAGGAGCACAACCGGGATCCTACAGGAAGCTAGAGCCAAGATTCCCCAGGGCGCGGAGTCTAAGACCCAGCAGGTCTTCTCCAGAGCCTCTAGTGGTGAGGATGTTACGCTGCAGCTAGGTCCAGGTCGTGACCCCTAGAGTCTCCTAGCTCACGCCTCGTAGGGAAGGAGGAAAGAGGGGAAGCAGCAGCTCAGGATACAAGAATAGCGAAGGACAAGCCGAAGGTCAAGGGTCACAAGCAGACAAGGATAAACGAAGGACAAGCCGAAGGTCAAGGGACACAAGCAGACAGGGATAGTCAGGAACAAGCCAATATCGTAACAGAGAGACAGACGTAGCACATGGCAAGCAGGAACCCAAACACACAATGCTTAACAAACACGTTGATTAGCAAAGCAGGCTTGCAGTGCACAGGTTAATATAGTGTTCTGTGATAGGGCCTGGGGTGGAGTCAGGCTGGGAGGAGATTATAAAGGAACCCAGGTGAGAGAGAGTCTGGCCTCTAAGATGGGGAGGAAGGTAAGCTGACAGACAAACATTACTGCATATCCATGATACAACCTATGTGTGTGATTATAGGTCAGTATTACATTGTATACCCCTGTATGTTGTGGTCGTTCAGGTGCTTATCTAATAGTTTTTTGAAACTATCGATGCTCCTCGCTGAAACCACCGCATGTGGAAGGGAATTCCACATCCTTGCCGCTCTTACAGTAAAGAACCCTCCACGCAGTTTAAGGTTAAACCTCTTTTCTACTAATTTTAATGAGTGGCTACGTGTCTTATTAAACTCCCTTTCGCGGAAACGTTTTATCCCTATTGTGGGGTCACCAATATGGTATTTGTAAATTGAAATCATATCCCTTTCTCAAGCATCTCTTCTCCAGAGAGAATAAGTTTAGTGCTCGTAACATTTCTTCATAACTAATGTCCTCCAGTCCTCTTATTCGTTTTGTTGCTTTTCTTTGTACTCGCTCCATTTCCAGCACATCCTTCCTGAGGACTAGTGCCCTGAACTGGACAGCATACTGCAGGTGTGGCCAGACCAGAGTCGTGTAGAGTGGGAGAATTATCGCTTTATCTTTTGATTTAATCCCCTTTTTAATGCATGCCAATATTTTGATTGCTTTGTTTGCAGCAGCTTGGCATTGCATGCCATTGCTGAGCCTATCATCAACTAGGACCCCCAGGTCCCTGTCCATCCTTGATTCCCCCAGAGGTTCTCCCCCCAGTGAGTAGATTACATTCATATTTTTGCAACCCAAATGCATTATTTTAAATTTTTCCACATTAAACCTCATTTGCCATGTAGTTGCCCACCCCATTAATTTGTTCAGATCTACTTGCAAGGTTTCCACATCCTGCGGAGTAGTTATTGCCCAGCTTAGCTTAGTATCGCCCAGCTTAGCTTAGTATCGCCCGCAAATACAGAGATTGAACTGTTTACCCCATCCTCCAGGTCGTTTATGCACAAATTAAATAGTATTGGTCCCAGGACAGAACTCTAAGGAAACCCACGTTCCACCCCTGACCATTCCGAGTACTTCCCATTTATCACTAGCCTCTGAACTTGTCCTTGTAGCCCATTTTCAATCCATGTACTCGCCCTATGGTCCATGCCAATAGACCTTACATTGTACAGTAAAGTTTTATGGGGAACTGTGTCAAATGCTTTTGCAAAATCCAGATACACCACGTCTACGGGCCTCCCTTTATCTAGATGGCAGCTCACCTCCTCATAGAAGGATAATAGATTGGTTTGGCAAGAACGATTCTTCATGAATCCATGGTGATTACTGCTAATGACACAGTTTCATTACTAAAATCTTGTATATAGTCTCATTTCATCCTCTCCAAGAGCTTGCATACTATTGATGTTAGGCTAATTGGTCTGTAATTCCCAGGGATGTATTTTTGGCCCTTTTTTAAACATTGGTGCTACATTGGCTTTTCTCCAATCAGCTGGTACCATTCCAGTCAGTAGACTGTCAGTAAAAATTAGGAACAATGGTCTGGCAATTACTTGACTGAGTTCCCTAAGGACCCTCGGGTACAAGACATCTGGTCCCGGTGACTTATTATTGTTAAGTTTTTCAAGTCTATTTCTAATTCTGTTCTGTGCTAGCCATGAGTGTCCTTCTTGTGATGTGTCATGAGGATAAACACTGCAGTTTTGGTTACTGAAGCCCCCCGATTCCCTTGTGAAGACTGAGGAGAAGAAAAAAATCCAGATTCCCTTTCTCATTATTTATTGTGCCAATATGGTCTTTCCTACCTCTTTTACTGTTTTAATACTTAAAAAATTGCACCCTAATTGCACCCTTACATTTCTTGTTGCATTCTTTGTAAAGTTTGATTGCTGATGATGATGATCCCTTAGCCTTGTATTTTTTGAAGGCCTTCTCCTTTGCTTTTCATATGCATTTTTACATTGAAGTTAAACCACTCAGGACTTTTATTCGCTCTTTTAAATGTATTTCCCAATGGGATGCACTGGCTAATGCCCTTATTTTATATGCTCTTAAAGCAAACCCATCTCTCCTCCGTGTTCTTTGTTCCTAAGATTTTATCCCAAATAATATCTTCTAGCAAGGTTCGTAGTTTAGGGAAGTTGGCTTTTTTGAAATTTAGTGTCTTTGTATTCCCCTTATGTTTCCTATTTGTGTGATTTATACTAAAGCTAATTGACCTGTGATCGCTGTTTCCTAAATTGCCCCATATTTCCACATCCGTTATCAGGTGTGTATAGTTGGTAATCAGTAGCTCTAGTAAGGCTTTGTTTCTAGTTGGTGCGTCTACCATCTGACCCATGAAATTGTCCTGCAAGACATTTAGGAACTGGCGAGCCTCAAGCCTCGTACACACGACCGGTTTTCTCAGCAAGAAACGACAAGAAAACTGTTGGGAGAGCTTTCTTGCCGAGAAAACGGTGCGTGTGTTCAAGGCTTTCAGGTTTCTCGTTAAGAAAACCCAGAATCTCGACGAGAAAAAAAGAAGACCTGCTTTCTTTTTTCTCGTCGGGAGTCTCAGTTTTCTCGTCGTGATTCTCGTCAGACTGTATTTGGAGGAGAAAACCGTTCGTGTGTATGCTTTTCCGAGTCTTAAAAAAACGCGCATGGTCAGAATCAAGTTTGAGACGGGAGCGCACATTCTTGTAAAACTAGCGTTCGTAATGGAGATAGCACATTCGTCACGCTGTAACAAACTGAAAGCAAGAAGACTGAAAAGCGCGAATCGT
The DNA here is from genome assembly GCA_029206835.1 of Rana muscosa. Classification (NCBI taxonomy): domain Eukaryota; kingdom Metazoa; phylum Chordata; class Amphibia; order Anura; family Ranidae; genus Rana; species Rana muscosa. Next base: position 1,097,057,904 of record CM055122.1, on the reverse strand, counting down.
CTCTCCCCAAACTTTTACTAACACGCGGTAACACAAGATCAGCAAAAGCAGCCCAAAGGGTGGCGCCATTGGAATAGAACTTCCCCTTTATACTGCCGTCGTACGTGTTGTACATGACCGCGCTTTACAATGACGAGATTTTGGATTGACAGTGTGTATGCAAGGAAAGCTTGACAAGAATCTCATCAAGCTTGACAAGAAACCCATCGAGAAAAAACGTTTTTTTTGCGACGAGATTCTCGGTCGGGTGTAAGAGGCTTTAGACAAATGTACGGTTCCTTCCACCCAGTCTATGTCTGGATAATTTAAATCCCCCATTATGATGACACTTCCTATCCTTGTTGCTAATCCGATTTGTGATAGGAGGTCCGTCTCCCCCTCCTTCCTCAGGTTAGGGGGCCTATAGCATACTCCCAGTATTACTTCTCCTTAGTTTCATCCCTTTGGAGCTCTACCCATAAGGATTTCACCTCCTCCCTAGCTCCCTTAGTGATGTCATCTCTCACATTCACTTGTACATTATTCTTGATATACAGGCATACCCCTCCCCCTTTTTTACCCTCTCGATGCCTGCGATAAGGCTATACCCTTAAATGGTTGCCAGCCAATCATAAGAGCTGTTGAACGAAGTCTCTGAAATTCCCACAAAATCTAAATCCTCCTCGTACAACAGTATCTCTAGTTCTCCCATCTTGTCAGCCAGGCTCCTGGCATTGGTGAGCATGCCACATAGTTTAGACCGGTCGCATACTATCTTCTTATTCCGTGGTTGCAAATAGGACTTGTGCGGGTTTCTGTGCTTTAGTCAACCTACCACTAATGCCCCCAATACTACCCACTGAAATATATTCCGCGCTGACTATCTCTACCTCTGGACCCTCCCCCTGTCGCCTAGTTTAAAAGCCCCTCTAATTTTTCGGCCATCTTCACTCCCAGCAGATCTGCACCCTCCTCATTTAGGTGCAGTCCGTCCCTTCTATAGAGCTGGTGACTGACTGAGAAGTCGGCTCAGTTCTCCAGGAACCCAAACCCCTCCTTACTACACCAGCTCTTCAGCCACTTGTTTACTTCCCTAATCTCCCTCTGCCTTTTTGGTGTGGCTCGAGGTACTAGTAGTATTTCTGAGAATACTACCTCAGAGGTTCTTTTCCTTCATTTAGCTCCTAAGTTCCTAAAATCATTCTTTAGGACTCTCCATCTTCCTCTGCCAACATGCATCATGACAGCCGGGTCTTCCCCAGCCCCTCCCTGTAATATGTCCACCAGATTCATGATGAGGAGCCAGTCACCCCATTATGATTTATACAGATCACAAGAATTTGGAGTACCTCCGGTCTGCAAAACGGTTGAGACCCCGCCAGGCTCGCTGGGCCCTGTTCTTTACTCGCTTCCAGTTTCACATCACCTACCGGCCAGGATCTAAAAATGGTAAAGCTGATGCCCTCTGCCATATGTTCCCAGTTCCCCCGGAGAAAGCAACACCTGACACTATTCTGTCAGAACAGAATTTCCTTTTGCTTTAGCAGGATCTCCAGTCTACAATTGAGCAAGCCTCCGCCCAATGCACGGAGGCAGAGACTTCCCTACTCAGGAGCCAGAAGGGGATCGTATGGCATCAAAACAAGGTCTTTGTCCTACCACAAGTGAGACTGCGGATCCAGAGGACTTGTCACGAACACCAAATAGCCAGTCACTTCGAAGTTACAAAAACCACTGAGCTCATTTCACGGTCCTTCTGGTGGCTTACGTTTAAACCAGACTGCAAACATTATGTGCACTCCTGCACGGTCTGTCAACGCTACAAGGGGGCCAACGGAAAAGCCTGGGGCCTTTTAAATCCGCTACCAGTGCCAGATCAACCGTGGAAAGAAATCTCCATGAATTTCATTGTCGATCTGCTTCCTTCGGAAGGACATACAACCATTTTTGAGGTGGTAGACTGCCTGTCCAAGATGGTGCACTTCCTGCCCATGATGCCTACCTCTAAGGCAACGGTGGATATCTTCATCAGGGAGATCTCTAGATTACATGGTCTCCCTGATAGCATTGTCTCGGACAGGGGAGTGCAATTCACATCTAAGTTCTGGAAGGGTTTCTGCCAGAGCTTGGCTGTTGATGTGCGACTATCCTCGGCTTACCACCCACAGATTAATGGGCAAATGGAGAGAACTTTGGAACACAAATTAAGATGCTTCGGTTCCTTCTCCCAGGATGACTGGCTCTCCCTGCTCCTGTGTGCCGAGTTTACCTACAATAACTCGGTACATGCCACGACCAACCAATCTCACTTCTGGACAAACTACGGGTTCCACCCATCTACTCTTCCCAACACAATTCCTGAAACCTCTATACCTGCAGCTCAAGACCGGCTGATCCTTCTCCAGTCCAACCTCCAAACCCTCAGGGGACCGATGCAAAAGGCTCAGGAAAATGCCAAGAGACATTATGCCCAGAAGAGAAGGGGAAGCCTAGACCTCAAAGTGGGAGACAAGGTCTGGGTCTCTTCCGTCAACCTCCGGTTGCCCTGTCCTTCTAGGAAGTTGCCTTACCCGAACCCTATAAATATTACCCAGTATTCCATGTCTCATTGCTCAAGCCAGCTATGTCCAGTCCCTTCCCGGGAGAGAGGAGGAGCCGCCCCTACTAGTCCTAACAGATGGCGAACCAGAATTCGAAGTGGAGGCCATTTTGCATTTTGGACTGCCGAAAGACAGGAAGGCAAGCCCAGTTTCTCCTTAAGTTGAAAGGGTACCCGTCTGAGGAGAAGTCCTGGGAGCCTGCAAGTAGCCTTCATGCTCCTAACCTCCTGCAGAGTTTTCGTACCAGGTATCCTAAAAAATGGGCTAGTCTGGGCATCCGGAGGCTGCCCCTTGGGGGGGCACTGTCAGGGAAATGGCCGAAGGACTGACAATCCAGCCCAAGACAATCAAGGCCAGCATGGCACACAGTGTGAATGATGTGGGTAGTATTTCTGGGTCTATTTAAGCCTGCTGTTGGAGCTGCCCCTTGCTGGATTATAGTCAGCTTCCCAGTGTTTTCTGTGCTCCTGTGTTTTCATGATTCTGATTCCCCGTTACTGACCCGGCTTGTTCTGACTTCGGATCCTCTACTCATTATCCCCTGGCTTGCTCCACCAACTACGCTCTTGTCTGCTCCCTCATCTGCACTTTGCATCTGATACTTGTGGACTAGTCTTACATGTATGACCCCTGGCTTGTCTCCACCTTCCGTTCCCGGTTTGCCCTACTGGAGATATCTACCTGAACCTGGATCATCTCAGTAACTCTCAGTTCTCTCCAAGTGGCTAGCTCATCACCCGCAACACCTGGCAAACTGTGCACCTTTGGGCACTGCTCTCCCTGTATCAGTTCCAGGGAAGCACTGCACTTAGCTGCAAGGGGTCTCCTCTCAATGATCTGCCTTTTCCCTGACTCCTGACATTTACATAAATTGGCCCATTTTTGTCACCCATGAAGTCTGGCTGAAATACTCCCACTGTTGATATTCCTACATCATTGCTTATTTCCAGGACATAACAGTCATTGGGTGCTTGCCCCCAGTATTGCAAGAATAAGCTCCCTTAGCTCAACACGAGGAAGGGTGTACTCCCTCTTCCTCCATCCCCCTCCCCTTTATAACAAGCTAGAAACTACTTTGGCCATTGTGTTATTTACGCCCCCATAGTTGACTGATGCACCTGGCCCTATTCCCTTTGTGTTGTCACCGGTTGGCTCTTTTATTGTGGGGGACTTTCAGAGCAGTGTACCACATTAAAAAAATATTGTATTGTGTTATATATTGTATGTTAATTTGAATTTATGTATGCTTTGTTTCTCCATTTAGTTAGTCTTTTTCGATGCTCTTAAAGAAGCGCAAGGCGTGCAACATGTAGAGCCTAGGACATTGTTATCATCTTACTCTGCTACATAGCCTAATTTCTGGATTCAATTATGGAATGATTGTTTTTCATCTTCAAGTTTCTGCACAGATTTCTATTGGCTTTGTACAATATGAATTGTATACCTTTTCTGTATTGACTTCTCAAATGTGGATATTTTTTATGTATTTTCTATATGTATAATAAACTTTTTATATATGTTATTATCTACCTGGTTGTGCCTAAAAAGTCCAAGCCCTCTATTCCATTTTTTTGTTCCAAATTAATAGGACGCGGCACTGATCATTTTAGAAGGACCACTTTGTGCTGATACAATTAATATTTTTCTATAAAGCCAGTGTGTTTTTCACTTGCTCTAGCTTTAAACTTGGCAAAATCACAGTTGCACACATACATTATAAACCTTGCTCTAGCTCGGGACAAATCATTTGCAATTGCATAAATTTTACCCTTTTAGGGGCACTGCCACCAAGTTTTTTTTACCTTTTTTTATTTCCTTTCTCAACCGAAAATCTCTGTCATACTCAAACAAAACTCAAAACATCTGATACAAAACCAGTTACTGCACAGTAAGCATATTCACTTTGTTATTTTATTTTAAACTGCAGTTAGACACCTAAATCACATTTGCACAGATAGATTTCTTGATAAAACTTGCTTATGACCAGCTTTTGAAAGCCAAACACATTAGACTAATGTGTTAAATGTGAATTTTCTGAAAATATTAGTGTGAGGTCATTGCTTATTGGGAAACCCCTTTCTCTGTAGATCCATTAGTAATATTGCATAATATACCATAAGTAAGTGACTGAAAATCAAATGACTGAATGTGGCTTTTCTTTTAAAATTGTAAGGGGATTTTTATATCTTCACAGCTTTAAAGCTGTTATTTTTTTACTAATCCAATCAGAATCCACATTTATATATATATAATATTTTTCAAAAAATAAAGAAAAACCTTAATCATAATTTTTAAAACCAGTAAAATAAACATAAAACGGGGGGGTGGTGGCACTGTAAATGAATAAAGATTAGAATGATTTTCATACTGACCTTCATGTGTCTTTAACAGATTACTTTCAAGACTGGCAGACGGCTGTTGGCCAAAGATGGGGGTGTTGGAGACTCCTTGTACTGAAGCCAAGGGTATACAGTTAGGGACATCAGAGGCTGTTGATAACAATGTCAGATTTTGGGTCTGACAGTCAAAATCAAGCCAAGATCACACAGGACAATGAGACAGACACAAGAAGCCAAGGAATTGCCTTCACAAACACTGAACTTAAAGGTTCTTAGTTTCTGATCCAATGCACTTGATGTGTTTACCAGTTGGTTTCTCCAGGAATTACCACTCAAGGAAAGGCCTTGGCAATTGAAGATTCCAGAATCTGAAACATGCAACAATGGAGCACACAATGGTAGCAGAAACTGGAATGAAAGTTGATGGATGGACTTCAGATTAGGAAACAGAGGGATAAAAGAAGAAGAAAGGCTGATTACACTAGAGAGGGTAACAGGTGAAACAGACTGACACTGTGCTAAGAATATAGGAAGGAGGTCATAAGGGAGTAAATAAGCAAGCCAATACACAAACTAGGAGACAGATACACACAACACCAGCAAGTGAGGAGTCCGTAGGAGATATAGACAGGTAGCTAGTAAAACATTCAAAAAGGCCCACAGAGACAAACGAGGCCTTGGACTAAATCTAAATAGAGGTCTACAGTTATGTTTTTGTGCAAAGTAGTGGGAATTTTTTTTATTTATGGATACAGGTCTGAAATGCTATTTGTTTTTCATTGGAGGTAACATTAATCATATTTAGCATAATACCTAAATAAATTACCTTTTGCCATTTTATTTTAGTTTTAAATATACTAGGTTAGGTTTAGAACCTATGTCAAGGCCTCTATTCCAGAAAATTGCCCCTGTCCCAGTGGCACTGCAACAGGAAATAAGGGTATCACCCGACAATATGTGGACAACAATAAAAACCTGGAAGATGTTCCCTTCTTTGTTAAACAATATTTTTTTTAAAGTTTCATGTTTTCTCAGTTTAGAGAGATCTCATCAAAATTTGATTTTACAAGACTGAGAGGTGCTTGCAATGGTGACATTTCTTTTGTTAGTAAAATGTTCTGCCTCTGCTTGAAGTGAGAGCAAACTCCCTTTGTTGATTTGTACCTATAGGTAAACCTACAATAAGGCTTACCTATAGGTACAGTAAATATCTCCTAAACGTGCACCGCTTAGGAGACATTTACTTTAGAAGCGGCTAGTGACATCACAAGTGCATGCGCATTGGGCTCTGAATAGACCATGTGTGGGAGTTATGTCATTGCGGCTCAGCCATTCATATGGCCGAAGCCCGCAAACCCGGAAGGAAGATCAGGTAAAGATGGAAGCTCCTGCAGCAGTGCGGCCGCTGGAGGGCTTTATTTTAGGGTGCGTCTTTCATAATGTGCTAGTATGTAGTGCGTACCCACCTGGGCCAAAGCCCTTCTGGCAATTTGATAAGTCTGAATAACATCAGAACTGCATGTACTATAAACAAATGGAATCATAGGCAAAATACTGTTTTACTAAGCATGTATAAATATGCTGGACTGTACAAGACTACATACTGCACATGCAATTGCCACATTCCCTGATTTTTCTGGCACACATATTGCATTCCACTGTTCAAATGGCTCATCTCCCCTTGACTGTGCAAACATGGATCTTGCTGCTTTACCCCCTCCCTACCGGAACCATTGTTTTGTCAGAACAAGACAGCCTCAGCGCAACATGGCAGAAATTGTTACAGATGCATGTATCTATGCAGATTTAGATCCATCATCCATCCACTAGTGCCACCTCTCATGGTGCTCATTTTACTCCTTTAACAGTAACAGAGATGTATTTGGTTTTGGGCAGCTGCATTAATATATCCTATACTTGCTACTTGTTATTCTACCAACATGAGTTTTTCCTACCTTGTTGCTGCATTGGACTGGGGAGTATAGGCATCACTGGATACCACCTGCTGATTGATATAGCAGCTACTGTACATGTCTAGTCCCTGTCCAGCCTGTCCATCACCCTCACTATTTAGATTTGCTCCAGTCAATGTTCATTGCTGTAGTAATAGATTTATTTCCCATCTCAAAACTCCATTCCTTGATAGTTCCTGCATTCCTGTAGTCTTGTTTCTCTGGATTTTATTTGGCTTGCATTTTTTGTATCACTGCCAGCCCTGATCTTTGGCTTTTCCTTGTTTCTTAAATTGTTTATCCACTTTGCACCATGCTCTGGTTCTATGACGGCTCAGCTGCCATCTGTATAGGTGTGCCAGAGAACCACAACCTGATAAAGCTACCTGGAAAGTTCATCACTTCTTGTGGTGTGCTCTGTTGAAGATCTGGTTGTGTGCACCTACACTCTATACATTGGTCCTTTTGAGGGCCCACACCCTCTCCAAATGTGCAGATAGCACAGATTGTTCACTATACAGTTTGTCCATGACATTCCCATCTTGGTTTAGGTCTTCATTTAGGCATCCTTCTCCAAGCTCAGTAATCATAACTTTCTTGGTGGTCTAATTTTTGTCTTAGGGCCAGTTCACACCAGACGCAGTTCCGTTCAGTTTTGTGCGCTTTTTTTCTGCACTTAAAATGCATGCACAGTGTTTTCCATGTATTCCAATGTCTCTTGTTGGCTCTAGTTCACACCATGCAGTCAGTTTCCGGTCAGTTTCCTGTGCAGAAACTGACCGAAAACTGACTGCATGGTGTGACTTGCTCAACTAAGCCTGCTTAACTTAATAAATTCTGCAACAAAGGCATAAAAAAACTGATCATTCTCACAGCTGGTTCTGTGGCACCACTTTCTCCTTCCAGTGCTGCATTGTACATTTACATGCTACAGAGGACTTTTCTTTACTGCTAAATTGGCACTTTATATTGTTTTGGGAGTACACTGTACAGTAAATACTAGCCTGATAAGGGTTTTAAACAGTGAGTTTTGTTGGGAATTTTTAGACAAACGTCATAATATGACTTATAATATTTAGCTAATAGTCTTTAATATGATTAATAATATTATGATATATTGTAACTGGACAAAGTTAGGTAAAAAATCTATTCTATGGTTCTTTCTTCTTGATTAACAACAGAACTCCAAATAGCCAAAGGCTACATTTACCACGGTTAGGTATATCTGGCAAAATCAGAAACTTTCCACCTTACAAGTAGACTGTATTTTTTCCATATTTGTCCTTATTTCCATTATCCTGGCAACTCTTTTGAAGACAGGAAAAAAATCGAAGTCAGCAGATGTGTGGGACATTTGGTCAACATCACCAGGTGCTTAGAATTTACACTAAGGCCTCGTATACGCAATACGAAAATCAGAAGGGAAAATTCGTAAGACGAGCTGTCTGTGGGTTTTCGAATCTTTAGTACGGTGCTTTTGACAGCCGATTTCACTTTTTCGTCAGACAAAAGCTGGATCTGCAGGCTATAAAATTTTTGTCGGATGTGAACTCAACGTCTGATTTTCAGATGGTCATTACAGAAATCGTCACACAAAAGTCGAAAGTACAAACATGCATGCTCAGAATCAAGGAACGACTGGGAAGAGTTGTGTCTTGTAAACTACTGTTCGTAATCTAGAATTAACATTTGTGACGCGTCAATTGTTAAAATGTCAAAATGCAGCGCACATTCTCATCTTCTTTAATTGGATAATAATGAAGCTGCTTTGCTGGTTATACTGATGTAGTTATGTCAAACGTATTTTAAAAGGCATTTGTTTTGTACGATCTGAAAATCGCGAATCAACGCTCACCAAACTTCTACTAACACAAATTTAGCAGAAGGGGCCCAAAGTGTGGCGCTTGAGAAATTAACTTCCTCTTTATACTCTCATAGTATGTCACTACGTTCGTGTTTGTCAAACGACAATTTGCAGATAGTTAGTATGCTAGACAAAATCAGACGCTCGGTCGTACAACAATCAAACCGTGTGTACGAGGCCTAACTCTCCCTTTACCATCTAACATCCAAAAAGTTAGATCATTTCCTGGAATCAATTAGGAAATTGGGAAATCTATGTGTTATGAATAATACCCTTGTACTGAAACATACTGCAAATTACAATGCAGTAGGACGTTGATTTAGACAATTGTCATAAATAATGTCATGTAAGCTAATGCTTCCTATAGGGGACTAGTAAATGTTTTCTGCTCCCATTTGGGCATTCATTGCCCTTAGTATGATTGATGATCCAGATGAAAATGCTTAAACACTGGGTAAAACTAATTTCATGGTAAGTAATTCTACTAACTGCTAGAAAATACTACATCAATCTTTTTATTGTATTGAAATATATTTAGAACTCTTCATCGAAATTAGTGCCATCAGTTTCTACTCTTATGGTTTACTTAGTATTTCAGAAATATCCACTTTGATAGTAACTATTCGGAGACAATGAGCAGCCTGTCATAGCTGGTGTTCGCTGATGATTCATACTTGAGATTATGTTAAGTTCTTTGTAATTAGCATGAGAAGAAGGTGCTTAAGGATTTATAACACGGCAACCACTACTAACACTGCTCCAAATGTCAAGCATGGACCTATGACCGAAACTCATTACCACTAAGTAAATCACAATCGAAGAGCTTGTGGATGGCTTTATTAGTCTATAAATACATCTAAAATGATTACTTTGCAAATACTTCAACCATCCTGCTATTTTTAATCAATAGCTATGGTTTGTTATAACAACCGCAGAAATTAAAACAAACTTAGTTTTTTGAGCTTTAAGGCAATCAGGGAGACATTAGAGAGATATAAAAATGTATAATAAATTTACATGTCACTTTTAGTAAACTTATCCTGAAGTGCTATGGGTTATAAAACCAGAAGATTTGGGTGGCAGTGCATAGGGACGCTTACTCAGGGTTGAGTCTTCAAGGCCTCAGTGCTACCTGTTTCCCTCCTATGGTTGGAGCACCCCTAGTATCTGTCTTTAAAGCACAATAATACGCACTACTCTTAAGGTTGGGCAGAAGAGCAGAATTGTCAAACTTCTCAGCCACCCCAGTGTTCACCGCCACACTTTTCATCATCAATCAGCCTGTAAGTATGGTGGATGGTTCTCTCTTTTCCTCCCCCACTTCTTATGCAAGCCTGACTCATTGTTTGATTTAATATCTCTCTTTTTTTAGACATCTAAATCCACATCAGCTCCTGATGAGTGGCAATGTAGCCACGAAATGCATCAAGCTTCAGATGCCACAATCACGTTCAATCAATGCAGTTTTATATACTCTGTGCCTATTGTTTTATTATTATATTTGAATAACCTCCCTATGTGCAATATGTTAATACAAATGAATTAATTGAGATTGATTATGAATCACAAACCACTGTGCCTTTTATATATATAATTGTGTAATATTCATTAAATTTTATATTATAAAACCAATGCAGTGAATTATTTCTTCCTAAATGCATGCTTCACTCAAAGTCCCAAACTTTTTCTTTAATGTCAACAGGGATGGAGGTAATTTGACGTAATTGTCTTAGACCTCACACAAAGTCCCAACCACTTTCCATTCTAAGCATGTTACTCTTACCATCAGTTATGTACAGTATGTTCAAGTCATATTTAATATACTGTGTTGCTTGTGTATTTTGAGTTTCTTCACTCTAAGTTGTTTTATAGTTTTAATATCCCCCCCACCCGTGCCCCCCTCCATGATTTTTCCCTCAAGGTCAATAATGTAACCATCAAACCCTCCCCTCACGTCAGAGTACTAGGTGTAATCCTAGACTCTGACCTGTCCTTTCAGCCCCAAATTCAATTGTTGTCAAAAGCTTGTAGACTTCACCTCTGTAACATCTCTAAAATTCGCTCCTATTTAACTAATGAAACAACCAAGCTACTCATTTACTCCCTTGACATCTTTCGCCTTGACTATTGCAACTCCCTTCTCATAGGCCTACCTCTCCATAGGCAATCCCCTCTTTATTCTATCATGAATGCTGCTCCCAGACTCATCTATTTTGCCAACTGCTTACTGTCTGCCTACCCTCTCCGCCAATCCCTACACTGGCTTCCGATCTCCCAGCAAATTAAATTAAAAACACTAACAACAGCATACAAAGCCATTCACAACTCTGCCCCAAGCTACATCACCAATCTTGTTTGCAAATATCACCTAAACCATCCTTTCTGCTCCTCTCAAAACCTCCTGCTCTCAAGCTCCCTTGTCTCCTTCTCCCATGCTTGTCTCCGGGATTTCTCCAGAGCCTCTCCAATCCTCTGGAACTCTCTACCTTAATCTGTCTGGCTATCTCCTACTCTGGCTGCCTTTAGGCGATCCCTGAAAACTCTTCAGGGAAGCCTATCACACATCCAAATTATCTTTTATCACTTCCATCAGGTCATCTCCTACAGATACAACCCTCTGTACCACTTGCCCCACCCTATTAGATTGTAAGCTCTTATGAGTGGGGCCCTCTCAACCCTCTTGTAGTTTATTGCATTGTAACTGTACTCCCTTTTATATTGTAAAGCACTGTGTAACCTGTTGTTGCTATATAAATGTATAATAATAATTAGGGTTTTGACCCATTATCTACTCTCTGATTGGGATGTGACCAAAGTTGTTTATTATAAGATTAAGTTATAGCCATGGCAGATGAGATATTATGGATATACTATGGATTTAATGTTTCTAAGGTCTACTGATATAAGATATGTTTTATGTGAATGTACAGATGTATTGTTGTAATAATTTGAAATATTTCTTTAGTTGTGTCTTGGTTTATTTTGTCATTTTACAATCAGCTATAAGAACAACCTGATCAGTCTATTTGACCATGACATGTTATATTGGGCTGTTATGAGAAAAGGCCACATTATACAGCATAATGTGCTCCTAGTGCTTATCACTTTGTATCATTTAACCACTTAAGCCCCGGACCATTTGGTAGCTAAAGGACCAGAGGTGAATTCAGAATTTTGCACTGCGCTGCTTTAACTGTAAATTGTGCGGACATGCAATGTTGTACCCAAACGAAATTTGCGTCCTTTTCTTCCCACAAATAGAGCTTTCTTTTAATGGTATTTGATTGCCTCTGCGATTTTTATTTTTTGCGATATAAACGGAAAAAGACCGAAAATTTTGAAAAAAAATGATATTTTCTACTTTTTGTTATAAGAAAAATCGAATAAACTCAATTGTAGTCATACATTTAGGCAAAAATGTATTCAGCCACATGTTTTTAGTAAAAAAAATGTCAATAAGCGTATATTTATTGGTTTGCGCAAAAGTTATAGAGTTTACAAACTAGGGTACATTTTCTAAAATTTACACAGCTTTAAATTTATGACTGCCTATCTCATTTCTTGAGGTGCTAAAATGACAGGGCAGTACAAAACCCCCCCAAATGACCCCATTTTGGAAAGTAGACACCCCAAGGAAATTGCTGAGAGGCATGTTGAGCCCATTGAATTTTTTTTTTTTTGTCCCAAGTGATTGAATAATGACTAAAAAAAAAAAAAAAAAAAAAATTACAAAAAGTTCTCACTAAATGATATATTGCTCACACATGCCATGGTTATATGGGGAATTTCACCCCAAAATACATTCTGCTGCTTCTCCTGAGTACGGGGATACCACATGTGTGGGACTTTTTGGGAGCCTAGCCGCGTACGGGACCCCGGAAACCAAGCTATCAACAAGTTGTTAGGTAGTTGGAAAGCTTGGCTAGGAGATTGAAGTGTCTTCTGGAAGTGGGGTTTACCAGTCCATACATTAGACTATAGCAAAGTGCTTTTGGTTGTTTTAGAATTATCTCTATTTGAAGGTTCACAAACGACTGTTGAATAAGGAACTATGTTGGAGAGTAATTAAGGTAAATTAATCCTGCACAGAGATGCTTTTGATTAGCTGCAGGATGTATTAGCTAATAGGATTCTGCAAACATCTGCCTTACCTTTTAGTGAACATTTGGCATGAATTTCAGTAGAAGAGGTATAGTCACTGGGAGGATTCTATTTCAGGTATTAACACACACCAGCAGGGATGATGTCACTGGTGTTTACTTGTTTTCTTGTCTGGCATTTGCTATTAGGCCTTTGTGTTGATATATGAAATGGGATTAACGTACTAGCAATTACATGTTTCCTAGTGCTATTTTGTAAGATCGGTTCAAAACATTATTTACTAAAGAACTATTTCAGCTCAATAAGAATAATGCATTTAAAAGTACTTTAGTTAAGAAACATGTTAGGATTAATTTATGGATTAGTCTGAATGCTCATTCTTTTGTAATTGATTGATACTAAGTTGTTTAAATAGCAAAGTTTACAGTAGAAGTAAAAAATCCATCCATGCTTACAGCTGAAGTCTAACCAAAAATTGACACATTGAGCAATTAAAAGTTCAAGTGCTGTGTAATTATGACATTACTTTATTATGAAAGTCAAAAGCATAGTTCTTGAACTGCCATTTTTTGCTATCAGTTGGAGTAGTGAATTGTTGCTTTTCAGCCAGGGTTTTCACACTGGCAATCCACAGGACCTTTTTTCTGTTTTGCAGACCATGAGGCCCACCTTGATTGCCCCCCCCCCCCCACCCCTCCAGCTTGCAAATCCTGGCTATTAAAACATGTCCTTTTTTCTGTGTGTAGCTACTACAACTGCTACTATGCGGCACAAAGCTTATGAGGGGTGTTTGGAACACTGTTTAGAAGCTTCATTTAGAAACACCATGTACACTATTATTGATACATGGTATTTACTTTGCTTCATTCATCTGCACCTCAATGGGACCTTTGATCTGTATGTATTGTCAGTTAAAACAACCCTACCGGTAAAATAAATAAATACAATGTATTACTTTTTAAATTTTGTTTCCTGTTCATTTTTTATTTCTACTTTTAGGCCCCTTTCACACGGAGGTCCGTTCAGGTCCGCCTGTCAGTTTTTTAGGCGGACCTGAAACGGATCCTCCATGCACCCCTATGGAGGCACGGATGTCAGCGGTGACATGTCCGCTGACATCCGCTCCGCTCCGCCAAAGTGTGACGGAGGAAAACCCTATTTTTCCTTCCGTCGGCGGAGCGGATCGGATGACAACGGACTCTACGGTCCGTCGTCATCCGATTCCCCATAGGGGAGAGCGGCGCTCTGACAGGGCGGTCCCTGCACAGTGTGCGGGGACCGCCCAGTCATCCGTCGGCTCAGCGGGGATCAACGGAGCGATCCCCGCTGAGCAAGCGGAGCTTCACGGGGCGGATCTGCACGGATCCGCCCCGTGTGAAAGGACCCTTAACTAGCAAGATTTAAACTGTTGTCAAGTATTCATAATTTTGCTTGTTTGTTGCTAGTTTTTTTTTATCACATTATAAATGAGCAGATTTAGAAAGATATGCCTTTAATTCATTTGTAAATAATTTTGCCACATTTTTTTTTCCAGAATCATAGTTTAAAATCATTATAAGCAGGACAAACTACAGAATAAAACATATACTTTTATTTACAGTGGCACTAGTTATTTTGAAACACTGGTTAGGCTAAGTTTTAATGCTATATCTATTTGTCTATAGATTGTTTTAAAAATAAAAAACATTTTTGCTAGACAATATCACCGAAAACAATTGGCTAAAACTACAGCTAAGGTTGGGACTTTGAATGAGGCAATGTCTAATATATACCTCCATCCCTAAATATGTTGAAAAATGGAAACTAAATTTTGGGACTTTTTTATGAAGCACACTGCTACCTAAAGAGCCAACTATGGTAAACATTATTTATTGATTGCAAACAAGGCATGACATACACATAATAATCAAGGATAGAATATGATAATCATAGGTCACATAAAGTAAAGTAAAGTCTAGACAATGCAAGATAGTACCTAATTGTCTCAACGTAACATACATGGTAATGTATGGTAATAATAGGTCTCACTAAATAATATCTAGACAATACATAGTTATAAGATGTTGGCTCCAAGATAACATAAATAGTAATAGGCCTTGGGCATGAAAGCCGAGTTTGCAACGGTAGCATATAAACAAAGTAACAATGATAGTTGGTCCATAAAAGGTATTGTATAACAGGTATTAAAACATGTACTGTGACATATCATCATGATGAAGCTCTACGCATTTCGTGGTATACATAACCACTCGTCAGGAGCAGATACACAGTACAAGGGTATCTATAATAGAATGAAAAGATGCCAAGGTAAGATGATATAGTAGAAAACTTAATGCATAGAAGAAAGAGGGGGAGCAAAAAAGATCCCAAACACTCTCACCTGATGGTAGCATATTGGTAAGGATATAAGATGGTAGCAATGGTAGAAGGTGGGCTATCTGAAACATCTCACCCGGGAGCTGAAACGGTATGACCAGAGGCACGGCAATAAAAGCAAAAAATGGTAAAGGTGCAAGGTGGGGTGACCGATCATCAGCTGGAGTATGTATAGTTGGATTGTAAGTCTATTGCGTTGAACAATTCAGATCCCAAAGGTATCTGTGGAAATTAATAAGTTAACAGTAGGTTAATTAACAGCTGATGGACTGGGGGGCAAGGCCTAATGCCCCATACACCCGATCGTTTTTCATGCCGTTAAAAATGCAATTTTTTAAAATGGCCATTAAAACCGATCGTGTGTATGCTCCAGAGCATTTTTAACTACGTGAAAAACGGGCATTAAAAATTTCGAACATGCTCTATTTTTTCACGTCGTTTTTCATGTCGTTTTTTTAACGACGTGAAAAATGATAGTGTGTATGCTTTTACGAGGTGAAAAAAAATGCGCATGCTCAGAATCAAGTATGAGACGGAAGCGCTTGTTCTGGTAAAACTAGCGTTCGTAATGGAGATAGCACATTCGTCACGCTGTAACGGACTGAAAAGCATGAGGCTGAAAAGCGCGAATCGTCGCTCAACAAACTTTACTAACATGAAGGGTGGCGCCATCCGAACGGAACTTCCCCTTTATAGTGCCGTCGTACATGTTGTACGTCACTGCGCTTTGCTTGAACGTTTTTTTAAAATGATTGTGTGTACGCAAGACAGGCTTGAGAGGAAACATGAAAAAAAACGATGAGAAAAACGTTGGTTTAAAAAATGGCATGAAAAACGATCGTGTGTACGCCGCATAAGTGTTGTGGGTAAAAATGGGGTGTTATAGATACGAGGCTAAGTACCATAACAAAAAAAGCCTGAACACAAGCCATGGTAAAAATATAAATATAAAATGTGAAAAAAGTGAAATTAAATTAAAAGTACCTGCCAGAGTGTATAAGAGGGATTGTCCAAGTGCACTCATATAAAGGAAGTGAATCATGAAGTAAAAATTTGCGGTGGAAGGAGGGTGTAAGAAATAGTAGCCGTGAACCAATAGCAACCGTTACCGCCACGCAGCATCATAAAGAGGGGGGCGGGGCCAGCGCCTGAGCCGCAACGCACGCTCGGCGTTGACGCCAAAACGCTCCTGGTGGTGAGTGTAGATGGACAGCCATGTCAGCGGCACGGCGTCACGAATGACGTCACCCGCTGAGCATGGAGGCGTGGCGTTGACCCGCAGCGAATACCCGCCCCTCACAATGGGAGGGGAGGGGGAGGTCACGGTGCGAGTCACAGCTCCCGGGAAAAAGAGATTATACCTGACTCCAGCCACCAGGGCTGGTCCCCATGGGTATTGGGGAAGAAAACATTGGCAATAGATAGGTCACAGTGGTATAAAAGGTAAAAATAGTAATATGGCTAATGTGCTTCCATCCCCGATAATATGAAAACAATTGGCTAAAACTACAGCTAAGGTTGGGACTTTGAATGAGCAATGTCTAATATATACCTCCATCCCTAAATATGTTGAAAAATGGAAACTAAATTTTGGGACTTTTTAGTTTCCATTTTTTCAAATTTTCAACATATTTAGGGATGGAGGTATATATTAGACATTGCCTCATTCAAAGTCCCAACCTTAGCTGTAGTTTTAGCCAATTGTTTTCATATTATCGGGGATGGAAGCACATTAGCCATATTACTATTTTTACCTTTTATACCACTGTGACTTATCTATTGCCAATGTGTTCTTCCCCAATACCCATGGGGACCAGCCCTGGTGGCTGGAGTCAGGTATAATCTCTTTTTCCCGGGAGCTGTGACTCGCACCGTGACCTCCCCCTCCCCTCCCATTGTGAGGGGCGGGGCGGGTATTAGCTGCGGGTCGACGCCACGCCTCCATGCTCAGTGGGTGACGTCATTCGTGACGCCGTGAAGCTGACATGGCTGTCCATCTACGCTCACCACGAGGAGCGTTTTGTCGCCAACGCCGAGCGTGCGTTGCGGCTCGGGCGCTGGCCCCGCCCCCTCTTTATGCCGCTGCGTGGCGTTAACAGTTGCTATTGGTTCACGGCTACTATTTCTTACACCCTCCTTCTACCGCAAATTTTCACTTCATGATTCACTTCCTTTATATGAGTGCACTTGGACAATCCCTCTTATACACTCTGGCAGGTACTTTTAATTTAATTTAATTTCACTTTTTTCACATTTTATATTTATATTTTTACCATGGTTCAGGCCTCTTTTGTTATGGTACTTACCCTCGTATCTATAACACCCCATTTTTACCCACAACACTTAGGCCTTGCCCTGCAGTCCATCAGCTGTTAATTAACCTACTGGTAACTTATTAATTTCCACAGATACCTTTGGGATCTGAATTGTTCAACGCAATAGACTTACAATCCAACTATACATACCACAGCTGATGATCGGTCACCCCACCTTGCACCTTTACCATTTTTTGCTTTTATTGCCGTGCCTCTGGTCATACCGTTTCAGCTCCCAGGTGAGATGTTTAAGATAGCCCACCTCCTACCATTGCTACCATCTTATATCCTTACCAATATGCTACCATCAGGTGAGAGTGTTTGGGATCTTTTTTGCTCCCCCTCTTTCTTCTATGCATTATGTTTTCTACTATTATCATCTTACCTTGGCATCTTTTCATTCTATTATAGATACCCTTGTACTGTGTATCTGCTCCTGACGAGTGGTTATGTATACCACGAAACGCGTAGAGCTTCATCATAATGATATGTCACAGTACATGTTTTAATACCTGTTATACAATACCTTTTATGGACCAACTATCATTGTTACTTTGTTTATATGCTACCGTTGCAAACTCGGCTTTCATGCCCAAGGCCTATTACTATGTATGTTATCTTGGAGCCAACATGTTATAACTATGTATTGTCTAGATTTTATTTAGTGAGACCTATTATTACCATACATTACCATGTATGTTACGTTGAGACAATTAGGTACTATCTTGCATTGTCTAGACTTTACTTTACTTTATGTGACCTATGATTATCATATTCTATTCTTGTTTATTATGTGTATGTCATGCCTTGTTTGCAATCAATAAATAATGTTTACCATAGTTGGCTCTTTAGGTAGCAGTGTGCTTCATAAAAAAGTCCCAAAATTTAGTTTCCAATAACACCGAAAAGAAAGCATTGTCTGTCTCAAAAAAAAATAATAAAAAAAAAAAATTATATGTATGTATGTATATATATATATATATATATATATATATATATACATATATACACACTGTATATATATATATATATATACAGTACACTGTATATATGTTATTATCTCCTATGTTCCTGTGCCACCAGACTCTCTTTATCCCTCAGACCATGGTGCTTCCAGGTTTCACGCCCACTGACACAGCCAATGTTGTCATTGACATGCCCCTCTTAAAGTGTTACTAAACCCAAGGCCCTGCATTCAATATATCTTGTCTCCCACAGTACACAGAACACTGAAATGCAATTTATTTAGTAAATATAAACTGCTAAATACCTATTCTCAGACATCCCTAGTCATCCCTAGTAAATATAAACTGCTAAATACCTATTCTCAGACATCACAAGACATCCCTAGTCTTGTGATGTCTATCAGTGTCTGGTTAAAGCTTGTAGGGGGGGTTTTCATTCTACTCTGACTGTCCTATAAGGCTGCAGGACCCCTGACCCTCTGCCTGGACAGTGCTGATTGGCCCTGTGCTGATCACATGAACTCTCCCAAGAAAAAAAAAACTCTCTAGCAATACATACACACCAAACTGAGCATGTGCAGAGTGACTCTAAAGGCTCTGTCTTATCAGGAGATGGATTGGGGACAGTGGAAGAAGGGGAGGATCAGAGAAGACAGGATCAATCAGCTTTTTTACACAATGTGGAGGATTAACCCCTTAGGTTCCACAGTGATTATAACAAGCATGCTTTACTGCATATACAGACTTATTTTACTGTTGTGGGTTTAGTAACATTTTAAGGGAATTCAGTCCCAGGTTTTAGCACCTAGACAGCATTCAATTTGCTTCTATGCTCCAACTTCTGACTCCTTCCCCTGGCTGTTGTTCTCCCAGGATTGTTTTCCTGTGTACCGATTTTGACTTTTCTCTCTTGGATTTGCTTTTCTTCCACCTGCCCGGACCCTTGGCCTTTTTTCTTTATTGTCACTGCCTTCTTCAGATTCACCAGCACTTCTGCTTCAATTCCTACCTGCATGCACAGGTTAGTATCTGAACCCTGAGCAGGGTGAACCTGGTGCTCACATCCTGGCACCAGCATGAAGTGAAATCTATCTCCACCATCTGGAGCTCTGGTAAAAACAGGCTGCTACTTAGAGCCCATGTCCCAAGAAATCCCACACCACCTACTCATATGTGGGCTCACTTCCTGTGGCCTTGTGTCATGTATTGCTTTGTTATTTTAGATGTGCAGTTCCATTTGATTTGTGGATACAAATATCGCCTTTGGACTCTTTTGGACACCACTGATCTAAGCCAATTTCAGTTTGGCCCACAAATCTCCCTTTTTGTCATCTGTGTAAAACAACTTTGCTTGGTTACACATTCTATGCTACTGATAGGTGGCGCAAAGTTCTGTGTACCTTAGTTTATATAAAGACTTGATGGATAGTTTCCAGAAACAAAACTGTAAAATCTCCCAGTCCCAATATAAACTAGAAAGAAAAAACCAAAGAGAGACAGACTCTCACAGAACGGGATTTTGAGGGGAGATACCAGTTTTGTTATAGGTGAGTACACTTGAGACGGTAAATATAGAAAAATATAAATTTATTCATAACATCTTAAAATTACAATAATACAGAATCATAAAAGCTAGGAAACAAAGAACTAGAATGTGCAAATAGCCGTCATGTTTCGCGCGGTTGTGCTTCGTCAGGGCTTAGCACTTCTCTGTTATTTCATCAAGTCTGCATAAGACATAAGGATTTATAATTAGTAGGCTTGTGCAATTCGTTTCGTAACGAATCGAAATTCGTCCGAATTTAGCAACTTTCGGACATTCGGAAGCACTCGAATTTCCGAACAAAGCAAT
Organism: Rana muscosa; assembly: GCA_029206835.1. Taxonomy (NCBI): domain Eukaryota; kingdom Metazoa; phylum Chordata; class Amphibia; order Anura; family Ranidae; genus Rana; species Rana muscosa. The sequence goes on along the minus strand of CM055122.1, from coordinate 1,097,037,561 downwards.
TACGAATAAAACCGAATCCGAAATAAATTATATCGCAAATAGCGAATGCCCGAATGTCTTCGACATAATTCGTTATGAAAAAAGTTACGAATGTACGAATCCTTCCGAAGCACAATAACACTCTGCTCTGCTCTGCTCTCTGCTCCTCCCTCACCGTGCTGAACTCCCTCTCAAAATGGTGTACAGCCGCATGTAAAAAACAAAAGTAAAATACGAGATTTCGAATCGTTACAAATAACCGCTATGTATTTAGAAAAGTTCAAATTCATTCGAAGCACATTAGCCATAATAGGCAGCGTCGTTGTGAGAGAGACACAGAAAATTACGAATCAACAAACCCCAAAAAAGTTACGAAAGTAGGAGTTGTGTCCAGAATCAAAGAAAAACAACGTACTCTACCGAAAGTACGAATTATAAATCAACGAAAAATAAGGCTTACATTAATACGAAAATGTAAAAGGAAAAAAGAGGGCGCACCGACCTAGTGCATTACCAATGGCTAGGTTTACCAATGGCTAGCCATTGGTAATGCACTAGGTCGGTGCGCCCTCTTTTTTCCTTTTACATTTTAGTCTTAAAGAATACCAATTATTCTGAGGAGGGCAGCAAGATTCTTGGTCATTTCCTTTCCTACGGAACACTCTGGTTGTGTCACTAAGAGACCAAACTTCCAAGCGCAGGGGACTGTTTGTGTGTCTTACATTAATACGAATCATTCCGATTCAACGAAAAATGTCGCTTGCGAAAATACGAATTAGTCCGAACACGAAAAATCCCGTCTAGCAAAATTACGAATGATTGCGAATCAACAGGACCGAAAAGAAACAAACCGAAACTAAACAAATTTTTCAGTTGTGTACAAGTCTAATGCCGCATACACACGATCATTTTTCATGCCGTTAAAAATTCCATTTTTAAAAATGGCCATTAAAACCGATCGTGTGTATGCTCCAGAGCATTTTTAACGGCGTGAAAAACGGGCATTAAAAATTTCGAACATGCTCTATTTTTTGACGTCGTTTTTCATGTCGTTTTTTTTTAACGACGTGAAAAACGATAGTTTGTATGCTTTTACGAGGGGAAAAAAAACGCGCATGCTCAGAATCAAGTATGAGACGGGAGCGCTCGTTCTGGTAAAACTAGCGTTCGTAATGGAGATAGCACATTCGTCACGCTGTAACGGACTGAAAAGCACGAGGCTGAAAAGCACGAATCGCCGCTCAACAAAGTTTGCTAACATGAAGGGTGGCGCCATTCGAACGGAACTTCCCCTTTATAGTGCCGTCGTACGTGTTGTACGTCACTGCGCTTTGCTCGAGCGTTTTTCTTAATGATTGTGTGGATACAAGATAGGCTTGAGAGGAAACAAGAAAAAAAACGACGAGAAAAAAGTTGGCTTAAAAAATGGCATTAAAAACGTACGTGTGTACGCGGCATAATAATTAGTGCCAAACAATGATAGAATATTGGTATATGTATACATTTGTTGCATAATACAATTTAAATGCATAGTAACAAACTTACAAAGAAGTTGTAACGTGCTCACCTAGTTCACTCCAAATAGATTGCATGGAAACGCACTCCACTGAACACATGCATCAAAAACCAACAGCCGACCCAAATCCTACTGTAGCTTACCCGGTGGATGCCAGATCCAACAGGATGAAATATGGGGGTTTTGACCATGTAAGTTGACCAAATGTTAATAACGTATGCAGGTCTAGAGCAAAAATAAAAAGAAGGAAAAAACATATGGAAAAAGATGTCCCACTGAACTACAGGGTCTCTTACTAAATAAATCAAGATAAGTAAACCCTGGAGCCTAATGTACTTTTGTATAAAGAAAGGACTACAGACTCATATGGTAACAAAAAGGATCAATGCCAAGGAGTTTGGAACTATGAATCACCTGATAACAAACAAATGAAAACAGAATTCACTTTAAGAACATAATGTAACTACCACAATACATCATCAAATGATGACAGGATATGTGATTGAGTAACAAAAGGCAGGGGAAATAGGGGCTATATATATAAGCACAGAGGCTAATAGTATTAACTATATAGTATGCTGGGCAAAGTAATGACTATAGTGGCCAAAGGACAGAATATGCGTTCACCATGAAAATGGCCAGCAATGTCCCCACTAATATAGCGACCAGACCATATTTACAAAAACGAATAAAAAGGTAGATTCATTCAAATATAGCCTCTGTACCTGCTTAGAGTCCCCCTTGTATCAAATGCGGTGCCACAGAGGAGTTCACGTAGCTACCCCTGGTCTGAAGTCCTGCGGTCAATGAATGCAGCAAGATGGTGCACGTCCGCTGCCGCCGACTGCACCATCTTAAGTGATGTCAGGAGTCACCCGGAAGTGAAGGGTCGAATACGACCCCTGACATCACTTAAGATGGTGCAGTCAGCGGCAGCGGACGTGCACCATCTTGCTGCATCCGTTGACCGCAGGACTTCAGACCAGGGGTAGCTACGTGAACTCCTCTGTGGCACCGCATTTGATACAAGGGGGACTCTAAGCAGGTACAGAGGCTATATTTGAATCAATCTACCTTTTTTATTAGTTTTTGTAAATATGGTCTGGTCACTATATTAGTGGGGATATTGCTGGCCATTTTCATGGTGAACACATATTCTGTCCTTTGGCCACTATAGTCATTACTTTGCCCAACATACTATACAGTTAATACTTCTAGCCTCTGTGCTTATATATATAGCCCCTATTTCCCCTGTCTTTTGTTACTCAATCACATATCCTGTCATCATTTGATGACGTATTGTGGTAGTTACATTATGTTCTTAGAGGGAATTCTGTTTTCATTTGTTTGTTATCAGGTGATTCATAGTTCCAAACTCCTTGGCATTGATCCTTTTTGTTACCATATGAGTCTGTAGTGCTTTCTTTATACAAAAGTACATTAGGCTCCAGGGTTTACTTATCTTGATTTATTTAGTAAGAGACCCTGTAGTTCAGTGGGACATCTTTTTCCATATGTTTTTTCCTTCTTTTTATTTTTGCTCTAGACCTGCGTACATTATTAAAGTGGTTGTAAACCCACTAATCGTTATTTTTATTTTTTTTACCCCACCTGCAAGAGAAAGGCATAATGAGCTAGTATGACTAGCATACTAGCTCATCATGTACCACTTACCTTAGACCGGGGCCCCCGAAGCCGTCCGTGTCCCTGTCTTGAGCGGCAGCCATCGCTGCAGCGATAGCCGGAATGTTACTTCCGGGTATCGCCGCACCAGCCAATCACTCTGCGCATGCGCGCGGGAGCCGTCACATTCGGCTACGCCCAGCGATTGCTGGGAGGTAGCCGATTTTGTGAATGGGATTAACCCCATGAATGCGCCGTTGTCTACGGCGCGCATGCGTTATAGACAGCGGCGCCTGTCATTTAACTAAATATCTCCTAAACCGTGTAGGTTTAGGAGATATTTCTTGCACCTACAGGTAAGCCTTAATCTAGGCTTACCTGTAGGTGCAAGTTGAAAAAGTGGGTTTACAACCACTTTAACATTTGGTCAACTTACATGGTCAAAACCCCCATATTTCATCCTGTTGGATCTGACATCCACCGGGTAAGCTACAGTAGGATTTGGGTCAGCTGTTGGTTTTTGATGCATGTGTTCAGTGGAGTGTGTTTCCATGCAATCTATTTGGAGTGAACTAGGTGAGCACGTTACAACTTCTTTGTAAGTTTGTTACTATGCATTTAAATTGTATTATGCAACAAATGTATACATATACCAATATTCTATCATTGTTTGGCACTAATTATAAATCCTTATGTCTTATACAGACTTGATGAAATAACAGAGAAGTGCTAAGCCCTGACGAAGCACGACCGTGCGAAACATGTCGGCTATTTGCACATTCTAGTTCTTTGTTTCCAAGCTTTTATGATTCTGTATTATTGTAATTTTAAGATGTTATGAATAAATTTATATTTTTCTATATTTACCGTCTCAAGTGTACTCACCTATAACAAAACTGGTATCTCCCCTCAAAATCCCGTTCTGTGAGAGTCTGTCTCTCTTTGGTTTTTTCTTCCTGTGTACATTAGTTGTCCTTGCTTATTGCAATCCCTACCCATTACTCAGAACAATGAGCCAGGATATTTACATGTTACATACATTGTTGCAATACTGTTGTTTGGGGTTTTGCCCAATTTCTGACCACAAGAGAGTGTTCATGCTTGACCATGTTATTAGCTGCTAGACAAGAAAATGGCAATGACGTTACCAGAATACACTCTTTTCATATTTTGTTGAACTAGTAAAACCAGCATCAGTTTTAGTAAACTTTAGCAGTGGGGAGGGATACATATAGCATGAGTGTAAAGGAAATAAATAGTTCTGGTCAATCTATTTATTAGAACTGGGGAGGAGGTAATTTATCTCTCTATTAAAGCAGAACTCTGGGATCGGCAAAAAATCCCCCATTAGTACACCCCCCACACACACACACACACAAAACACGAAACAGTTCTTACATTTGTGAAATTCCTTACCAATCAAAAGAAACATTGAATTCATGGGCATCCGCTGAACTTTTTTCAGGGGGGGGGGCATAATTTTAAGGTCACCCATGCTCCTCCCCTTTTCGACAATGTCATCACGGTCACTGCAGACATACTACATACTACAGGAGACGGTTAGAGACTGCGGACAAAGAACATATACATTACACCCCCATACACCCAGATACATTACACCCCCATACACACAGATACATTACATCCCAATACACACATATTACACCCAGATACATTACACCCCCATACACACACAATCATTAGTATGGAGAACTCCCCTCCAATCAATTTTTATATTGCAAGCTTCAGATGACATTGGAGAGAATTAAATGGATTACTAACCCCAGAAAATACAGATGGAAGGCTCCAACAACTGCTGCACATGCCAAGCAGCTCAGATGAAGCTGGGGCCCCATGCGGTGGGTGTTCTTGGGTCCCCTATCTAGAAGAGATCGCTGGGCCTCTCACACATGTCCAGGCAGAGCACACACAGCCAGAAGTCTGAGCCGAGGAGGAGGAGAGGAGATAAATCATAAGTGATCTGGTCGGGCTGAGCATTAGCAGACGCTGTCTGCAGCATGAGAATGGTAACAGGCAGCTGCGGGAGAGCTTTGTATTCCAGCTACTGGCCACGCTGCCTCCCCTTACCTCAGGGGCTGCAAACACCATCTCTCCCTGACACTCCATGTTATGTCTGTGATGGCCCTGGTACATGCAGCGCGGCGCCCCCCATTGGTATGCACACTTGCCTATAGGTAGCACCAGCCCTGCCAGGGGGGGGGCACTTGACCCACCTTGCCCCTACCTGCGGACGCCCATGGTTGAATTGAATTTTCAGGAAGTCCGCTTTGCAGTTCAAAAAATGCTGTTTGTTTTCTGGCAAGGAGGAGGGATTGCATCATATACTCTGCCCTCTCTTTACACTGTCATTAACCACTTAGGACCCGGACCATTATGCAGCTTAAAAACCTGGCCACTTTTTGCGATTCGGCACTGCGTCGCTTTAACTGACAATTGCACAGTCGTGCGACGTGGCTCCCAAACAAAATTGGCGTCCTTTTTTTCCCACAAATAGATATTTCTTTTGGTTGTATTTGATCACCTGCGCGGTTTTTATTTTTTGCGCTATAAACAAAAATAGAGCGACAATTTTGAAAAATAAAAAATTTTGAAAATATTTTTTACTTTTTGCTATAATAAATATCCCCAAAAAATATATAAAAAAACATTTTTTTCCTCAGTTTAGGCCGATACCTATTCTTCTACATATTTTTGGTAAAAAAAATCGCAATAAGCGCCTATTGATAGGTTTGCGCAAAAGTTATAGCGTTTACAAAATAGAGGATAGTTTATGGCATTTTTATTAATATTTTTTTTTTTTACTAGTAATGGCGGCGATCAGTGATTTTGTTTGTGACTGCGACATTACGGCGGACACATCGGACACTTTTGACACATTTTTGGGACCATTGTCATTTTCACAGCGATCAGTGCTATAAAAATGCACTGGTTACTGTGAAAATTACACTTGCAGTGAAAGGGTTACCCAGGAGTGGGTGCTGTAGGGGTTAAGTGTGCCTTGATGTGTTTTACTTACTGTGGGGGGCGTGGCTTAGCGTGTGACATCACTGATCGTCGTTCCCTATGACAGGGAACAGACGATCAGTGACAAGCTCACTAGGAAGCACGGGGAGAGGTTTGTTTACGCTTACTGTACCTCTCCCCGTTCTTCCTCTCTGTGACCCGATCGCGGGACACCAGCGCCGATCGGGTCCGCTGTTCCCACGGGGACGGTCACGGAGAAGAGGACCGGGTCTCGAGCGCGCCGAAAGCGGCGTGCTCACGACCTACGGCTGGGCTCTTAAAGGGGACGTACCTGTACGCCCATGTGCCCAGCCGTGCCATTCTGCCGATGTACATTGGCGTGCGGCGGTCCTCAAGTGGTTAAACTACATTTCCCATCATGCTTTGCATATTGCACTGAATGTAGGAGGTACACTAGGCCTGTGTACACTAAATGTGAACAATCCCACTTCAACGGTAAATCACGCCCCTCATTCTGCAGCCACACTGCTGAGCACAACACAGACAGTGAGGGGAAATTATTATAACTGTAAAGCATGTCTGTTCTCTCCCCTCTAGCCACAGCAGGAGATAAACATATTTCCCCTACATGCTTTATGTGATCAGTACTGAACTGTATACACATCCCATAATTCTATATTATACACACTGTACTCTGCTGTAATTCAGTATTAGAAATATTCTACCTCATGCAGCTTTGAGATCTTTAGTACTAAGTGCTTGTATAGTGTATGTGAGCACATCCCTAGCCGCACCACAGAAAGAGCCTGTCCATGCTGCTTTACATCAGTGCGTGACACAAGTAAATGTCGGCAAGAGAAAATAACGAAAAAGTGCAGCACTAACTTACTAATCAATACCACAATAATAGTGGAACCCTCTAATGTATGGCAATCTCAGTAAGCTTCAATATCACCACAATACCATCTCTGTGATATGTAACGTCACATATAATACACATCACACTGAAAATAAGATATAAAAAATTACTGCAAAATTTGCAGGGATGGTGGAAACCTCTCCTACAGATATGTGGCAGTGGATAGTGTCAGTAAAGCATTGGATGGTGTCCACTGCTGATCAGTGCAGCCTCATCAGTGCCCATATGTGTAGCCTTATCAGTGCAGTTTTCCAGTGCCCATTAGTGCAGTTTGTCAGTGCAGCCTCATCAGTGCAGCCACTTCAGTGCAGCCTCAACAGTGCCGCCTCAGTGCAGCCCCATCAGTGCCGCCTCAGTGCAGCTTATCAGTGCCCATTAGTGCAGCTTATCAGTGCCCATCAGTGTGGTCTCATCAGTGCAGATTATCAGTGCCCATCAGTGCAGTCTCACCAGTGCCCACCAGTGCAGCTTATAAGTGCCCATCAGTGCAGCTTATCAGTGCCCATCAGTGTGGTCTCACCAGTGCCCATCAGTGCCTATCAGTGCAGCCTCATCAGTGCAGCCTTATCAATGCCCATCAGTGCAGCATATCAGTGCCTATCAGTGCAGCTTATCAGTGCAGCCTTATCAATGCCTATCAGTGCAGCCTCATCAGTGCAGCTTATCAGTGCAGCCTACCAGTGCCTATCAGTGCTCATCAGTGCAGCTTATCAGTGCAGCCTTATCAGTGCAGCTTATCAGTGCTCATCAGTGCGGTATCACCAGTGCAGCTTATCAGTGCTCATCAGTGCAGCTTATCAGTGCTCATCATTGCAGCTTATCGGTGCTCATTGGTGAAGCTTATCAGTGCTCATCAGTGCAGCTTATCAGTGCTCATCAGTGCGGTGTCATGAGTTCAGCTTATCAGTGTGGTGTCACCAGTGCCGCTTATCAGTGCTCATCAGTGCGGTGTCACCAGTGCAGCTCATCAGTGCCCATCAGTGCTGGTGTCACCAGTGCAGCTTAGCAGTGCCCATCAGTGCCGGTGTCAGCAGTGCAGCTTAACAGTGCCCATCAGTGCAGAGCATGAATAGTTACAGATCCTCTATTGTCAGCACAGACCACCCACTACAGCGAGCCAGGCGGAAGTACAAGTCCCTGCTCACTTTCAGAGGACTACAAGGAGGCATGTCAGACTGCTGGCTGAGGTTACTGGAGGAATAGAAGCCAGCGGTCTTACAAACAGGAAATCGGCAGGCAATAACGGTTTTTCAGCAAGTTCAAAGGCTATTGCAAAGGAACTACAGAGCTCAGAAGAACATGGCTGACACAGTTGGTGAAGGTAGGAGATCAGCAACAAGAACATGGAAAAAAAGTTTTTGCCTGGAGTTCTGCTTTAAAGATCAGCATTTAAAGCTTAAAACTCCTTCTGGGGGTCATCAATCCCTTCCAAACCAGTGTTCAATCCCCTCCAGTACACCACAGCTCTCATTCAGATAATGATATGTATTCAAAGAAAAAGAGCAGCCCAATAGTGTAATTCCATACATAATGATTGCATTTATTTAATCACAAACTACTCACATGGGAAGAGGTTTAAAATTACATGTCACTAAGCTGCGTAGTCTGCACACGCGCACCAATAGGCCACGCCCTGACACGTTTTATCCCCACAGGACTTTCTCAAGAGGATAAAGAAGATCCTATCACGGTCACAAGTATTATGTAGTGGCACCATGGGATTGCGAGTTCCAAACATCCCTTGTTAAAATTAATTAAGGCCTGTTTTATTTGTTAATAGGGTCTTTGTACTGGGCAGTGTCTTGGTACTTCTTTTGTTTGATTCAGGTACCCCTTTGCTGTATCCAGTCAAGATTTCAGCTTTCAGCTTTCAACTTAGAAATTTGTTTATGTTTCACATGATTTTGTATATCTAGCACACAGACCCTTTTTTCCTGCCTACCTTCACTTGCAGGGGTAAAGGCACACCATGCCACATGCCCGTGTCCTCCTGGTATAAGAGGTTGAGCGGTGTTCTTGCAATTTTGAGTCCTGCAGCGAGTTACCTCCCTCCGCCTTGGTTCTCATCCCTAGAATGTAGGGAAAAGTATATTCTTCCCCGAAAGAAGGCCAATGTCCAGATAGAATTTAAACTCCAACAAATGAGTTTATTTTCTTTGCTTGAAACAGATTTGGGAAAAAGGTTGAAAATAGCAATGGGATTTGGTAGGGAAATAGGTTCAGGCATGCAGAACCCAGTCACTCTATTCTCCACTCTAACCTGAGTGGGTATTGCTCACCCGGATAGATCCCTCTCACAGTTCTAGCAGCTGGAGTGTAGCACGAACATGACACTTTCGTTTTAGTCCCCTTCACGGACAAGTTCAGGAGATCCTCTGCCACAGAATCCTTTAGTTCCTGAATTTAGAACTTTCTAACGCCTGTAGATTATTAGAGACCATAGGTGCCAAAGGGGCACGCTACAGGAGCTATCTTGCAACTCACAAATCCTTCCCACCGATCCATCGGACAGGTCCTCCCCCAGTTTCCTCTGTTTCAGAGCGGGCCACCCTCCCTCGGGTTCCCTGGGACTCCAGTGGTTCGTTTTGTAGACCCATTTGAAGGTACTGGGCCTACCTGGAACTCTGTAGCCTCGGGCTAAAGGTGCGCGAGACTCCTCGACCAGTTCACACACCCCCCGGCCAGCAGGGCCAAAGGGCACGACTTCGCCACCAGGGGTCCCCCTTGGAATCCCCCCGGCACACCACACCAGATCATGGCATCTGCCCTTTATGTACCCTCTCCCGGCATGCACAGCAGGCAGAACCCGCCCACCGCACGGCAGCCGAGAGAGGACACCCAATCACACCGCAACGCCACCTGTGGTTCTACCATTCTTTTTCAGCACTGCCTTAACCCTCTTGGGCATGGAGTTCACCAGAGCTTCACAGGTTGACACTGGAGTCCTCTTCCACTCCTCCATGACGACATCACGGAGCTGGTGGATGTTAGAGACCTTGCGCTCCTCCACCTTCCGTTTGAGAAAGCCCCACAGATGCGTATTAGGGTTTAGGTCTGGAGACATGCTTGGCCAGTCCATCGCCTTTACCCTCAGCCTCTTTAGCAAGGCAGTGGTCATCTTGGAGGTGTGTTTGGGGTCGTTATCATGTTGGAAAACTGCCCTGCAGCCCAGCTTTCAAAGGAAGGGGATCATGCTCTGCTTCAGTATGTCACAGTACATGTTGGCATTCATGGTTCCCTCAATGAACTGTATCTTCCCAGTGCCGGCAGCACTCATGCAGCCCCAGACCATGACACTCCCACCACCATTTTTGACTGTAGGCAAGACACACTTTGTCTTTGTACTCCTCACCTGGTTGCCGCCTGATATGGAGATATCAGGCTTCTTGCAGAGCACACAGCCATTTCTCCCTGTGCTAATAAGCACACTTCGTCTCAATGATATAATGCATCTTAAGTTAAAATTCACTCACCATTCATTCGATTTGCCATTCATTCAAGTCAAGAGACATCACCACCCTGTTCTTATCTCAGCATCCAAGCAATCACTGTCTGCTGAGAGCCTCACGGCTCATTTTTATTATATCAAAAGTTCTCACAAACAGAAAGTGATGGCTGCAGCAGCCAATCACCTCCTCCATGGGAGGGGACATCACAGGATGTCCCCTTCACACAGGAAATACCATATAAGGATCTGACCATACAAAGATGTGATAATACAGGATAACCCTTCTGACAGGGTTAGTTAAATACACACAACAACATGAATAATACAATAACATATTCAACAACATGATGGCTAAAGTCTTATGGGTGTGTCCGGGCAGGGAAAGCGTGTATGCTCCAAACTAAGCCGTATTCGTTTAAAACATGGACGCTCTCCCTGCCTATGATACGCCCATAAGCTCTCATATTGCCGCTGATAGGAATCCTTAATCTATGCTATTCCATAGAATAACGCATATCTGGATTATATTATTATTGCTTGTGGAAGGGAGGCTATCTGCTACAAATCTCGACCATGCTGATCAGACACAGCAGCACATCTGCCTATAACCAATGATCTCGTTGCAGAGCGGGCATATCCCCTCCTCAACGATCGTCCGTGCTAATGCACAGAGGGGCCCTCGTCGGCGGCCATATCCCCACGCTGCAAACATCACACTCCAACCTCAAGACCTTTTCCACTACCAGACGAGATTCAACCAGCCTCAGACTGTCCCAGTCAGCTCTTTAGAGCGGGTTGCGGAAGTACTAACACTGGGTGACACTATGACAATACATATTAAATACATCTTCATAAAATTTCCACAACACGCCAGAAACCCTTGACATCATCTGAACCAAATAAGTTTATCTTGGTCTCATCAGACCAAAGGACATGGTTCCAGTAATCCATGTCCTTAGTCTGCTTGTCTTCAGCAAACTGTTTGCGGGCTTTCTTGTACATCATCTTTAGAAGAGGCTTCCTTCTGGGACGACAGCCAAGCAGACCAATTTGATGCACTGTGCAGCATATGATCTGAGCACTGACAGGCTGACCCCCCACCCCTTCAACCTCTGCAGCAATTCTGGCAGCACTCATACGTCTATTTCCCAAAGACAACCTCTGGATATGAAGCTGAGCACTCAACTTCTTTGGTTGACCATGGAGAGGCCTGTTCTGAGAGGAACCTGTCTTGTTAAACTGCTGTATGGGCTTGGCCACCATGCTGTAGCTCAGTTTCAGGGTCTTGGCAATCTTCCTTATAGCCTAGGCCATCTTTATGTAGAGAAACAATTCTTATTTTCAGATCCTCAGAGAGTTCCTTGCCATGAGGTGCCATGTTGAAATTCCAGTGACCAGTATGAGAGAGTGAGAGCGATAACACCAAATCTAACACACCTGCTCCCCATTCACACCTGAGACCTTGTAGCACTAACGAGTCACATGGCTAATTGGGCCCAATTTGGACATTTTCACTTAGGGGTGTACTCACTTTTGTTGCCAGCAATTAAGACATTAATGGCTGTGTGTCGAGTTATTTTGAGGGGACATCAAATTTGCACTGTTATACAAGCTGTACACTCACTACTTTACATTGTAGCAAAGTGTCATTTCTTCAGTATTGTCACATGAAAAGATATAATAAAATATTTCCAAAAATGTGAGGGGTTTACTCACTTTTGTGAGGTACTGTGTATATGTATATATATATATATATATATATATATATATATTGAGCACTGGTATTTGAAGTAAATACTGTATATTTTCACGTTAATAGTTTTGTGATATTCATTTTTGCTGCAGCTTTATTTTATTTTGCACAAGTGAGTGGGTGAGCGCAAAGTTATTTATACATATTATGAAAGACTTTACATTCAGCTCCACTCTTGGTGACTGAGCTTTTGTGTTTGATTTTTATTTCAAAATAATTATTGGTTTGCTTATGGTTATAAAGTTTAAAGAAAGTTTAATGATTTTGCGTATATATGGTACATTTAACCCTTAATAAAGGGCAGTGGCCTAATATTTTCCAAGATGGTTGTCTCTTGTTGTTTCATTTAATGAACTTTTCTATTTTAGATGGATTTGTTATTATTTGATTAGCGGCTTGCTTGCTCTTTATGAGATCAATTTGTTATAATATTGGAGTTTACTTATGTCAACACTTTACTTTTTAGAGATTGGCTGGCCTATAGCCGCAGGAAGGCAGTGGGCAAATTTGACCTCATATGGCAACCATGGTTGGGGGATCCTAACCTTGTATCATTACAATTGGTAAAGGATAGACTTCTTATGTAGAGACCCCTCGGGGTGGCTGGGGGGGGGGAGGAGTGGGAAATTACAGTTTGAATGTGTTTATGGTCACGCACTAGCCCCGAGAGAGTCTGTGGGTAGAATAAATGATTTATGTTGTTTAGATATAAAGGGTCTGGTGTGTGCTGGTAGTAGTTTTGAGGTGTGGGGGGGGGGGGGGAGGGGGGTAAAAATGAAAATGCAATAGTTGCACGGTATATTGATATGGTTCATATTATATGAACTTATGTCCTATTATGTTTTTTCTATGCACTATTCTGTAAGATTAAATGCATTGATTATATGTACCATTTAAATAATTGTATAATAAAAAGGCTTTGATTTAAAAAAATATTGGAGTTTGAATTTGTTGCACTGTTTTCACACACCGTTGCACAGTGTAATATAATATTGATAGGTTTTTAATAATTTTTACTAATATCATTTTTGGGGGTTTCATTGCAGCAGCAGTGGGGATTATTCGTTAATGTCATTTATACTGGTTGTAATATTTTAGGAGTGCAGAGGGTATTTTTTCATTTAAGACTGTGTATACAGTGCATCGGAAGATTTTATATTATCTGCTCATTAATAATCAAGAGCATGTGCTGTCAATAGAACTAAACAATTCAGTGTACATGGTATAATTATAATCTGTGAAAAGTTCACAATATTTAATTGTTTTCATTTGCATCAAAGACATTATGCAAAAAAATATCCATATGTCACTGATATTGTTATTAATTGTTTATTAATTTCAATACAGACAGAATATTTTTTACAGTATTGCTATGCTTTTAAGCTAAATTTTGTTTCCATCTTAGGGAAAAGTTTAAATAAAACAGAAAATGTGAAGCTCAGTATTAAAAGCTTCAAAGAGTATGTTGGATATGGTAATATGAGTGGCACTACAGAGTCTGGCCTCGTACACACGACCGATTTTCTCGGCAAGAACCAGCAAGAAACTTGCTGGCAGAGAGGTCTTGCCGAGTAAATCGGTCGTGTGTACGCTGCTAGCGTGTTTCTCGTCGAGAAAACCGACAAGAAACCTCGACGAGAAAATAGAGAACCTGCTCTCTATTTTCTCGTCGAGATTCTCCTCGGCGTGTTTCTCGACGAGAAAAGTGAGTGTGTGTACACTTACCTGTCCGTCCGGAAGCCCGCGCATGTTCGAAATGAATTTGACGCATGCGCGGTAGCTTCCTAGGCATACGTAGGGTATACCAAGATGGCGGCGACGGCATCGAATGTGACGAGCGCATGCTCGACGTAGTCGATGACGTCACCGCGTACACTCCTTTCAAAGAACCGCGGGTTCTTTGAAACGAGCGTGTGTACACTCGGCCGGGACAAGTTTCTTGTCCAAGAATCTCGTCGAAAAAAACGACATGTTTTTCTCAACGAGAATCTCGGCCGTGTGTACGAGGCCTAAAGGTGAAGTTTTGATTTGAAAAACCCAAGAAAAACAAAGTACTGGTACTCATTTCTGGGACAAGCGGTACGCAAAGCATTTACAGTATCATCAACTGAGGTTAAGCCAGGATGGAAATATCTACAGTCTGTATATGACCTTATGCTTTGAATTCCCTAAAGGGGGTCTTTCCCTGAATAGTGGATAATTTGTTCATAGAATTCTGCTTGTCTGTCTCAGAGGAATCACTTTAACGAACAGCACAAGAAGGGTGTCAGTGTCACTAATACCAGGTTGTTATTCCAGGCACCGGGAAGGTCAGATTTGAGTGGGACTCTCAAAGAGTGACTTTACAGGTCTGGTATTTTAGTGGGGTGTGTCCACAGTTTCCAAAGAAGCCCAGTCTTTTTCAAAAGACCACGCCGTGTCTTTAGCTAACACTGCATTAAATAGAATCCCAATAGGCTCAAAGCAGGAATGATTGAAGAGGTTTCCATGGGTCTCTTTCAACCATGTGTTGATTGTATTGAGACAAAGATATATTTGTGTGCAGATGGTCTATTTTTAACAGATATTTGTACAGCAGCCTTCTACAGAAATTCTATGTTTGCAGGTGATACACTACAATTTTCAACTTTAGTATGAATCATTATAACTGCCCATTCTCCCATGACTTTTATCTGTACAGTAACAAGATCAAATACTTTGTGGCAATATATTATATTGACCCAAAAATCGAATAATGACGTTTTTCTTCCAAATAAGTTTTAAAAAGTAGTATGATGATTTAAATGGTTTTCTTTAGTGCAAAACATTTTTGAAGTTCACTTTGATGTTGTTTTTCTGATGGTAACTGACATTATTGGCATTATCGAGGCATGATCTACCAACTGGAAGATTATTTTTGATAACAGTATTAGTCACATATACAGTACATGTATAATCCTATAAGCAAGCTTGGATGAGCATTCTTCTGTAGCAGGGAGGACAGATCCAGGTAGTTGACCACAACACCAACGTATTTAGTGTTGAATCAATAGGAATCAATGAAATTTTCCAGCAGATCTAAATTAAATTACTTTATTAATTATTTGGATCCATTTGGAATTCATCCCCTAAAGCAGGGCTTGAAAAATTTGCTTGGAATCTAGGAGGCAGCTAAAAAAGTTAGGAGCCAGGTATGCGCCCCGTCCCGCCAAGCTCGCGCGCAGAAGCGAACGCATACGTGAGTAGCACCCGCATATGAAAGCAGTGTTCAAACCACACATGTGAGGTATCGCCGCGATTGGTAGAGCAAGAGCAATAATTCTAGCCCTAGACCTCCTCTGTAACTCAAAACATGCAACCTGTAGAATTTTTCAATTTACTCGGCGTAACATTATCTTTCACAATATAAAAAAAAATTGGGCTAACTTTACTGTTGTCTTATTTTTTAATTAAAAAAAGTGTATTTTTTCCCAAAAAAAGTGCGCTTGTAAGACCGCTGCGCAAATACGGTCTGACAGAAAGTATTGCAACGACCGTCATTTTATTCTCTAGGGTGTTAAAATAAAAACTATATATAATGTTTGGGGGTTCTAATTAGAGGGAAGGAGATGGCAGTGAAAACAAACAGGGGAAGACCCATTAGCATTGCTGGCTGTCTTGTCATTCCAACGGCCCCCACAAGATGGCGCCAGATCACAGAAGGAAGCATAGGCCTGCGATCGCGCAGCAGGGGGGGAGGGCGCACGGAGACACAGGATAACCCAGCTGTGCCACTCCAGGTCGCTAATTCTAGTCGCAATGGCGACCTGGCGCCCGGGGTTTATCGAACCCTGCCCTAAAGCACTTCCGGCTTTTCATTAGTTTGAAAGTCAATAACCTCCAGTAAGCAGCCACCTCCACCTTTATCTCTACTGTTTGTTTGGGAGACCTTTTCCTGTCTTCTCTTTTGGAGTTATTCCGGAATAGGGATGAGCTTCGAGTTCGAGTCAAACTCATGTTCGACTCGAACATTGCCTGTTCGCCCGTTCGCCGAACAGCGAACAAATTGGGGTGTTCGCGGCAAATTCGAAAAATCTATGGGAGAAATCTAAAGTGCTAATTATAAAGGCTTATATGCAAGTTATTGTCCTAAAAAGTGTTTGGGGACCCGGGTCCTGCCCCAGGGGACATGTATCAATGCAAAAAGAAGTTTTAAAAACGGCCGTTTTTTCGGGAGCAGTGATTTTAATAATGCTTAAAATGAAAAAATAAAAGTGAAATATTCCTTTAAATTTCGTACCTGGGGGGTGTGTATGATATGCATGTAAAGTGGCGCATGTTTCCCGTGCTTAGAACTGTCCCTGCAAAAAGTGTCATTTTTGAAAGAAAAAAATGCATTTAAAACTGACTCGCGGCTATTAATGAATTGTCGGCTCCCGGCAATACATACAAAAGTCATTGATAAAAAAAAAAAAAAAAGCGTGGGGGTTCCCCAGAATTCAATTACCATAGTGAAGGAATTTACATAGTGAAGGAAGTTCCCCGCTCAAGCCAATGACGTAGGCGGGTCTGACATACCGAGGGGGCGGACCTGATGGGGAACTGCTCTCACTTTGGTAATACATGTATAGACCCGCCCCTTCTCATGTTCCGCATCTCGTCCGCTGAGCGGACCTGATGGGGAACTTTAGAAGGGGCGGGTCTATACATTTAAAATACTGAGAGGGAGTTCCCCATCAGGTCCGCTCAGGCACAACCAATGAAGGACAGCGCTGGACATCGGGATCGCTGCGGGACACTGGATTTCACAGCTGGAATGTTTATTTATTTATTTTTTTAAATAAAGGACTTTTTCAAGGTGTTTGTGTGTTTTTTTAAACATTTTTTTTACGCTTTCTTCGTGAAATGGTAGGGGTACAATGTACCCGTTACCAATTCACATAGGGGGGGGCGGGATCTGGGGGTCCCCTTTGTTAAAGGGGTCTTCCAGATTCCGATAAGCCCCCCGCCCGCAGACCCCCACAACCACCGGGCAAGGGTTGTGGGGATGAGGCCCTTGTCCCCATCAACATGGGGACATCCTCCCCATGTTGAGGGCATGTGGCTTGGTACGGTTCAGGAGGGAGGGGGGCCGCTCTCTCATCCCCCCCTTTTCCCCTGCGGCCGGCCAGGTTGCGTGCTCGGATAAGGGGTCTGGTATGGATTTTTAGGGGGACTCCACGCCATTTTTTTTTTTAAACTTGGGGTGGAGTTCCCCTTAAAATCCATGCCAGATCTGAAGGGCCTGGTAATTGAATTCTGGGGAACCCCCACGCTTTTTTTTTTTTTTTTTCTCAATGACTTTTGTATGTATTGCCGGGAGCCGACAATTCATTAATAGCCGCGAGTCAGTTTTAAATGCATTTTTTTTCTTTCAAAAATGACATTTTTTGCAGGGACAGTTCTAAGCACGGGAAACATGCGCCACTTTACATGCATATCATACACACCCCCCAGGTACGAAATTTAAAGGAATATTTCACTTTTATTTTTTCATTTTAAGCATTATTAAAATCACTGCTCCCGAAAAAACGGCCGTTTTTAAAACTTCTTTTTGCATTGATACATGTCCCCTGGGGCAGGACCCCGGTCCCCAAACACTTTTTAGGACAATAACTTGCATATTAGCCTTTATAATTAACACTTTAGATTTCGAACGTTCGAGTCCATTGTATTTAATAGGGTTCTAAAGTTTACACGAACATTTTATCTGTTCGCAGGTTCTGGTGCGAACCGAACAGGGGGGTGTTCGGCTCATCCCTGTTCCGGAACTGTGTTTTCTGTCTTGTGATTAGGGGAAGCACATTTTTTTGGACTATTCATCTTTTTCTATAAACATCATCACCTATGCATGAACTTTTTTGAAAGGACTGTTTTATATCTTATTTAATTCTTTTGTATTAAATGTTTTATGTGTTTATAATAAGTGCTGCACTCAGTATGTATTATCTAGGCAATAACTCACAATTCTCCTGGTAATGGAAAGCACTTGATGGTGAACTGCAACATAGGTTAACAACCAATAATAGAAAAATGAGTTACTCTTTGTTTAATGTATATCTAGAGAAAACAATTGCTGAAACATTTTATTTTTAAGCTTTTATGAAAACAATATAAGCTAAACATGTTTAACAATTTTGAATTGTATACTTACATAATCCCAAAAAATTTAGACATGTTGCAACTGTTTGTATTATTTTAAGTTATTTTCTAATAATACAATTATTTTGATGGAAAGATTAAAGTGATTGTAAAGTTTCATTTTTTTTTGTTGAAAATAACAAACGTGTATACGTCCCTGTCCTGTGCTGTGGATTTGCACAGAGCAGCCCGGATCCTCCCCTTCTTAGGTCTCTTGTCGTTGCTCTTGGCCCCTCCCTCCTGCCAAGTGCCCCCACAGCAAGCAGCTTGCTATGGGGGAACCCGAGCCAAGCCACAGCTCCCTGTGTCCATTCACATATTGGCTGACTAACTTTGATTGACAGCAGCGGGAGCCAATTGCACGGTGCTGCTGTCTCAGCTAATGAGGAGGGGAGTCCCGGGCAGCCGAGAAAATTCTACAACATCGCTGGTTCTAGATGGGGACCAGGTAAGTATTAGGGGGGTCAGGTGGGCTGCTGCACATAAAATACTTTTTATCTTAATGCATAGAATGCATTAAGATAAAAAAACATTCTGCCTTTACAATCACATTAAGATCCACCAACAAATTGCCTTTTGTTTATCATATACAGTAAATAATATAATATATTATTAGTGTTTAACATTGTTTTTCAGTGCCATGTATTTGATTGAAAACAAAGATCCTAAATGACGGAAAAAAAAAAAAAACTCTTAACTGTGCTCTGTCCAGAATGACATATGGATGACATCTGTGATTGAAAACATGCCTTTAATTGTGCTTTTTATGGGCCTTTTGTCTACCTTTTTCTACATCTGTTAGCTCATAATTGACTGTCCCAGGGTTGGTCATCATGATGACAACAGGTGTCCTTTAGTAAAGTTCAGTGTCCCCTCTACTCTACAAAGGTTTCTATGTCTTTTATATAACACTTGTATATTCAAGTTCTCCAAGCTTTGTCGTTATAAAATGGCTACTTGTTGTACACCTGATTAAGTTCTTAGACTAATATTTTTGCACATGTCCTCAAAGCTTAAGATATACAAAACAGCAAAACCAAACAAAACAGTTGTAACAAAAATAATAAAACAGTCAGGTGCAACATTTTCTGCTGTGTACAAAGCACAAAGATCTTATTCTTAAATGTATTTATAAATATATATATATATATATATATATATATATATATATATATATATATATATAAAAAAACTGCCCTTGGTGTATGCAGTGAAAATAATAAAATTGAATAAATTGAATAAAAGACAGCAGCACTCACAACTTTGTACATAGCAATATCAGAAAAAAAAAACGAGTTGCGCTGTCATATAAATGGTGCAACAATTTTCACACTTAGTATTATTTGATAAATCATTCAAATGTCCAAAAAAGTTAAATTGGTTAATATAGTGTCCAGAAACCACATACAAGTCCATAAAGTGATATACAAAAAAAGGTGCAAATATATCTTCTTACCAGATCAATAGACCTATCAAGGTCTATTTTTGCATCTGTGAGCTTTACCCCTCACACTAGGTACAGGCCACCTTTGCTTATCCAGCCACCTTATGGAAACCAATGATTGAAGTCATCAAGTCATCAAATACATATGCCCTTAAGGAATCTGCTAGGCAAGGCAAGGCAAGGAAATAGCGGGGACGTTGTGACGCCCGTGGAGGGTGTGGGACGAATATTTGATTTTCAATGCCTGTTTTAACTTCGCTGCTGTAAGTAGATTCTCTATTTAACTCCTAATTTTTATTAGACGTTGCGCAATGAGTTTTGTTTTCTCTTCTCATTGTTATACTGTATGATCGGTCCTGAGGATTCCCTAAGGAATCTTTAATGACTTCCATCATTGGTTTCCATAAGCCGGATGGATAAGCAGAGGTGGCTGTACCTAGTGTGAGGGGTAAAGCTCACAGATGTGAATATAGACCTTGATAGGTCTATTGATCTGGTAAGAAGATATATTTGCCCTGTCATTAAAGACCTATGCTCTCAAGGAATCCTCAGGACCCGATCATACAGTATAACAATGAGAAGAGAAAAAGAAACTCATTTTGCAGCATCCAATAAAAATTAGGAATTTATTAGAGAATCTACTTACAGCAGCGAAGTTAAAACAGACATTGGAAACAATTATTCGTCCCACACCGTCACCGCTATTTCCTTGCCTTGCCTTGCGGATTCCTTAAGGGCATACAGTATGTCTTTGATGACTTCCATCATTGGTTTCCTTAAGGCTGCTGGATAAGCAGAGGTGGCCTGTACCTAGTGTGAGGGGGTAAAGCTCACAGATGCGAATATAGACCTTGATAGGTCTATTGATCTGGTAAGAAGATATATTTGCCCTGTTTTTTCCTATAGGGAGCACTGGGTGTTGCACCTAATAAGAACCGGAGGACATTTGCACCTTTTTTTGTATATCACTTTATGGACTTTTTGTGGTTTCTGGATACTGTATTAACCAATTTAACTTTTTGGGATATTTGAATAATTGATCAAATAATACTAAGTGTGAAAATTGTTGCACCATTTATATGACAGCGTAACACGTTTTTATTTTTAAATGTTGTGACGGACCCCCGTACTCAAGATGAGTCTGTCTGTGGTATCGCTCCTCTGTCCAGTACCACACAATCCAAGACCCCTTAGCTTTCCCATTCACTAGTCGTAGCTCAGTGTAGGGTAAAACATCAGACAGTTTATTAGAACCAGAATACAAGTCTTATATACAGTTAAAGAGGAGGTTCATACCTCTTGCTCATATTACAATACACCTGTAACCAGAAACATAAATTAACATGAGCTAATTAACTAATGCCTTAAAGCAGCCAATGTGACTCCCTAACTACAATACACATTATCATACATATCAACACAGAACTCCTTCATACAATTGCAGGGTTAAGTGGTACAAACAACAATGGGTGAAAGACTCTTAGAAGCTGTGGCAAGCCATACTAGATTCATTTACATTATAACAGACAACAGACAGACAGGTGGCTGGAGTTGACATCAGCATCTCCTAACACTATGTGTCCCAACAGTATGAATCAGTCACTATTTCTAATACAGCATATACAGGGTTCCCAGAGTCGGTGTGTATTGGGGGGACATGGACCTAAATCCAAAGTAACATCACCTCAAGGGTCCCCAGGCATACAGCTCACAAAGAGCACCGTTCCCCCAAATGCCAGGGCCCATAATCGCAAAGCAAAAGGCTAGCATTCAGTACTCTCCAAAAGCCTCTGTCCCGGCTAGGTCTGTCACAAATGTATTTATAGCCTAAACTTTTTTGATAGAGTAGAGAAGAATTGGATTTCCTATCTGTGTAGTGAAGGGGAGATTCTTCTTTTGTAATCAACCTGAGGACCACTGTTATCGGGACAAATCCTAAAATCCCTAAGGCCCTATCCACATTATGCATTGTATCAAGGTGTGCTGTGTTACAGCAAACTATTCATTTTGAATGGATGCGCAACACATCCTAATGTCTAAAAAAATGGATATGGCAGGTGGTATGTTGCAGTGTGTGTGTTACCTGTGTAGCGGGGTCTTTAAATTTAGTTGGGGTACACCTGGGGGTAGTGTGACCCAGGTGTGTAATTGTGAAAGGTTCTGGACCCCTTTTGTGATTCTCGGAGGATTGGGTGGTGTATTGTTCTCCTTGGCTTGTGGGTGGCGGGGTACCTACAGGCTCAAGGTAGAATCACTGCCGCAGTGCTACCCTTTTTGTCCCTTTCCGGAGATGGTACGGCTGGGGCGGGGAACCCGCCGTGGTGTTGAAGGGAGGAGATAAAAGGGGAAGACGCCCTCGCCACGAGGTCTTCGAGGATTTTCTCTTCACGCACCCAGGCACCTTAGGCCTGGGTGCGGGCGGTTCAAGGTTCCGGCCCAGGTGCCCTAGGCCTGACCGGAACGAAGTTGGGGTCCATCCCAGGCACCTTCAGCCTGGGGTGAGGTACTATATCGTAGGCCTGGGGCCCAGTAACTTCGACTGGGTCCCGCGAGGGCGAAGTGATCTGAGGGTGCCGCCTTGCGAGGGGACCTGCATCTGAGGTGAGGAGGCCGGGGAGGTCACCCGTCCGGAGAGTCCGGAGCAGCATCAACCCGGTGACGGATGGGCCTCCGGTAACTCCCTTAGAGGGACATCTTCCCCTGATAGGGGCCGCAACGCAGCGAAGGTACTCCCATCTATGTTCTATGGAGTTGCTGGTAGAGACTCACAAGTTCTATGTTCTGTGCTAAGCAAAGTTGCTATAACCCCTGGTGAAACCACAGGGGTTTAGATTGAAATCAGGATAGTGCCTCGACCTGCTCATCCCACCATTTGCGCTATGTTATGGGTCGCAACCAGTCGGCTGTGAAAGGACTGTTTGTTGTGGAAGTATAATAAACAAGTGTTGGACCCTGCATCGGTGTATGGACTCTGGTTAATGGGAGCAAGGGAGGTTTCTGCATAGCAGGACTGAGCTTCATAACTAACACACATTGGCCCGAGGAATGTACTGATACTGGCCTTCACCTCACCCACAGCTATGGGGAGGACATGGGCCGTAGCGCATCTCACCCTGTCATGTGACATACCCCTAGCAAAAGGAGATGTGGTGAGGCCGCTACACCTGATATTGTAATAGTGAATTGGGTCTCAGCAGTATAAAGGGAGCTTTAGAGAGGAACTAAACACTCCATCTCCATTTGCAGCCAAGTTATAGCAGTTAGAGGGTTGAGACAAAATTTAATACTGGCAGGGGTGCTCACAATGGCCAGCTTTTATTTATTTATGTAAAATCTTTATCCCAAAAAGGAAAAAAAAAACAGTTTGTTGTAACTGCTCATAAACTGTTAGCTGGAAGTCAGCTTCAGCTTATTAGTATATCTAAATCAGCTAGTACACTCTTCTCCCCCCAGACTGATAATGCTGCTGTCTGTTGTGTCCCCTGTTCCCCTGTGCTCCTTCATCCATTAAGTGAAGGAAATCTGATACAGGAGGTGTGTTACTAGCTAGATCACCAGGGGACAACCGAGGGAAAAAGTAAAAAAGTAAAAAAAAAAATACATATGCAGTCACTACATCTAATGGTTTTTAACTGTAATATATTTCAATTTGGGGTTTAATACCACTTTAATGGTTCTATTGTTTCTGTAGCCAAGGCTTGAGGCCCCTTTCACACTGGGGCGTTTTTCATGCGGTTTAGCGCTAATATTAGCGCTATTATACCGCATGAAAAATTTGTGCCTGTAGCCTTCAATGTGAAAGCCCGAAGGCTTTCACACTGAAGCGGTGCGCTAGCAGGACCGCTCCAAAAGTCCTGCTAGCTGCTTCTTTACAGCGGTGAAGGAGTGGTGTGTTCACCGCATCTGCCCATTGAAATCAATGGGACACCGCGGTAATACCGCCCTCAAACCGCGGCAATAGCCGCAGTTTGCGGGCGGTATTAACCCTTTTTCGGCCGCTAGCGGGGGTTAAATTCACCCCCCTAACGGCCGCATACCACGGTAAGAACGACGGTATAGCATCGCTGAAAATCGCGCTGCTATACCGCCACCGCACCTGCCCGCCCCAGTGTGAAAGGGGCCTGAGTCAGCATGGAAGCAATGCAACAAATTAAATATTAACAAACGTTTTATAAATACCATATTTTTAACTGTTTGGAAAATATCAGATACACTAGGGTTGTTTTACTAAAGGCAAATAGACTGTGCACTTTGCAAACTGCAATTACACTCTGCAAGTGCAGTTGCTCCAGAGCTTAGTAAATGAGGTAAAGTTTCACTTTGCAAAAAGTACCCAATCATGTGCAATGAAAATTAAAATAAAAACTGCATTTTTTTCTTGCACATGATTGGATGATGGAAGTCAGCAGAACTTTTGCTCATTTACTGAGTGCTGGAGAAACTGCTCTTGCAGGGTGCAACTGCACTTTGCAAAGTGCACAGTGTATTTGCCTTTAGTAAATCAATCCTAATGTATGTCATGATGATTAAGTGTTTGGAAAATCAATTTGCAACATGCTTTGAAGCTTTACATATGCAGTATTTGACAAGTCAGGTGAGACAAGAAATGCATTATATTCACCACCTAGCAGCAAAGTGCCTCGGTGAAAACAAAGAGGCGTGTAAAACAGCAGTAATATATACATCATGTTGTCACGTATCCATTATGTGCAGATAAAGGAGACCAGTTTCCCATGGGTGTAAATCTGTAAGAGTAACATAGAATTTTTTCATTACATAATATTATTCACCAACTGAAACTGAACAGTAAGTAAACTGTCCTGCTTTTATGTAATATCCTAAATGCACGTTGTATAGGAAATAACATAATACAATATACTGTATATTTTTTCTCTCAAACATCTGATCTTTGAATTCCTTTTTTTTAAACTGTCCAATGTGCTATAAAAACATGATTTTCTAAAAGTCTTCAAACAATGGAGTTTACCAAAGGGTATTGACATTGCTCGATTATTTATCCAGATCCAGAAAGATATTGTCACATAGTGATATGGCACATCATTTCATTCCTAAAGGAATTATGATTTCATTGATGGTATATTATGTTTGCAAGATAGCAAAGTACATTCAAACTCAGGATCCAGTGGGATCTACAATATATCTAGTTTCCACCAAATAATTCTCAGTGGACTGAAAAAGAAACCAATAAAATAATTATGTGTGTGCGTGTGGCAACCATAATTTTTGCTGTAGTTATGTAATATACTATTACATCTAGGCTTATTACAGCACAATATACATAGAACCTTTAGAAATCAATCATCTATCAACTTTCTTTAGAATTTTCTATAACTGCTCCTAAACAACCAGGGTCGTCTTTAATTTTGATTGGGCCCTGGGCAAACATTTTTTTTTGGGGCCCCTCCTCCATTCTGAGACATACAAAAAAATAGCAGTTAGACTAAAAATCTGTTTACTGCAGCAGATCACGCAGTGATTGCAATTGTTTGCCAGAGGTTACAGTCTATCCTTACCGCTCACTGGCTGTTTGCTAGAGGTTATGTAGCGGCCTCACCCTCTCTCCATCTTTATCGGTTACACACCAACTCATGTCTAGGGGTTCCTGGGTTGTGAGAGTGAGATGCGCCACGGCCCATGTCCTCCCCATTGTAGTAGGGAGGTGAAGGCCACTTCCTGATGTTTCCTTGGGCCGGTGTGTTCTGTGAATGCACTGAGTCTGTAATTGCAAGCTCACCAGCCTCCCCTTTGCTTCCAGTAACTGGAGTTCACACACCGGAGAAAGGTCCAACACTTGTTTATTTGACACTCCAATACGCAAAGCACAATAAACAGTTCTTTTGCAGCAAACTGGTTGGGACCTATAACCTTGCCAACGGTGGGGCGAGCAGATCGAGGCACTTCCTAAAGTTTGAGTTCTATGCCACTGTACTATGACCAGCGGCGCCTAAGCCAATCCGGCTGTTACAGAACAGGAAGGATGGGGTCTCTTCCAGCAACCCCTATGAACAGCAATGGAGCCCTCTTCGATACGCTGTGGCCCCTATCAGGGGGATGTGTCCTCCCAAGAGAGTTCCCAGAGGCCCACTGTCACCGGGTTGGTGCTGCTCCGGGTCTCCAGTGGGTAACCTCCCCGGCCTCCTCACCTCAGGTACGAGTCCCTCCGCTCAGGGACCCTCGGACAGTCCACCCTAGCGGGACCCAGTCGAAGGTACTGGGCCCCAGGCCTCCTCGATAGTACCTCACCCCAGGCTAAAGGTGCCTGGGATGGACGCCAACATGACTCCGGACCAGGCCATGGGCACCTGGACCAGACTCCTGGATCTCCCGCACCCAGGCCTAAGGGCCCTGGGTGCGGACCGCAACCCTCCTCCTCCGAGGACCTCCTTCTCCGCAAAACGACGACGACGACGACCTCGTGGTCAGGGCGTCTCCCCCTTTTATCTCCTCCCTTCAACGGCCCGGCGGGTTCCCCGCCCCAGCCATACCATCTCCGGGAAGAGACCAAACAGGGAGCACTGCAGGGGATGATTCTACCTGAAGCCCGTGGGTACTACGCCACCCACAGGCAAAGGAGAATATTACATCCTCCAATCCTCCATGAAACAAAAAGGGGTCTGAATCCTAACACAATTATACACCTGGGTTACACTATTGCCCAGGTGTATCCCATCAATTTGAGGACCCCGCTACAGTTACAACACATAATTTCTGCTTGCCGATTGGTTGCTAGAGGTTACTGCACATTATTAGCGCTTGCTGATTGGTTGCTATAGGTTAATGCACATCATTACCACTCACTGAGCAGTGGAGCAATCCCAAATAATTGAGCAAGTAAAGCGGCACATTAATACACATACTACAGGAGAGGGCCAGAGACTGCGGACATACTGCACGAGTCCCTTCAAAATGTCCTGCCAGTAATAGCACTTCTTGTTGCAGAATATCAATGCTAAATACTGGTTCACACTAATATTTTTTTTTTCGTTCAAAAAAAACTGACATCTCTGGTCGGAGCTGCTTTTACACAAACCGATGTTACACAGTGATCTCCCCTGCTAAGCTCTTGTGTTCTGACAGGGGGACAGCCCAGAACACTACGATCAGCATTTTCAGCCATTGACTTAGAACGCTGATCGGGAGCTGGTCAGCTGCTGGTTTTCCAGCATGCTTGTCCGACAGAAGCCCGCCGAATGGTCGGCTTCTGTCAGACTGGCTGACATACACACGGGCCAAAGTTGGATGGTTTTTATTGAACCGGCAGATGTCTTCTGACATTTAGCCCGTGTGTACTAGACATTAGCCACTAAATCCCAATTAACAGCTTTATTTGGCCATAAGGTCTATCAGATGAGCCACCAAATGGCCAGCAGAACGAGTGCATATGGCAAGCTGACAACATTGTTGTTAATCGTGAGGCAGTGGTTTTGTGTTGTCAGCCTGCAAAAAGAAGGCTATTACTGGCAGGATCTCAGATAAGAAAAAGAAGAGCTATTACTGTCAGGATCCCATATAAGAAAAAGAAGGGCTATTACTGTCAGGTTTTCAGATAAGAAACTTTGCAAAAGATCCACAAAAACTATTTACTTAATGTAGGGAGGGTTTTAACCCCTGTCAGTTAAAATTTTGGCATCTGCATCCCATTGGGGAGCTTTACCTTCACTTCCTGTCCCCCTAGCCAAAACAGGAAGTGGGATAAAACACCTGAAAATTATGGGAATTCCTTGGGGACTCCCAGGTCAATAGAACTAGTGTTCCCACTGAAAGATTTCCCCTTTTACTTTCGATGATAATGGTAAACAGGACAAATACAGAGGATGAATCTCCCTAACGGGGACACAGGCAGCGATAAGAACCTAATAAGTGTTCTAATCAATCTCCACTCTATCCAAAACTAAAAAAGTTTTGCCTTTAGTTATATTTTAAGAACACTATATGCAGTGAGCCATGATGACAAACATACTCAAAAACGAATTTTTGGTGTACCACCACTTTAAAAATATTAGCAATAACCACATATAGAATAGATTTGAATTATAGGACATACAAATCTTTCTACACACAACAATAAAAACTGTTTTAGTGTTGGGTTAGCCAATTAATATAAAGGGTGTAAATATAAGCTTCTTAAAATGTATATTAAATGCTCATCATAATTACTAAAACCTTATTCTTCAAATGATCCTAAGCACCAAGCTTATTTCTGAGCTCCCCCTCCCACCATGCTTGCTCTAGCTGTGTGTTAGTAATTATGGCGGTCAATGTATATTTCATTCCAGGTTTTGACAGCAGTGTCCTTTTAAGGACAGATCGACCCTGACACCTTTAAGGCTAGGGTCTTCTCAGTGATGCTGCATACAATTCCCAGAAATTCTATATTCCGGTAACTATATCTTAAACTAATAAACGTGTAATGAAATCAGTAAACACGCATTTCTACAACATGTTATACAAAATAAAAAACAAAAAGTGCAGGTTGACTGGAATGTCGGTCCTGCAGGGAGGAAAGGAAATGTAAGAGGTCAGCCCTGGAATTAAGGTACATGCCAGAACAGTTGATGGAATGCCAGGAATGCATAGAGAAACAGACCCAGGCTTGGGACATAAACATTCATGGTTTACAGGAAAGGGGACAAAAAGAACATATGAATCAACATACTGAAATCAGATGTGCGCACAACTGAACATAGCAAATCCTAATCATGGTGGTATTGTTACTTTTAGATTATGACACAAGTATAAATTGTAGCCCGTATTCTAACAAGGATCCTTGTAAGCCTTATCTTCTGTAGATAGATTTTTGTCCGTTATATCACCTTTTAATTTGTTCGCTATAGTTACCGCTGAAAAATATTTCTATGTAAACAATTCCATAGATACAACTGATTGTCAGAACAGATGGGTAGAATCATTTTGACTTATGAAATGCACTGTCTAGCTAACCTGTATGGGAATTTCAAAATAAACAAAAACGGCACCTTGCCACAGACCTCTCTGTGGGTCTTTTCCCCATTTCACCAAAAATCAGCTCTGCAGACTTAAATGAAATCATCTTACATTAGTTAAACAAACATTTTTTTGGTTACTTTTTACAAGTGTTTTCTTACAATTACTGTGTTTACATTTCCTAGTTGAGTGAGGCACTGGTGACGTAACCAGGGCCTCATAGCTGCATACTGGGAAGTTCCTCTCACATGTTCCAGAAGACAAAACAAAAGTTCCAGAAAGTAAAGGGAGATTGAATAATTTGCACTTAGAAAAAATGCCCACCATGAGAAGAATGGGGAGGAAAAGATGCACAGAATAGAATATCTGTTTGTAGATTGCCATTACCAAACTTTTCTAAAAAGTTTGTTTTAATTTTTGTGATAAAGGTGAAGTTCCTCTTTAAAGTAGTACTAAACACTCTTTATTTTTTTAAAGCTGTTGTATACCCGCTGCTGCTTTTTTTTTTTTTTTCATACCTGAAAGGCAAAAGGCATAATGAGCTAGTATGCACCGCATACTAGCTCGTTATGAAATACTTACCTTGGAACGAGGCGTCGGGAACTTACCTGGTCTACGCTGAGGGAGATGTCATCTTGCCTCGGCGTGTCTTCCGGGTATCGCCGCTCCAGCGCTGTAAATGGCTGGAGCGGCGATGTCGTCACTCCCGCGCATCGGCAAGGTCCGGCGGCTCCTGGGCTTTAGCCGAGAATCCCCGCTGTGCACGCGCCGCTGCATTGCAAGGGGAATATCTCCTAAACCGTACAGGTTTAGGAGATATTCTTTTTACCTACAGGTAAGCCTTATTATAGGCTTACTTGTAGGTAAAAGTTCAAAAATAGGGTATACAACCGCTTTAATGCACTGCTAACAGGCATAAATGCCCCAGTGTGTGCCCAAGACTAATGCCCCATACACACGATCATTTTTCATGCCATTTTTTAAACCGACGGTTTTCTTGTCGTTTTTTTTCATGTTTCCTCTCAAGCCTGTCTTGCGTAAACACGATCATTAAAAAAAATGCTCGAGCAAAGAGCAGTGATGTACAGCACGTACGACGGCACTATAAAGGGGAAGTTCCGTTCGAATGACGCCACCCTTCATGTTAGTAAAGTTTGTTGAGCGACGATTCGCGCTTTTCAGCCTTGTGCTTTTCAGTCCGTTACTGTGTGATGAATGTGCTATCTTCATTACGAACGCTAGTTTTACCAGAACGAGCGCTCCCGTCTCATACTTGATTCTGAGCATGCGCGTTTTTTTTCACGTCGTTAACCACTTGTCCCCCGCCCACTGTCAATTGACGGCGGGCGGAGGATACTCTCGTTCTGGGAGGACGTCATATGACGTCCTCCCTTTAAAACGAGCTAGGAGGCGCGCGCTCGCCGCCAGCGGCGCACGCGCGCACCCGCCGCATTCACAAGGCCCCGGTGCGCGTGGAAACGAGCAGGAAAGCGATTGCCGCCGGACACCCGCGATTGCCCGGGAAACGAGCAGGAAAGTGGATCTCTGTGTGTAAACACAGAGATCCACGTCCTGTGAGGGAGAGGGGACCGATGGTGTGTCCCTTGTACATAGGGACAACCATCGGTCACCTCCCCCAGTCAGTCACCTCCCCCCACAGTAAGAACACATTGAGGGAACATATTTAACCCCTTCCCGCCCCCTAGTGGTTAACCCCTTCCCTGCCAATCACCTTTATACAGTAATCAATGCATTTTTAAAGCAGGGATCGCTGTATAAACGTGAATGGTCCCAAAAATGTGTCAAAAGTGTCCGATGTGTCCGCCGCAATATCGCAGTTACAATAAAAAATCGCAGATCGCCGCCGTTACTAATAAAAAAATAAAAAAATAAAAATGCTATAAATCTATCCCCTATTTTGTACACGCTATAACTTTTGCGCAAACCAATCAATACGCGCTTATTGCGATTTTTTTTTTTACCAAAAATATGTAGAAGAATACGTATCGGCCTAAACTGAGGAAATTTTTATTTAAAAAAAAAAAATGGGTATTTATTATAGCAAAAAGTAAAAAATAGTGTTTTTTTTCCAAACTGGACGCTCTTCTTTTGTTTATAGCGCAAAAAATAAAAAACGCAAAGGTTATCAAATACCACCAAAAGAAAGCTCTATTTGTGGGAAAAAAAGGACACAAATTTTGTTTGGGAGCCACGTCGCACGACCGCGCAATTGTCATTCAAAGTGTGACAGCGCTGAAAGCTGAAAAATGGCTTGGGCAGGAAGGGGGTTTTCGTGCACAGTAGAGAAGTGGTTAAAGCATACACACTATCGTTTTTCACGTCGTTAAAATAAACGACATGAAAAACGACGTGAAAAAATAGAGCATGTTCGAAATTTTTAATGGCCGTTTTTCACGTCGTTAAAAATGCTCTGTTCGGTTTTAATGCCCATTTTTAAAAATGGCATTTTTAACGGCATGAAAAACGATCGTGTGTATGGGGCATAACATAGCATACAATCTTCTCCACCACTTACTCCCCTCCAAAGAGTCCCACTTCACCAAACTTCCGGATAGGTTGAAGGGTGCACACGGGGCAAATGAGGAAGGAAGCATGAGCTCTAAAGATCATGGGAGTAAGAAGGAGGAGTGGTTTGCTGCTCAAGGCCAGGTGATCAAATGTATGCACACCTAGACAGTAAAAAAGTATGAAATGTGTGTAGTATAAAGTATAAATCAACAAGTAGTATGACTGTATACAATAGGATTTGAAATACCCCTCCAGTAAGCACAGATTCCATGACTCATATTAAAAAATTATACAAAACTTTATTTTAACCAATAAAAGCATTTATATTAAAAACATATGTTTCCTGTATACATTTGTTCATTCCTATCCTCGAATGTTATCCACCAAGATGCATATGGACCATGGTGGTTAGGTTGAAACTGGTAAGAAGTAAGGTCACCGCTTTTTCGTGGGGGTTACAGCTTCCTCAGGACCTCCTGTTTCTTACATGTGCTTAAGAGGATCAACAACTCTTTAAATAAAATATAAATGTGCACAAGAGCAATACCGCTGTTCAGATCAAAGGTATTATAGGCTGGTAGTAAGGAGAAACCATATGGATCTGTTCTCACCGACCATACCAGAAGTGGATTCTAAGGATTGACAGATAGCACAAGGGCATCAGATGTTATGCTATATCACCTCTAGTAGTCATTAGGCAGTGGATTGGTGAAAGGTGGCCAGGGTATACTTGTGATACAGGGCCACGCAGGTATAATTGTACCCAATATAAGTTAGCAGGATAGGCTAGCAGCCTGACATCTGAGCATCATATGAGGCCCTGATGTACGCACTCCTCCTCCTGATGTACCACGCTCCTGGATCAAATGAGGCTCAGCAGAATGATAAACATAAAGAATCCCGTAGTGAAGCACGGTAAAACCATAACAAGTAGCTTTATTGAGAAACGTACTTACAAACATCGGATGAAATCAGGCATCAAAATAGATTGATCAAAATGGCCGCAGCTAGTAGCATGCTTGCGTCATATGTCAGGTCCCGAATAATATGTTTCGTCATTAGAAGACATCATCAGAACATGCTTCACTATAGCATTCTTTATTTTTATCATTCTGATGAGCCCCATTTGATCCAGGAGTTGAGTGCGTATAAGGTTGTAACGTCGTTCGCTTGAGTCCTCCTTGATTTTGAAGCCTGCATAACAGCCCATAGATCTTTGATATGAGCCATCTTTACCAGATGTCCAGTTTTGAGTTCAAGTTAGACCTGTGTCACATGCTTATATGACCACTCTATAACTCGAGGGTCCAACCCCTCTGGTAAGGAGACTTGCTGGAAACACTGTGGTGTTGTGTGTACCATTTACCTCACTAAAGCTGATGTGGGGATTTCATCGGTCTCTCCAATCCCAAATATGTGGACTTTATATGTTTTATGGAATCTCTGATTAGTGCTGCATATCAGTATTTTAAGTATACATATGTAAAACCAATGTTATTTGTTCATTTAGCAAAGTAAGCTGATCTTCCCTAGTGCACATGCACATGCATGTATGATTGTGGTATGAACTTAAGGCACCTAAAGGTACCAGCAAACAATTGCTCTTTGTGAACTAGATATGTCTGCAGTTCCCGATTAGCACTTGAAACCTTGAGACTCCTGACCCATTTGGCTGGACTAGCATTCCCTAACTTCTACTTATACTATTTTGGCATCCCAGTTAGTTTACATTCATGATTGGTTGCAATCTGTCTCTCAATGCCTGCAGTACCACGGAGGGGCTATTGCTTCATCCTTGGAGACCCTTCACAATATTGTTTATAGGGGTTGTGTCCCAGCTCGTCAGGGCACATTTATTTTATGTTACATCGGAAATTCCTACCGTGTGTGTGCCCCATTGGAGTAATTCCGATGAATTCCATCAGAGTTTAAATATAGAACATGTTCTATTTTTCTCCGATGGAATTCCATTGGAATTCCGATGTGCTTTTGGCCGGAGAATACTCAGACCGTGTGTACGGGGCATTACTCCTGCTAGATTACATAAAATGGGTTTATCTCCTTCAGTGGAGTGCTTTAGAGGTTGTGGTCAAACTGGTGACTTTTTACATTGTTTCTGGACCTGCCCAGTGGTTCAGGACTTCTGGGTAGATATTATCTCTTTCAATTTCTCTGCATTGGGCCTGCCGAATATTTGTAAACCCTAAAAACTGCCTTTTAGGCATCTTTGTGACCTGACAATCCCTTCCCATGCTAAGAGACTGCTTTGCATCCTATATTTTTATGCAAAAAAGTCCCTTCTACTGTCTTGAAAGGGATCGCTATCGCCCACACGATCCCTCTGGCTGAAACTGGTCAATGATTCTATTGCCTCTGTATAAACTTACCTTTGAGCTTTGGTTTGAATTGAAAAATCTGGGGCAGATGGATAGCTAGTCCTTTGACTCTAACCCCTGTATCATTGTGATCGGCTGTGACCCTTATATTTGCATCAGCTGTATACTGCGTTCTGACTGAAGTTTTCATATGTTATGTTGCCGTGAGACTTTATATAACACTTACGATTAATGATTACAGAAGACGTGTGAGACGGTTACACATGTAATGCTTATTGCTTGATTTTGTACATTGTTTTTCTCTGTACAGTGTGCTATGTTTGTTGTTGTTTTTTTGTGTGTGTCTGTTTCTTTAAAGGAGTTGTATAGGCAGAAGTTTTTTTTTTATCTTAATGCATTCTATGCATTAAGATAAAAAACCTTCTGTGTGTAGCAGCCCCCCAGCACCCCCCAATTACCTACCTGAGCTCCTTCTCTCTCCAGTGATGCCCACGATCCCCTCAGCCATCCAGTACACTCCTCCTGATTGGCTGAGACAGAGCAGCGGCACTATTGGCTCCCACAGTTGTCAAACAAAGTCAGCGAGAGAGGGGTGGGGCCAGGTCACGGCTCCATGTCTGAATGGATACACGGAGCTCTGACTCAGCTTGGGTGACTCCTGTAGCAAGCTGCTGGCTGAGGGGCACTCAAAGGAGGGAGGGACTAGGAGCATAGAAGAGGGACCCGAGAAAAGGAGGATCCAGGCTTCTCTGTGCAAATCCAACTGTACAGAGGAGGTAAGTATAACATCTTTGTTATTTATCACTTTAAACTCAAGAAATATATCTTTAAGAAAAAAAGATATGTCTGCACACTTTACCTGATCATGGCAGATATCCCGTGCTTAAACTTTTGTTGGGATTGAGTTAGCTAACTGTGTAGGATTGAACACTGCATCCATTGACACAAGCGCGCAGATTTACCAAACGTTCATGTAAATATTAATACCTTTCACCAGAAAGATTACTCATTAAATGAATCATACATACACAGTTTCCCGGTGTTTATCTGAACATAGCTTTAAATTGTAAGATTCTTGGGGCAGGATCTGATTTGAATGCTTCACTGTTCACTGTAAAGTGCTGCAGAAAAAACCCAGATCTATAAATATCAGTAAAATGACTACAAAAATAAATATAGGCAGTTAAGCTTTGAATCACTATGAAATCTGATAGTCTTCCCTTAATAAGGCACAGTTCATGTAATGCCAGGAGGATTGTAGTTCAGGGGATGATGACCCATAATCACATATTTAACAGCTCGATGAGGCATATGACAAATAATGCTTCTTTAACCTGAGCTGACCCTTCCATTTTTTTTTCTCTTCCATTTTTTCGCAAGAGTGGGAGAACTCCAGAGCATTACAAATGTGTCAACATTTCCGATTTTTGTAGTAGCTGGCCAAACACCATCCCTTTGATTCAGTTAGCCAGGCATTCCCAAAGTTTTATTTTTAGCTGAACCCCAATGAAACGTATAAATATACAGATGTAATACATTTAAGGCAGATGCTTTGCCTAAATTGTATTTTTGTCCATCCTGTCCTGAAATTTATGCAGCTTTGCAACAAAGCACAGCCCTGTCAGTTCGGTAACACTCACAAGTCTTATCTCTCCCCAGCCTGTGACTGGACAGTTAAAAGAAAAGAAGCAGATTGATGAGCTAATAAAAGCTCCTCCTATCTGCATGCTTCTTGAGTTTTGCAGGACACCTGATTTGCTCCTAGTCCTGCCCCCTCTCTCACAGTCTGAGCTGTGTTGTATAGTGGGTTACAGGAGTCTGATATTATGTCATAATATTATTGTAGCGGGGTATCGTTTCACCCGCAAGACTACAGTTCCCAGCACGCTTTGAGGCACCCAGGGTGCATTATCCCGCGCAAGGACTGCTGGGGTGGACTTTAAAAGGAGAAGGAGGGGCCTCGTTCTTTCTCTTGGAACGCCGCCCTCCTTGCAAGAGGATCCCTGCACTCACCTGCTGCGCATGCTAGGCCTGAAGCCTGGGCCTCGCACTTTGTTTCAGAAGAGCCTTCTGTTCCGCTGGGGCGCCTGCGAGACAACCGATCCGCCTGAGGTGCCACCATCTTCTGGAGGACCGAAGACCCAGTGCATTGTGGGCACTGTGAAGCCACTCACAGTAGCGGAGGAACCGGACAGGAGTCGGTCCGTTCTGGGTGAGAGAGCGCCAGCTCAGAACCACATCTAAGTCACTTGTTGCCTATTAACTTTGCCTAGGCCCATCATTGACCACAGTTATACGTTGGAGAGACTGTCGGCTGAACTGAGTTTGTTCAGTCTCTTCAGCTTTGCATAGTTAGCAAGTTAGTTTCCTAACTGTGTCACGAGAGGTTAGAGCCGATTGCCAGGGGTTGATAGCGGTGCA
Source organism: Rana muscosa (assembly GCA_029206835.1). NCBI lineage: Eukaryota > Metazoa > Chordata > Amphibia > Anura > Ranidae > Rana > Rana muscosa. Next base: position 1,097,001,506 of record CM055122.1, on the reverse strand, counting down.
TTACAGGGGCCCAAAACAAACAAGCAGCCCTCTTAATCTGAGGGTACCGCTACATCATAAAATATATACTGATATGCACAAATTCATACTTACACTGCTTGAATTAAAAAAATACAATTAATAATGGGTTAAAGTGGAACTATATTGTACATAAAAATACTAAAGCCTCTTCTGCAATAAGTGTTTTTTACCTGCCTGCTAAAAAGTTTCTTTAAATTGTACACTAAGCTCTGCAAGCGCAGTTCAATGTACAATTACAACATGCCTTGGGTCCTGGGATTAAATAACTTCTGTGCACATGTGGAGTTACATTATTCCAAGCGGACTAACCAAGATGGTCGAAGAAGAAGACTGGGCGAAGATGTCAGTGGTGGTGAAGTAGATTGCGGCACATCTTAGCGCTTGGGGAGAGGTAAGTGCGGCAGACTTTATTTCCACTTTATTGAATACTCAGCTGTATTGGTGTCTTTTATACTATGGGTGCCTGAAGATAAGCTTTTATTAGTGCACTGGCAACAATACAGTTAAGTACTGCCTACGATACGTTTTGCACTGTTAATTTTTCTGAACAAACTTTTGGGGGTCTTCTCCCTTCTTTTGGGTCCAAGCAGTAGTGATTCACATTGCAAAGCACTGCGCAAACTGTTGATGCTATATAAATCCTGTATAATAATAATAATAATAATTGTAGCGCCTCAACCCCAGACTTTACCTGCTTTTCTTCTGCTTGGCTCCTCCGCAGGAAAGAATGAGGCACACCGCACCACAAGCCCGTACCCTCCTGAATAGGGTGGTTGAGCGGTGTTAGTTTCTCGGGCCTGCTTGCAGCCAGTGTAAAAAAAGCCTCCAGTGCTGACCTTGTTTCTGCAGTACTCAGAAACAAGTCTTTAGTTCTCCCCAGTAAGCAACTGTCCACACCAACTGAAAGGTCCAACTCTTATTTATTCTTCTCAGCACAATAAACAGTCTCTTTGAGAGAAGACAGGTTGGGACAAGACAAAGGTCAGATAAGGTGGGAGGAGGTCCAGGCACAAACTTGAATTTGTGTTTTCTCCTGTTCCGATTATCACGAACAGGTTTGGCGCACGGTCTCTGCCACAGACCATGAAGTTGGTCACTGCCACTGACCGGGTGGAAAAAAAATGAAAGCCACTGCCACTGACCTTGGGTGCGTAGTGTCACTGCCACTGTGACTTAAAGAACACGCACTTCCTTCCGTTAGTAAACTGGCCCTTTATAGGACAAGAACATCCCTCCGGAGAGTTACCAGAGGCCCCATCTGTCACCACGACTCTGCGCTGGGTCTTCAGAAAGGGTCACCTCCCTGGCCTCCTCGTCCTGGATACGGGTCCCCTCGCAAGGCAGATCCCTGGGAGTCTCGGTCCCCGGCGGATCCCAGCCGAAGGCTGCTGGGCTCCGGGCCTTTCTCCAAAGTACCTCACCCCAGACTGAAGGTGTCTGAGATGGAACAGCAGCTCCGTCTCTGGGCCTAGGGCACCCAGAGACAACCCGACCAGGCCTCCGGGCCTAGGGCACCCGGAGGCGACACACACGCACCCAGGCCTAAGGTACCTGAGTGCGGAACCAACCCCTCTGGAAGATGGCCGCCCCCTTTTATATCCTCTCCCGACAGGCACATCAGGTTCCTTCCCCCTGCTGTACTGCTGCCGAGAGGGGACAAAAAGGACACAACCTTGTACTGCGGTTCAACCCGGGCCCATGACAACAGCGCCACCTATAGGCCCCAGTGAACTTACACACCAGTACTATCTCCCAGGGATAGAAATGGTCCATGAGACCTAACAATTAGTGCATCTGAGCCTAGTTACCACTCAGATGCTTCCCCCTAAATGTAACCACCCACTACATAATAATACACAAAGATTTAGCAAATCAGCATAGACAACAATCTCTGAAAAAAACACCCTTACTTTTTTTTTTTGGGAGCTTGCTGTCTTTGCAGTTTAGCTAAACCTTTGTGTATCAGGACTGACTGGATCCAGAAAAAGGGGGTAGACACCTGAAAGCTCGTCCTAAAAAATTTAAGTGGTTGTAAAGCTTTAATTTTTATTTTTTTAACGAACAAACATATCATACTTACCTCCAATGTGCAGCTTGTTTTGCACAGATTGGTCCCGATCTACATCTTCTGGGGTCCCTCGTGGCTGTCTCGGCTCCTCCCCGCTTCTGGTAACCCCCCTGGGATGCGCTCTCCCAAGGGGGTTGTCTTGCGGGCGTGCTCCCGAGTCCTGTATTCGGCGTCCATAGCAGCCAACTACAGGACTCGGCCCCGCCCCCCAGCCCTCGCGTCATTGGAGTTGATTGACAGCAGCGCGAGCCAATGGCTGCGCTGCTATCAATCTATCCAATGAACAGCCGAAAAGACCGGGCCGAGATCAAGCGCGTTCTCAAGGCGAAACTTTCGAGGGCTCAGGTAAGTAAACCGGGGGGCTGGAAAACATCAGATGTTTTTTCACCTTAATGCATAGGATGCATTAAGGTGAAAAAACATGAACCTTTACAACCCCTTTAACTGTCAGTGCAGAAAAAAAAGGATCATGGACAGTACTCAACTGTTTTGTACGTTTAAGGGAGTGCACTGCTGGTAACTTGATTTTTCTACATGTATATCGAGGTCAAACCCAATTAGTTCATGTTCTCATCAAAAGAAAAAACAATAACTATTAATACATACTGTATATAATTAAGATATAGGAAGCAGGTTTCTTAAAAATCTTTGCTGAAAATAAATTCTGTTTCTAGGAATATTTCCTGTAGTCTGTGAGTGTATCTGGTGTGCTTTTAAAAATCTGCTGCGGTAGAAGAATTGCTGGTTCATCTCAATAAAAAAGCAGATTTTCCATTTACAAACATCACCCTCTAGTGGTGGTCAGGAACAACTTGATTAACTCTTTCGCTGCCAGAGCCGTTTTTACATTTTGCACAGGTTCAAAAAATTATTTTAGGCTTAAAGATTAGCTAAAATGCACAAATAGTATATATTTTCTGACACTGGAGAATAAAATGGTAGTAGTTCCAACTTTTTTTTTCTTTGACATAATAGCGAAACAGTTTAACAATTGCAAGTTTTCAGTAAAAATACTCTTTGCTAAAGGATAAGTTCACCTTTTGTAACATGTTACATGTTCCACCCATACTCAGAGTGGAACATGTAATATGTTACAGATGCACCAGCCCCTCCTCTCCCCCCGAACCCCCAGTCTGACAGTTAGCGGGACAACTACTTCTTCCTGTTAGCTGTCACAATCTGCAAAAAAAATACGGGGCTCTGCCCATCTGGCCGCATCATTCATTCACGGTGCTCCGTGAATGGTAAAACTACAAGGTCCGACAGCCCTTGCGGCTATCAGCTTGTAGTTCTCAATGAACTACCACAGCGCTGTTGTAATTCATTAGGTCTTCCTGTCAGAATGTAACTGCCTGGCCATATCGGAGGTATGGCTAGACAGATACACAGACAGTCTGCAGGATCGTGGCATTACACCCATGACCTGCTGGTCCATTACAAAAAAATTATAAATGCATATTTTTTTACCAAAAAAAGTGCATTTATTATTTTTTCTGTAAAGGTGAACGTATTCTTTAAATATAAAAGATTGGGTTGTGCTGAGTAAATAGATACCCAGCCTGTCAAGCCTTAAAATTGTGTGCACCTATGAAACAATGACAAATTTTGGTAGTCAAATTTTCAGTGGAGTTAACCTGCAGTAGACAAAGGTTCCTGCTGACCCACAGACAGTAGCAAGTCCTCCTTTTCCTCCAGCTGGTGTGCCCTCAGTGTTTGGTCACCTCATCAGGCCATGAAGTGTGTGCTCCAGGAGAAAAACAGTAGCAGTTTGGGGTGGGGGTGTCACTGATAAAGCAGTTAGCTTCACTGAGCGGGCTCACTGTTTCTAACAGCATGTCAAACAAGTCCTGCACTCTTAACCCCCACGGCGCTGCACACTGATAATGCTTCTCCCGCTGATCATCCTGACAAGCTGCTCCTTAACGCGGTGTGCTGACAGCTTTCCTCCACAGAGCACTGTTTGGCTTTCAGCCGCCTCGTCGAGGAGGGAAGGAGTGGAAGAGATAGGAGAGGACTGGACTGGGCCTGGACAGGGATGTTCCAGAATGACACCCCCGTACTGGGCGGCACTAGGGGCGGGACCCTGCCCAGGCCCCATTTTCGGCGTGTTTTCTCTTTCGGCAAAGTGCCAAAAACACAATTTTCGGTCGATATGTTTCGGCGGCCGAAATTTCGGTGCATCCCTACCTCAAACCTTTCTGGTCTTTTAAAGGACCTTCTGAAAATCAGGCTACTTCATATTGAACTGCTGCACGGATGGACAATATAACCCCCTGGAAGCTATGCTGCCTTGGGCCCTGGGGATGACTTTGTTAGGCCCAAGTCTGCCTGCAGGACTTAGGTGTACCAGAATGTGCAGAAACAGCTAAAGTCTGTGGAAATACTGTAAGTTGGAAGAAATATCCTCCAACTGGAAAAGAGGAGAAAACAAAATTAGAGTTGTTTCTACTGGCTGGAGTGGGGCCCGTATGGTGGTGCACTAGTAATCTTGCTGAATGGAAGGAAGAGTTTTGATAGAAGGAACTTAAATAGCGTTTAGCAGTAATGTCAGTATCAAGTGCAATGAGGAATTATTTAGATCCTAGTTGCTAAAGTAATCCAAGACAGGTCAACTCTCCGTGATGTATAGAAGAAGTATGGTAGTGTCTGAAGAGCGAAATGGCAAGCTGTGTAATTGATCTCTTGCTTAGTTTTGTGGTGCAGATTGTTTGGCCTCTTACCAATCTTATGCTTCAGTGGTAAGTTCCAACAGTGATGGGGCCCCTTGTGGAATTGTGGGCTGTGCTCTGACAAATCCATGCCGGATGGCTGCAGCTGCTGACTGGCGTACCGACTCTGTAAGCCTGAAGGTGCAGATGATGACCGGCAAACCCACTCTGCAGGGCTGTAGGTGCAACAAGATGTCTGCACTGGTGGGTGAGTGACCTGGAGCTCAACACTCTCCCTGGAAGTCCGCTTTCTTCCCTGGTCTGGTGCAAAAGTCCCCAATCCTTCCCGAGCAGCCCACTGTGTTTCCTCTGCTTCTCCTTCTCAGGCCACCTAGATCCCTGGGTGTTTCCCAGTGGGGGAAAATGTCGCTTGTCCTAAACAAAACTATATCTCCCACAATCCTTGACTGAGCAATTCCACCTCCCTGCAGTCTAAGACTGGCCGATCTGGTGTGGGCAATGAAAGTCAATGAAAGTCAATGGAGCACTCCAAAAATGCTGGGACTTGTTGTCCCACTCTAATAACCCACTCTAATAACTCACACAAATGCACACACACAAACATAGTCATAAAAAGGAGTCTTATGTCTCCTAGCTGTGAAAATAGGGGGAAGAGGGTTACACAAGAATATGTAGCCCACTATCCTGCAATCCACATTAATTAAGCGCAATATAGCACAATATAGTATCTCCCTATGCAAAATAGGAAGAAATTCTGGACAGCTGCACTCCAAAAAAGTTTTTGCCTGTTATTCAAAAATGGATATCAAAAATACATGCCACAGCTAGCTCTTCTGTCCGTTCTGTTCTGCTGTGGCATGTCCATTTTTGAATAAAAGGCAAAAAAAATTTGGAGTGCGGCTGTCCAGAATTTCTTCGTATTTTGCATTGTCACATGCATTGCCAGCACCTGGGGCTTCTACCTTTGCTTGAACTTCCTGGAGCGGTGATATCCCTTTCTATAGTATCTCCCTACACAGACTGCCAACCCCACAGACCCTAACAAATGGCTGATGGGAACCTAATATGTTATAGTGAGGGAGCTAGCACATAAAGCTTCTATTATAACTCTGCTGACCGCATTTTTAAGGTTAGGCAGTGCATTATAGTTACAAAGAATTCATAGTTGCCAACATTGCAAAAAAATATCAAGACACTTTTTTGCATGTAGGCGGAGCCTTGCTATAATTAGGGGGCGGGGCATGCGTTTGTAGGCGTGGCGTACCGTAACAGAAAAATGCGGGAAATGGGCTTGGTTTACACAGAATAGTGGGCGTGACTTAAATGGTCGTGGCTCGAAAGGGGTGTGGTTAGAGTCTGAGATGAATGAGGGATGGAGGGAGAAAGAAATAAAGAAGAAGAGAAAGAGAGAAAGAAAGAAGGAGAGAAAGAGGGAGAGAAAGAAAGAAAGAAAGAAAGAGGGAAAGAAAAAAAGAAAGAAAGAGGGAGAGAAAGAGAAAGAGAGAAAGAAAGAGAGAAAGAAAGAAAGAGGGAAAGAAAGAAAAAAGGAAAGAAAGAGGGAGAGAAAGAAAGAGAGAAAGAAAGAAAGAAAGAGGGAGAGAAAGAAAGAAAGAGAGAAAGAGAGAAGGATAGAGGGATGGAGGGACAGCAGGCCCAGATCCTACAACACAATAGAAATATGTGTATTCCAGAAAGTTTAACAAATCAGATAAAGATACTCCAAACACCTGGTGTTAGCGCTTCAATCATCCCGACACCATGGTTGTTATGGTGTGAGAGTACACCACTCCAAGGTATTACCTCTTCTACGATCAGCTGTCTCCGCAGTTAAACATGATGCTGGCTCTGTTTGCAACAGAGATGATTGAAAAACAAATAGCTGGATAGCCACACTCCAAATAATCACCTTTATTTGTAAAGTTAAAATCAAGGCATCAAAAGTCGGTACAGACTAACTGCACTGCCGCTGACATGTTTCCCACCAGACACAGTGCTTAGTCATATCTAAAGTTCTGAATACATACAGGTACATATATACACCTAAGTAATTAGATAAATTGAAAACACATGTATGTCATAAGTAACGTAATAGGAAGCACCTATGAGCATCTACAATCCAAAGTGTAACCATTAAGCATATGGAGAACAACCCCCCTGCTGGAGATACCACATATCAAAAACATATAATACAATCTCATGTTTAGGAAGAGAGGCACCGGTGCAACCTAGAAAAGAAAGAAAATACATAACACATAAAATAATACCAGATACAACAGATCTATAACAAGCATACGTGCTTACACGAAACAGCTGTCGAGGCGGCGCCAGACTACGTTCTGACGACACTTCCGGTCCCGCTGGCTCTTCCTCAACCATACAGTAGGTGGAACGCACGCCGGCTCATCTCCACACGGGTCACTAGCCCTACTAGTCCACGCTCTCCAGCCTCAGTGCCGGGCTCAAGGCACCAACCAAGTAAGGGGGCAATTGGCTGTCATATTTTAATTTATTTTAATAAAACGGGATTACACTATTTTTCCGCTCTATTTTTCTTTTGGTGGTTCGCATTGCTCCATCCGAGCCTCCAGGAGGCAGGGATTCCTCATGCATGTTCTTTGACATCACTACCCATGCTAGCAAGTGGAACTTGCACAAAGCGCATTTGACTCCTTTTTAATTAAAAGAGTCAACAATATCTGGTAAGCTGCTACTATATAGCATGAGCACTATCGGGTGTCCTGTTTTAAGTTGGTGAAGGTTATCACTTCAAGCAATTCCTTTTTCCTGTTGGATAAAGCTGTCACTCAGGATTCATTTCACTGTTTGCCATTTATGGACTACCACTTGTTTTCTTGACAATTATTTATTTATTTCTCGGGACATTCAATCATCACGATTGGCACTGCATGTTTGAATATTTGTTGTCATATAGTATTTTAAGGTCTCATGTATCATAATTTGTTTGGTAGATGGGTTTCACAAACCATTATACCCACATAGGGGACTGCATATAGGCTGTTTATTATTATTGGATAGTCATAGACTAGTCATTGTGGTCCGCATAGGCTGGCTTGTGTTCACAATTTCTATCACTTTATCCACTTGTCCCCCGCCCACTGTCAATTGACGGCGGGCGGAGGATACTCTCGTTCTGGGAGGACGTCATATGACGTCCTCCCTTTAAAACGAGCTAGGAGGCGCGCGATTGCCGCCGGGCACCCGCGATTGCCCGGGAAACGAGCAGGAAAGTGGATCTCTGTGTGTAAACACAGAGATCCACGTCCTGTGAGGGAGAGGGGACCGATGGTGTGTCCCTTGTACATAGGGACAACCATCGGTCACCTCCCCCAGTCAGTCCCCTCCCCCCACAGTAAGAACACATTGAGGGAACATATTTAACCCCTTCCCGCCCCCTAGTGGTTAACCCCTTCCCTGCCAATCACATTTATACAGTAATCAATGCATTTTTATAGCAGGGATCGCTGTATAAACGTGAATGGTCCCAAAAATGTGTCAAAAGTGTCCGATGTGTCCGCCGCAATATCGCAGTCACAATAAAAAATCGCAGATCGCCGCCATTACTAATAAAAAAATAAAAATGCTATAAATCTATCCCCTATTTTGTACACGCTATAACTTTTGCACAAACCAATCAATACGCGCTTATTGCAATTTTTGTTTTTACCAAAAATATGTAGAAGAATAGGTATCGGCCTAAACTGAGGAAAATGTTATTTAAAAAAAAAAAATGGGTATTTATTATAGCAAAAATTAAAAAATAGTGTTTTTTTTCCAAACTGGACGCTCTTCTTTTGTTTATAGCGCAAAAAATAAAAACCGCAGAGGTGATCAAATACCACCAAAAGAAAGCTCTATTTGTGGACGCAAATTTCGTTTGGGAGCCACGTCGCACGACCGCGCAATTGTCATTCAAAGTGTGACAGCGCTGAAAGCTGAAAAATGGCTTGGGCAGGAAGGGGGTTTTCGTGCACAGTAGAGAAGTGGTTAAATTAGATTTCATTTAATTTCATTTAACCAACATTTATTCTCTAGCGCCCCCTATATATTTGCCATTATTGCACATATAACCACATCCATCCCCCCATTGGAGCCCCCCTTAATCAGATGTCCCCCCATTGGAGCCCCCTTAATCAGGTGTCCCCCCATTGGGGCTCCTTTTTTAGGCGTCCCCTTATTGGAGCCCCCCTTACATCAGGCTTCCCCCCATTGGAGCCCCTCCTTACATCGGGTATAGCGGTGTCACCGTCGCCATTATGGTTTCCCGTTCCCCAGAGGGTGAACAAATGAACATAATAGAGGCGAAGCCGGCCGCATGGCTACACTAGAAATTAAGCTGCTGCGGCGCCGCCCACCCCCGCCCCGCTCCTTTCCATAACAGATCACAGACGCCGCAGCAGCTTAATTTCTATTGTAGCCACACAGTGTTCTTCTGGTCTTCTTAAAAATGGCGGCCGGGGGAGACATTGTCTCCGCCAGCCGTGGACCTCTAGCGAAAAAACTGTAAAAACTGTATTTCCCGGGACATTTCCCGGGATGCATTAAAATAGGGAAAAGGGTCTAAATTCTGGGAATGTCCCGGGATATTCGGGACAGTTGGCAACTATGAGCATTCGGTCTGGGAATTTCCAAATTAATACACCAGGACCACAAATTTCAAACCACTTGATCAGCTGCAAACCCATGGTAGCAAACCTTATGTTTACTCCTTAGTGGGCACAGCAATAAAAACCTGAAAAATGTTTTAGCCCTTATTTACTTTCTACTAAACTAGACTAGGGTTTCCACCTTTTCTGGGGAAAATACACTCACTCCTATTAATGTAAAACAATGGGTACGAGTCCCATTTTTCTCAGCCAGGCCAGTAAAATACCCACTAGATGACAACCCCTAAACTAATCAAAAAAGTATTCGCTATAGCACACACTTTAACCACTTAACAACCACCTGCCGACAAATAACGTCGACAAGGTGGTTGCTTAACTCTGGGAGGACGTTATATAACGTCCTCCCAGAATCGCGCTCCCGCGCGCCCCCTGGGGCGCGCACACGGGAAACTCCGTGACCGCCGGGTCCAGAGGACCCGGCGGATCACGAATCGCGGTAAATCGCCGCTGATAGCGGCCGTTTACCACGTGATCGCTCCGTCAAATGACGGAGCAATCACTTGTAAACAGACCGGCGTCATTTGATGATGCCGGTTCCTCCCTCCCCTCTCTGTACCGATCGGTACAGTGTGAGAGGGGAGGGGGAGGGAGCGGATGGCAGCAGCAGCACTGTGGGCTGGATCTGTGACAATTGCAGTCACAGATCCATCCATCCCTGCTCAGCCATCCCTGTGCTATACCCTGCCAATACTCTGCAATACACCCTGCCAATACTCTGCAAAATACCCTGGTGCAATACTCTGCAAAATACCCTGGTGCAATACTCTGCAATACCCTGGTGCAATACTCTGCAATACCCTGGTGCAATACTCTGCAATACCCTGCGAAATACTCTGCAATACCCTGCGAAATACTCTGCAATACCCTGGTGCAATACTCTGCAATACCCTGGTGCAATACTCTGCAATACCCTGGTGCAATACTCTGCAATACCCTGGTGCAATACTCTGCAATACCCTGGAGCAATACGCTGCAATACCCTGCACAATACTCTGCAATACCCTGCACAATACTCTGCAATACCCTGCAAAATACTCTGCAATACCCTGCAAAATACTCTGCAATACCCTGCAAAATACTCTGCAATACCCTGCGCAATACTCTGCAAAATACTCTGCAATACCCTGCACAATACTCTGCAATATCCTGCACAATACTCTGCAATACCCTGCACAATACTCTGCAATACCCTGCACAATACTCTGCAATACCCTGCACAATACTCTGCAATACCCGCCACAATACTCTGCAATACCCTCCACAATACTCTGCAATACCCTCCACAATACTCTGCAATACCCTCCACAATACTCTGCAATACCCTCCACAATACCCTGTGCAATACCCTCCACAATACCCTGTGCAATACCCGTGCAATACCCTGCCATACACCGCAATACCCTGCCATACACCGCAATACCCTGCCATACACCGCAATACCCTGCCATAGTCCGCAATACCCTGCCATAGTCCGCAATACCCTGCCATAGTCCGCAATACCCTGCCATAGTCCGCAATACTCCGCAATGCCCTGCAATACTCCGCAATGCCCGGCAATACTCCGCAATGCCCGGCAATACTCCGCAATGCCCGGCAATACTCTGCAATAACCACTTCCCGCCCTCCGGCCGTCATATGACGTCCTTGACTTTGTGCGGGGATATCTGAATGATGGGAGCAGCTACAGGCATCATTCAGATATTAGCTTTTTCAGCCAGCGATTCCCTACACCATAAGAACAATCATAGCGGCTGTTCCGCCGCTTGATCATTCTTACGGGAGGCGAGAGGGGATGTCCCCCCCCCCCCGCCGCCCTCCGGTGCTTCTACCGACTCACCGCTACGATCAAAGCCAGGATTGTTGTTTTATTTTTTTATTTTTTTCAGGCTTCCCAGCCTAGAGGTGAGATGTGGGGTCTTATTGACACCCCCCCCCATATCTCACTGTAAAGAGGACCTGTCATGCCATATTCCTATTACAAGGGATGTTTACGTTCCTTGTAATAGGTATAAAAGTGATCAAAAAAATGTTTAGGGCGGAAAAACATGTCAAACTAAAATAAATAAAGTAAAATGAAGAATAAAATATATTTTTTTTTTAAAGCGCCCCTGTCCCCGTGAGCTCGCATACAGAAGCGAACGCATACGTAAGTCCCGCCCACATATGAAAACGGTTTTCAAACCACACATGTGAGGTATCTCTGCGAACGTTAGAGCGAGAGCAATCATTTTGGCCCTAGACCTCCTCTGTAACTCAAAACATGTAACCAGTAAAAATATTTAAAGCGTCGCCTATGGGGATTTTTTAAGTAGCGAAGTTTGGCGCCATTCCACGAGTGTGTGCAATTTTTAAGGGCGACATGTTAGGTATCTATTTACTCGGCGTAACTTCATCTTTCATATTATGCAAAAACATTGGGCTAACTTTACTGTTTTTTTTTTTGTTTTTAAGCACAAAACATTTTTTTTCCGTAAAAAACGCGTTAAAAAAATTGCTGCGCAAATATCGTGCGAGATAAAAAGTTGCAACAACCACCATTATATTCTCTAAGGTCTTTGCTAAAAAAACATATATAATGTTTTGGGGTTCTATGTAATTTTCTAGCAAATAAATGATGATTTTTACATGTAGGAGAGAAATGTCAGAATTGGCCTTGGTGCTCCAGAACGCCTGAAGGTGCTCCCTGCATGTTGGGCCTCTGTATGTGGCCACGCTGTGTAAAAGTCTCACACATGTGGTATCGCCATACTCGGGAGTAATAGCAGAATGTGTTTTGGGGTGTAATTTGTGGAATGCATATGCTGTGTGTGAGAAATAACCTGCTAATATGACAATTTTGTGAAAAAAAAAAAGAGAAAAAAAAAATCTTGATTTTGCAAAGAATTTTTGGAAAAAATGACAACTTCAAAAAACTCACAATGCCTCTTTCTGAATACCTTGGAATGTCTTCTTTCCAAAAAGGGGTCATTTGGGGGGTATTTGTACTTTTCTGGCATGTTAGGGTCTCAAGAATTGAGATAGGCCGTCAGTACTTCAGGTGTGATCAATTTTCAGATATTGGCACCATAGCTTGTGGACTCTATAACTTTCACAAAGACCAAATAATATACACCAATTTGTACTTATTTTTACCAAAGATATGTAGCAGTATAAATTTTGGCCAAAATTTATGAAGAAAAAATAGTAATTTGCAAAATTTTATAACAGAAACGAAAAAAAAATCATTTTTTTACAAAATTTTCAGTCTTTTTTCTCTTATAGCGCAAAAAATAAAAAACCCAACAGTGATTAAATACCACCAAAAGAAAGCTCTATTTGTGTGAAAAAAAGGACAAAAATTTCATATGGGTACAGTGTTGTATGACTGAGTAATTGTCATTCAAAATGTGAGAGCACCGAAAGCTGAAAATTGGTCTGGTTATTAAGGGGGTTTAAGTGCCCAGTGGTCAAGTGGTTAAAGCAAAAATGGATGCCAACACAGAGCCATATTACTATTTCTATGAATGATAGAACAAATTTGTGGTCATTTGTGGTCAGTTACTCAGAAAAAATCCATCACTATGCCTCTGCTGCAAAAACCGTAAAAATAAGCATATATCAAATGACTGATTTTCTATTGATAATGGATAAATTGTGTTGCCAATAACTATACATGGAAGAGTCACACCTTTCCCTATGCCACCTATAAGCAAAGGCCCGCTGTGCCTAATGATAAATTCAGGAATATATGTAGGAATCAGTAGGCGAAAAACTCACACATATAATTTGAAATGTTATGGAAAACTAGAGTAGATACAACAGATCTATAACAAGCATACACCCTTTGACATGTTTATTGCTTTTGGCTCCACTCAAAGTAGAGGTCAAAGTATATCATTATGTCCCAGAACATGGGGTGCAGGCTTATCCTGATACCAATCCGGAGGGCTAGTAAGTGTAAAGAGGAAAGGATTGCCTCTACTCCCAACCAGCCCAGGTGAATAAACATTAAGAAGCTGCCTCAGTCTATATGTCTCCACCACACCATACACACTGATGCATTTAGCCCTACCCACTGGGGTTTAATCATAGGAACATAAGAAGACACCCTTGTTTTATAATTACGTCCAAGTTGAAATACTACAGTTATCTTTGACTTATTCTGCAAAGTGAAGGTACATTTTTTCCTTCAATTAAAGCAGAACTACACTGCATCTAAGCACCACAAACTAAAAACACTATTTAATGAATTTATAATATTCAAAGCAAACTTACCAACCCATCCATGTTTCCATGCTTTATTTTGTTGAGAACTCACTACGACAGAGCATTTCTGTCCATGGCTATCTTGAGTAAGGGCAGATGATTCATGTAGCATTTACTTCCTGGAATCCAGCTGCCCTTAGCTCAAGCAGGCAGGAGGGTGTGTTTAGCTGTAATAACCCCTCCTCCCCCTAAAGACTCCTGGGATGTATGACATTATTTGTCTAGTCCTGGAAACCAGGAATAAACTGAGGAATTGTAAAAAAACAACGTTAAAAACATGTATAGCGCTTACCACCCTCTCCTCCTTGTCTTTCGGCTCCTTGCAGGAGGAAAGGGCACACCCAGCTCTATCTGCCCGTACCCTCCTGTGTGAGGAGGTTGAGCGGTGTTGTGATGGGTTTCCGCAGCCAGATGCTCCCTCCGAATTGTTCTTATCTCTATAGCTAATAAAGACAAGTCTCTATTTCCCCCAATGACTTCAATGTCCACACCAGCTGTAACTCCAACGTAGAGTTTATTTCTCTTAGACAACAGTCTCTGATAGGAAAGGTTGGAGAAAGAACAGGACAGCATAAGGTGTGGGAGAGGTCCAGGCACAAACGTAATACACTTCACTGCTTGGCTTCTCAAGCAGACTTAGCCCATTTGGATAGTCTCCCTAGATAGGGACTAGCAGCCAAAATGGTACTCTAACTAACCGCACAGTCATTACACAAACTGGTACACTGGTCTCTGCCACAGACCTGGTGAACTTGGTCTCTGCCACAGACCTGGTGAACTTGGTCTCTGCCACAGACCTGGTGAGTGAGTGAGTGAGTGAATAACTTGTATAGCGCTACAAATGCGAACTAAATCGCCTCAAGGCGCTTTGCATCCAGTGACATCCTGACCCTTCAGAATAGGTGGGTCTTAAGTTTTTTCCTGAAGGCCCGGTGGTTTTCTTCCATGCGGATGTTGGTGGGTAGAGCGTTCCATAGCCGTGGTCCTTGGACTGCAAATCTTCGTTCTCCCTTTGATTTGTAGCGGGACTTGGGGATGTGAAGGAGGTTTTGGTTGGTTGATCGGAGATTGCGATTGGGGGTGTAGTGTTTTATCTTCTCGCATAGATATTGTGGAGCGTTTCCCTGTGTGCACTTGTGGGTGAGACAGAGGGTCTTGAATGTGATCCGATCCTTTACGGTTAGCCAATGAAGGGTCCTCAGTGATGGGGTGATGGATTCCCAAGGTTTTTTTCCCGTTACCAGCCTGGCAGCCGTGTTCTGGATGACTTGTAGGCGCGAAATCTGGTATTTGGGTAGTCCGAGGTAGAGGGCGTTTGCGTAATCGAGTCGGGAGTTGATAATTGTTCCAACTACTACTGCTGTATCCTCTTTTGGGATGAAGGGGATGAGTCTACGTAGTAGACGGAGGAGATGGTGAGCTCCGCTGACTACTGATCCAATTTGTGCGTCCATCGACATCTCCGAGTCAAAGATGACTCCGAGACTTTTGACTTTGGTGCTCGGGGTAACGGTCTGTCCAAGGATAGTGGGGAGTGTCCAAGAAGTCTTAGTTTTTGTCTTTCGGTTTGCGTGGAGGAGAAGGAGTTCTGTTTTGGATCCGTTGAGTTTGAGGGAATTCTCAGTCATCCATTCATCGATCAATGTGAGACAGGTTTCCAATCCGTGATATTGGTCTTTTTTCCCGGTGATACGAAAGTAGAGTTGGGTGTCGTCAGCATATGAGTGGTAGCACAGGCCCTGTTTGCTGATGATTTTGAGGAGTGGGCGGAGGTAGATATTAAAGAGCACGGGTGACAGGGGTGATCCTTGGGGGACTACGCAAGAAATTGTGCGAGTTTCAGAGGTGAAGGCTCCTAGTTTCACTGTCTGGGAACGATTGTCTAGGAAGGATGCGAACCAGTGTAGGTCAGGGTCTGCGACTCCGGCTACTTCTTTAAGGCGAATGAGTAGAGTTTTGTGGTCTACTGTGTCGAACGCTGCACTGAGGTCCAACAGCACCAGGAGACATGATTCTCCGTCATCTGCTGCTTTGAGGGTGTCATCCCATATTTTAAGAAGTGCTGTTTCTGTGCCATGGCCTGGGCGGAAGCCTGATTGTAGTGGATCCAAGAGTTTGTGGGTGTCCAAATAGAGTTGTAGCTGTTGTACTACTGCTTTCTCCATGATCTTGGAGATGGTGTTGAGGCTTGTTACCGGTCTGCGGTAGTTTGGGTCTTTGGGGTCCAGGTTGGGTTTCTTTAGGAGGGGTTTGATTATGCCTTGCTTGAGAGAGATTGGAACAATACCTTCTTTGAATGATTGATTTACGAGGTGTGTTATGGTGGGTGCTAAAATGTCGGTACATTCTTTCAGGAGTTTTGTAGAGATTATGTCATTTGGAGATGTGCTGTCTCTGAGGCTTCTGATTATATTTTTGGTGGTGTCGATGGTGATCGGGACCAGCGAAAATTTTGTCAATTGTATAGTGTTCATATTGATTTCCTCTATTTGCTTTGGCAGAGCAGGGTTGGTTGTTTTTTTCTGTTGAATTGATTCTCGAATGTTTTCGATTTGGTCGATAAAAAAGTCTGATAGCTCATTACAGAACTCTTGTGTTTCGTTTGCTGAAGGTTCTAGGCAGGTGGGGTTCATAGTTTGAGTTACTAGTTTGAAGAGTTCACGAGGTCGGTTTAGGCCTTTTTTGATGGTGTTTGAGAAATGTTCCTTTTTTGCTTTGAAAATTGCTTTGTGATATTTCTTAGTGAGTGCTTTGTAATTAATGTGGTTTTCCTTAGTTGGGTTTCTTCTCCAGGCTCCTTCGGCTCTTCTGCGTTCTTGCTTAAGTAGGGTAAGAGTGTCATTAAACCAGCCGGAGTTGTTTCTGCGAATGAGGGCCCTGCGTCTCGGAGCGACTGTGTCTGCTGTTTGTAGTAATGCTTTGTTTAAGGAGTTGAGTGTTTGTTCCGTTGAGTGGTTGAGATTTTTGCGTTCCTATTTTATTTGATAGAGTAGTTTTGAAGAGTTCCGAGTGTAGTTTCTTCTGAGATCTTGTCCATTTTGTTGTTATTGAGTGTTCTGATTTTTGGGAGATGGTGTTGGTGGTAAGTTTAAATTTGATAGCGTGGTGATCCGTCCATGGTAACGGCATGTTGTCCACTGTGTTGATGTCCAGATTTTGTTTGAAGATGAGGTCCAGAATGTGACCCGATCCATGCGTGGGGGCATTTATCAGTTGCTGCAGACCTAATTCTTCCAATTGGTTGATGCAGGAGGTGGCGATGGGGTCCTGAGTGGAGTTAGCCCAGAGATTGAAGTCCCCGAGTAATAGGAAGTTTTTGGTTTTTAAAGTGTATGTCGAGATGAATTCGGTAAAGGGTGTGAGGAGATTTGTCTTTGGTCCTGGCGGTCTGTAGCATAGCAGTATGTGAATGGTGTCCTGGGGTGTTGTTTGGAGTTGCAGAGTGAGTGTCTCCAATCTCCATGAACGGCAATGAGTTCTGTAGAGTTGGTTTGATGATAGAGAGGTGAGATTTGAAGATCACTGCTAGGCCTCCTCCTCTTTGTCCTGTTCTATGCTCTGTTAGGATGGAGTAGTTCTCAGGCACCAATTCTGTTAGGATGGTGTTACAGTCAGGTGTTAGCCAGCTTTCCGTGATAAAGAGGCAATCTATGTCGTTTTGCGTGATGAAGTCGTGAATTTCCTGTCTGTGCTTGACTGCCGATCTGGTGTTGATCAGGGCGCAAGCTATATGTTGTAGTTGAAGTGGTGTTTTCGTGTTTTTGATAGTCGATTGTCGATTGATCCTTAGCAGTTGTTCTTTTCGTAGTATTTTTCGGGTGGAGGTTGGTAATGTTGAGGCAGTATTCCTTAGCCTCTGGAGGGTGTCCGCTGAGTATTTAAAGTTGCACATGATGGGAAGAAAAAAAAAGGTGGTGGGATGGTGAATAGGGCCCAATGACCTAACCTCCCCCCTGTTGGTCCAGAGGAAGGCGAAAAACCCCAGCCGAGTCAGGCCAATTGCTACAGCAGGGGAAAATTCCTTCCTGGTGAACTTGGTTTCTTTAAAGCTTGGCCTCTTTGTAAGGAGAAGAAATCCCTCCAGAGAGTTACCGGGCCCCTTCCTTCACTGTGACTTCTCACCAGTCCCTCGGAATGGTCCTCCCCCGGCCTCCTCATCTAAGATGCGGGCCCCCTCGCAAGGCGACGCCCAAGGCCTTTAGTTGCAGCCCCAGGGCTAAAGGTGCCTGGGACTGATTCTCCGACCCCCGCCCCTGGGCCAAAGGTGCCCAGGGCGGATAGGAACACACACTCCCTGGGAGCAGGACTCCCGACGGCGAACGACCGACGACGAACAGGCAGCGTCTGCCCCTTTTATATCCTCTCCCAGCATACACAGCAGGCCGACCACTCCCACTGTATGGTTGCCGAGAGGAGACACAAAAGGCACAGCACTGTATCAGCAGTTCAACCCTGGCCCACTATGGCAGCGCCACCTGCAGGCCACAGGGAACAGTACACCGATACTCTTCCTGCAGACAAAAATGGGTGATAATGTCCTAACAATTTAGGTGTTTGAGCATAACTCAAACACTACCCCTAAATTGAGGACCCTGCTACACATGTAAATATGATGTACTTTCCTATCTATTTACTAACGCTTGCAGCATAAAAATTAAAAATAGTCAGTTGATTGGGAGAATGAAGTTCCACTTTAATATGTGCACAACTTTGTATAGTCTACCTAAGTTTTTCATTAAATCATATCTGTGGGTAAGCGGCCAGCCCACAGTCCCTTCCAAAACACAGTGACAGTGGGTTCTGTCACACTATCCAACTAGGGCAGGAGCAATACTGGATCAAGCATCAAAGGCAATTATATGTTTAATAAGAAGCAGTCAGTGTGTCTGGCTTTATAAGTCTCATAATTTGCATACAGTGTAGACCTACCACATATTTCTATTATAAAGTAAGCCAAATAGATACAGAATGTTGGAGAAAGCGATGGAAAATATGAAATATAGTTTTCTCTTTTTTTTTGTTGAGTTGAGTGCTTCTTGAAAAATGATTATATATGTAATTAATTCCATTGAAATATTTACTTAGAACATTTTTCACATAGTTTTTAAGCTTCTAAAATCAAAGGATCTTGGCTTTATATTAAACAACTTTTGAAATTGTTTGGGACCAATAAGAACTTGTTCAGGAATGTCATTCTTTTTCTTCCAAATAGAAAAGTTCAGCTTTATGCCGAGTATCCTTGTTATTATCTCACCAGAAATAAAAAAAAAAAAGGTAAGTAAACCTCCCAGGAGAC
Source organism: Rana muscosa (assembly GCA_029206835.1). NCBI lineage: Eukaryota > Metazoa > Chordata > Amphibia > Anura > Ranidae > Rana > Rana muscosa. The sequence continues at coordinate 1,096,982,522 of CM055122.1, read as the reverse complement.
CCTGTGTACATGCAACTTGCCTCTGTTTTAAATCTGAGCTGTGGATTAGAAATAACATGACTATCTTTTAGTCAGTGCTAGCTGTATCCCCCCCCAAGCCTCAATCATGGGTGTTCCTATATGGTAGATACAGCCAGCACTGAGCCCCGCCCCCTCTCCATTCTGCTCTTTGCCTTCACATCTCTCCAGTTGTTTTGCAGACTGAGCTTGGACCTGCCTCTAGCTATTCAGGGCACAGATAGTGAAACTGTCAGCTTGCGCTCTTGTGATTACTGACCTATGACATAAATAGGAGCATTCCTTAAAGAGGAAGTAAACCCTGATTTATTTCCCTGCAAAGGTAAGGTAAACAGTAGCCCATTATGTGTCACTTACCTGAAACCGAAGCCTGCGATGTCACTGCTGTCCCCACTAGCAGCGAGCGTCCATCTTCAGCCCTCTTCCTTCTGGCGCCACAAACTCCGGCTCTGTGACTGGCCGGAGTCGCGTGACGTCACTGCGACGCATGCACGCGGGAGCTGCCAGTCACGGCATGACACCCCTTTAGAAATGGCACGATCGCCGTTTCTAAAGTGCGCATGCGCCGTAGACATCCGCGCACGGCTCTATTGTAAATATCTCCTAAACCGTGGAGGTTTAGGAGATATTTCCAGCACCTACAATTGTAATATAAAATTAAATAGTCAAACTCACCATAATGCAGAATCTGCCACCAGATGCAGCTTGTCACTTGCCACCAGATGCAGCTTGCCACGGTGCCTGTCACCAGATTGCCACTTGCCACATCGCCTATCACCAGATGCAGATTGCCACATGCCACAGTCACATGCCACCAGATGCAGATTGTTGCCACATGCCACCAGATGCAGATTTCCACCAGATGCAGATTGCCACAGTCACTTTCCACATGCCACCAGATGCAGATTGCCACATTCATTTTCCACATGCCACCAGATGCAGATTGCCCCATGCCACCAGATGCAGATTGCCACATGCCACCAGATGCAGATTTCCACCAGATGCAGATTGCCACAGTCACTTTCCACATGCCACCAGATGCAGATTGCCACAGTCATTTTCCACATGCCACCAGATGCAGATTGCCCCATGCCACCAGATGCAGATTGCCACAGTCACATGCCACCAGATGCAGATTGCCACATGCCACCAGATGCAGATTGCCACCAGATGTAGATTGCCACAGTCACTTGCCACATGCCACCAGATGTAGATTGACACAGTCACTTGCCACATGCCACCAGATACAGATTGCCACATGCCACCAGATGCAGATTGTCACATGCCATAAGATGCAGATTGCCCATGCCACCAGATGCAGATTGCACATGCCACCAGATGCAAATTGCACATGCCACCAGATGCAGATTGCACATGCCACTGTCTCTTGCCTCCTAGATGCAAATTGTACAGTGAGTTCCGCGTGAGAGAGAACAGCAGTGACACGGGCGGGCGGTGGGAGATGATGTCATCTCTCTGCTCGCCTGCTTCACCCCTAACAGTGTAGCGGCGGGGCTGTGTGGGCGGAAGTACGGCGGGACTGTGTAGGCAGAAGTGCGGCAGGGCTGTGTGGGCAGAAGTGCGGCGGGGCTGTGTGGGCGGATGTGCGGTGATGGCGGCGATCTCTCTGCTCGCCCGCCACCGCCGCACCTCAGATAGTGCAGACTTCGCGGCCGCCGGTAAACAGGCTGCGGCCCGGTAGTGGGCCGGGGACCGGGGGGTTGGAGACCCCTGCTTTAAAGGGTTACTAAGAAACACTGCCAGTACAGGCTCGAAGCTCATTTGTGCTTAATCATATTTAAAAGGTTTGTCTTGTATGTCTTCAGCCTGAAGAAAAAGCAAGGAAGCTATAGCATTTTATAATGACCTTTCCTTTATTATCTCATTGTTCTGTTCACCATTGAGAATTAACAGAAATGGGCATGAGACACACTCCACTTCCATTCCATGTGATAGTGCTTATTGGCATTTGACTGCTCAGGCACCAGCACCGTCACATACAGGGCAGGAAGATAGTCAACAGCCCCGTGTAAGCTCAAACGTGGATTGACTTCCTAGCTTTTAATTTCTCTCAGCAGTGGCCCTGCATAGGTAAAAAACAGGATTATTTTATATGTGATATTTTCAAAATACAGCAAAATCTTCCTCACCACAAGAGGCTCTGGTGAACTCCTGCTGGCTCTTAGACTCCACGCCCTGGGGAACCTTATGCTCTAGCTCCCAGTGGGATCCGTGTTGGTGCTCCAGTGGACCTGCCTTCCTGAACCACCCAGAGTTCCATCCGCAGCAGTCAGCCATATGGTCCACTTCCTTAGCGGTGCACTCCTGACTTCAACGGTGTGCATCTGCCACCTGGACTTAGGTGACCTGACATTTGGGATGAATTAGAGTAGAGACTACGAGCAAGGCTTTCTCGTCCAACATCAGTGCCTGACCTCACAAATGTGCTTCTGGAAGAATGGTCAAACATGCCCATAGACACACTCCTAAACCTTGTGGACAGCCTTGCCAAAAGAGTTGAAGCTGTTGTAGTTGAAAAGGGTGGGCCAACTCAATATTGAACCCAACAGACTAAGACTGGGATGCCATTAAAATTCATGTGCGAGTAAAGGCAGGCGTCCCAAAACAATATGACAATATAGTGTATCTCGCTCCACTTAACCAAGGGATTTTTGCTGTTGTCTTCTAGTAAAGGATAGGAGAGAGATAAGCAATACAGTTAACCCTTTCTGATGCAAATAAAATTAACTCAGTGAAACCTGTGTGCAGAGTGCAGCAGTGGTCATTTATAGTGTTGAGCGAACCCGAACTGTAAAGTTTGGGTCCGTACCGAACTTCAGCTTTTTCCCGAACCCGAACCCGGACTTTGCGCAAAAGTCCGGGTTCGGGTTCGGCAATCTAATTACGCAGTTAGAAATGCTTCAGGGGCCAGCCAATCACCTTTTGATTAGCTGGTGTGCCCTTAGAAGCCATCATAGCCATGCCTACTAATGGCATGGCTGTGATTGGTCAGTGCAACATGTGACCCAGTTTCTATATAAGCTAGAGGCACACAGCACACACATCACTCTGCTTCAGAATAGATAGGGAGAGGATCTTGGCTGCTGCTGTTGCTAATAGAGAGAGATTGTAAAATACATGAGGTAGTCCTGATTCTGCAATCTGAGGGAAAAGATAGAGAGATAGTGTAGTGTAGGGCCAGGTTCCTGTTGGTGCTTTCAGGGAGAGAGATATAATATATAGGAGTCCAGATTCAGAGATTAAAATCAGCGATCTGCATAGGTTTACCTGTTTGTGTTGCAGTGCACAGTCTTTTTACACTGCCATGAGCCCAGTGTCAGAGAAAATCTAACTTTTATCTGCAAGCTCAGTGCACCAGCACTGCATATATTACGTTGAGAGATACATCGTTTCCATACTGTGGGTGTATTCTGCTCTTTGAAAAAGATCCATTTAGGGGGGAAAAAAAAGGCACTTTATTGTGCTCTTTTCCAAAAGACCCATAGGGCAAAAAAAATTAAAAAATTAGCGCAAAAAAAGACCCGTTTAGGGCAAAAAATAAAAATAAAAATTTGCACTTTAATGTACGCTTGCAAAAAGAGCCATTCAGGGCCACAAAAAATAGTTTGCAGTGTGTTATACATATGTGGAGGTGTGTGAAATAAACAATTTCTATATAGTTTTCTCCTACTGTGCTATACTAAAAAAACAAAAAATTTTTTTAATAGCATTTTCTGCAGTTCTGTAGCTGTGCGATTCAGCGGTTACGTACTGTGGGTGTGTTCTGCTCTTCCAAAAAACGCCATTTAGGGGCACAAAAAATAGTTTGCAGTGTGTTATACATATGTGGAGGTGTGTGAAATAATAGGATTTTTATAACAGCTTACCTGTAAAATCCTTTTCTTGGAGTACATCACGGGACACAGAGCGACATAGTCATTACTAATGGGTTATATAGTTACCGTCAGGTGCTGGCACTGGCAACTTCCAAAACCGGAAGTACCCTCCCCTATATAAGCCCCTCCCATCCGGGAGCACCTCAGTTTTGTAGCAAAGCAATAAGTGTCCCCAAAGAGGGGCGGGAGCTCTGTGTCCCGTGATGTACTCCAAGAAAAGGATTTTACAGGTAAGCTGTTATAAAAATCCTATTTTCTTTTTCGTACATCACGGGACACAGAGCGACATAGTCATTACTAATGGGATGTCCTAAAGCAATGCCAAATGAGGGGGGGGATACACCATATATAAGCTGAGCGCTATCAGACATGAGGATCTTTTGCGGCCTGCAACACACTGCGCCCAAAGGCGACATCCTCCTGACTTCTAACATCCACCTGGTAGAACCTAGTAAACGTGTGTACCGAAGACCATGTTGCGGCCTTACAGATTTGAGCCAGGGAGGCCTGGTGATGCACTGCCCATGAAGTTCCAACTGCTCTCGTGGAGTGCGCCCTAACTTTGAACGGAGGCGGTCTACTTCTCAAGCTATAGGCTTGTATTATGACCTGTCGAATCCACTTGGCTAAAGTAGATTTTGACGCTGCCTGACCCTTTCTGGGGCCTTCCGGCAGAATGAACAAAGTATCCGTTCTGCGAATCTGAGCAGTGGCTTTTAGATAAGCTTTAACTGCTCTTACTACATCCAAAGAATGCAATAACTTTTCCTCTACCGAAGTAGGCTTGGGGAAAAAAGAAGGAAGAACCACATCTTGGTTCAAATGAAAACTCGATACCACCTTAGGAAGAAAGGCTGGATGAGGACGTAACACTACTCTGTCCTTATGGATAACCAGATATGGCTCCTTACAGGACATAGCTGCTAATTCCGATACTCTTTTAGCCGAACAAATGGCTACTAGAAAAATCAATTTCCTGGTGAGAAGCACTAAGGAAATATGCTGTAATGGTTCAAATGGTTGTTTCTGTAAAACCGACAGAACCAAGTTTAGATCCCATGGACATATGGGAATATTAACCGGAGGACTAATACGCATCACTCCTTGTATAAAGGCTTTGACTAGTGAATGCGAAGCCAAGGGCCTTTGAAAAAATATTGACAAGGCCGAAATCTGACCTTTGATAGTACTCAAGGCAAGCTTCCTATCTACAGCCCATTGTAGGAAGTCCAGAATTCTACCTATTACGTATTTACGTGGATGCCATTTCCTGGCCTCACACCAGGCGATGTACGCCTTCCAGATTCTATAGTAGATCTGCCTGGATACCGGTTTCCTGGCATTGATCATGGTAGACACCACAGCATTAGAGAGCCCTCTCCTTTTTAGAATGTGGGCTTCAATAGCCAGGCCGTCAAACCTAGGGCTGGTAAGGAAGGGTGGTATATCGGTCCCTGCGAAAGCAGGTCCGGACGATGTGGGAGGGTCCAAGGACTCCCCACAGACATTTTTACAATCTCCGCGTACCATGCTCTTCGGGGCCACGCTGGAGCCACCAGAATCACTGGTTTCTTTTCTACCCTGATTCTGCGGAGTAATCGAGGTAACAATTGTGGCGGTGGGAATGCATATATCAGCTTGAACTGATCCCAAGGGAACACTAGGGCATCCGAGCCGCACGCTAGGGGATCCCTTGTCCAAGAGACAAACCTGTCCACTTTCGTGTTGAACCTGGATGCTAGCAGATCTACATCCGGTGTTCCCCACCGCTGACATATTGTCCGGAAAACCTCGGGATGAAGGGACCATTCCCCTGGGCATAATTGTTGGCGACTTAGAAAGTCCGCCTTCCAATTCTCCACCCCTGGAATGAATACCACAGATATGGCTGGGACATATCTTTCTGCCCATCTCAGGATGTAATTTACTTCCCTTTGGGCTGCACGACTCCTGGTGCCCCCCTGACGATTGATATATGCCACTGCTGTGGCATTGTCTGACTGAACTCTGACAGGGGACCCTTGGAGTTTGGATGTCCATGCTACTAGGGCATACCGGGCTGCTCGTATCTCTAAGAGATTGATGGGCAGGGCCTTTTCCGCATCCGACCATCTGCCCTGGAGAGACCATTGCTCCAGTACTGCTCCCCAGCCTAAAAGGCTGGCATCTGTAGTGACCACCTTCCAAGAAATCGGACTGAAGGATTTCCCTCTTTCCAGATTCCGGGGAACCAACCACCAACGGAGGCTTCTGCGAACGGAAGGGGACAAGGACATTGGTACGTCCAGAGCCTGAACTTTTTTGTTCCAGGCTGACAGTATGGCCCTTTGCAACTTCCTTGAATGGAATTGACCGTAGGGTACTGCTTCGAATGATGCCACCATTTTTCCCAGCAGCCTCATGCATAGGCGTATGGATGGCTGTCTTTTTGAACCCACTAAGTGGATCAAATCTCTCAAAGACGACCCCTTTTCCTGAGGCAAGAAAATTTTTCTCTGGTCTGAATCCAGCCTTAGCCCCAAGTATTCCAGACTTTTGACTGGTTTTAGGGCTGACTTGTCTCGGTTGATAATCCAACCGTGATATTCCAGATACTTGATTGTCTCGTGAACAACCACTTCTAGTTTTTCCACTGAGTGGTCTATCAGCAACAAGTCGTCTAGATATGCCATTATCGTTACACCTCGTGTTCTTAGATTGGCCAATAATGGGGCCAGAATTTTTGTGAACACTCTTGGTGCTGTGGCCAGACCGAAGGGTAAGGCTCTGAACTGAAAATGGCGCCCTTCTATCGCAAAGCGTAGAAATTTCTGGTGGGCTGGAAAGATGGGGATGTGCAAATACGCATCTTTGATGTCGATCGAGGCTAACCATTCCTCCCCTTGTAGGGCAGTGGCTACCGATCGGATCGACTCCATCCAGAAAGTCCTGATATGCAGGAATTTGTTTAGCCCTTTTAGATTTAATATGGGCCTCATGTCCCCGTTTGGCTTCGGAACTGTAAAGAGGTTTGAGTAAAACCCGAACCCCCATTCTTCCAGGGGGACCTCTATAATTACTGCTTGAAGCAATAATTGTTCCAGTGCCAACAGGAGGGATCCTCTCTTCTGGGGATCCCTTGGCACGTTCGACCTTATAAAGCGGGAAGGAGGGGAGTTTTTTAACTCCAATTTGTATCCCAGATTTACTGCGGAGAGCACCCATCTGTCTCGGATCGTGTCCCGCCAGGTCTCTGTGAACAACTGAAGTCTTCCCCCCACCCGATTGGGTGGGGGCAACCCTTCATGCATTTGACTTTGGGGGAGGTTTTGTACCTCTCCTGCTCCAGGGCTTCTTGTTACCCTGCAACTGTCCCTGATTTTTACCTCCGGGATTTGACCGGGGAGGCCGTCGGAACTGTTTCACAGCCGATGTCCTAGGGACTGGAGAAGCCGGCCTCTTAAAAGAGGGACCTCTAACTCTATTTTTGACCGGCAAGAGTGTACTTTTACCGCTGGAAATTCTCTGGATATACTTGTCCAGGTCTTCCCCGAATAAACGCTCCCCATGAAATGGGAAGCTGACCAGCAATTTTTTACAGGGAGCTTCAGCAGACCAGTTTTTGAGCCATAGAAGCCTGCGCATATGTACTATAGACAGCGTAAGGCGGGAGGCCTGATGGATTGAATCCTTTATAGCGTCCACCGCAAAGCATAAGGCTCTAGGTAGATCAGCTAGAGCAAGAGCCTGCTGATCTGGCACGTCCCTTAAGACCTGTTTCAACTGATCCTTCACTGCTTGGCAGACCCCTATAGCTGCCACTGCTGGTTGTGTCACCAATCCTGCTGTAGAAAAAGCAGATTTCAATAAGGACTCCAATTTTTTATCTATTGGGTCCTTGAACATTTGGACATTTTCCACCGGACATGTCAGTGATTTATTCACACAAGAGATGGCTGCGTCCACTGTAGGGACCTTCCATTTTCTGACGAACTTATCCTCCATAGGATAGACCACCGGAAATCTCTTGGGGGGAGTAAATATTTTGTCAGGATGCTCCCAATCCTGGTAAATGAGCCCCTCCCATAAAGGATGGATCGGGAAAGAACAAACAGTCTGGGGAGCTTTTAGCGACCCCAACGAGGAGACAGAAGAGGAGGATGGCTCCGCAAGTGGCATTTTAAATGCTGATCGGACCATATTAGTCAGGGACTGAACCCATAACCTCTCAGCATGTGATGCTGAGAACGGCTCCTCCACTGTTGATTCCTCTACAACCGAATCAACCTCATCCTGATCCCCCTCAGGTAGGTCGACCTCTGTATGGGACTGTTGCTCTGTTAACAGGCACTCTGAGGGAGGAGACGGAGATCGAGCGCTTTTCTCCTGTGACAGGGAAGCAGCAATTAGTGCTGACAATCTCTCTTCCAGCCCTCCCAGAGCTGAGGAAAAAACCTCCTCTGTTACATACACAGGAGCAGGTGAACTGGGGACAGCCACAGTACCAGGTACTCCTGGGGGTGCCCTACGGTCACTAACCTCTGATTCTTCAGGGGAGACTGGTGCAGCCAAAGCATGCCCAAGATCCTCAGAGCCCGATGGAGACCCCCTATTCCTCCTGGAATTTCTAGTCCCGGAGTTTTTAGACGGCATATTCCTAAGCCACAAAGCTGAGGTATTCCAGCCGAAAATACACCAGTTACTGATAATAGTCTAGCATAAATGCTGCTATAATAAACAGTTGGTGTCTACTAATGTGCCTTTCTAGGGGATGCCTGTATCAACCGCTTGCTGTATGCCTTTAAATGTTGTCAGCTCTGTCTCTGTACTTCATAGCCAGCTTACTGCAATAATGTGGCTTTTTAAAACCTGCTGGGACGCCCGCACATGCGCAGAAGCGCTGCGGCGCGCACAGAGCGTCATCCCCCAGGCCCCGCCCCTTTTTCCGGCCACCTCTATATATAGAGGCGCGTGCACGCGCACGCGCGCGGCCACGTGCGCCTCGGCGCTAATTTCAAACATGGAAACCAGGGACAGGAGCCAGGGCCCCCTTTGCCGCAGGCCGGGGGATAGACGAACACTGCAACATGGCAGAGGAAACAGTTTCCTGTAGGAGAACTCACCAGCTGCCTGGATTATGCTCTCTGAGAAGAAACTAGTCCATATGACAAGAAAAACATTCCACAGCGGCCTCTAGTGGACAAACACAGGTACCGCAGTTTAATATACTAAACATATATAAAAAAACATTCTTTTTTTTTTTTTTTTTTCTTGACCACCATTAAAAATTATTACATTTTTTTAGTAGTTACAGGCATGCACAGACATTAGCGGGAATACCGTTAGGTAACAGACAGAAAGACAAATTAGGCTTGGGGGTCCCCCAATAGAACCAAGTTCCTGGGGGCCCCCACTTACCTGTTCCCCGCCGCAGGACTTTGTTTGGTCCACAAAAGCCCAAACTTCACCTATCACGGCAGGCATTGTAATCAAACCTTCAGGGACCGGGTTCCCAAGGATTCCACTCCCCTGGACCTGTATAGCACCCTGCACAGAAAACATCTTGGTCGTGGGTATGACCAGAGCTCTGGATCCCAGGGTCCAGCTCTCCTAAGAGAAGCATTACAGGCAGAACCTTGCTCTTCTCTGCAAGGCCCGGGTACCGACCGTTTAGCTATGAAGCTTTTTTGGTCGGATCCGGAATAGCTTACTGAGGCCCAAAAGAACCTGTACGCAAGCTCAGTGAAAAACACATGTTTCTTCTTGGCCAACACCTTAGACACTGGCAAAAAACTGAGGTGCTCCCGGATGGGAGGGGCTTATATAGGGGAGGGTACTTCCGGTTTTGGAAGTTGCCAGTGCCAGCACCTGACGGTAACTATATAACCCATTAGTAATGACTATGTCGCTCTGTGTCCCGTGATGTACGAAAAAGAAAAACAATTTCTATATAGTTTTCTCCTACTGTGCTATACTAAAAAAAAAACTTTTTTTTTGAATAGCATTTTCTGCAGTTCTGTAGCTGTGCGATTCAGCGGTTACGTACTGTGGGTGTGTTCTGCTCTTCCAAAAAACGCAGTTTAGGGGCACAAAAAATAGTTTGCAGTGTGTTATACATATGTGGAGGTGTGTAAAATAAACAATTTCTATAAAGTTTTCTCCTACTGTGCTATACTAAAAAAACAACATTTTTTTTGAATAGCATTTTCTGCAGTTCTGTAGCTGTGCGATTCAGCGGTTACGTACTGTGGGTGTGTTCTGCTCTTCCAAAAAACGCAGTTTAGGGGCACAAAAAATAGTTTGCAGTGTGTTATACATATGTGGAGGTGTGTAAAATAAACAATTTCTATAAAGTTTTCTCCTACTGTGCTATACTAAAAAAACAACATTTTTTTTGAATAGCATTTTCTGCAGTTCTGTAGCTGTGCGATTCAGCGGTTACGTACTGTGGGTGTGTTCTGCTCTTCCAAAAAACGCCGTTTAGGGGCACAAAAAATAGTTTGCAGTGTGTTATACATATGTGGAGGTGTGTGAAATAAACAATTTCTATATAGTTTTCTCCTACTGTGCTATACTAAAAAAACAAAAAAAATTTTTAATAGCATTTTCTGCAGTTCTGTAGCTGTGCGATTCAGAGGTTACGTACTGTGGGTGTGTTCTGCTCTTCCAAAAAACGCCATTTAGGGGCACAAAAAATAGTTTGCAGTGTGTAATACATATGTGGAGGTGTGTGAAATAAACAATTTCTATATCGTTTTCTCCTACTGTGCTATACTAAAAAAACAACATTTTTTTTTGAATAGCATTTTCTGCAGTTCTGTAGCTGTGCGATTCAGCGGTTACGTACTGTGGGTGTGTTCTGCTCTTCCAAAAACACCCATTTAGGGCAAGATCCTAAATTTGGAAAATATGAGGAGAAGGTCAAAGGGACGTGTTGGCCCCGGTCGTGGTGCTGCTGGTGGAGCTCCTGTTGCAGGGAGAGGACGTGGTGGATCTGTGCCAGATACACGCACAAGTGAAACACCTTCCTCAGGTGCGAGTAGGCGACCGAGCCTGCAGCGGTATTTTGTCGTGCCTAATGAGGCTGTACGAATGTTTAGGCCAGGACAAGTACAGGCGATAGTAGATTGGGTTGCTGACAGTGCCTCGGGTTCCTTCACATTGTCTCCCACCCACTCTTCTGATGAAAGATCAGAGTTGGCACCTGAAACCCATGTCCATCAGTCTTTCACCTCACCCCGTTGCAAATCAGCCAAGCAGTCTGAGCCCCAAATCATGCAGCAGTCTCTTCTGCTTTTCGATGACTCTGTCAGCAGGGTTTCCCAGGGTTAGTGATGAGCCGAACACCCCCGAGTTCGGTTCGCACCAGAACCCGCGAACGGACCGAAAGTTCGAACGAACATTAGAACCCTATTAAATACAATGGATGCGAACGTTCGAATTCTAAAGTGCTAATTATAACAACTATTATGCATGTTATTGTCCTAAAAAGGGTTTGGGAACCCGGGTTCTGCACCAGGGGACATGTATCAATGCAAAAAGAAGTTTTAAAAACGGTCGTTTTTCGGGAGCAGTCATTTTAATGATGCATAAAGTGAAAAAAAAAAAGTCAAATATTCCTTTAAATATCGTACCTGGGGGGTATCTAAAGTATGCCTGTGAAGTGCCACGTGTTTCCCGTGTTTAGAACTGTCCCTGCACAAAATGACACTTCTAAAGGAAAAAAAAGCCATTTAAAACTGCTTGCGGCTTTAATGTAATGTCTGGTCCCGGTAATATGGATGAAATTCTTTAAGAAAAATGGCATAGCTACCCCATGACCCCCCCCCTACCCCAGCCCATTACCAGCCCCTTTGGGTCTTGTATGGATATTAAGGGGAACCCCGCACATAAAATAAAAAAGGCCCTATATACTCTGAACAGCCCTATACAGGCGGTGCATACAAGACAGGGACTGTAGGTTTGTTCTTATGTAGAGTCTGTTTGTAATTTTGAACAGGTACATTGTTGAAGTGTAGCTCCAGACCAAAAATCTATTTTTAAACTTTTTGGAAAACATAGGTAAGGGTTATCACCCCTGTAACATTTGTTTTGCTGTCTGTGCCCCTGTTCAGAACATTTCACCTCACTTTCCGTCCCAATGACAACTCTTTTTGAAATGTGGTCTTTTTCTTGAAACAAGGATTGCTGATAAAGCATCAGTACAGAGGAGACACCTTTCTCCCATATTTATTCTTACAGGAGAGAATTTTCCTTCCTAGTGGTAGATTTCCTCTCACTTCCTGTTGTCTTCTTGCGTTTGCAAGTAGGAGTCGTTTGTAAGTTGGATGTTTGAAAGTAGGGACCTGCCGTATATACTCTGCAGAAATAGGCCCCTTAGTTGTTGGTGTTGGCACAACACTGTAAGCACTCACAGTTACTCTTGGTTGGTGCTGGAACGCCCTGCTGTCAACTATTATATCAGGAATTTTAATTACATATAATTGTTGAACAGTGGTAGTAAAAATTGGGCCTTTGATGGTGGTGCTGGTGCCACAACACTGTAAGCCCTGACAGTTACTCTTGGTGGGTGCAGCAATGGGCCCTGCTGTGAATTATTAGATCAAGAATTGTAATTACATGCCCCTGTTGAACAGGGGCTGAAAAATTGGGCCTTAGGCACTGGTGGCACAACACTGCAACCCCTCACAGATACTGTACTTGGAGCACAGCAATGAGCCCTGTTGCAAAGTATTGCTTCAAAAATTGTAATGACACGCCCCTGTTAAACAGGGGCTGAAAAATTGGGCCTTAGGCACTGGTGGCACAACACTGCAACTCCTCACAGATACTGTACTTGGAGCACAGCAATGAGCCCTGTTGCAAAGTATTGCTTCAAAAATTGTAATGACACGCCCCTGTTAAACAGGGGCTGAAAAATTGGGCCTTAGGCACTGGTGGCACAACACTGCAACTCCTCACAGATACTGTACTTGGAGCACAGCAATGAGCCCTGTTGCAAAGTATTGCTTCAAAAATTGTAATTACACGCCCCTGTTAAACAGGGGCTGAAAAATTGGGCGTTAGGCACTGGTGGCGGCACCCATAAACAAAAATGATCTTACAAGCTATCATCATCAATCGTATCATTGAGGACTCGGAGGAGGAGGATAGCCAGTCAACATAACAGCACAGGCACTCAGCATCAGCATCAGTCTTGAAGGGATGTGACATGTTAAAATCAATTAGTCTGTTATATCAGCATCAGGTGTGTGGTAGCTGGTGGTGATCCAAGACTGGTTCATCTTGATGAAAGTCAGTCGATCAACCGAGTCGGTGGACAGGCGCACCCTGTGATCCGTGACAAATCCTCCAGCAGCACTGAATGTGCGTTCCGAAAGAACGCTGGATGCAGGACAGGCCAGTAGCTCAATTGCATACTGTGCAAGCTCTGGCCAGTGATCCATCCTCAAGACCCAGTAAGCCAGAGGATTTTCGGTGGGGAAGGTGTCCAAGTCTGACCTTGCCCCTAGATATTCCTGCACCATGTTTATCAGACGCTGGCGATGGTTGCTGGAACCGATCATACTTTGGGGCTGCGGACTAAAGAATTGTCTGAACGCATCGGTCAGACGGCCACCTTCCCCACCGCTCCTTCTTTGACTGGCCGAAGCCTCAGCAACTCGTTGTCCAGGACCAGGAGTTTGCAACCTCCCAGTCTCTGGGAACGCGTTGCACAGACCTTTCTGCAAGGCCTCCCGGAGTTGTCTCATCCTCTGCTCCCTCTGCGACGGTAACATAAGGTCCGCAACCTTACCCTTGTACCGTGGATCAAGGAGAGTGGCCAGCCAGTAATGGTCCCTCTCCTTGATCCGAAGAATACGAGGATCCTTCCGCAGACTTTGCAGGATCAGGGAGGCCATGCAGCGTAGGTTTGCTGAGGCATTCGCTCCGGAGTCCTCTGGGTCACTAAGGACGACATGATCCGCAGCCACCTCCTCCCAGCCACGTACAAGTCCACTGGTTTCTTGGGACTGTAAATCATCCCTAAAAGACTGCTGCTGATGATGCTGAGTGCCAGCCTCCACCTCCATGCTGACACAATCCTCCTCCTCCTCCTCCTCCTCCTCTTCCTGTGCGATGGGTGGGACAGAAGGAACACTGTCTGGGTAAAGGGGGCCTTGAGAGGCAAGGAAGTCCTCCTCTTCCTGCCTCTGTTCTGCCTCAAGTGCCCTGTCCATTATTCCACGCAGCGTGTGCTCCAACAGGTGGACAAGAGGTACAGTGTCACTGATGCATGCACTGTCACTGCTCACCATCCTCGTGGCCTCCTCAAATGGTGCCAGGACAGTGCATGCATCCCTGATCATGCCCCACTGGCGTGGAGAAAAAAAACCAAGCTCCCCTGACCCTGTCCTGGTGCCGTAGTCGCACAGGTACTCATTGATGGCCCTCTGCTGCGTGTGCAGCCGCTGCAGCATGGCCAACGTTGAGTTCCACCTGGTGGGCATGTCACATATAAGGCGGTTCTTGGGCAGGTTCAACTCCTTTTGCAGCTCAGCCAGGCGAGCACTGGCATTATAAGATCTGCGGAAATGCACACAGACTTTCCTGGCCTGCCTCAGGACATCCTGTAAGCCCGGGTACCTGCCCAAGAAGCGCTGCACCACCAGGTTAAGGATGTGAGCCACACAGGGCACATGGGTCAGTTGTCCCTGTCGGAGGGCGGAGAGGAGGTTGGTGCCATTGTCGCAAACCACCATTCCTGGCTTAAGCTGGCGTGGCGTCAACCACCTCTCGGCCTGGCCCTGCAGAGCAGACAGGACCTCTGCCCCAGTGTGGCTTCTGTCCCCCAAACACACCAGCGCAAGCACGGCATGGCATCTTTTTGCCTGCGTACTTGCGTAGCCCCGTGAACGGCTACGGAGCACCGCTGGTTCATAGGACAAACCACAGGAAGAGGCCATGGAGGAAGAAGAAGAGGAGGGGGTGGAGGAGAGAGGTGTGTCACAACCAGTAGTAGCATTTTGGAGGCGTGGCGGTGGGACAACCTCCAACACTACTGCACCTTGTCCTGAATCCTTCCCAGCTGCCAAAAGAGTGACCCAATGGGCCGTGAAAGAAAGGTAACGTCCCTGTCCATGCCTGCTGGACCATGAGTCAGCGGTAATATGCACCTTACCGCTGACCGCCCTGTCCAGCGAGGCCAAGACATTGCCTTCCACATGCCGGTAGAGAGCCGGAATAGCCTTCCGTGAGAAAAAGTGGCGTTTGGGAACCTGCCACTGAGGAACCGCACATTGCACAAACTCACGGAAGGGGGCCGAGTCTACCAACTGAAAAGGCAGCAGTTGAAGCGCTAGCAATTTAGCCAAGCTAGCATTCAACCGCTGGGCATGTGGATGGCTGGGAGTGAACTTCTTTCGACGGTCCAGCAGCTGGGGCAGGGAAATTTGCCTGCTAGAATCGGACGTCGGTGTACTGCTAGCAGAGTGGCCGCAAGTACTTGGCTGTGACACACCTAATTCTACACCTTCATTCCTCTCAGTGCATGTTTCAGAGAGGACTGAAGTTATAGTGGGGTTGGAGATCCCAGCTGATGCGGTGCAAGGAGAGGTCCGCTTTGTTCTTTGGTGTGGGTCTTTGAGGTAGGCTTGCCAACGAGCTGCATGGCAGGTCAACATATGTCTGGTCAGGCATGTGGTACCCAAGCGGCTGATGTTTTGGCCACGCGATATACGCTTGAGACATATGTTGCAAACAGCAGCTGTGCGATCTGATGCACTAGCCTCAAAAAAGGCCCACACCAAAGAACTTTTTGAATGACGGGCAGAGGCAGCGCCCTGCACAGGCGGAGCTCTGCGGTGTGATTCCGTCGGTGTACTGCCCTTACGCTGGCCACCAAAGGGCATCCTGCCTCGTTGGAGATGTGCCTCCTCCTCATCCTCCTCCTCCTCCTCTCTCCTATTAGGCACCCACGTGGAGTCAGTGACCTCATCATCCCCTCCCTCCTCATCACTGGAGCCAATCTGGCAGTATGCTGCAGCTGCTGGAACATGACTGCCAGATTGGTGTCCTTCTTGAGCATCCCCTCTGTCTGCTCTCACGCTACTGCCTTCCTCTAGCTGGGTTTCATCATCAGACCCTTCGAAACGCTGGGCATCCTCCTGGAGCATGTACCCAACACTGTGCTGAAACAGTTCGGGGGACTCCTCAGGAGGAGGACATGGTGGGTCTAGGGAAGGAGTGACTGATGATTTGTCTGACATTGATACCAGGGAAGACGACGCTTTGGCAGCTGCTTTTCCAGTACCCTGAGCCTGGGTGAGAGAGGATGAGGAGGAGGAGGAGGGCTTGGTCATCCACTCTACCAAGTCTTCGGCATGATGTGGCTCAACATGTCCAGCTGCCGAAAAGAAGGACAAGCGTGTCCCATGGCCATGTGCTGATGACAATGCACCGCGTCCACGACCAGCACTGTTGCCCCCAGACACAGAGCCTGCTTGCCCTCTTTTATTGCCTCCTGACTGTCTGCCTCTCCTTGTTTGCCTTCCAGACATTCTAATAGATGGCCTGCAGGGAGATGGGAAAAAAGCAATAAGGGCTACCTTCAGGTGTCCTTCTCTGTCCCTTGAAACAAGGACTTTCACAGTGAAAGAAACTGACACTCTCCCTACCTACAGTTTTCTGTCCCTAGAAAAAATATTTTTTTTAAGCACAATATAGCACAAGGACAATTCACTCACTGTCCTTACAGGTCCCTGGAAACAAGGACTTGCAGAGTGAAAGAAAAAAAACACTCTCCCTACCTACAGTTTTCTGTCCCTAGAAAAAATGTTTTTTTTAATCACAATATAGCACAAGGACAATTCACTCACTGTCCTTACAGGTCCCTGGAAACAAGGACTTGCAGAGTGAAATAAACTGACACTCTCCCTACCTACAGTTTTCTGTCCCTAGAAAAAATGTTTTTTTTAATCACAATATAGCACAAGGACAATTCACTCACTGTCCTTCCAGGTCCCTGGAAACAAGGACTTGCAGAGTGAAATAAACTGACACTCTCCCTACCTACAGTTTTCTGTCCCTAGAATAAATGTTTTTTTTAAGCACAATATAGCACAAGGACAATTCACTCACTGTCCTTACAGGTCCCTGGAAACAAGGACTTGCAGAGTGAAAGAAAAAAAACACTCTCCCTACCTACAGTTTTCTGTCCCTAGAATAAATGTTTTTTTTAAGCACAATATAGCACAAGGACAATTCACTCACTGTCCTTACAGGTCCCTGGAAACAAGGACTTGCAGAGTGAAAGAAAAAAAACACTCTCCCTACCTACAGTTTTCTGTCCCTAGAAAAAATGTTTTTTTTAATCACAATATAGCACAAGGACAATTCACTCACTGTCCTTACAGGTCCCTGGAAACAAGGACTTGCAGAGTGAAATAAACTGACACTCTCCCTACCTACAGTTTTCTGTCCCTAGAATAAATGTTTTTTTTAAGCACAATATAGCACAAGGACAATTCACTCACTGTCCTTACAGGTCCCTGGAAACAAGGACTTGCAGAGTGAAAGAAAAAAAACACTCTCCCTACCTACAGTTTTCTGTCCCTAGAAAAAATGTTTTTTTTAATCACAATATAGCACAAGGACAATTCACTCACTGTCCTTACAGGTCCCTGGAAACAAGGACTTGCAGAGTGAAATAAACTGACACTCTCCCTACCTACAGTTTTCTGTCCCTAGAATAAATGTTTTTTTTAAGCACAATATAGCACAAGGACAATTCACTCACTGTCCTTCCAGGTCCCTGGAAACAAGGACTTGCAGAGTGAAAGAAAAAAAACACTCTCCCTACCTACAGTTTTCTGTCCCTAGAAAAAATGTTTTTTTTAATCACAATATAGCACAAGGACAATTCACTCACTGTCCTTCCAGGTCCCTGGAAACAAGGACTTGCAGAGTGAAATAAACTGACACTCTCCCTACCTACAGTTTTCTGTCCCTAGAATAAATGTTTTTTTTAAGCACAATATAGCACAAGGACAATTCACTCACTGTCCTTACAGGTCCCTGGAAACAAGGACTTGCAGAGTGAAAGAAAAAAAACACTCTCCCTACCTACAGTTTTCTGTCCCTAGAAAAAATGTTTTTTTTAATCACAATATAGCACAAGGACAATTCACTCACTGTCCTTCCAGGTCCCTGGAAACAAGGACTTGCAGAGTGAAATAAACTGACACTCTCCCTACCTACAGTTTTCTGTCCCTAGAATAAATGTTTTTTTTAAGCACAATATAGCACAAGGACAATTCACTCACTGTCCTTAGAGGTCCCTGGAAACAAGGACTTGCAGAGTGAAAGAAAATAAACACTCTCCCTACCTACAGTTTTCTGTCCCTAGAAAAAATGTTTTTTTTTAAGCACAATATAGCACAAGGACAATTCACTCACTGTCCTTCCAGGTCCCTGGAAACAAGGACTTGCAGAGTGAAAGAAAAAAAACACTCTCCCTACCTACAGTTTTCTGTCCCTAGAAAAAATGTTTTTTTTAATCACAATATAGCACAAGGACAATTCACTCACTGTCCTTACAGGTCCCTGGAAACAAGGACTTGCAGAGTGAAAGAAACTGACACTCTCCCTACCTACAGTTTTCTGTCCCTAGAATAAATGTTTTTTTAAGCACAATATAGCACAAGGACAATTCACTCACTGTCCTTCCAGGTCCCTGGAAACAAGGACTTGCAGAGTGAAAGAAACTGACACTGTCCCTACCTACAGTTTTCTGTCCCTAGAATAAATGTTTTTTTTAAGCACACTATAGCACAAGCACAAAACACACTGACACTCTCCCTACCTATCCTTCTCTTTCCCTAAACTAAAGGAATCCAGGTTAAGCAAGAAAGAAATAACAGTCACTGTCCCTGCCTATGCTGCTCTATCCCTGCTCCGGAACACACTACACTAGGCCGCCGTGCTGGCGGCCTTTTATAGTGTGGGGCGTGTACTAAACACCCTCAGCAATAATTGGCCACAGGCATCCTGCCTGTGGCCAATCATTGCTCTCCTCGCTGCCGGCGCTGTGATTGGCCAAGCATGCGGGGTCACAGTGCATGCTTGGCCAATCACAGCGCCTGGATGACACTGCGATGGCGTAGTGCATTGTGGGCCGTTCGCGTCACTCGAATTTGGCGCGAACGGCCCAAATCGTTCGATCTTCGTCGAACGATCGAACAGCCGATGTTCGAGTCGAACGTATGTTCGACTCGAACACGAAGCTCATCCCTACCCAGGGTGATCCACCTAGCCCTGCCCCAGAAGTGGAAGAGATTGAGTGCACCGATGCCCAACCACTTATGTTTCATGATGAGTACATGGGAGGACCATCGCAGTACGTCTCGGATGATGACGAAACACAGGTGCCAACTGCTGCTGCTTTCGCAATTGTGCAGACAGACAAGGAGGGCAGGGGTGAAGACTGGGTGGAAGATGATGTGGAGGACGATGAGGTCCTCGACCCCACATGGAATCAACGTTATGCAGGTGACCAGTGTAGTTTGGAGGAAGAGGCGGTGGTCGCACAGAGTCACCAGCACAGCAGAAGAGGGAGCAGGGTGCAAAAGCGGAGCGTCCGTCCCCTAGTCAGTATGTCTGCTACTG
This sequence comes from Rana muscosa, assembly GCA_029206835.1. Taxonomy (NCBI): domain Eukaryota; kingdom Metazoa; phylum Chordata; class Amphibia; order Anura; family Ranidae; genus Rana; species Rana muscosa. The sequence goes on along the minus strand of CM055122.1, from coordinate 1,096,962,984 downwards.
CCCAACGCAGCAAGGGACCGAGCACACCAAAGCCAGGTCCAAGGAGTTCCCTAGCGTGGCAGTTCTTCACACAATGTGCTGATGACAAGACACGAGTGGTTTGCAGGCTGTGCAATCAGAGGCTGAAGCGAGGCATAAACGTTCTCAACCTGAGCACAACCTGCATGACCAGGCATCTAAGTGCAAAGCATGAGCTGCAGTGGAGTAGACACCTCAAAAACCAAGAAAGTTCTCTGGCTCCTCCTGCTTCCTCTTCTGCTGCAGTCTCGGCCTCTTCATCCACCTCTGTAGTGACAGTGGCACCTGCCACCCCGCAAACAGAGGATCTGCCAGCAACACTACCACCTGGGTCACCAACCATCTCCACAATGTCCCATGGAAGCGTTCAGCTCTCTATCTCCCAAACATTGGAGCGGAAGAGGAAGTACCCCCCTAGCCACCCGCGATCCCTGGCCCTGAATGCCAGCATTTCAAAACTCCTGGCCTTTGAAATGCTGTCATTCCGTCTGGTGGAGACGCAGAGTTTTAAAAGCCTTATGGCATTGGCTGTCCCACAGTACGTCGTGCCCAGCCGCTACTACTTTTCCAAGCGAGCCATCCCTTCCCTGCACAACCAAGTGGGGGACAAAATCAGGTGTGCACTATATCTCCCTAACAGCACTCTGGGTAAATGCAGTGGTGGCTGGGCCTGAGGCAGATAGCAGTTTGGCGCATGTCCTTCCACCACCGAGGATTGCAGGGCGCTTCAGTTTGCCTCCTGTTGCTAACTCCTCCTACTCCGCTTCCTCATCCTCTACCGCCTCCTCATCCGCTCAGCGTAACCCCTTCACCACCAACTTCAGCACAGCCAGGGGTAAACAACAGCAGGCAGTTTTAAAACTTTCCTGTTTGGGGGAAAAACCCCACACCGTGCAGGAGTTGTGGAGGGACATGGAACAACAGACCAATGAGTGGTTGCTGTCAGTGAGCCTCAAGCCCGGCCTGGTGGTGTGCGATAATGGGCGAAATCTCATAGCAGCTCTGGGCCTAGCCGGTTTGACGCACATCCCTTGCCTGGCGCATGTGCTGAACTTGGTGGTCCAGAGGTTCCTTAAAAATTACCCCAATATGCCAGAGCTGCTGCAGAAAGTGCAGGCTGTGTGTGCGCACTTTCGGCGTTCTCATCCTGCTGCTGCTCGCCTGTCAGCGCTGCAGCGTAACTTCGGCCTTCCCGTTCTCCGCCTCATATGTGACGTGCCCACAAGGTGGAACTCCACCTTGCACATGCTGGCCAGACTGTGCGAGCAGTAGCAGGCGATAGTGGAGCTTCAGCTGCAGCAATCACGCGTGAGTCGCTCTGCGGAACAGCACCACTTCACCACCAATAACTGGGCCACCATGCGAGACCTGTGTGCCTTGTTGCGCTGTTTCGAGTACTCCACCAACATGTCCAGTGCCAATGACGCCGTTCTCAGCGTTACTATCCCAGTTCTATGCCTCCTTGAAAAAACGCTTCGGGCGATGATGGAAGAGAATGTGGCACAGGAGGATGAGGAGGAGGAAGCGGGATCATTTCAAAGGCTTTCAGGGCAGTCTTTCACAAGTGGCTACGAGGGTGGGTTCCTGCACCAACAAACGCCAGGTACACAATTGTCCGGCAGAAAGGACACAGTTCTGGAGGATGACGAGGTGGAGGAGGAGATGGAGGAGGAAGAGGAGGCATTTTCACAGCAGGGTGGCACCCAGACCAGCTCGTGGCCATCACTGGTGCGTGGCTGGGGGGATACAGAGGACACAGACGATACACCTCCCACAGAGGACAGCTTTTCTTTGCCTCTGGGCAGCCTGGCACACATGAGCGATTACATGCTGCAGTGTTTCCGCAATGACCGCCGAGTTGCCCACATTTTAACTGGTGCTGATTACTGGGTGGCCACCCTGCTGGATCCCCGTTACAAGGACAATGTACCGTCCTTAATTCCCTCACTGGAGCGGGATCGTAAGATGCGCGAGTACAAGCGCACGCTGGTAGACGCGCTGCTGGTGGCATTCCCACCTGACAGCGGGCGTACGGTGGAAGCACAAGGTGAAGGCAGAGGAGGAGGAAGAGGTCGCCAACGCAGCCGGGGCAACGGCAGCACCTCAGAAGGCAGGGTTAGCATGGCTGAAATGTGGAAAAGCTTTGTCAGCACGCCACAACAACCAGCACCACCAGCTGAGATGGAACGTCTTAGCAGGAGGCAGCATTTCACCAACATGGTTGAGCAGTATGTGTCCACAGGCCTACACGTACTAGATGACGGGTCTGCCCCCTTTAACTTCTGGGTCTCCAAATTGGGCACATGGCCTGAGCTTGCCCTTTATGCCTTGGAGGTGCTGGCCTGCCCTGCAGCCAGTGTATTATCTGAACGTGTATTTAGCACGGCAGGGGGCGTTATCACAGACAAGCGCAGCCGCCTGTCCAGAGCCAATGTGGACAAGCTCACGTTCATTAAAATGAACCAGGCATGGATCCCACAGGACTTGTCCGTACCTTCTGCAGAATAGACATGTATACCGGTGTTGTGACAAAAACTGTCCGGCCATCGGATTGTGTCCGGCCCATACTGCGAAGGCGCAGCGCTTGCGCAGTACAGAGGACAAGGAGATTCACAAAATCTCAGAAGATGAACGGTGCCTGCGCAGTGAGTGCAGGTTCAAGCCCCACCATCCAAGTGGACATACGGTAGCATATAGTAACAGGGCCCCTCACGGGCTCGGTTCGATCACCACGCTTCGGGCACGGCCTCACTTGGCTCAGCTTGAACCACGGATGGTGTGGCCTTCACCTGAACTCACCACGCAGGCGCCGTTCGTCTTGGGAGATTTTCGAAATCCCCTTGTCCTACATACTGAGCAAGCGCAGTACAGGGTGGACACTATTTGACGGGCGACAGAATTCGACACATCACCGGTCTTACCCAGCCATTGTTGTATTTTTGAACCAGTGTTGGCTACCTCGTCCTCCTCCACCGCCGCTTCCACCTACACAGCCACATCCACCGCCACCTCAACCTCCTACTCCATATGGACCTCGTCCTCCTAGGTCAAGATTATAATTTTTATTTTATTTTTTTGTAGCGCACAGATCCTTTCCCCCTTACCTGCCTTTATGTTGTTGGCTCCTCGCACTAGGGAGAAAGGCACACCGCACTACCAGCCCGTACCCTCCTATATAAAGAGGTTGAGCGGTGTACTTGACGGGCCGTGTCCACAGCCGGAGTCAAAACTCCTCCAGAGGATGATTCTCACCTCTACTGTAGGTAGAGGCAAGTCCTTTAATTCCCAGTAAAGTCAATGTCCACACCAGCTGAAATTACAACTCTTATTCTCTCATGGCAAAATAAATTGTACTCGGATAGAAAAGGTTAGAGCAAAGAAACAGGACAGCTTAAGGTGTGGAGGAGGTCCAGGCACAAACGTAGCACATTCACTTCACTGCTTAGGTTTCTCAAACAGTTTTAGGTGCACGGTCTCTGCCACAGACCTTGAGGTTGGTCTCTGCCACAGACCGGGTGTACAAGGCCCCTGCCACGGACCTGGAGAACTTTGGTCTCTGCCACAGACCAGGGTGTATAAGGCCCCTGCCACGGGCCGGGTGAATAAGGCCTCTGATACAGTCAAGATGACCTTGAGCTTCTCCTTCTACGAACCTAGCCCATATCAAGGGGAAGACATCTCTCCAGGGAGTCAACAGACCCTTCCTGCACCATGACTCCCGCATCGGTCCATCAGAATGATCCTCCCTTCCCTGGAACATGGTCCCCTACACGAGGCGGCACCCTAAGACTCCTCAACCCTTAGCGGACTCCAGACGAAGGCTCTGGACTCCAGGCTTTACTCCCGCACCTAAGCCTCCATACCCAGGGCAGCAGGAACTCCAGGATAGTAGGGCTAAAGGTACCCGAGATGGAACAGGAACACATGCACCCAGGCCGAAGGCACCTGGGCGTGGACCCCACTGGACATCAGCCCCCAGGCCAAAGGTCTGTCCCTTTTATATACTCTCCCGGCATGCACAGCAGGTTCCCCGCCCCGCTGTACTACTGCCAAGAGGGGACACAAAAGGCACAGCACTGTATCGGCGGTTCAACCCTAGCCTACCATGGCAGCGCCACCTGTAGGCCGCAGGGAACTGCACACCAATACTGTCCCCCGAGGACAAAATGGTCCATGAATCCTACAGAATTAGGGTGTTTGAACCTATTTACCACTCAAACACTTCCCTTAAATTTAGCACCCCGCTACATTTTTATTTCAAAGTATTTTATTTTCCCACTAGCTTATCCATTAAATTTAATAATTTATTCCAGAAAGGGCGTATTCTGGGGCATTCCCACCATATGTGTGGCATCGTGCCGTTGAGTTTCTGAGGTTCTTAATGACTTCCCGTACCTCTTCTGCTGAAAAGGGGGCCTCCAGCATATTTTTTTATTTTTTTAATGTTATTTTAAGTTATTTCCCTATCCACATTTGTTTGCAGAGCACTTGCCATGCTCTTAACAACATTTTGCTGCCATTTGCAGCCCTCTAGCCCTTTCCATTACTTTTTTAGAGCCTTTTTAGTCCTTAGAAGTCCGGGTCCCCATTGACTTCAATCGGGTCCGGGTTCGGGTTAAAGTTCGGTCCCGAACCCGAACTTTTTTCCGAAGTTCGGCCGAACTCGTCGAACCCGAACATCCAGGTGTCCGCTCAACTCTAGTCATTTACTCTCCAACTAATCATGTCACTATGGGTCACTGAATGAATCATACATGATTTCCATGTAATACTGACAGACCACTGTAAGCCAAACCAGGTTCTTCATGTACTAACTTCTGAATGGGCCATTTAGTGAATGAAGGTTTTGATGGTTGATCTTCTGTCCTTATTAGTGTCTACTCACCTACTTGTTCTTTGACTCAACAAACTATACCATCACTCTCTCACATGGTTTTAAATACATGTCGTAAGTGATCTTCTGTCCTTATTAGTGTCTACTCACCTACAGTACTTGTCCTTTGACTCAACAAATTAAACCATCACTCTCTCACATTGTTTTATATACATGTCTTAACTGCCTTTGTTTTTTTGGCAGGGTGTCTTCCTTGAGGATGGCTGTAACGTCCATTTTGAGGTGACTCTTGAACTATTCAATAAGGTATTGGCCTTCTTTTGACTAGGGATGAGCTTCGTGTTCGAATCGAACATACGTTCGACTCGAACATCGGCTGTTCGATCGTTCGACGAAGATCGAACGATTTGGGCCGTTCGCGCCAAATTCGAGTGACGCGAACGGCCCACAATGCACTACGCCATCGCAGTGTCATCCAGGCGCTGTGATTGGCCAAGCATGCACTGTGACCCCGCATGCTTGGCCAATCACAGCGCCGGCAGCGAGGAGAGCAATGATTGGCCACAGGCAGGATGCCTGTGGCCAATTATTGCTGAGGGTGTTTAGTACACGCCCCACACTATAAAAGGCCGCCAGCACGGCGGCCTAGTGTAGTGTGTTCCGGAGCAGGGATAGAGCAGCATAGGCAGGGACAGTGACTTTTATTTATTTCTTGCTTAACCTGGATTCCTTTAGTTTAGGGAAAGAGAAGGATAGGTAGGGAGAGTGTCAGTGTGTTTTGTGCTTGTGCTATAGTGTGCTTAAAAAAAACATTTTTTCTAGGGACAGAAAACTGTAGGTAGGGAGAGTGTCAGTTTCTTTCACTGTGCAAGTCCTTGTTTCCAGGGACCTGGAAGGACAGTGAGTGAATTCTCCTTGTGCTATATTGTGCTTAAAAAAAACATTTTTTCTAGGGACAGAAAACTGTAGGTAGGGAGAGTGTCAGTTTCTTTCACTGTGCAAGTCCTTGTTTCTAGGGACCTGGAAGGACAGTGAGTGAATTCTCCTTGTGCTATATTGTGCTTAAAAAAAACATTTTTTCTAGGGACAGAAAACTGTAGGTAGGGAGAGTGTCAGTTTCTTTCACTGTGCAAGTCCTTGTTTCCAGGGACCTGGAAGGACAGTGAGTGAATTCTCCTTGTGCTATATTGTGCTTAAAAAAAACATTTTTTCTAGGGACAGAAAACTGTAGGTAGGGAGAGTGTCAGTTTCTTTCACTGTGCAAGTCCTTGTTTCTAGGGACCTGGAAGGACAGTGAGTGAATTCTCCTTGTGCTAGATTGTGCTTAAAAAAAACATTTTTTCTAGGGACAGAAAACTGTAGGTAGGGAGAGTGTCAGTTTCTTTCACTGTGTAAGTCCTTGTTTCTAGGGACCTGGAAGGACAGTGAGTGAATTCTCATTGTGCTATATTGTGCTTAAAAAAAACATTTTTTCTAGGGACAGAAAACTGTAGGTAGGGAGAGTATCAGTTTCTTTCACTGTGTAAGTCCTTGTTTCTAGGGACCTGGAAGGACAGTGAGTGAATTCTCCTTGTGCTATATTGTGCTTAAAAAAAACATTTTTTCTAGGGACAGAAAACTGTAGGTAGGGAGAGTGTCAGTTTCTTTCACTGTGCAAGTCCTTGTTTCCAGGGACCTGGAAGGACAGTGAGTGAATTCTCCTTGTGCTATATTGTGCTTAAAAAAAACATTTTTCCTAGGGACAGAAAACTGTAGGTAGGGAGAGTGTCAGTTTCTTTCACTGTGCAAGTCCTTGTTTCTAGGGACCTGGAAGGACAGTGAGTGAATTCTCCTTGTGCTATATTGTGCTTAAAAAAAACATTTTTTCTAGGGACAGAAAACTGTAGGTAGGGAGAGTGTCAGTTTCTTTCACTGTGCAAGTCCTTGTTTCCAGGGACCTGGAAGGACAGTGAGTGAATTCTCCTTGTGCTATATTGTGCTTAAAAAAAACATTTTTTCTAGGGACAGAAAACTGTAGGTAGGGAGAGTGTCAGTTTCTTTCACTGTGCAAGTCCTTGTTTCTAGGGACCTGGAAGGACAGTGAGTGAATTCTCCTTGTGCTATATTGTGCTTAAAAAAAACATTTTTTCTAGGGACAGAAAACTGTAGGTAGGGAGAGTGTCAGTTTCTTTCACTGTGCAAGTCCTTGTTTCCAGGGACCTGGAAGGACAGTGAGTGAATTCTCCTTGTGCTATATTGTGCTTAAAAAAAACATTTTTTCTAGGGACAGAAAACTGTAGGTAGGGAGAGTGTCAGTTTCTTTCACTGTGTAAGTCCTTGTTTCTAGGGACCTGGAAGGACAGTGAGTGAATTCTCCTTGTGCTATATTGTGCTTAAAAAAAACATTTTTTCTAGGGACAGAAAACTGTAGGTAGGGAGAGTGTCAGTTTCTTTCACTGTGCAAGTCCTTGTTTCCAGGGACCTGGAAGGACAGTGAGTGAATTCTCCTTGTGCTATATTGTGCTTAAAAAAAACATTTTTTCTAGGGACAGAAAACTGTAGGTAGGGAGAGTGTCAGTTTCTTTCACTGTGCAAGTCCTTGTTTCTAGGGACCTGGAAGGACAGTGAGTGAATTCTCCTTGTGCTATATTGTGCTTAAAAAAAACATTTTTTCTAGGGACAGAAAACTGTAGGTAGGGAGAGTGTCAGTTTCTTTCACTGTGCAAGTCCTTGTTTCCAGGGACCTGGAAGGACAGTGAGTGAATTCTCCTTGTGCTATATTGTGCTTAAAAAAAACATTTTTTCTAGGGACAGAAAACTGTAGGTAGGGAGAGTGTCAGTTTCTTTCACTGTGCAAGTCCTTGTTTCTAGGGACCTGGAAGGACAGTGAGTGAATTCTCCTTGTGCTATATTGTGCTTAAAAAAAACATTTTTTCTAGGGACAGAAAACTGTAGGTAGGGAGAGTGTCAGTTTCTTTCACCGTGCAAGTCCTTGTTTCTAGGGACCTGGAAGGACAGTGAGTGAATTCTCCTTGTGCTATATTGTGCTTAAAAAAAACATTTTTTCTAGGGACAGAAAACTGTAGGTAGGGAGAGTGTCAGTTTCTTTCACTGTGCAAGTCCTTGTTTCCAGGGACCTGGAAGGACAGTGAGTGAATTCTCCTTGTGCTATATTGTGCTTAAAAAAAACATTTTTTCTAGGGACAGAAAACTGTAGGTAGGGAGAGTGTCAGTTTCTTTCACTGTGCAAGTCCTTGTTTCTAGGGACCTGGAAGGACAGTGAGTGAATTCTCCTTGTGCTATATTGTGCTTAAAAAAAACATTTTTTCTAGGGACAGAAAACTGTAGGTAGGGAGAGTGTCAGTTTCTTTCACTGTGCAAGTCCTTGTTTCCGGGGGCCTGGAAGGACAGTGAGTGAATTCTCCTTGTGCTATATTGTGCTTAAAAAAAACATTTTTTCTAGGGACAGAAAACTGTAGGTAGGGAGAGTGTCAGTTTCTTTCACTGTGCAAGTCCTTGTTTCTAGGGACCTGGAAGGACAGTGAGTGAATTCTCCTTGTGCTATATTGTGCTTAAAAAAAACATTTTTTCTAGGGACAGAAAACTGTAGGTAGGGAGAGTGTCAGTTTCTTTCACTGTGCAAGTCCTTGTTTCCAGGGACCTGGAAGGACAGTGAGTGAATTCTCCTTGTGCTATATTGTGCTTAAAAAAAACATTTTTTCTAGGGACAGAAAACTGTAGGTAGGGAGAGTGTCAGTTTCTTTCACTGTGTAAGTCCTTGTTTCTAGGGACCTGGAAGGACAGTGAGTGAATTCTCCTTGTGCTATATTGTGCTTAAAAAAAACATTTTTTCTAGGGACAGAAAACTGTAGGTAGGGAGAGTGTCAGTTTCTTTCACTGTGCAAGTCCTTGTTTCCAGGGACCTGGAAGGACAGTGAGTGAATTCTCCTTGTGCTATATTGTGCTTAAAAAAAACATTTTTTCTAGGGACAGAAAACTGTAGGTAGGGAGAGTGTCAGTTTCTTTCACTGTGCAAGTCCTTGTTTCTAGGGACCTGGAAGGACAGTGAGTGAATTCTCCTTGTGCTATATTGTGCTTAAAAAAAACATTTTTTCTAGGGACAGAAAACTGTAGGTAGGGAGAGTGTCAGTTTCTTTCACTGTGTAAGTCCTTGTTTCTAGGGACCTGGAAGGACAGTGAGTGAATTCTCCTTGTGCTATATTGTGCTTAAAAAAAACATTTTTTCTAGGGACAGAAAACTGTAGGTAGGGAGAGTGTCAGTTTCTTTCACTGTGCAAGTCCTTGTTTCAAGGGACAGAGAAGGACACCTGAAGGTAGCCCTTATTGCTTTTTTCCCATCTCCCTGCAGGCCATCTATTAGAATGTCTGGAAGGCAAACAAGGAGAGGCAGACAGTCAGGAGGCAATAAAAGAGGGCAAGCAGGCTCTGTGTCTGGGGGCAACAGTGCTGGTCGTGGACGCGGTGCATTGTCATCAGCACATGGCCATGGGACACGCTTGTCCTTCTTTTCCGCAGCTGGACATGTTGAGCCACATCATGCCGAAGACTTGGTAGAGTGGATGACCAAGCCCTCCTCCTCCTCCTCATCCTCTCTCACCCAGGCTCAGGGTACTGGCAAAGCAGCTGCCAAAGCGTCCTCTTCCCTGGTATCAATGTCAGACTCATCATCAGTCACTCCTTCCCTAGACCCACCATGTCCTCCTCCTGAGGAGTCCCCCGAACTGTTTGAGCACAGTGTTGGGTACATGCTCCAGGAGGATGCCCAGCGTTTCGAAGGGTCTGATGATGAAACCCAGCTACAGGAAGGCAGTAGGGTGAGAGCAGACAGAGGGGATGCTCAAGAAGGACACCAATCTGGCAGTCATGTTCCAGCAGCTGCAGCATACTGCCAGATTGGCTCCAGTGATGAGGAGGGAGGGGATGATGAGGTCACTGACTCCACGTGGGTGCCTAATAGGAGAGAGGAGGAGGAGGATGAGGAGGAGGCACATCTCCAACGAGACAGGATGCCCTTTGGTGGCCAGCGTAAGGGCAGTACACCGACGGAATCACACCGCAGAGCTCCGCCTGTGCAGGGCGCTGCCTCTGCCCGTCATTCAAAAAGTTCCTTGGTGTGGGCCTTTTTTGAGGCTAGTGCATCAGATCGCACAGCTGCTGTTTGCAACATATGTCTCAAGCGTATATCGCGTGGCCAAAACATCAGCCGCTTGGGTACCACATGCCTGACCAGACATATGTTGACCTGCCATGCAGCTCGTTGGCAAGCCTACCTCAAAGACCCACACCAAAGAACAAAGCGGACCTCTCCTTGCACCGCATCAGCTGGGATTTCCAACCCCACTATAACTTCAGTCCTCTCTGAAACATGCACTGAGAGGAATGAAGGTGTAGAATTAGGTGTGTCACAGCCAAGTACTTGCGGCCACTCTGCTAGCAGTACACCGACGTCCGATTCTAGCAGGCAAATTTCCCTGCCCCAGCTGCTGGACCGTCGAAAGAAGTTCACTCCCAGCCATCCACATGCCCAGCGGTTGAATGCTAGCTTGGCTAAATTGCTAGCGCTTCAACTGCTGCCTTTTCAGTTGGTAGACTCGGCCCCCTTCCGTGAGTTTGTGCAATGTGCGGTTCCTCAGTGGCAGGTTCCCAAACGCCACTTTTTCTCACGGAAGGCTATTCCGGCTCTCTACCGGCATGTGGAAGGCAATGTCTTGGCCTCGCTGGACAGGGCGGTCAGCGGTAAGGTGCATATTACCGCTGACTCATGGTCCAGCAGGCATGGACAGGGACGTTACCTTTCTTTCACGGCCCATTGGGTCACTCTTTTGGCAGCTGGGAAGGATGCAGGACAAGGTGCAGTAGTGTTGGAGGTTGTCCCACCGCCACGCCTCCAAAATGCTACTACTGGTTGTGACACACCTCTCTCCTCCACCCCCTCCTCTTCTTCTTCCTCCATGGCCTCTTCCTGTGGTTTGTCCTATGAACCAGCGGTGCTCCGTAGCCGTTCACGGGGCTACGCAAGTACGCAGGCAAAAAGATGCCATGCCGTGCTTGCGCTGGTGTGTTTGGGGGACAGAAGCCACACTGGGGCAGAGGTCCTGTCTGCTCTGCAGGGCCAGGCCGAGAGGTGGTTGACGCCACGCCAGCTTAAGCCAGGAATGGTGGTTTGCGACAATGGCACCAACCTCCTCTCCGCCCTCCGACAGGGACAACTGACCCATGTGCCCTGTGTGGCTCACGTCCTTAACCTGGTGGTGCAGCGGTTCTTGGGCAGGTACCCGGGCTTACAGGATGTCCTGAGGCAGGCCAGGAAAGTCTGTGTGCATTTCCGCAGATCTTATAATGCCAGTGCTCGCCTGGCTGAGCTGCAAAAGGAGTTGAACCTGCCCAAGAACCGCCTTATATGTGACATGCCCACCAGGTGGAACTCAACGTTGGCCATGCTGCAGCGGCTGCACACGCAGCAGAGGGCCATCAATGAGTACCTGTGCGACTACGGCACCAGGACAGGGTCAGGGGACCTTGGTTTTTTTTCTCCACGCCAGTGGGGCATGATCAGGGATGCATGCACTGTCCTGGCACCATTTGAGGAGGCCACGAGGATGGTGAGCAGTGACAGTGCATGCATCAGTGACACTGTACCTCTTGTCCACCTGTTGGAGCACACGCTGCGTGGAATAATGGACAGGGCACTTGAGGCAGAACAGAGGCAGGAACAGGAGGACTTCCTTGCCTCTCAAGGCCCCCTTTACCCAGACAGTGTTCCTTCTGTCCCACCCATTGCACAGGAAGAGGAAGAGGAGGAGGAGGAGGAGGAGGAGGAGGAGGATTGTGTCAGCATGGAGGTGGAGGCTGGCACTCAGCATCATCAGCAGCAGTCTTTTAGGGATGATTTACAGTCCCAAGAAACCAGTGGACTTGTACGTGGCTGGGAGGAGGTGACTGCGGATCATGTCGTCCTTAGTGACCCAGAGGACTCCGGAGCGAATGCCTCAGCAAACCTACGCTGCATGGCCTCCCTGATCCTGCAAAGTCTGCGGAAGGATCCTCGTATTCTTCGGATCAAGGAGAGGGACCATTACTGGCTGGCCACTCTCCTTGATCCACGGTACAAGGGTAAGGTTGCGGACCTTATGTTACCGTCGCAGAGGGAGCAGAGGATGAGACAACTCCGGGAGGCCTTGCAGAAAGGTCTGTGCAACGCGTTCCCAGAGACTGGGAGGTTACAAACTCCTGGTCCAGGACAACGAGTTGCTGAGGCTTCGGCCAGTCAAAGAAGGAGCGGTGGGGAAGGTGGCCGTCTGACCGATGCGTTCAGACAATTCTTTAGTCCGCAGCCCCAAAGTATGATTGGTTCCAGCAACCATCGCCAGCGTCTGATAAACATGGTGCAGGAATATCTAGGGGCAAGGTCAGACTTGGACACCTTCCCCACCGAAAATCCTCTGGCTTACTGGGTCTTGAGGATGGATCACTGGCCAGAGCTTGCACAGTATGCAATTGAGCTACTGGCCTGTCCTGCATCCAGCGTTCTTTCGGAACGCACATTCAGTGCTGCTGGAGGATTTGTCACGGATCACAGGGTGCGCCTGTCCACCGACTCGGTTGATCGACTGACTTTCATCAAGATGAACCAGTCTTGGATCACCACCAGCTACCACACACCTGATGCTGATATAACAGACTAATTGATTTTAACATGTCACATCCCTTCAAGACTGATGCTGATGCTGAGTGTCTGTGCTGTTATGTTGACTGGCTATCCTCCTCCTCCGAGTCCTCAATGATACGATTGATGATGATAGCTTGGAAGATCATTTTTGTTTATGGGTGCCGCCACCAGTGGCTAAGGCCCAATTTTTCAGCCCCTGTTTTACAGGGGCGTGTAATTACAATTTTTTTAGCAATAATTTGCCATAGGGCTCATTGCTGTGCTCCAAGTACAGTATCTGTGAGGGGTTGGAGTGTTGTGGCACCAGTGCCTAAGGCCCAATTTTTCAGCCCCTGTTTAACAGGGGCGTGTCATTACAATTTTTGAAGCAATACTTTGCAACAGGGCTCATTGCTGTGCTCCAAGTACAGTATCTGTGAGGGGTTGTAGTGTTGTGCCACCAGTGCCTAAGGCCCAATTTTTCAGCCCCTGTTCAACAGGGGCATGTAATTACAATTCTTGATCTAATAATTCACAGCAGGGCCCATTCCTGCACCCACCAAGAGTAACTCTGAGGGCTTACAGTGTTGTGTCAACACCACCACCACCACCAAAGGCCCAATTTTTCAGCCCCTGTTCAACAGGGGCATGCAATTACAATTCTTGATCTAATAATTCACAGCAGGGCCCATTGCTGCACCCACCAAGAGTAACTGTCAGGGCTTACAGTGTTGTGGCACCAGCACCACCATCAAAGGCCCAATTTTTACTACCACTGTTCAACAATTATATGTAATTACAATTCCTGATATAATAGTTGACAGCAGGGCGTTCCAGCACCAACCAAGAGTAACTGTGAGTGCTTACAGTGTTGTGCCAACACCAACAACTAAGGGGCCTATTTCTGCAGAGTATCTACGGCAGGTCCCTACTTTCAAACATCCAACTTACAAACGACTCCTACTTGCAAACGCAAGAAGACAACAGGAAGTGAGAGGAAATCTACCCCTAGGAAGGAAAATTCTCTCCTGTAAGAATTAATATGGGAGAAAGGTGTCTCCTCTGTACTGATGCTTTATCAGCAATCCTTGTTTCAAGAAAAACACCACATTTCAAAAACAGTTGTCATTGGGACGGAAAGTGAGGTGAAATGTTCTGAACAGGGGCACAGACAGCAAAACAAATGTTACAGGGGTGATAACCCTTACCTATGTTTTCCAAAAAGTTTAAAAATAGATTTTTGGGCTGGAGCTACACTTAAACAATGTACCTGTTCAAAATTACAAACAGATTCTACATAAGAACAAACCTACAGTCCCTGTCTTGTATGCACCGCCTGTATACGGCTGTTCAGAGTTAGTGATGAGCCGAACACCCCCGGGTTCGGTTCGCACCAGAACCCGCGAACGGACCGAAAGTTCGAACGAACATTAGAACCCTATTAAATACAATGGATGCGAACGTTCGAATTCTAAAGTGCTAATTATAAAAACTATTATGCATGTTATTGTCCTAAAAAGGGTTTGGGAACCCGGGTTCTGCACCAGGGGACATGTATCAATGCAAAAATAAGTTTTAAAAACGGTCGTTTTCCGGGAGCAGTCATTTTAATGATGCATAAAGTGAAAAAAAAAAAGTCAAATATTCCTTTAAATATCGTACCTGGGGGGTGTCTAAAGTATGCCTGTGAAGTGCCACGTGTTTCCCGTGTTTAGAACTGTCCCTGCACAAAATGACACTTCTAAAGGAAAAAAAAGCCATTTAAAACTGCTTGCGGCTTTAATGTAATGTCTGGTCCCGGTAATATGGATGAAAATCTTTAAGAAAAATGGCATAGCTACCCCATGACCCCCCCCCTACCCCAGCCCATTACCAGCCCCTTTGGGTCTTGTATGGATATTAAGGGGAACCCCGCACATAAAATAAAAAAGGCCCTATATACTCTGAACAGCCGTATACAGGCGGTGCATACAAGACAGGGACTGTAGGTTTGTTCTTATGTAGAATCTGTTTGTAATTTTGAACAGGTACATTGTTGAAGTGTAGCTCCAGACCAAAAATCTATTTTTAAACTTTTTGGAAAACATAGGTAAGGGTTATCACCCCTGTAACATTTGTTTTGCTGTCTGTGCCCCTGTTCAGAACATTTCACCTCACTTTCCGTCCTAATGACAACTGTTTTTGAAATGTGGTGTTTTTCTTGAAACAAGGATTGCTGATAAAGCATCAGTACAGAGGAGACACCTTTCTCCCATATTTATTCTTACAGGAGAGAATTTTCCTTCCTAGTGGTAGATTTCCTCTCACTTCCTGTTGTCTTCTTGCGTTTGCAAGTAGGAGTCGTTTGTAAGTTGGATGTTTGAAAGTAGGGACCTGCCGTATATACTCTGCAGAAATAGGCCCCTTAGTTGTTGGTGTTGGCACAACACTGTAAGCACTCACAGTTACTCTTGGTTGGTGCTGGAACGCCCTGCTGTCAACTATTATATCAGGAATTTTAATTACATATAATTGTTGAACAGTGGTAGTAAAAATTGGGCCTTTGATGGTGGTGCTGGTGCCACAACACTGTAAGCCCTGACAGTTACTCTTGGTGGGTGCAGCAATGGGCCCTGCTGTGAATTATTAGATCAAGAATTGTAATTACATGCCCCTGTTGAACAGGGGCTGAAAAATTGGGCCTTAGGCACTGGTGGCACAACACTGCAACCCTTCACAGATACTGTACTTGGAGCACAGCAATGAGCCCTGTTGCAAAGTATTGCTTCAAAAATTGTAATGACACGCCCCTGTTAAACAGGGGCTGAAAAATTGGGCCTTAGGCACTGGTGGCACAACACTGCAACTCCTCACAGATACTGTACTTGGAGCACAGCAATGAGCCCTGTTGCAAAGTATTGCTTCAAAAATTGTAATTACACGCCCCTGTTAAACAGGGGCTGAAAAATTGGGCGTTAGGCACTGGTGGCGGCACCCATAAACAAAAATGATCTTCCAAGCTATCATCATCAATCGTATCATTGAGGACTCGGAGGAGGAGGATAGCCAGTCAACATAACAGCACAGGCACTCAGCATCAGCATCAGTCTTGAAGGGATGTGACATTTTAAAATCAATTAGTCTGTTATATCAGCATCAGGTGTGTGGTAGCTGGTGGTGATCCAAGACTGGTTCATCTTGATGAAAGTCAGTCGATCAACCGAGTCGGTGGACAGGCGCACCCTGTGATCCGTGACAAATCCTCCAGCAGCACTGAATGTGCGTTCCGAAAGAACGCTGGATGCAGGACAGGCCAGTAGCTCAATTGCATACTGTGCAAGCTCTGGCCAGTGATCCATCCTCAAGACCCAGTAAGCCAGAGGATTTTCGGTGGGGAAGGTGTCCAAGTCTGACCTTGCCCCTAGATATTCCTGCACCATGTTTATCAGACGCTGGCGATGGTTGCTGGAACCGATCATACTTTGGGGCTGCGGACTAAAGAATTGTCTGAACGCATCGGTCAGACGGCCACCTTCCCCACCGCTCCTTCTTTGACTGGCCGAAGCCTCAGCAACTCGTTGTCCAGGACCAGGAGTTTGCAACCTCCCAGTCTCTGGGAACGCGTTGCACAGACCTTTCTGCAAGGCCTCCCGGAGTTGTCTCATCCTCTGCTCCCTCTGCGACGGTAACATAAGGTCCGCAACCTTACCCTTGTACCGTGGATCAAGGAGAGTGGCCAGCCAGTAATGGTCCCTCTCCTTGATCCGAAGAATACGAGGATCCTTCCGCAGACTTTGCAGGATCAGGGAGGCCATGCAGCGTAGGTTTGCTGAGGCATTCGCTCCGGAGTCCTCTGGGTCACTAAGGACGACATGATCCGCAGCCACCTCCTCCCAGCCACGTACAAGTCCACTGGTTTCTTGGGACTGTAAATCATCCCTAAAAGACTGCTGCTGATGATGCTGAGTGCCAGCCTCCACCTCCATGCTGACACAATCCTCCTCCTCCTCCTCCTCCTCCTCCTCCTCCTCCTCTTCCTGTGCGATGGGTGGGACAGAAGGAACACTGTCTGGGTAAAGGGGGCCTTGAGAGGCAAGGAAGTCCTCCTCTTCCTGCCTCTGTTCTGCCTCAAGTGCCCTGTCCATTATTCCACGCAGCGTGTGCTCCAACAGGTGGACAAGAGGTACAGTGTCACTGATGCATGCACTGTCACTGCTCACCATCCTCGTGGCCTCCTCAAATGGTGCCAGGACAGTGCATGCATCCCTGATCATGCCCCACTGGCGTGGAGAAAAAAAACCAAGCTCCCCTGACCCTGTCCTGGTGCCGTAGTCGCACAGGTACTCATTGATGGCCCTCTGCTGCGTGTGCAGCCGCTGCAGCATGGCCAACGTTGAGTTCCACCTGGTGGGCATGTCACATATAAGGCGGTTCTTGGGCAGGTTCAACTCCTTTTGCAGCTCAGCCAGGCGAGCACTGGCATTATAAGATCTGCGGAAATGCACACAGACTTTCCTGGCCTGCCTCAGGACATCCTGTAAGCCCGGGTACCTGCCCAAGAAGCGCTGCACCACCAGGTTAAGGACGTGAGCCACACAGGGCACATGGGTCAGTTGTCCCTGTCGGAGGGCGGAGAGGAGGTTGGTGCCATTGTCGCAAACCACCATTCCTGGCTTAAGCTGGCGTGGCGTCAACCACCTCTCGGCCTGGCCCTGCAGAGCAGACAGGACCTCTGCCCCAGTGTGGCTTCTGTCCCCCAAACACACCAGCGCAAGCACGGCATGGCATCTTTTTGCCTGCGTACTTGCGTAGCCCCGTGAACGGCTACGGAGCACCGCTGGTTCATAGGACAAACCACAGGAAGAGGCCATGGAGGAAGAAGAAGAGGAGGGGGTGGAGGAGAGAGGTGTGTCACAACCAGTAGTAGCATTTTGGAGGCGTGGCGGTGGGACAACCTCCAACACTACTGCACCTTGTCCTGAATCCTTCCCAGCTGCCAAAAGAGTGACCCAATGGGCCGTGAAAGAAAGGTAACGTCCCTGTCCATGCCTGCTGGACCATGAGTCAGCGGTAATATGCACCTTACCGCTGACCGCCCTGTCCAGCGAGGCCAAGACATTGCCTTCCACATGCCGGTAGAGAGCCGGAATAGCCTTCCGTGAGAAAAAGTGGCGTTTGGGAACCTGCCACTGAGGAACCGCACATTGCACAAACTCACGGAAGGGGGCCGAGTCTACCAACTGAAAAGGCAGCAGTTGAAGCGCTAGCAATTTAGCCAAGCTAGCATTCAACCGCTGGGCATGTGGATGGCTGGGAGTGAACTTCTTTCGACGGTCCAGCAGCTGGGGCAGGGAAATTTGCCTGCTAGAATCGGACGTCGGTGTACTGCTAGCAGAGTGGGCGCAAGTACTTGGCTGTGACACACCTAATTCTACACCTTCATTCCTCTCAGTGCATGTTTCAGAGAGGACTGAAGTTATAGTGGGGTTGGAGATCCCAGCTGATGCGGTGCAAGGAGAGGTCCGCTTGGTTCTTTGGTGTGGGTCTTTGAGGTAGGCTTGCCAACGAGCTGCATGGCAGGTCAACATATGTCTGGTCAGGCATGTGGTACCCAAGCGGCTGATGTTTTGGCCACGCGATATACGCTTGAGACATATGTTGCAAACAGCAGCTGTGCGATCTGATGCACTAGCCTCAAAAAAGGCCCACACCAAAGAACTTTTTGAATGACGGGCAGAGGCAGCGCCCTGCACAGGCGGAGCTCTGCGGTGTGATTCCGTCGGTGTACTGCCCTTACGCTGGCCACCAAAGGGCATCCTGCCTCGTTGGAGATGTGCCTCCTCCTCATCCTCCTCCTCCTCCTCTCTCCTATTAGGCACCCACGTGGAGTCATTGACCTCATCATCCCCTCCCTCCTCATCACTGGAGCCAATCTGGCAGTATGCTGCAGCTGCTGGAACATGACTGCCAGATTGGTGTCCTTCTTGAGCATCCCCTCTGTCTGCTCTCACGCTACTGCCTTCCTCTAGCTGGGTTTCATCATCAGACCCTTCGAAACGCTGGGCATCCTCCTGGAGCATGTACCCAACACTGTGCTGAAACAGTTCGGGGGACTCCTCAGGAGGAGGACATGGTGGGTCTAGGGAAGGAGTGACTGATGATTTGTCTGACATTGATACCAGGGAAGACGACGCTTTGGCAGCTGCTTTTCCAGTACCCTGAGCCTGGGTGAGAGAGGATGAGGAGGAGGAGGAGGGCTTGGTCATCCACTCTACCAAGTCTTCGGCATGATGTGGCTCAACATGTCCAGCTGCCGAAAAGAAGGACAAGCGTGTCCCATGGCCATGTGCTGATGACAATGCACCGCGTCCACGACCAGCACTGTTGCCCCCAGACACAGAGCCTGCTTGCCCTCTTTTATTGCCTCCTGACTGTCTGCCTCTCCTTGTTTGCCTTCCAGACATTCTAATAGATGGCCTGCAGGGAGATGGGAAAAAAGCAATAAGGGCTACCTTCAGGTGTCCTTCTCTGTCCCTTGAAACAAGGACTTTCACAGTGAAAGAAACTGACACTCTCCCTACCTACAGTTTTCTGTCCCTAGAAAAAATATTTTTTTTAAGCACAATATAGCACAAGGACAATTCACTCAATGTCCTTACAGGTCCCTGGAAACAAGGACTTGCAGAGTGAAAGAAACTGACACTGTCCCTACCTAGAGTTTTCTGTCCCTAGAATAAATGTTTTTTTTAAGCACAATATAGCACAAGGACAATTAACTCACTGTCCTTACAGGTCCCTGGAAACAAGGACTTGCAGAGTGAAAGAAAAAAAACACTCTCCCTACCTACAGTTTTCTGTCCCTAGAAAAAATGTTTTTTTTAATCACAATATAGCACAAGGAAAATTAACTCACTGTCCTTACAGGTCCCTGGAAACAAGGACTTGCAGAGTGAAAGAAACTGACACTGTCCCTACCTAGAGTTTTCTGTCCCTAGAATAAATGTTTTTTTTAATCACAATATAGCACAAGGACAATTAACTCACTGTCCTTACAGGTCCCTGGAAACAAGGACTTGCAGAGTGAAAGAAACTGACACTGTCCCTACCTAGAGTTTTCTGTCCCTAGAATAAATGTTTTTTTTAAGCACAATATAGCACAAGGACAATTAACTCACTGTCCTTACAGGTCCCTGGAAACAAGGACTTGCAGAGTGAAAGAAAAAAAACACTCTCCCTACCTACAGTTTTCTGTCCCTAGAAAAAATGTTTTTTTTAATCACAATATAGCACAAGGAAAATTAACTCACTGTCCTTACAGGTCCCTGGAAACAAGGACTTGCAGAGTGAAAGAAAAAAAACACTCTCCCTACCTAGAGTTTTCTGTCCCTAGAAAAAATGTTTTTTTTAATCACAATATAGCACAAGGAAAATTAACTCACTGTCCTTACAGGTCCCTGGAAACAAGGACTTGCAGAGTGAAAGAAAAAAAACACTCTCCCTACCTACAGTTTTCTGTCCCTAGAAAAAATGTTTTTTTTAATCACAATATAGCACAAGGAAAATTAACTCACTGTCCTTACAGGTCCCTGGAAACAAGGACTTGCAGAGTGAAAGAAACTGACACTGTCCCTACCTAGAGTTTTCTGTCCCTAGAATAAATGTTTTTTTTAAGCACAATATAGCACAAGGACAATTAACTCACTGTCCTTACAGGTCCCTGGAAACAAGGACTTGCAGAGTGAAAGAAAAAAAACACTCTCCCTACCTACAGTTTTCTGTCCCTAGAAAAAATGTTTTTTTTAATCACAATATAGCACAAGGAAAATTAACTCACTGTCCTTACAGGTCCCTGGAAACAAGGACTTGCAGAGTGAAAGAAAAAAAACACTCTCCCTACCTAGAGTTTTCTGTCCCTAGAAAAAATGTTTTTTTTAATCACAATATAGCACAAGGAAAATTAACTCACTGTCCTTACAGGTCCCTGGAAACAAGGACTTGCAGAGTGAAAGAAAAAAAACACTCTCCCTACCTACAGTTTTCTGTCCCTAGAAAAAATGTTTTTTTTAATCACAATATAGCACAAGGAAAATTAACTCACTGTCCTTACAGGTCCCTGGAAACAAGGACTTGCAGAGTGAAAGAAACTGACACTGTCCCTACCTAGAGTTTTCTGTCCCTAGAATAAATGTTTTTTTTAAGCACAATATAGCACAAGGACAATTAACTCACTGTCCTTACAGGTCCCTGGAAACAAGGACTTGCAGAGTGAAAAAAAAAAAACACTCTCCCTACCTAGAGTTTTCTGTCCCTAGAAAAAATGTTTTTTTTAAGCACAATATAGCACAAGGACAATTAACTCACTGTCCTTACAGGTCCCTGGAAACAAGGACTTGCAGAGTGAAAGAAAAAAAACACTCTCCCTACCTAGAGTTTTCTGTCCCTAGAAAAAATGTTTTTTTTAATCACAATATAGCACAAGGAAAATTAACTCACTGTCCTTACAGGTCCCTGGAAACAAGGACTTGCAGAGTGAAAGAAAAAAAACACTCTCCCTACCTAGAGTTTTCTGTCCCTAGAAAAAATGTTTTTTTTAATCACAATATAGCACAAGGAAAATTAACTCACTGTCCTTACAGGTCCCTGGAAACAAGGACTTGCAGAGTGAAAGAAAAAAAACACTCTCCCTACCTACAGTTTTCTGTCCCTAGAAAAAATGTTTTTTTTAATCACAATATAGCACAAGGAAAATTAACTCACTGTCCTTACAGGTCCCTGGAAACAAGGACTTGCAGAGTGAAAGAAACTGACACTGTCCCTACCTAGAGTTTTCTGTCCCTAGAATAAATGTTTTTTTTAATCACAATATAGCACAAGGACAATTAACTCACTGTCCTTACAGGTCCCTGGAAACAAGGACTTGCAGAGTGAAAGAAACTGACACTGTCCCTACCTAGAGTTTTCTGTCCCTAGAATAAATGTTTTTTTTAAGCACAATATAGCACAAGGACAATTAACTCACTGTCCTTACAGGTCCCTGGAAACAAGGACTTGCAGAGTGAAAGAAAAAAAACACTCTCCCTACCTAGAGTTTTCTGTCCCTAGAAAAAATGTTTTTTTTAATCACAATATAGCACAAGGAAAATTAACTCACTGTCCTTACAGGTCCCTGGAAACAAGGACTTGCAGAGTGAAAGAAAAAAAACACTCTCCCTACCTAGAGTTTTCTGTCCCTAGAAAAAATGTTTTTTTTAATCACAATATAGCACAAGGAAAATTAACTCACTGTCCTTACAGGTCCCTGGAAACAAGGACTTGCAGAGTGAAAGAAAAAAAACACTCTCCCTACCTACAGTTTTCTGTCCCTAGAAAAAATGTTTTTTTTAATCACAATATAGCACAAGGAAAATTAACTCACTGTCCTTACAGGTCCCTGGAAACAAGGACTTGCAGAGTGAAAGAAACTGACACTGTCCCTACCTAGAGTTTTCTGTCCCTAGAATAAATGTTTTTTTTAAGCACAATATAGCACAAGGACAATTAACTCACTGTCCTTACAGGTCCCTGGAAACAAGGACTTGCAGAGTGAAAAAAAAAAAACACTCTCCCTACCTAGAGTTTTCTGTCCCTAGAAAAAATGTTTTTTTTAAGCACAATATAGCACAAGGACAATTAACTCACTGTCCTTACAGGTCCCTGGAAACAAGGACTTGCAGAGTGAAAGAAAAAAAAACACTCTCCCTACCTAGAGTTTTCTGTCCCTAGAAAAAATGTTTTTTTTAATCACAATATAGCACAAGGAAAATTAACTCACTGTCCTTACAGGTCCCTGGAAACAAGGACTTGCAGAGTGAAAGAAAAAAAACACTCTCCCTACCTAGAGTTTTCTGTCCCTAGAAAAAATGTTTTTTTTAATCACAATATAGCACAAGGAAAATTAACTCACTGTCCTTACAGGTCCCTGGAAACAAGGACTTGCAGAGTGAAAGAAAAAAAACACTCTCCCTACCTACAGTTTTCTGTCCCTAGAAAAAATGTTTTTTTTAATCACAATATAGCACAAGGAAAATTAACTCACTGTCCTTACAGGTCCCTGGAAACAAGGACTTGCAGAGTGAAAGAAACTGACACTGTCCCTACCTAGAGTTTTCTGTCCCTAGAATAAATGTTTTTTTTAATCACAATATAGCACAAGGACAATTAACTCACTGTCCTTACAGGTCCCTGGAAACAAGGACTTGCAGAGTGAAAGAAACTGACACTGTCCCTACCTAGAGTTTTCTGTCCCTAGAATAAATGTTTTTTTTAAGCACAATATAGCACAAGGACAATTAACTCACTGTCCTTACAGGTCCCTGGAAACAAGGACTTGCAGAGTGAAAGAAAAAAAACACTCTCCCTACCTAGAGTTTTCTGTCCCTAGAAAAAATGTTTTTTTTAATCACAATATAGCACAAGGAAAATTAACTCACTGTCCTTACAGGTCCCTGGAAACAAGGACTTGCAGAGTGAAAGAAAAAAAAACACTCTCCCTACCTAGAGTTTTCTGTCCCTAGAAAAAATGTTTTTTTTAATCACAATATAGCACAAGGAAAATTAACTCACTGTCCTTACAGGTCCCTGGAAACAAGGACTTGCAGAGTGAAAGAAAAAAAACACTCTCCCTACCTACAGTTTTCTGTCCCTAGAAAAAATGTTTTTTTTAATCACAATATAGCACAAGGAAAATTAACTCACTGTCCTTACAGGTCCCTGGAAACAAGGACTTGCAGAGTGAAAGAAACTGACACTGTCCCTACCTAGAGTTTTCTGTCCCTAGAATAAATGTTTTTTTTAAGCACAATATAGCACAAGGACAATTAACTCACTGTCCTTACAGGTCCCTGGAAACAAGGACTTGCAGAGTGAAAAAAAAAAAACACTCTCCCTACCTAGAGTTTTCTGTCCCTAGAAAAAATGTTTTTTTTAAGCACAATATAGCACAAGGACAATTAACTCACTGTCCTTACAGGTCCCTGGAAACAAGGACTTGCAGAGTGAAAGAAAAAAAACACTCTCCCTACCTAGAGTTTTCTGTCCCTAGAAAAAATGTTTTTTTTAATCACAATATAGCACAAGGAAAATTAACTCACTGTCCTTACAGGTCCCTGGAAACAAGGACTTGCAGAGTGAAAGAAAAAAAACACTCTCCCTACCTAGAGTTTTCTGTCCCTAGAAAAAATTTTTTTTTAATCACAATATAGCACAAGGAAAATTAACTCACTGTCCTTACAGGTCCCTGGAAACAAGGACTTGCAGAGTGAAAGAAAAAAAACACTCTCCCTACCTACAGTTTTCTGTCCCTAGAAAAAATGTTTTTTTTAATCACAATATAGCACAAGGAAAATTAACTCACTGTCCTTACAGGTCCCTGGAAACAAGGACTTGCAGAGTGAAAGAAACTGACACTGTCCCTACCTAGAGTTTTCTGTCCCTAGAATAAATGTTTTTTTTAAGCACAATATAGCACAAGGACAATTAACTCACTGTCCTTACAGGTCCCTGGAAACAAGGACTTGCAGAGTGAAAAAAAAAAAACACTCTCCCTACCTAGAGTTTTCTGTCCCTAGAAAAAATGTTTTTTTTAAGCACAATATAGCACAAGGACAATTAACTCACTGTCCTTACAGGTCCCTGGAAACAAGGACTTGCAGAGTGAAAGAAAAAAAACACTCTCCCTACCTAGAGTTTTCTGTCCCTAGAAAAAATGTTTTTTTTAATCACAATATAGCACAAGGAAAATTAACTCACTGTCCTTACAGGTCCCTGGAAACAAGGACTTGCAGAGTGAAAGAAAAAAAACACTCTCCCTACCTAGAGTTTTCTGTCCCTAGAAAAAATGTTTTTTTTAATCACAATATAGCACAAGGAAAATTAACTCACTGTCCTTACAGGTCCCTGGAAACAAGGACTTGCAGAGTGAAAGAAAAAAAACACTCTCCCTACCTACAGTTTTCTGTCCCTAGAAAAAATGTTTTTTTTAATCACAATATAGCACAAGGAAAATTAACTCACTGTCCTTACAGGTCCCTGGAAACAAGGACTTGCAGAGTGAAAGAAACTGACACTGTCCCTACCTAGAGTTTTCTGTCCCTAGAATAAATGTTTTTTTTAATCACAATATAGCACAAGGAAAATTAACTCACTGTCCTTACAGGTCCCTGGAAACAAGGACTTGCAGAGTGAAAGAAACTGACACTGTCCCTACCTAGAGTTTTCTGTCCCTAGAATAAATGTTTTTTTTAATCACAATATAGCACAAGGAAAATTAACTCACTGTCCTTACAGGTCCCTGGAAACAAGGACTTGCAGAGTGAAAGAAACTGACACTGTCCCTACCTAGAGTTTTCTGTCCCTAGAATAAATGTTTTTTTTAATCACAATATAGCACAAGGAAAATTAACTCACTGTCCTTACAGGTCCCTGGAAACAAGGACTTGCAGAGTGAAAGAAACTGACACTGTCCCTACCTAGAGTTTTCTGTCCCTAGAATAAATGTTTTTTTTAAGCACAATATAGCACAAGGACAATTAACTCACTGTCCTTACAGGTCCCTGGAAACAAGGACTTGCAGAGTGAAAGAAAAAAAACACTCTCCCTACCTACAGTTTTCTGTCCCTAGAAAAAATGTTTTTTTTAATCACAATATAGCACAAGGAAAATTAACTCACTGTCCTTACAGGTCCCTGGAAACAAGGACTTGCAGAGTGAAAGAAACTGACACTGTCCCTACCTAGAGTTTTCTGTCCCTAGAATAAATGTTTTTTTTAATCACAATATAGCACAAGGACAATTAACTCACTGTCCTTACAGGTCCCTGGAAACAAGGACTTGCAGAGTGAAAGAAACTGACACTGTCCCTACCTAGAGTTTTCTGTCCCTAGAATAAATGTTTTTTTTAAGCACAATATAGCACAAGGACAATTAACTCACTGTCCTTACAGGTCCCTGGAAACAAGGACTTGCAGAGTGAAAGAAACTGACACTGTCCCTACCTAGAGTTTTCTGTCCCTAGAATAAATGTTTTTTTTAAGCACACTATAGCAGAAGCACAAAACACACTGACACTCTCCCTACCTATCCTTCTCTTTCCCTAAACTAAAGGAATCCAGGTTAAGCAAGAAAGAAATAACAGTCACTGTCCCTGCCTATGCTACTCTATCCCTGCTCCGGAACACACTACACTAGGCCGCCGTGCTGGCGGCCTTTTATAGTGTGGGGCGTGTACTAAACACCCTCAGCAATAATTGGCCACAGGCATCCTGCCTGTGGCCAATCATTGCTCTCCTCGCTGCCAGCGCTGTGATTGGCCAAGCATGCGGGGTCACAGTGCATGCTTGGCCAATCACAGCGCCTGGATGACACTGCGATGGCGTAGTGCATTGTGGGCCGTTCGCGTCACTCGAATTTGGCGCGAACGGCCCAAATCGTTCGATCTTCGTCGAACGATCGAACAGCCAATGTTCGAGTCGAACGTATGTTCGACTCGAACACGAAGCTCATCCCTATTCAGAGTATATAGGGCCTTTTTTATTTTATGTGCGGGGTTCCCCTTAATATCCATACAAGACCCAAAGGGGCTGGTAATGGGCTGGGGTGGGGGGGGGGGTCATGGGGTAGCTATGCCATTTTTCTTAAAGATTTTCATCCATATTACCGGGACCAGACATTACATTAAAGCCGCAAGCAGTTTTAAATGGCTTTTTTTTCCTTTAGAAGTGTCATTTTGTGCAGGGACAGTTCTAAACACGGGAAACACGTGGCACTTCACAGGCATACTTTAGACACCCCCCAGGTACGATATTTAAAGGAATATTTGACTTTTTTTTTTTCACTTTATGCATCATTAAAATGACTGCTCCCGAAAAACGACCGTTTTTAAAACTTCTTTTTGCATTGATACATGTCCCCTGGTGCAGAACCCGGGTTCCCAAACCCTTTTTAGGACAATAACATGCATAATAGTTGTTATAATTAGCACTTTAGAATTCGAACGTTCGCATCCATTGTATTTAATAGGGTTCTAATGTTCGTACGAACTTTCGGTCCGTTCGCGGGTTCTGGTGCGAACCGAACCCGGGGGTGTTCGGCTCATCACTACTTTTGACCCTTTGAAGATTTTTCTTCCTCTTCTCCTGCTATAAATGTAGGTTCTTAGAGAGTGGATCATCCAATCTGATGTCTATGGGGCACAGTTCCCATAGGATACACTTTCCACTCAGAGTGTATAGTTATATTGTAAAACGCTTCGTAAACTGTTGGCGCTATATAAATCCTGTATAATAATACTAATAATATAGAGCTACAAGTTGAAGTAGAATGTGTACAGCTGGAATAACTTAAAGCGGAGTTCCACCAAAAAATGGAACTTCCGCTTTTCGGAACCCTCCCCCCCTCCGGAGTCACATTTGGCACCTTTCAGGGGGAGGGGGAGCAGATACCTGTCTAATACAGGTATTTGCACCCACTTCCGGGCATAGATATTATCTGCGGGTATCTACGCCACTTCCCCCCCCCCCCCGCTGTCTTCTGGGAGCGACATGGATCCCAGAAGACAGCAGGGACCAATCGGAAAACGCAGCGTGACTCGCACATGTGCAGTAGGGAACCAGGAAGTGAAACCAGAAGGCTTCACTTCCTGATTTCCTTACCGAAGATGGTGGCGGCATCCGAGGGCCGAGGGACGGGTCGGCTTCGGGTGCCGACATCGCGGGCGCCCTGGACAGGTAAGTGTCCTTATTTTAAAAGTCAGCAGCTGCAGTATTTGTAGCTGCTGACTTTAAAAAAAAAAAATTAAAATTGGCGGACCTCCGCTTTAAAGGATACCACAGGATGTTAAAGGCTAATCTTGTAAATTGATATATTTTTTAAAAACACTAAAAAGATAGAAAAGAAGAAAAGGAAGTAATGGAGGAAGGAAAGAGAGGGATAGAGAAAAGAGTGTGTAGAGGGCGAGACGAAACCTACCCTACCGGACACCGCCAGTGCTGGTGCAAGGATTTTTGACACCCTAGGCAAAACCAAATTTTGCCGCCCCCCCTTGGCTCCGTCCCTGACTCCACCCCTTTGCCCTGCCCTTGTAAAACATGTGACCTACCTGACACATACACTGACCCACCTACCTGACACAAAGTGACCCACCTACCTGACACATACAGTGACCCACCTACCTGATACAAAGTGACCCACCTACCTGACACATACAGTGACCCACCTACCTGACACATACACTGACCCACCTACCTGACACATACACTGACCCACCTACCTGACACATACACTGACCCACCTACCTGACACATACAGTGACCCACCTACCTGACACATACAGTGACCCACCTACCCCCCCCCCACACACACACAGCTCAATGTAGATCAGGGAGGATCCATCCTGCTCCTTACCTCTGCTCTTCGACCAAAACATCCGGGCTCTCCTCAGCAGCGGGCGGGCAGTGAGTATAGCATAGGAATCCCCGCCATCCAGCCGCTCTATGGTGTCCCCGCTGGTCGGGAGGTCAGCTAACAGACGCTGCACCTCTCAATTGCTACCATCTCCACCGAGCCCCGCCCCTTCACTGCACTTCCACAGACACACAGCGCCGCACCAGAGGGACAGGCTGAAGTCACGGAGCGGCGCTGTGTGAGGAGATGTAATAGCGGGCGCTCAGCGGGACACATCAATCGGAGTATTATCGGTACGCACAGGATGTGTTCCCTGGGACAGCCAGCCCGACACAGAGCTCACACACGCATGGAGTTTCACATGGACAGAGGCCGTGGCGGCGCCCTAGGTGGTAGTGCGCCCTAGGCAGCTGCCTACTCCGCCTAGTGGTAGCGCCGGCCCTGGACACCGCCATATAACCCCAAACCGGCATTGTGTCAT
Source organism: Rana muscosa (assembly GCA_029206835.1). Lineage (NCBI taxonomy): Eukaryota > Metazoa > Chordata > Amphibia > Anura > Ranidae > Rana > Rana muscosa. The sequence continues at coordinate 1,096,934,586 of CM055122.1, read as the reverse complement.
GAGTGCAATGTCAATGGGAGGTGCATGATTCTAAGAGGTGCGAAGGGCGCCAGATCTAATTGCACTTTGAAACTTGCTATGAAGACGAGCCGTCAAGTACTCCATATTGTAGACATCATGGATGTGTTTATAAAGATCAGCGCAAGAAGGGGGTAGCTGTTGCTTCTATTTCAGCGCTATCAAGCATCTAGCATAAGGTGACCAGATTTTTTAAATGAAATCCGGGGACATATTTTTTTTTACTAGTAATGGCGGCAATCAGCAACTCTCTGCCCGTCTCCGCCGCCTCACAGCCTGCCAAGTCTTACTCTCCAAGCCCCGGCTACTACTGGGTGGGGAGTGGAGGAAGATCGCTCCGCCAGGGAAGGCAATTAGATAAGCAGGCAGGCGGCTGGCCGGGACTTGAGCCAAGGCAGAAGAACATGTGAGCGGAACTGAATGGGCATTTACCCGAAACTGAAGAAATATTCCCTCCGCTCCGACCAGCACATGATCATCAGAAAGGGGCACAGATAATGGAAAAAAATACACCCTCCTAAGCTAGTGGGCGCGGCTGAATTCAGATTGTTTTTTTATTCTGCACTGACTGTCTTTAAAATTGCCCCAGCCCCTGTTCAAATCTAATCCGGGGACAAAACCGGGGACAGGCTTGGTCCGGGGACAGTGTCCTTAATCCGGGGACTGTCCCCTGAACCCGGGGATGTCTGGTCACCCTAATCTAGCAGCCATCAAAACAGAATAATCAGTTTGTAAATTGATATAGAATTTAACAGTTTTCTCCTTTGCTATTTGTTTCCAAGAGTCATAGGATTCAAATGTTTTCTCACGTCCCATTGCTTCCTGATTATGCAGTACCTTGCTCTTCTCTGTTAGACTACTTCATGGGAGTTAGATCTGACTTGTACTGTCTTTAAAAGCTTTTTGTTTTAATGTTTTGTTTAAAGCGGAACTAAATTCGACCGTTTTTTATGTCATTGAAAAAAATTATTCTTCTCAAGCCTGCCTTGCCTACACACTATTGTGAAAAAAAACGCTTGAGCAAAGCGCGGTGACGTACAACACGTACGACAGCACTATAAAGGGGAAGTTCAATTCGGATGGCGCCACCCTTTGGGCTGCTTTTGCTGATCCTCGTGTAAGTAAAGTTTGGTGAGAGACGATTCGTGCTTTTCAGCCTCGTGCTCTTCAGTCCGTTACAGCGTGACGAATGTGCTATCTCCATTATGAACGCTAGTTTTACCAGAACGAGCGCTCCCGTCTCATAACTTGCTTCACGACGAGAAAAACAACGACGTGAAAAACAACGAGAAAAAATAGAGCATGTTCCAAATTTTTAATGCCCATTTTTCACGTCGCAAAAAATGCTCTGGAGCCTACACACGATCGTTTTTAATGACCAAATTAAAAAATTAAATTTTTATCGTCATGAAAAACGGTTGTGTGTACGCGGCATTAGGAGTCTTTAATGGCATTTTTTTCCTTTCATCTAGAGCTTTCTTAGTTAAGCACACTCTTCTGCCTGCATTTCCAAGCTAAGGGCAGATAGATTCCAGGAAATAACCACTACAGGAATCATATGCCCTTATTTAAAATGGATATGGCTAGAAATGCTAGGGTAGTGTTTTTCCAAGTGATTTCTCAACAAAACAAAGCACGGAGACATTGATGGATGGATGAGTTTGCTTTGAATATTAAAAATGAATTCAATAGCATTTTCAGTTTGCAGAGCTCAGATACAGTTTAGTTCTGCTTAACCACTTGCCGATTGCCGCCGTCTTTATACTGCGGCAGGTCGGCACAATCCCGCGAACCGTCGTAGCTGTACGTCGGCGCGCGCACACGCCCGCTGCATTACGGGGGTGCCAAAACTCGTGACTGGAGGTCGCGATGACCGCCGGCCACGAGCGATCGCAGGCACGAGAGGCAGAACAGGGACGTGTGTGTGTAAACACACACATCCTTGTTCTGTTCTGAGAGGAGATGCAGATCGTGAGTTTCTACAAGCTGGAAACCACAATCTGTCATCTCCTGAAGTGAGTCCCCTCCCCCTACAGTTAGAACACACAGTCAGGCAACACAATTAACCCCTTGATCTCCCCCTAGTGTTAACCCCTTCCCTGCCAGTGACATTTACACAGTAATCAGTGCATTTTTTTAGCACTAATCGCTATATGAACGCCAATGGTCCCAAAAACGTGTCAAAAGTGTCCGTCATAATGTCGCAGTACCGATAAAAATCGCAGATTGCCACCATTACTAGTAAAAAATAAAATAAAATAAAAAATGCCATAAATCTATCCCCTATTTTGCAGACGCTATGATTTTTGCGCCAACCAATCAATTTACGCTTATTGCGATTTTTATTACTAAAAATAGAGAATACATATCGGCCTAAAGTGAGGAAAAAAATAGCTTTTTAAAAAAAAAAACGGGATATTTATTATAGCAAAAAGTACAAAATATTGTGTTTTTTTCAAAATAGTCGCTCTTTTTTTGTTTATAGCGCGAAAAAATAAAACCGCAGAGATGATCAAATACCACCAAAAGAAAGCTCTATTTGTGGAAAAAAAAGAACGTCAATTTTGTTTGGGTACAACGTCGCACGACCGCGCAATTGTCAGTTAAAGCGATGCAGTGCCGTATGGCAAAAAAATGGCCAAACGGTCACTGAGCAGCCAAATCTTCCGGGGCTGAAGTGGTTAATAAGCTTTTTGTTTCCAGGCAGCATTTTCAATGACTTGTTCAGCTGAATTCAATTTAGGAGCTGGACTTCAGGTGCTCTTTATCTACAAACCCCATATTTAACATTGAGATTTTCGCTGTAGCAGACCTTGGCAATGATGTTCCATATACAGAAAGTGTCTAACAGGTGCTTTAAGTTTATTTCCTTAATTAAAAAATATTAATCGAGCATTCAAGTGTAAAAACTATGAATAAACAATTAATGCAAACTGAACAAGTCAAAGAGAGTACAACATGAATCATACAGGTGGATGCAGCTTTGGTCCGATGCTGCATCTGTCCCCCCGCCAGCTCTAACACTGAGAACCGAGTGATCAAACACCGCTGATCGTTTGGTTCTCAAGGCTCCCTGAGTAGAGAGATGGTGACTGTCAGTCTTTGGCTCCCTGCTCTGCACCCCCCCTCCTGCGCTCACTGGAGTGCTGGACTGTGTAGGGGGCGAGAGCGGCTGACTCACTCGCTGAGAGCCTGAGCCGGGTGCTTGTCCAGGCATGTGGGCGGATCCCGACCTTATGATCTTTCCCGAGCCTGGGCCAGCTCTGTGACAGCAGTCGACAGTGGGCCTAAACCCACTCTCTGCTGAAAACGGGTCAGAGTAGTGCAGAACGAACTGCACTCCTGTGATCCACAGGAGAAGTACAGACAAACGAGCTTTGGCTGTACTTCTCCTTTAAAAAAAAAATATTCGAGGGGGGTGCATGCGCGAAGTCGCCTGAGACAGACATGTCTGCCTGAGTGCTCCGCTCCGACCGGGACACGAATGGCTTATAATTCGGGTCTAAGCTGAAAACTCACCCAAATCAGTGACAGGTATCTTGCCAATACCCCTGGGCACCTATTGGAATGATGTACAGTGGGCGGAAAGCTAAACTGAAGGCAGGGAAAGCACAAGACTCTCTGACTAAACCCACATCTAAAATGGCAGTACCGCTCCCCTCACAAACTCACTCACAAAAACTGCTGCGGTCTCCTGCCTCCTCACAGCGCTCTGAGTCAGAATATGACATAGGGATTATTTCTAATTCCCTACAACAGGTATCATCTAATTCTGAACTAATTAAACAATTTGAGAGGGTCCTACATAAAGCCTTTCAGAATACATCTGACACTATTACAGAAAAGCTGTCTAGAGAAATTTGTGAGGCAGGACGGCGCACCTCCATTCTAGAACAGAGAGCTGATGAACTTGATGCTACAACATCTAACCATGCTGAAGAATTGGAATGCCTCAGGGAAGAATATTCTTCCTTCCAAACCCACCTTGAGGACTTTGAGAATAGAAATATGAGATCTAACCTCTGTATTAGAGGAATCCCTGAAAGTATTGAACATCTCCACTTTACAGCCAAAGCACTATTCCAGGAATTGGCACCTTCTATTCCACTAGAAAGACTTGAAATGGATAGAATACACAGGTCACTAACACCCAGAAAGGAAAATGGTCCTCCCAGGGATATATTTATTAAATTCCATTATTTCCGCACAAAGGAACAGTTATTGGATGCAGCCCGCAACTAGGGATGAGCTTCGTGTTCGAGTCGAACATACGTTCGACTCGAACATCGGCTGTTCGATCGTTCGACGAAGATCGAACGATTTGGGCCGTTCGCGCCAAATTCGAGTGACGTGAATGGCCCACAATACACTGCGCCATCACAGTGCAATCCCGGCGCTGTGATTGGCCAAGCATGCACTGTGACCCCGCATGCTTGGCCAATCACAGCGCCGGCAGCGAGGAGAGCCATAATTGGCCACAGGCATGATGCCTGTGGCCAATTATAGCTCAGGGGGGTTTAGTACACGCCCCACACTATAAAAGGCCGCCAGCGCGGCGGCCTTGTGTAGTGTGTTGGCATACAGGGAAAGAGATACATAGGCAGGGACAGTGTGTTCTATGTTCTGTTTTATTTTCTCAGGCATCTGCAGGCGTTAGTGGCACAGTATACACCTGTATATCCGTCATTGCTGTTCTCAAATACAGGCATCTGCAGGAATTAGTGGCACAGTTGGCGTGCAGGGAAAGAGATACATAGGCAGGGACAGTGTGTTCTATGTTCTGTTTTATTTTCTCAGGCATCTGCAGGAGTTTGTGGCACAGTATACACCTGTATATCCGTCATTGCTGTTCTCAAATACAGGCATCTGCAGGAGTTAGTGGCACAGTTGGCGTGCAGAGAAAGAGATACATAGGCAGGGACAGTGTGTTCTATGTTCTGTTTTATTTTCTCAGGCATCTGCAGGAGTTAGTGGCACAGTATACACCTGTATATCCGTCATTGCTGTTCTCAAATACAGGCACTTGCAGGAGTTAGTGGCACAGTTGGTGTGCAGGGAAAGAGATACATAGGCAGGGACAGTGTGTTCTATGTTCTGTTTTATTTTCTCAGGCATCTGCAGGAGTTAGTGGCACAGTATACACCTGTATATCCGTCATTGCTGTTCTCAAATACAGGCATCTGCAGGAGTTAGTGGCACAGTATACACCTGTGTATACCCGTCATTGGTGTTCTATAATACAGGCATCTGCAGGAGTTAGTGGCACAGTATACACCTGTATATCCGTCATTGCTGTTCTCAAATACAGGCATCTGCAGGAGTTAGTGGCACAGTATACACCTGTATATACCCGTCATTGGTGTTCTATAATACAGGCATCTGCAGGAGTTAGTGGCACAGTATACACCTGTATATACCCGTCATTGGTGTTCTATAATACAGGCATCTGCAGGAGTTAGTGGCACAGTATACACCTGTATATACCCGTCATTGGTGTTCTATAATACAGGCATCTGCAGGAGTTAGTGGCACAGTATACACCTGTATATCCGTCATTGCTGTTCTCAAATACAGCATCTGCAGGAGTTAGTGGCACAGTATACACCTGTATATCCGTCATTGCTGTTCTCAAATACAGGCATCTGCAGGAGTTAGTGGCACAGTATACACCTGTATATCCGTCATTGCTGTTCTCAAATACAGGCATCTGCAGGAGTTAGTGGCACAGTATACACCTGTATATACCCGTCATTGGTGTTCTATAATACAGGCATTTGCAGGAGTTAGTGGCACAGTATACACCTGTATATACCCGTCATTGGTGTTCTATAATACAGGCATCTGCAGGAGTTAGTGGCACAGTATACACCTGTATATCCGTCATTGCTGTTCTCAAATACAGGCATCTGCAGGAGTTAGTGGCGCAGTATACATCTGTATATCCGTCATTGCTGTTCTCAAATACAGGCATCTGCAGGAGTTAGTGGCACAGTATACACCTGTATATCCGTCATTGCTGTTCTCAAATACAGCATCTGCAGGAGTTAGTGGCACAGTAAACACCTGTATATCCGTCATTGCTCTTCTCAAATACAGGCATCTGCAGGAGTTTGTGGCACAGTATACACCTGTATATACCGTCATTGCTGTTCTCTAATAAAGGCATCTGCTGGAGTTAGTGGGTGTTGTGTGCCTCCAGCACAATATACACTACCCAATTGCTGGTTTTCCCATCTCTCTGCAGGCCATTACTATGTCTGGAAGGCCAACAAGGAGAGGCAGACAGTCACGAGCCAATAAAAGAGGGCAAGCAGGCTCTGTGTCTAGAGACAACAGTGCTGGTCGTGGACGCGGTGCATCATCATCAGCACGTGGCCATGGGACACGCTTGTTCTTATTTTCAGGCAGCTTGACGTGTTGAGCCGCATCATGCCGAAGACTTGGTAGAGTGGATGACCAAGCCCTCCTCATCCTCCTCATCCTCTCTCACCCAGGCTCAGGGTACTGGCAAAGCAGCTGCCAAAGCGTCCTCAATGTCATCATCAGTCACTCCTTCCCTAGACCCACTGTGTCCTCCTAAAGAGTGCCCCGAACTGTTTGAGCACAGTATTGGGTACATGCTCCAGGAGGATGCCCAGCGTTTCGAAGGGTCTGAAGATGATACTCAGCTAGGGGAAGGCAGTAGCGTGAGAGCAGAGAGAGGGGATGCTCAAGAAGGACACCAATCTGGCAGTAATGTTCCAGCAGCTGCAGCATACTGCCAGATTGGCTCCAGTGATGAGGAGGGAGGGGATGATGAGGTCACTGACTCCATGTGGGTGCCTAATAGGAGAGAGGAGGAGGAGGAGGATGAGGAGGAGGCACATCTCCAACGAGGCAGGATGCCCTCCGGGGGCCAGCGTAAGGGCAGCACACCGACTGAATCACACCGCAGAGCTCCCCCTGTGCAGGGCGCTGCCTCTGCCCGTTATTCCAAAAGTTCTTTGGTGTGGGCCTTTTTTGAGTCGAGTGCATCAGATCGCACCGCTGCTGTTTGCAACATATGTCTGAAGCGTATCTCGCGTGGCCAAAACATCAGCCACTTGGGCACCACATGCTTGACCAGACATATGTTGACCTGCCATGCAGCTCGTTGGCAAGTGTATCTTAAAGACCCACACCAAAGAACAAAGCAGACCTCTCCTTGCTCCTCATCAGCTGGGATCTCCAACCCCACTGTACCTTCAGTTCTCTCTGAAACCTGCACTGAGAGGAATGAAGGTGTAGAATTAGGTGTGTCACAGCCAAGTACTTGCGGGCACTCTGTTAGCAGTACACCGACGTCCGATTATAGCAGGCAAATTTCCCTGCCCCAGCTGCTGGACCGTCAAAAGAAGTTCACTCCCAGCCATCCACATGCCCAGCGGTTGAATGCTAGCTTGGCTAAACTGCTAGCACTTCAACTGCTGCCTTTTCAGTTGGTAGACTCGGTCCCCTTCCGTAAGTTTGTGCAATGTGCGGTTCCTCAGTGGCAGGTTCCCAAACTTTTTCTCACGGAAGGCGATTCCGGTTCTCTACCGGCATGTGGAAGGCAATGTCCATGCCTCGCTGGACAGGGCGGTCAGCGGTAAGGTGCATATTACCGATGACTCATGGTCCAGCAGGCATGGACAGGGACGTTACCTTTCTTTCACGGCCCATTGGGTCACTCTTTTGGCAGCTGGGAAGGATGCAGGACAAGGTGCAGTAGTGTTGGAGGTTGTTCCGCCGCCACGCCTCCAAAATGCTACTACTGGTTGTGACACACCTCTCTCCTCCACCCCTCCTCTTCTTCTTCCTCCATGGCCTCTTACTGTGCTTTGTCCTCGGAACCAGCGGTGCTCCGTAGGCGTTCAAGGGGCTACGCAAGTACGCAGGCAAAAAAAATGCCATGCCGTGCTTGCGCTGGTGTGTTTGGGGGACAGGAGCCACACTGGGGCAGAGGTTCTGTCTGATCTGCAGGGGCAGGCCGAGAGGTGGTTGATGCCACGCCAGCTTAAGCCAGGAATGGTGGTTTGCGACAATGGCACCAACCTCCTCTCCGCCCTCCGACAGGGACAACTGACCCATGTGCCCTGTGTGGCTCACGTCCTTAAGCTGGTGGTGCAGCGGTTCTTGGGCAGGTACCCGGGCTTACAGGATGTCCTGAGGCAGGCCAGGAAAGTCTGTGTGCATTTCCGCAGATCATATAATGCCAGTGCTCGGCTGGCTGAGCTGCAAAAGGAGTTGAACCTGCCCAAGAACCGCCTTATGTGTGATATGCCCACCAGATGGAACTCAACGTTGGCCATGCTGCAGCGGCTGCACACGCAGCAGAGGGCCATCAATGAGTACCTGTGCGACTACGGCACCAGGACAGGGTCAGGGAAGCTCAGGTTTTTTTCACCACGCCAGTGGGGCATGATCAGGGATGCATGCACTGTCCTGGCACCATTTGAGGAGGCCACAAGGATGGTGAGCAGTGACAGTGCATGCATCAGTGACACTGTACCTCTTGTCCACCTGTTGGAGCATTAGCTGCGTGGAATAATGGACAGGGCACTTGAGGCAGAACAGAGGCAGGAAGAGGAGGACTTCCTTGCCTCTCAAGGCCCCCTTTACCCAGACAGTGTTCCTTGTGTCCCACCCATCACACAGGAAGAGGACGAGGAGGAGGATTGTGTCAGCATGGTGGTGGAGCATGGCACTCAGCATCAACAGCAGCAGTCTTTTAGGGATGATTTACAGTCCCAACAAACCCGTGGACTTGTACGTGGCTAGGAGGAGGTGGCTGCAGATCATGTCGTCCTTAGTGACCCAGAGGACTCCGGAACGAATGCCTCAGCTAACCTACGCTGCATGGCCTCCCTGATCCTGCAAAGTCTGCGGAAGGATCTTCGTATTCTTCGGATCAAGGAGAGAGACCATTACTGGCTGGCCACTCTCCTCGATCCACGGTACAAGGGTAAGGTTGCGGACCTTATCTTGCCGTCACAGAGGGAGCAGATGATGAGACAATTCCGGGAGGCCTTGCAGAAAGGTCTGCGCAACGCGTTCCCAGAGATTGGGAGGTTACAAACGAGTTGCTGAGGCTTCGGTCAGTAGCAGAAGGAGCGGTGGAGTAGGTGGCCGTCTGACCTATGCGTCAGACAATTTTTTAGTCCGCAGCCCCAAGGTATAATCGGTTCCAGCAACCATCGCCAGTGTCTGATATACATGGTGCAGGAATACCTAGGGGCAAGGTCAGACTTGGACACCTTTCCCACCGAAAATCCTCTGGCTTACTGGGTCTTGAGGATGGATCACTGGCCAGAGCTTGCACAGTATGCAATTGAGCTACTGGCCTGTCCTGCATCCAGCGTTCTTTCGGAACGCACATTCAGTGCTGCTGGAGGCTTTGTCACGGATCACAGGGTGCGCCTGTCCACCGACTCGGTTGATCGACTGACCTTCATAAAGATGAACCAGTCTTGGATCACCACCAGATACCAAGCACCTGAAGCTGATATAACAGAATAATTTATTTTCAAATGTCACATCCCTTCAAGACTGATGCTGATGCTGAGTGACTGTCCTGTTATGTTGACTGACTATCCTCCTCCTCCTCAATGATCCGATTCTTGATGATAGCTTGGAAGAACTTTTTTGTTTCTGGGTGCCGCCACCAGTGGCTAAGGCCCAATTTTTCAGCCCCTGTTTAACAGGGGCATGTAATTACAATTTTTGATGCAATGATTTGCAGCAGGGCTCATTCCTGCACTCCAACTAGAGTATCTGGGAGGGGTTGAAGTGTCGTGGCACCAGCACCAGTGCCTAAGGCCCAATTTTTCAGCCCCTGTTTAACAGGGGCATGTAATTACAATTTTTGATGCAATGCATTGCAGCAGGGCTCATTCCTGCACTCCAACTAGAGTATCTGGGAGAGGTTGCAGTGTCGTGGCACCAGCACCAGTGCCTAAGGCCCAATTTTTCAGCCCCTGTTTAACAGGGGCGTGTAATTACAATTTTTGATGCAATACTTTGCAACAGGGCTCATTGTTGTGCTCCAAGTACAGTATCTGTGAGGGGTTGCAGTGTTGTGGCACCAGTGCCTAAGGCCCAATTTTTCTGCCCCTGTTTAACAGGGGCGTGTAATTACAATTTTTGATGCAATACTTTGCAACAGGGCTCATTGCTGTGCTCCAAGTACAGTATCTGTGAGGGGTTGCAGTGTTGTGGCACCAGTGCCTAAGGCCCGATTTTTCTGCCCCTGTTTAACAGGGGCGTGTAATTACAATTTTTGATGCAATACTTTGCAACAGGGCTCATTGCTGTGCTCCAAGTACAGTATCTGTGAGGGGTTGCAGTGTTGTGGCACCAGTACCTAAGGCCCAATTTTTCTGCCCCTGTTTAACAGGGGCATGTAATTACAATTTTTGATGCAATACTTTGCAACAGGGCTCATTGCTGTGCTCAAAGTACAGTATCTGTGCGGGGTTGCAGTGTTGTGGCACCAGTGCCTAAGGCCCAATTTTTCTGCCCCTGTTTAACAGGGGCATGTAATTGCAATTTTTGATGCAATGCTTTGCAGCAGGGCTCATTCCTGCACTCCAACTAGAGTATCTGGGAGAGGTTGCAGTGTCATGGCACCAGCACCAGTGCCTAAGGCCCAATTTTTCAGCCCCTGTTTAACAGGGGCATGTATCTACAATTTTTGATGCAATGCTTTGCTGCAGGGCTCATTCCTGCACTCCAACTAGAGTATCTGGGAGAGGTTGCAGTGTCGTGGCACCAGCACCAGTGCCTAAGGCCCAATTTTTCAGCCCCTGTTTAACAGGGGCGTGTAATTACAATTTTTGATGCAATACTTTGCAACAGGGCTCATTGCTGTGCTCCAAGTACAGTATCTGTGAGGGGTTGCAGTGTTGTGGCACCAGTGCCTAAGGCCCAATTTTTCTGCCCCTGTTTAACAGGGGCGTGTAATTACAATTTTTGATGCAATACTTTGCAACAGGGCTCATTGATGTGCTCCAAGTACAGTATCTGTGAGGGGTTGCAGTGTTGTGGCACCAGTGCCTAAGGCCCGATTTTTCTGCCCCTGTTTAACAGGGGCGTGTAATTACAATTTTTGATGCAATACTTTGCAACAGGGCTCATTGCTGTGCTCAAAGTACAGTATCTGTGAGGGGTTGCAGTGTTGTGGCACCAGTGCCTAAGGCCCAATTTTTCTGCCCCTGTTCAACAGGGGCATGTAATTACAATTCTTGATCTAATAATTCACAGCAGGGCCCATTCCTGCGCCCACCAAGAGTAACTGTGAGGGCTTACAGTGTTGTGGCAACACCACCACCACCACTAAAGGCCCAATTTTTCTGCCCCTCTTCAACAGGGGCATGCAATTACAATTCTTGATCTAATAATTTACAGTAGGGCCCATTCATGTGCCCACCAAGAGTAACTGTGAGGGCTGACAGTGTTGTAGCACCAGCACCACTACCAAAGGCCCAATTTTTCCTACCACTGTTCAACAATGGCATGTAATTACAATTCCTGATATAATAATTCACAGCAGGGCATTCCAGCGCCCACCAAGAGTAACTGTGAGGGCTCACAGTGTTGTGGCAACACCAACATCTAAGGGGCAAATTTCAGCAGAGTATATACGGCAGGCCCCTACTTTCAAACATCCAACTTACAAACGACTCCTACTTGCAAACGGAAGGAGACAACAGGAAGTGAGAGGAAATCTACCCCTAGGAAGGGAAATTCTCTAATGTAAGAGTTAATATGGGAAAAAGGTGTCTCCTCTCTACTGATGCTTTATCACCAATCCTTGTTTCAATAAAAACCCCACTTTTCAAAAACATTTGTCATTGGGACGGAAAGTGAGGTGAAATGTTCTGAACAGGTGCACAGACAGCAAAACAAATGTTACAGGGGTGATAACCCTTCCCTATGTTTTCCAAAAAGCTTAAAAATAGATTTTTTAGCTGGAGCTACACTTAAACAATGTACCTGTTCAAAATTACAAACAGATTCTACTTAAGAACAAACCTACAGTCCCTGTCTCATTTGCACCGCCTGTATACTGCTGTTCAGAGTATATAGGGCCTTTTTTTATTTTGGGTGCAGGGTTCCCCTTAATATCCATACAAGACCCAAAGGGGCTGGTAATAGGCAGGGGTAGGGGGGGTGATGGGGGTAGCCATGCCATTTTTCTCAAAGATTTTCATCCATATTACCGGGACTAGACATTACATTAAAGCCGCAAGCAGTTTTAAATGGCTTTTTTTCCTTTAGAAATGTAATTTTGTGCAGGGACAGTTCTAAACACAGGAAACACATGCCACTTCACAGGCATACTTTAGACACCCCCCAGGTACGATATTTAAAGGAATATTTCACTTTTTTTTTTCACTTTATGCATCATTAAAATGACTGCTCCCGAAAAACTGCAGTTTTTAAAACTTAAGCCCCGTACACACGATCGGATAACCTATGGATTTTCGTTCGATGGATTTGACCATCGGAAATCCGATGAAACTGTTTTTCATCAGTCTTGGCCACACACCATCAGTCCAAAACCCGACTGTTCCAAACGCGGTGACGTAAAACACTCCGATGAGCCGAGAAAAATGAAGTTTAATACTTCTGAGCATGCGTCGACTTGATTCTGAGCATGCGTGGGTTTTTGATCCGATGGACTTGCCCATAGACGATCGGAAATTACCATTGGTTTTTGATCCATCGGAAAATTTTAAAACAAGTTCTATTTTTTAAAACCGATGGAAAAAAGACCGATGGGTACCATACACGATCGGTTGGTCTGATGAAAACCATCCATCGGACGGTTTTCATCAGTCAAACCGATCGTGTGTACGGGGCTTTAGTTTTGCATTGATACATGTCCCCTGGGGCAGAACCCGGGTCCCCAAACCCTTTTTAGGACAATAACATGCATATTAGTCGTTATAATTAGCACTTTAGATTTTGAACGTTCGCGTCCATTGTATTTAATAGGGTTCTAACGTTCGTGCGAACTTTCGGTCCGTTCGAAGGTTCTGGTACGAACCGGACCGGGGGGTGTTCGGCTCATTCCTACCCGCAACAAAGATTCCTTAATATTTCAGGGTCATCAGTACCAAATCTATCAAGATCTCTCTCAACAGACACTTATGAAGAGAAAAGAAATTAAACCTCATCTACAGGTCCTCCAATATCATCATATCACATATCGTTGGACTTTCCCCTTTGCAATTCGTTTTACATACAAAGGAACTACCTATACCTGTAAAACTGCAGATGACTTGCTTTCTACAATTCTGGATCTTTGCCTGTCAACACCAGAGACAACTGCAGAAGGGTCCGAATGGCGGGCAAACTCTGGTTCCCCACAACACCGACAGGATGCCTCAGAACAACTTGCTTCTTCTAATACTCAGAAGTCGTTTTGCTTCACCTACTCCAGACACTGAACAAATGACTTAATATATATGTTTGTATTTATAAACATACTGTATATACTATACTGGGTGATGTTTTCTCTTTATAGTATGAACATATACAATACTATCCTAAAAACACACCCCTTAGGCAAGAAGACTCAGATAAAATCTATATGTGATATGATTACAAAGTTTGGAAATGTATAAAACAACTTATTATTTTTCTATTTAAGATCAAATATCTCTTGAGATTATATATTTCTGTTTCTAATATTTCATCTATGAACCACATAATTTAGATCCTTGTCTACTCAGATGGAATATGATTATTATGATAATTCAGTTATTTCTACACATTAACCAATTTGTATGAGATAACACGTTATCTTTCATGGGGAATAGAGTGGTTTATTCCCATTATATTTCCTATGGTATGAACTTAATACCTAATTATTATTTATCATATTTGAACTATTGATTTTATTCCAAATTTGGATTAAATACAGCACTATTATATATTTATAAACAAAGTTATCCTTCTAACATTGATTTGCCATTGGTAAATTTGCTTCTTAAAGCGGGATTCCACCCGCAATTTTTTTTTTTTAAAGTCAGCAGCTACTAACACTGTAGCTGCTGACTTTTAATAAGGACACTTACCTGTCCTACACGGCCACGATGTCGGGCCCCCGACGACGACCGCTCGGTCCTGGCAGGTCCCGACGCCTTCATCCTGACTAAGGGAAACAGGCAGTGAAGCCTTATGCGCGACCTGGGATTACACACAGTTTCCAGAAGGCAGCACGCCCCATTCACTAGAAGAGGATGCGGAAGGAGACTCACCGCGGATAAGGAAGAGGCAGATTAGAGACTTCTGCATAGCAACCGCTATTTCGGGTGAGTAAAAACATTTTTTTTTCTGTTGTTTTTTTTCGCATTTTTTGCTGCATTTTGGTGTATTTTTTTTTTCAGGGTGTAACTCCACTTTAACCACTTCTCCACTGGGCCTATTCTGGCACTTCTCTCCTTCATGTAAAAATCATAATTTTTTTGCTAGAGAATTAATCAGAACCCCCGGGCCCCGAACCTTATATATATATATTTTTTTTAGCAGACACCCTAGGCAATAAAATGGCGGTCATTGCAACCTTTTATCTTTGAGCAATAATTTTTCAAACGCCTTTTTTTGGGAAACAAAACGGTTTCACGAATAAAAAAATAACAAAACAGTAAAGTTAGCCCAATTTTTTTGTATAATGTGAAAGATGCTGTTACGCTGAGTAAATAGATACCTAACATGTCACGCTTTAAAATTGTGCACACTCATTGAATGGCGCCAAACTTCGGTACTTAAAAATCTCCATAGGCGAGGCTTTAATTTTTTTTACAGGTTACTATTTTCGAGTTACAGAGGAGGTCTAGTGCTAGAATTGTTGCTCGCACTCTACCGCATGCGGCGATACCTCACATGTGGGGTTTGAACGGCGTTTACATATGTGGGAGGGACTTACATGCGTGTTAGCTTCTGAGCGTGAGCTACCGGGGACAGGGGCATTTTACTTTTTTTTTTTCATTTTTTTTTTATTTTACTGATTTTTTTTTTATTTTGACGCATTTTTTTAAAAAAAATTTTTTGATCACTTTTATTCCTATTACAAGGAATTTAAACATCCCTTGTAATAGGAATCATTGTGAAAGGTCTTCTTTATGGAGAGATGCGGGGTCAATAAGACCCCACATCTCTCCTCCAGGCTGGAAAGCATGAGATCGTGGAAAAAAAATTCACCAATCTCATGCTGACCCCCCCCCCCCCCCAAGGGTCTGAGCCAGAGGTGGTGGAACTGAGTTCCACCAAGTTCCCAATGAAAAAAAAAAAGCCCTGCTTAATATAGATATTAAATTATTGGCTAAAATCATCTCTAGCAGGCTTAATCCTATTATACAACTATCCAAGTTACTTTCCACATGGTCATCCATACCTCTAGCATGGATGGGTCGGATAACTGTTATCAAAATGTCTATTCTCCCAAAGATTCTTTACCTCTTTAGGGTACTTCCTATAACAGTTCCTTCACACTTCTTACGTATCCTCCAGTGCAAAACCATCCAATATATCTGGAATAAACTTAGACCTCGCCTACCTAAACAAACCTTATATACACCCAAAATAAAAGGAGGCCTTCGGGTACCTGATTTTACAAAATATTATTATGCGGCACAATTGGCTCAATTGACGAAATACCATGCCACTAAAGAAATACCTTTATGGGTAGCATTGGAATCAGTGGACTGTGATCCCCTTTCCACTGCAAATCTCCTCTGGCTCATCCACACTCAATGAAAATCTATCACTAATCCTTACACTAAACATGGCCTCTCCATATGGGATAGGTTAAAAACTTGTTTCGGCTTTCAATCTAGACTAAACCCTCTTCTTTCTTTCCTTCATAACCCTTCCTTTTATCCGGCCTGGTCTTCCCCTAAATCATTTTCGGCATGGGCCACAGCGGGTCTTCTACGAATCCACCAATTATTTCAATCCTCAAATATACTACCTTTTCCAACCTTATGTGAGCAATATAAGCTACCGCAAACAGAAACCTTCAAATTAAAAAATTTCTGACCCCATACAAACCAACAACCACTTACACCGAACAAAGCTGTATATCAGACCCACATAGAAGAGGACTGATTTCGGATCTATATGCCCAATTAATTTTGTATACAACATCCTCTCCTCCATCCTACACAGGAAAATGGGAAGATGATCTTCACCTCCATTTAGATGAACATGATTGGGCTCAAATTTGGCAAGCAACCAAATCAGCTACTCCCAACATAGTAGACCTTGAGGCCAATTATAAAGTCCTTACTAGATGGTATTTAGTTCCAGCTCGATTAGCTAAATGTAACCATCAATACCCTGCAAACTGCTTTAGAGGATGTGCAGCACTAGGCACACATACACACATTTGGTGGGACTGTCCCAAAGCCAACTCGTTTTGGAAGAAAGTATTCAAAATTCTTTCAACAATATTTAAAATAACTTTACTGCCTGATCCATCTGTAGCACTATTAAACTACAAACCCCAACTCTTGACCCTTCGCCAATTTAGACTACTACTGTTTGTTACAACAGCGGCTAAACAATCCATAGCGAAAGCATGGAAAAATAACTCCCTTTGTATATAAACAGTCAAACAAAGAGTGACACAAGCCATGGTACACGCAAAGACTGAAGCAATTTATTTAGACAAAATCCCCAAATTTGAATCTGTATGGAAACCATGGATAGACCATTATCTTCCACCAGGTACAAATAAATCATTGATATAGACATACAATATGAAAATACTGCAATCCTTTTGTTCCATGATTTCTACTATACCACATGGTATTGCTCCCTGAAAGTTTTTCTCTTCCCCCCCCCCTTCCTATGACTACCCCCTCCCTTTCCCTCTCCCTACATTATTTATAGTATAAATTGGGTTAGAAAACATGTTCACTTATTTTCTCAGGAAACGCCAAGCCACATAGCCAGACTTTGGAGAAAAAACAAATAAAAAAGCGCCTCTGAGTAAACTGTTTAATATAGTGACATAAATATGTAGCCAACACTTACATAAAGGTAAATTAAGAGATGCTCATATGGAGTGGGATCAATGCCATGTGTATAGTCCAGGGTCTATTGTTCCTTCCAGAGAAGTCCCAAATCCCAGCTATGAAAGCCGCAAGGTACCGGAGAGGAAGCCGCTTGTATCCATGAATGGAGATGGCGACTGTGTGCTCGTGGAACAGCGTGTGACGTCAGCTGGATCGAATGAATGGGAGAAACACAACGCGTTTCAGAGCATGCGCCAGACTTGGCCCTGATTGTAGTCTGTTATCCCCCATTACTCCATAATACCTCAAAATATTATTCTATCTTTACCCCCTTCTCGTTTTTAACATTTAGCATTTATACTTCTACCTGATTATTGATCCTATATTTGTAATAAAATTTTTTACTCTGTGTATTTTATTTATTTATTTTTAATATGAATATTCTATTATGACACATTATTTGTTATACAATTTATTATTACATGACTTATAGTATATCTAACTAACCTGTATTTACACAAGAAGCTTTCTTGTATATTTTGATTTTATATTCTGAAACGTGTTCTTACAATACTAATTTATTGTAATTTATTGTTACTTGTAAACAAAATAAAATATTCAAGGAGAAAAAAGAAAGATTTTTATTGCTATCTTCTGGTAAGTGTACACAGTCAGTTCAGAGAATCTTGAGTCCATTATTGCACAGACAATTCCCTAAAAAAATACACAAAGGACTTTTCTGGCGCCAACATGGCAGCATACTGACACAAGGTAAGAGTATGTTAGAATTTTATTTTTTCCTAGTGCCAACATGGCAGCATACAAGTGTTAGTATGCTGCCATGGATTGGTGCTAGGAAGGGAAAATTATGAGTTATTGAGAACCTTACTGTGACCCAGGATGAAGTGGGCGGTACAGTTAATGCTTTGTGATGCAGATGAAACGGACTCTGGAACAGAGAGTGTAGCAGTGGTCATTTATATCGGGACAAGTAGATTCTTGCACTAAAGAATTAGCACTAAGGCCTCCGTTACATGGCCGTGTAGTAGGGTTGCCATCTTATTCCTTTAAACCCTAACACAGTGGTCATCAACCCTGTCCTCAGGGCCCACTAACAGGCCAGGTTTGCAAGATGTAAAAAATAAACAAAGTTGCGCTACTGGGTGAACAAATGAATAAATGGCTGCTAGCATCAGCAAATAGACAAATCGCAAAGTAAGTAACATAAAATAAAAAAATGCAGCGCCAAAGTGATATGTAGGAACCCAGATATATATATAAATCTGGGCATGTGGTAATATAAATTCCGAATAATACAAGTAAAGAGAGTGACCCCAGAAGGAATGTGTACAAAACAACTATGAGTAATAGAATGTGCAAACTCATATATAACGTCCTGTGAAGTGATATAGCTAACAACAAAGTCCAGTAAGATGCTCAGTATCTGAACTGAAAACAAATACAATCAATCAAACTTCGGTATATCCATGGCGACTTCAAGTTCATATAAATATATGTATTCATAAAGCAGCAACACCCGGGGACATGATTCCAACACCAGGAAAGGGGAAAAAGAAATGGGTACTCTTACCCCTATGTGTGGACACACACACCAGCGGTGGTGGGTCAAACAGGCAAAAGGTGTGGATGTAAAGTCCTCTGGAACCGTCCTCATGGAGCGATAAGTGCAGGAACACAGGATCTCCAGCCGGATCAGATGCAGAGTGCTGGGGCTTGCAAGATAACTGAAATACATCACAGGTGATATCATTTGCTGATAAGTGATTGCAGTATTCTAGTCTGCATCTCCCCAAGGTAATACATAAAATCTGGCCTTTTAGGGCCCTGAGGACAGGGTTGATGACCACTGCCCTAACACATATGAATTACATAGGTTATGTGACTAATTTAATGCAGATTAGACACCAAGTGAGTTTAATTTTCACCTTAATCAGCCACAGAACCTGTGTAATTAATATGCGTTCAGTTTTAAAGGGATGAGGTGGCAACTCTACTAGGTTACTACAGCTGCTGGACTCCTGCAGCAAGAATCTGCGGATTTCTGGCTGAAATTACCACGTTATGTAATCAACAGCTGTTTGCATGTAACTGCATACAGAGCGGTTAGCTGCAGTTAGGGACAGATGTCTGAGCTTGGATGCGGTCAGCTGCTCCATTAGTTTAAATGGACTGATCGGCCACTGCTGATCACATAACCCGAATAAAGTAAGTACCAAGGTATATACCCAATGGGACACAGCAAAAAAAAAAAGGAATATCTGACATTATTCCCTGGTTTTACTGAAGAATAAAAGTTGTGCCTTTAGAACGGTTGAATAGACAGCTCAGTGCATGTCAGTTTCCCCAATTAAAAACCGTTAACTTTGCTTACTGTATTTTGCTATGCAGTAATGAAAAATGCTGAGCTGGCTGCTGCAGCAAATGATGGATTTTTCTGTCCAGTTGCACTTAGCAAATATGCCATCTCACACTTGGCACACTCCCCCAATGATTTTGGTTTTCGGTGATGACTCATGGAGCTTTTTGGAACTTTACTCCTTCAAAGCCAAATTAAAAGACACAGCCAGTAATCCAGGCACAACTTTATAAAATCTTTTGGTAGATAAATTAACAGCAGCAGAGTGTTGTATCATGTTAGCCAAAGGTACGGTAGATAAATTACAAAGTTTTGTTTGGCCAGGCAAAAAAAAAAAGACAAAACAGAGGGAATAAGTTTACAAAATATATAATTATTATCAGCAGTATTTTTAAACTTTAATAAATGATTAAGTTGTGCACCTAACACATCTGTTCTAATAAGCCTCCATTGACCAACAGTGGCTCATGCGCTACCAGGATTTCATTGACATTCACCACCCTCTGCCAGTGTAATTGTGAATCTGCAGCATTGAGGACTTGATAAAGGCCTTACTCCAAAGCAATGCTGCACAGCAAAAGACTTTTCAGAAAGTCCATGCTCAGGAGCAGAAAGCTGCTGCACAACAACAAGAAATCAATACCATGCTGGCAGCCCAGCAGCAGCCAGCCCAAACAACCAGCCAGCAAAGTGCTTCTGCACAACAGGAAACTAACAGACTGTCACCCAGCTAGTGAGCTCAGATTCGCAAGTGGCTGCCCTGGTTCAAATGGCTGCATTGGCTTAGGCAGCCGAGAAAGACTGACAGGCCTTAGCAGAAGTGCTGCAGTGGCTGCCACTCTAGACTGCAAGTGTTTCCACTGGGTCCCCTGGTGACATCCTTTCAGGCACCAAGAGCCACCTTCTACAAAAAATGGCATCTCAGGATGACGTGGGGGCCTTCTTATGTACTTTTGAGAGAACTGCTGAGGGGTAGGCCCGGCCTAAGGACTGTTGAGCTGCGCTCTTGGCACCACTATTAGCAGAGGACTCCCAAAAGGCATACTTCAACTTGACTGCCGAGGATGCCCGAGATTATGACAAACTAAAAGCTGAGATCTTGCGGCGTCTGGGGGTCACAACCACAGTGAGAGCGCAGCGAGTACACAGATGGAGTTTCAAGGCAGATGGCTCTCCTCGCTTCCAAATGTATGACCTAATCAACCTGGTCAAATGGTGGCTGCAACCTGAAGTACTCACAGGGCCCAAAATAGTGGAGAGAGTTGCAATAGACTAGTTTCTGAGAGATCTACCTCCTGAATTGTAGAGGTGAGTGAGCCAAAGTGATTCAAATTCAAAGGATGATCTGGTTGAGCTGTTGGAATGCTACTTTGCTTGCAGAGAGGTAATCCAAGCCGCATTCAAGGTTAAAGGGCTCCCTGCCTGTGTTTATTGGTCAGCACGTACAGCAGACAAAAGAATTCATGCTTAGGGGTAAGAAACACACTGTCTAAAAACAAAAGTCCAGCAAAAACAGTTTTAAGCCTCCTGGCTAGTAAATAGACCTCATTGGGTCTGCTCCAGTCCTGCAGACATGTTCCAATGGCAGTAAGAGGTCTGGAGCAGGACACATGGGGATAAGCACGATTTTTTTATTTTTTGGTTAACGTTTTTGTCTGAGTATAGATCTATGTTTGTCTCAAGCATGTCTGAAGCCACTTACTGTTGACTGACTCGTTACCTCTGCTGAAGTCTGTTCCAAGCATCAACTACACTTTTGGTAAAATAATACTTTCTAAGATTCGTTTTGAACTTTCCTCCTGTTAGTTTGAGATCATGTCCCCGTATTCTTGTTCCTAGTTTTATATTGAAAATTTTGCTGCACAACAGGAAACTAACAGACTGCTGGTCACCCAGCTGGCGAGCATGGATGCTCAAGTGACTGCCCTGGTTCAAGCAACAGAGGCACAAGTGGCTGCTTTGGCTCAGGCAGCCGAGAAAGACCAACAGGCCTTAGAAGAAGTGCTACAGTGGCTGCCACCCCAGACTGCAAGTGTTTCCACTAAGTCCTCCTGAACCTTATTCACATCCTTAATGTATTTAAAGGTTTCAATCATATCTCCCCCTTCCCTTCTTTTCTCTAGACTGTAAACATTAGGTACCAGAAGTCTCTCCTGATATGTTTTATCCCTCAGACCATTTACCAATTTTGCTTCCCATCTCTGGACTCGTTCTATCTTATCAATATCTTTTGTGTACGTGAGGTCTCCAGAACTGGACACAATATTTTAAATAGGTCTTACTAAAGATCTATATAGGGAAATAAGGACCTCCTTCCTCTTGCAGCAACTCAAACGCAGTCTTAAGTAACTAATAAGCTAATAATAAGCACCTCAAAATTAGCCAAAAACAGGGCAAAGCAACTCAATTGCAAGTCAATGCAACACAAAAGCTACTGCATTTGACTTGCTTCTGAGTAGGGATGGGCCCGGTGCTCGATTCGAACCCATGTTCGAATCGAGCATCGGGCGTTCGCTCGCTCGTCGAGCCCAGAACTATTTGGGCCGTTCGCATCACATTCGTGTGATGCGAGCGGCCCCGCAATGCATTGCGGCCGGCGCGGCCGGCGCAGTGCATTGCTGGCTGATGATTGGCCAAGCATGCACTGTGACCCCGCATGCTTGGCCAATCACAGCGCCCGAAACTCGGAGAGCAATAATTGGCTACAGGCAGGACGCCTGTAGCCAATTACAGCTCAGGGGCTTTAGTACACGCCCCACCATTTAAAAGGCCGCCACGCCATCGGCCCCGGTCACATGAGTTCCGGCTTTAGGAGAGATTAGTCTGCTGATTCTGTCTTTGCTTGATACTGAAAGATTTGCTCTTCTTTGCTAAACCATTGGCTATTTCTTTGCTAAACCATTGCTACCTAAGTCATTGATCGTTCATTGCTGCTGATTGCACAGTTAGTGTGTTATTAGCTGCTGCTGGGGATTAGTCTGGTGCGTGCTTACTGTTAGTACAGTATTGCAGTAGTACCAACCGCAGTGCTGTTAGCACAGCATTGCACCCCAACAGCACCCATAGGACTTCTAGTGTGTTAGTGGCAGCAAACAGAGCTCCTATATTTTCTTCTCAGCAGCACCCATAGGACTTCTAGTGTGTTAGTGGCATCACACAGAGCTCCTATATTTTCTTCTCAGCAGCACCCATAGGACTTCTAGTGTGTTAGTGGCAGCAAACAGAGCTCCTATATTTTCTTCTCAGCAGCACCCATAGGACTTCTAGTGTGTTAGTGGCAGCAAACAGAGCTCCTATATTTTCTTCTCAGCAGCACCCATAGGACTTCTAGTGTGTTAGTGGCATCACACAGAGCTCCTATATTTTCTTCTCAGCAGCACCCATAGGACTTCTAGTGTGTTAGTGGCAGCAAACAGAGCTCCTATATTTTCTGCTCAGCAGCACCCATAGGACTTCTAGTGTGTTAGTGGGATCACACAGAGCTCCTATATTTTCTTCTCAGCAGCACCCATAGGACTTCTAGTGTGTTAGTGGCAGCAAACAGAGCTCCTATATTTTCTTCTCAGCAGCACCCATAGGACTTCTAGTGTGTTAGTGGCATCACACAGAGCTCCTATATTTTCTTCTCAGCAGCACCCATAGGACTTCTAGTGTGTTAGTGGCAGCAAACAGAGCTCCTATATTTTCTTCTCAGCAGCACCCATAGGACTTCTAGTGTGTTAGTGGCAGCAAACAGAGCTCCTATATTTTCTTCTCAGCAGCACCCATAGGACTTCTAGTGTGTTAGTGGCAGCAAACAGAGCTCCTATATTTTCTTCTCAGCAGCACCCATAGGACTTCTAGTGTGTTAGTGGCATCACACAGAGCTCCTATATTTTCTTCTCAGCAGCACCCATAGGACTTCTAGTGTGTTAGTGGCAGCAAACAGAGCTCCTATATTTTCTTCTCAGCAGCACCCATAGGACTTCTAGTGTGTTAGTGGCATCACACAGAGCTCCTATATTTTCTTCTCAGCAGCACCCATAGGACTTCTAGTGTGTTAGTGGCAGCAAACAGAGCTCCTATATTTTCTTCTCAGCAGCACCCATAGGACTTCTAGTGTGTTAGTGGCAGCAAACAGAGCTCCTATATTTTCTTCTCAGCAGCACCCATAGGACTTCTAGTGTGTTAGTGGCAGCAAACAGAGCTCCTATATTTTCTTCTCAGCAGCACCCATAGGACTTCTAGTGTGTTAGTGGCATCACACAGAGCTCCTATATTTTCTTCTCAGCAGCACCCATAGGACTTCTAGTGTGTTAGTGGCAGCAAACAGAGCTCCTATATTTTCTGCTCAGCAGCACCCATAGGACTTCTAGTGTGTTAGTGGCATCACACAGAGCTCCTATATTTTCTTCTCAGCAGCACCCATAGGACTTCTAGTGTGTTAGTGGCATCACACAGAGCTCCTATATTTTCTTCTCAGCAGCACCCATAGGACTTCTAGTGTGTTAGTGGCATCACACAGAGCTCCTATATTTTCTTCTCAGCAGCACCCATAGGACTTCTAGTGTGTTAGTGGCAGCAAACAGAGCTCCTATATTTTCTTCTCAGCAGCACCCATAGGACTTCTAGTGTGTTAGTGGCATCACACAGAGCTCCTATATTTTCTTCTCAGCAGCACCCATAGGACTTCTAGTGTGTTAGTGGCAGCAAACAGAGCTCCTATATTTTCTTCTCAGCAGCACCCATAGGACTTCTAGTGTGTTAGTGGCAGCAAACAGAGCTCCTATATTTTCTTCTCAGCAGCACCCATAGGACTTCTAGTGTGTTAGTGGCAGCAAACAGAGCTCCTATATTTTCTTCTCAGCAGCACCCATAGGACTTCTAGTGTGTTAGTGGCAGCAAACAGAGCTCCTATATTTTCTTCTCAGCAGCACCCATAGGACTTCTAGTGTGTTAGTGGCATCACACAGAGCTCCTATATTTTCTTCTCAGCAGCACCCATAGGACTTCTAGTGTGTTAGTGGCAGCAAACAGAGCTCCTATATTTTCTTCTCAGCAGCACCCATAGGACTTCTAGTGTGTTAGTGGCAGCAAACAGAGCTCCTATATTTTCTTCTCAGCAGCACCCATAGGACTTCTAGTGTGTTAGTGGCAGCAAACAGAGCTCCTATATTTTCTTCTCAGCAGCACCCATAGGACTTCTAGTGTGTTAGTGGCATCACACAGAGCTCCTATATTTTCTTCTCAGCAGCACCCATAGGACTTCTAGTGTGTTAGTGGCAGCAAACAGAGCTCCTATATTTTCTGCTCAGCAGCACCCATAGGACTTCTAGTGTGTTAGTGGCATCACACAGAGCTCCTATATTTTCTTCTCAGCAGCACCCATAGGACTTCTAGTGTGTTAGTGGCAGCAAACAGAGCTCCTATATTTTCTTCTCAGCAGCACCCATAGGACTTCTAGTGTGTTAGTGGCATCACACAGAGCTCCTATATTTTCTTCTCAGCAGCACCCATAGGACTTCTAGTGTGTTAGTGGCAGCAAACAGAGCTCCTATATTTTCTTCTCAGCAGCACCCATAGGACTTCTAGTGTGTTAGTGGCAGCAAACAGAGCTCCTATATTTTCTTCTCAGCAGCACCCATAGGACTTCTAGTGTGTTAGTGGCATCACACAGAGCTCCTATATTTTCTTCTCAGCAGCACCCATAGGACTTCTAGTGTGTTAGTGGCAGCAAACAGAGCTCCTATATTTTCTTCTCAGCAGCACCCATAGGACTTCTAGTGTGTTAGTGGCATCACACAGAGCTCCTATATTTTCTTCTCAGCAGCACCCATAGGACTTCTAGTGTGTTAGTGGCAGCAAACAGAGCTCCTATATTTTCTTCTCAGCAGCACCCATAGGACTTCTAGTGTGTTAGTGGCAGCAAACAGAGCTCCTATATTTTCTTCTCAGCAGCACCCATAGGACTTCTAGTGTGTTAGTGGCATCACACAGAGCTCCTATATTTTCTTCTCAGCAGCACCCATAGGACTTCTAGTGTGTTAGTGGCAGCAAACAGAGCTCCTATATTTTCTTCTCAGCAGCACCCATAGGACTTCTAGTGTGTTAGTGGCATCACACAGAGCTCCTATATTTTCTTCTCAGCAGCACCCATAGGACTTCTAGTGTGTTAGTGGCAGCAAACAGAGCTCCTATATTTTCTTCTCAGCAGCACCCATAGGACTTCTAGTGTGTTAGTGGCAGCAAACAGAGCTCCTATATTTTCTTCTCAGCAGCACCCATAGGACTTCTAGTGTGTTAGTGGCATCACACAGAGCTCCTATATTTTCTTCTCAGCAGCACCCATAGGACTTCTAGTGTGTTAGTGGCAGCAAACAGAGCTCCTATATTTTCTTCTCAGCAGCACCCATAGGACTTCTAGTGTGTTAGTGGCAGCAAACAGAGCTCCTATATTTTCTTCTCAGCAGCACCCATAGGACTTCTAGTGTGTTAGTGGCAGCAAACAGAGCTCCTATATTTTCTTCTCAGCAGCACCCATAGGACTTCTAGTGTGTTAGTGGCATCACACAGAGCTCCTATATTTTCTTCTCAGCAGCACCCATAGGACTTCTAGTGTGTTAGTGGCAGCAAACAGAGCTCCTATATTTTCTTCTCAGCAGCACCCATAGGACTTCTAGTGTGTTAGTGGCAGCAAACAGAGCTCCTATATTTTCTTCTCAGCAGCACCCATAGGACTTCTAGTGTGTTAGTGGCAGCAAACAGAGCTCCTATATTTTCTTCTCAGCAGCACCCATAGGACTTCTAGTGTGTTAGTGGCATCACACAGAGCTCCTATATTTTCTTCTCAGCAGCACCCATAGGACTTCTAGTGTGTTAGTGGCAGCAAACAGAGCTCCTATATTTTCTTCTCAGCAGCACCCATAGGACTTCTAGTGTGTTAGTGGCATCACACAGAGCTCCTATATTTTCTTCTCAGCAGCACCCATAGGACTTCTAGTGTGTTAGTGGCAGCAAACAGAGCTCCTATATTTTCTTCTCAGCAGCACCCATAGGACTTCTAGTGTGTTAGTGGCAGCAAACAGAGCTCCTATATTTTCTTGTCAGCAGCACACATAGTACCTATAGTGTGTTAGTGTCAGCACCCATAGGACCTACAGTGTGTTGTGAGCACACATAGGAGTTCTATTTTTTATACTATATACACTACCGACTACAATGGCTGGAAGACCGCCAAGGAGAGGCAGAGCGTGCCGAGGCAAGAACACAGGGCAGGCAGGCTCTGTTTCTAGAGACAACAGTGCTGGCCGTGGACGTGGTCGTGCATCGTCATCAGCACGTGGCCATGGGACATGCTTGTCTTTGTTTTCGGCAGCTGGACATGTGGAGCCGCATCATGCCGAAGGCTTGGTAGAATGGATGACCAAGCCCTCCTCATCCTCCTCATCCTCTCTCACCCAGGCTCAGGGTACTGGCAGAGCAGCTGCCAACGCGTACTCAATGGCATCATCAGCCACCCCTTCCCTAGACCCACCATGTCCTCCTGAGGAGTCCCCCGAACTGTTTGAGCACAGTGTTGGGTACATGCTCCAGGAGGATGCCCAACGATTCGAAGGCTCGGATGATGATACCCAGCTTGAGGAAGTCAGTAGTGTGCGCGCAGAGAAAGGGGATGCTGAAGGACAGCAATCTGGCAGTAGTGTTCCACCAGCTGCAGCTTACTGCCAGGTTTGCTCTAGTGGTGAAGAGGGAGGGGATGATGAGGTCACTGACTCCACGTGGGTGCCTGAAGGGAGAGAGGAGGAGGAGGAGGAGGATGCAGCGTCACATGTCCAACGAGGCAGGATGCCCCCTGGAGGCCAGCTAGAGGCCAGCACAGCAACTGTACCACACCGCAGAGCTCCGCCTGTGCAGGGCGCTGCCTCTGCACGTTATCACAAAAGTTCTTTGGTGTGGGCCTTTTTTGAGACGAGTGCATCAGATCGCACCACTGCTATTTGCAATATTTGTCTCAAGCGTATCTCGCGTGGCCAAAACATCAGCCGCTTGGGCACCACAAGCATGAGCAGACATATGTCGACCTGCCATGCAGCTCGTTGGCAAGCACACATAAAAGACCCACACCAAAGAACAAAGCGGACCTCTCCTTGCTCCTCATCAGCTGGGATCTCCATCCCCACTATATCTTCAGTCCTCTCTGAAAGCTGCTCTGAGAGGACTGAAGGTGTAGAATTAGGTGTGTCACAACCAAGTACTTGCAGTACACCGACGTCCGATTGTAGCAGGCAAATTTCCCTGCCCCAGCTGCTGGACCGTCGAAAGAAGTATACTCCCAGCCATCCACATGCCCAGCGGTTGAATGCTAGCTTGGCTAAATTGCTAGCACTTCAACTGCTGCCTTTTCAGTTGATAGACTCGGCCCCCTTCCGTGAGTTTGTTCAATGTGCGGTTCCTCAGTGGCAGGTTCCCAAACGCCACTTTTTCTCACGGAAGGCAATTCCGTCTCTCTACTGGCATGTGGAAGGCAATGTCCATGCCTCGCTGGACAGGGCGGTCAGCGGTAAGGTGCATATTACCGCTGACTCATGGTCCAGCAGGCATGGACAGGGACGTTATCTTTCTTTCACGGCCCATTGGGTCACTCTATTGGTAGCTGGGAGGGATGCAGGACAAGGTGCAGTAGTGTTGGAGGTTGTTCCGCCACCACGCCTCCAAAATGCTACTACTGGTTGTGACACACCTCTCTCCTCCACCCCCTCCTCTTTTTCTTCCTCCATGTCCTCTTCGAGTGCTCTGTCCTCGGAACCAGCGGTGCTCCGTAGGCGTACAAGGGGCTACGCGAGTACGCAGGCAAAAAGATGCCATGCCGTGCTTGCGCTGGTGTGTTTGGGGGACAGGAGCCACACTGGGCCAGAGGTTCTGGCAGCTCTGCAGGGGCAGGCCGAGAGGTGGTTGACGCCACGCCAGCTTAAGCCAGGAATGGTCGTTTCTGATAATGGCACCAACCTCCTCTCCGCCCTGCGACAGGGGCAGCTCACCCATGTGCCCTGTATGGCTCACGTCCTCAACCTGGTGGTGCAGCGGTTCTTGGGCAGGTTCCCAGGCTTACAGGATGTCCTGAGGCAGGCCAGGAAAGTCTGTGTGCATTTCCGCCGATCTTATAATGCCAGTGCTCGGCTGACTGAGCTGCAAAAGGAGCTGAACCTGCCCAAGAACCGCCTAATATGTGACATGCCCACCAGGTGGAACTCAACGTTGGCCATGCTGCAGCGACTGCACACGCAGCAGAGGGCCATCAATGAGTACCTTTGCGACTACGGCACCAGGACAGGGTCAGGGGAGCTTGGCTTTTTTTCCCCACGCCAGTGGAGCATGATCAGGGATGCATGCACTGTCCTCTCACCATTTGAGGAGGCCACGAGGATGGTGAGCAGTGACAGTGCATGCATCAGTGACACTGTACCTCTTGTCCACCTGTTGGAGCATACGCTGCGTGGGATAATGGACAGGGCACTTGAGGCAGAACAGAGGCAGGAAGAGGAGGACTTCCTTGTCTCTCAAGGCCCCCTTTATCCAGACAATGTTCCTTCTGTCCCACCCATCACACAGGAAGAGGAGGAGGAGGAGGAGGAGGAGGATTGTGTGAGCATGGAGGTGGAGCCTGGCACTCAGCATCAGCAGCAGCAGTCTTTTAGGGATGATGTACAGTCCCAACAAACCAGTGGACTTGTACGTGGCTGGGAGGAGGTGGCTGGCGATCATGTCATCCTCAGTGACCCAGAAGACTCCGGACCGAATGCCTCAGCTAACCTACGCTGCATGGCCTCCCTGATCCTGCAAAGCCTGCGGAAGGATCCTCGTGTTCTTCGGATCAAGGAGAGTGACCATTACTGGCTGGCCACTCTCCTTGATCCACGGTACAAGGGTAAGGTTGCGGACCTTATCTTGCCGTCGCAGAGGGAGCAGAGGATGAGACATCTCAGGGAGGCCTTGCAGAAAGGTCTGTGCAACGCGTTCCCAGAAACTGGGAGGTTACAAACTCCTGGTCCTGGACGACGAGTTGCTGAGGCTTCGGTCAGTAGCAGAAGGAGCGGTGGGGAAGGTGGACGTCTGACCGATGCGTTCAGACAATTTTTTAGTCCGCAGCCCCAAGGTATGATCGGTTCCAGCAACCATCGCCAGCGTCTGATATACATGGTGCAGGAATACCTAGGGGCAAGGTCAGACTTGGACACCTTTCCCACCGAAAATCCTCTGGCTTACTGGGTCCTGAGGATGGATCACTGGCCAGAGCTTGCACAGTATGCAATTGAGCTACTGGCCTGTCCTGCATCCAGCGTTCTTTCCGAACGCACATTCAGTGCTGCTGGAGGATTTGTCACCGATCATAGGGTGCGCCTGTCCACCGACTCGGTTGATCGACTGACCTTCATAAAAATGAATCAGTCTTGGATCACCACCAGCTACCAGACACCTGAAGCGGATATAACGGAATAATTTATAATGTCACATCCCTTCAAGACTGCCTATGCTGATGCTGAGTGACTGTCCTGTTATGTTCACTGACTATCCTCTTCCTCCTCCTCAATGATCCATGCCACCACACCAGTGCCTAAGGCACAATTTTTCAGCCCCTGTATAACAGGGGCGTGTAATTACAATTTTTTAAAAAGATGCTTCGCAACAGGTGTGACTGCTGTGCTCAGAGTACAGTATCTGTGAGGGGTTGCAGTGTTGTGGCACCAGCACCAGTGCCTAAGGCACAATTTTTCAGCCCCTGTTGGGGCGTGTAATTACAATTTTTAGGCAATGCTTTGCAACAGGTCTCATTGCTGTGCTCAGAGTACAGTATCTGTGAGGGGTTGCAGTGTTGTGGCACCAGCACCAGTGCCTAAGGCACAATTTTTCAGCCCCTGTATAACAGGGGCGTGTAATTACAATTTTTTAAAAAGATGCTTCGCAACAGGTGTGACTGCTGTGCTCAGAGTACAGTATCTGTGAGGGGTTGCAGTGTTGTGGCACCAGCACCAGTGCCTAAGGCACAATTTTTCAGCCCCTGTTGGGGCGTGTAATTACAATTTTTAGGCAATGCTTTGCAACAGGTCTCATTGCTGTGCTCAGAGTACAGTATCTGTGAGGGGTTGCAGTGTTGTGGCACCAGCACCAGTGCCTAAGGCACAATTTTTCAGCCCCTGTATAACAGGGGCGTGTAATTACAATTTTTTAAAAAGATGCTTCGCAACAGGTGTGACTGCTGTGCTCCAAGTACAGTATCTGTGAGGGGTTGCAGTGTTGTGGCACCAGCACCAATGCCTAAGGCACAATTTTTCAGCCCCTGTTTAACAGGGGCGTGTAATTACAAATCTTGATCTAATAGTTCACAGCAGGGCCCATTCCTGCGCCCACCAAGAGTAACTATGAGGGCCTACAGTCTTGTGGCAACACCGTCCACCACCACCACCACCACCAAAGGCCCAATTTTTCTGCCCTGTTCAACAGGTGCATGCAATTACAAATCTTGATCTAATAACTCACAGCAGGGCCCATTCCTGCACCCACCAAGAGTAACTGTGAGGGCTTACAGTCTTGTGGCAACACCGTCCACCACCACCACCACCACCACCAAAGGCCCAATTTTTCTGCCCGGTTCAACAGGTGCATGCAAGTACAAATCTTGATCTATTAACTCACAGCAGGTCCCATTCCTGTGCCCACCAGTCTTGTGGCTACACCAACATCTAATAGGGCAAATTTCTGCAGAGTATATACGGCAGGCCCCTACTTTCAAACATCCAACTTACAAACGACTCCTACTTGCAAACGGCAAGAGAAAACAGGAAGTGAGAGGAAATCTACCCCTAGGAAGGAAAATTCTATCCTGTTAGATTTAATTTGGGAAAAAGGTATCTCCTCTCTACTGATGCTTTATCACCAATCCTTGTTTCAATTAAAACCCCACTTTTCCAAAAACATTTGTCATTGGGACGGAAAGTGAGGTGACATGTTCTGAACAGATGTGCAAAGACAGCAAATGTTACAGGGGTGATAACCCCTCCCTATGTTCTCCAAAAAGCTTAAAAATTGATTTTTTTGGGATGTAGCTACACTTCATAATGTACCTGTTCAGATTCTACTTAAGAACAAACCTACAGTCCATGTCTTGTTTGCACCACCTATATACTGCTGTTCAGAGTATATAGGGTTGTAGGTATAGGGTTTTATTTTGGGTGCGGGGTCCCCCTTAGTATCCATACAAGACCCAAAGGGGCTGGGGTGGGGGGGGGGGGTGATGGGGTAGCCATGCCATTTTTCTCAAGGATTTTCAGCCATATGGCGGCCAGGACAAGACATGACATTAAAGCCGCAAGTGGTTTTAAATGGCTTCTTTTTTTCCTTTACAAATGTCATTTTGTGCAAGGACAGTTCTAAACACGGGAAACACATGCCACTTCACAGGCATACTTTAGACACCCCCCAGGTACCGTATTTAAAGGAAAATTTCACTTTTTTTTTTTTCACTTTATGCATCATTAAAATGACTGCTCCCGAAAAAACTTTAGTTTTTAAAATTTCTTTTTGCATTGATATATGTCCCCTGGGGCAGGACCCGGGTCCCCAAACCTGTTTTATAACATTAACATGCATATTGGCCGTTGTAATTAGCAATTTTGATTTCGAACGTTCGCGTCCATTATAACGAATAGGGTTCGAAAATTTGCGCGAACTTTCGGTCCGTTCGAAGGTTCTGGTGCGAACCGAACCCGGGGGTGTTCGGCTCATCCCTACTTCTGAGCCTAAAGCCTGTACACAAGGGTCTTAAACCTATATGTACAGTCAGAGAGGGATTATGACTAGGGGTACATGATAGCAAGTTGTATTTACTTACAGTATCTCTCTCAACACCCTCACTTTGAACACTTCTTCAAATTGGCTATACAAATGTATAACCAGCTGCTGTATTCATATTTTTAGAATGAGTTCCTTATATACGTTTGTGTGAAATACACCCAAAGAAAGAGATGATAATTTTTTGTAATTTTTTTTTAACTAGCTATTTTAGTCTGTGTGCCACAAAAGCAGGAAAGAGCATTTGTTGTTCTAGTGTCCCTACTAGTCTGTCATACGTGAAAAGCACATAGAAGTCTTCACTGGAATCGCATAGGATAGGGGTGGAGTCGTTTCCTTTGCGCTTTGTACTCAGTTCCTCTCTTTCTCTTAATTTCAATGACACATTGAAACATGTGGGCCAGGATAATTGTGATGATATTTCTTCCCTGTTACAATTGTTCTAACGTTCTCTATCTGCTTATGTTGTTATGTCCACTTTTTGTTCATAATATCCACATAATCTTTTATTTTTTTTCAGGGTTGTAATTTTTTTATTACATTTTTAAGGTTTAACAAATATTGAAAGTCACTATTACAGTAGCTTGAGTTGTAAAATAAATTGGTAAATTGGTAACACAACATTACAAATGTTTAAAGACACAACGGTGCTCCAAGATATATATTATTATTCATTACAGCAGATGTTCACTGAGGAAGTAAGGTTTTTGTTGTAAAGAAGAAAAGAAGAATAAATAAATGCAGCTGGAGGTGGCATTGTTTATGTGTTCACGCTCTTAGTTTTGTTGAATTTGTAGCCACGGTTCCCATGAAAGTCTACATTTCTTAAGTGAGTCAGATTATATGGCTATGTTATGTTCATATTCCTTAATCATGTTGAGATGTGCTTTTACATCAGTTATGTTTCGGATAATAGATTGTCTCTATTTTCGCATGATCATTAGCCTGGCAGCGAAAAGAATGTGTAGAGCTATGCTCCTGATCTGAGATGGGAAGGAGGTGATGCCTAAGCTGAAGATTGCCAGCGGTAAAGATGGTTTAGTTAGTATACCGTTAAACTCAGATACGCATTTAAAGACTTTTTTCCAAAATGTGAAAATATGTGGACATTCCCATAAAATGTAAACCTTTTTGTAAACAGCCTCACCAGCATTTATTGTCGTTCAGATTTGCAAATGTGTGCATTTGGACAGGGGTTAGATACCATCTAAGGCAGAGTTTTTGAGATAACTCCCTGTAGTTAACGCTTTTGGAGGCTGTCTGGTTATGGTGGATGACTTGTTGCCATTGTGTCTCAGAGAAGGATTCTTTCATGTCTCTTTTCCATCTGAGTGTTGCTGAGTCTTTACCAAATGTACCCTTATGGTGTAGGTAGCTATTGAGTATTGAGATACCTTTTAGTTTTAACGAATCAGAGGATAAGAAGGCCCACACTTTCCCCGGTAGATGAATGATCGGGGTGTTTTTTTTCTCTAGGTATGAGGCCAGTTGCCTATAAGTAAAGAGGCTTTGCAGGGGTAAATTATGTTCGGTTTGCAGCAAATGGTAAGGAATAAGTTTACCAGCTGCAAGCACAGTAGACATTGGTTTGTGTTCCAGGAGTAGAAATTGGAAAATTTCCAGTTTTATAGGGATACGTGTGTCTAAGGTTTTGACATTAATATTTTAGACAAAGAACTTCCATGCCCTGCTATTGTTGGGTGTTTTGTTTGATAGTTGACATGGGGGAACCCACTTGCTAGAAGTAATGAGCCTAGATCCCCTTTGGGTACGAAAGTTTGTGCTATGTGTCTCCATTGTTAACCCATTGTGGGGGTGAGCCAGTGTATAGATTTAACTTAAAGAAAACAGAAAGAAAAATTGTAACTGTAAAGTGTACAACAGTGTAAAAGAAAAAGCCGGTGGCTCTGTAACAGAACGTTAAGAAAATAGCAGAACTCTGCTTGTGCGGTTACTACCACGTCAAATATTTGGGGTTTAGTAACAATCAAGCTCATCTCGGGTCAGCAATCCAGGGATAGGTATATGGCTTAGTGTGGCTGTGGTGGTTCAGGTGGTCATGTCATCTGGAGTGTGCAGGTCTTCCCAGTTAACGTTGCGGTCATGATGTTGTCGGAGATCTTTTATTTGCTCCAGTGGTTCCAGGATGTTCCATTGCCTGAGGAGTGTCAGACCTTCATCCAGTGATCGAATTGTGAAGGAACTGTTGCCATTCGTGACTATCAGCTTCACTGGGTGACCTCATTTGTATGGGATCTGATGGTTGCGAAGATGTTTAGTGATTGTCGCAAGGTTTCTATCGTATATTTTGAAAGATCATCAAAGAAGGAGAAGTTGGAATATTGTTGAGGGTACTCTACAGTATTCCTTGCAGCTTTCATGAATTTTTCTTAAATATGGAAGAAATGGATGCAGGCTATAGTGTCCCGTGGTGTAGTATCTGGTAAATGTGACGGTTTTGGCAGGCGGTGAATGCAGTCTATTATCACCTCTCCCGCTGCGGCGTCAGGGATGAATGATATTAACATTTGCATGAAGTAAGCTCTTAGGTCAGATTCCTCTGATTTTGACATTGTTCCTTCTGGAACGGTCTTCCAAATCTGCTATTTTTGCTTTCATCCAGTCAATGTCTTCCGCTTCTTTTTCCTGGGCATCCACCATGTCACTAAATGAGGATGTGATTTCCACCATCTTAGTTTCTATATTGGTCACTCTTTTCCCCATATATACAATATTTCAGAAGAAAAGTGCTGCATCATATTTGTAATTTCAGAAATAATGAGCTCTGCACAGGCATAGCTCTTAATGTGGTGTCCAGCACTGGTTGATTTGTGGTAGGAAATGCTGCTATGGTGTTATGTAGTGCTGTGCTCCCAGGGGGAGCTGCAATTGAAGGCCTACCTCAGTGCTGTGTTCTGCCTGTGACAGCCTCTGCTTTGACTTAGCTTGGCTTGTGAATGGTGTAGAGGCGGCTGAGCCGCTGCCCGCCCTGTGTGATGAACCTGCTGCATTGCAAGTATTCTGTGCCCGCGCTGTGTATGCTGACAGGCCGCCTTGTGAGGGAATTGCGGGTCTTCTGGCGCCATCTTGGAAGGACAGCTTGCCCACCGGCAGGTAGAATTCCATCAATTTGCGGTTACTTCCTCCTTTTTGATATTGTCAAATGTCTCCTGGATGTTGGCGTTGGAAATCACTGTGTCGATCCGCCGGGTCACCTGTTCAGTTTAGCCCTGGAAAGCTGCCGTGGATCAGAGCAGCGTTATCGTGCAGCCATCTCGCATGGGATCTAGCCAAGCCCCATCCACGTAATCTTTAATCTAGCTAAAGATGGGCAGATTGGGCCAGGTCAGGATCAGAGGTCTTTAATCCCATTATAAAACACAAATATGAACTCTTGGGTTGATAATTTAATATGTAGCCAGGTGGCAACCTTTGAACCTTGTTATTGCTGGTGGGATTATTTTTTATTTTTTATAAAGCAAATATCAGTATTATGTTAGCCACAGTGACATACCAGTTTTCTCAGTGGTATCATCACAAAGTTTTGAAAGACCTAAATATCTGCGCGTGGTCAATCAAGACTTTGGTATCCATAACTGTGACTATTCAGTAGGGTTGTCCCGATACCACTTTTTTAAGACCGAGTACAAGTACCGATACTTTTTTCCAAGTACTCGCCGATACCGATTACGATACTTTTTTTCAATGTCATGTGACAGTTTGAAAGATGGGGACTGATAGGTGGCACTGACAGGTGGCTGGCACTGATAGGCGGCTGGCACTGATAGGCGGCACTTATGGGCACTGACTGGTGACTGGCGCTGATGGGCACTAATAGGTGGATGGCACTGATAGATGGCACTAATAGGTGGCACTTATGGGCACTGTTAGATGGCAATGGTAGATGGCATTGATAGGTGGCACTTATGGGCACTGATAGATGGCACTGATAGGTGGCACTTATGGGCACTGGTAGCACTAATAGGTGGCACTTGTGGGCACTGATAGGTGGCACTGATTGCACTGATAGGTGGCACTTGTGGGCACTGATAGGTGGCACTTGTGGGCACTGATAGATGGCACTTGTGGGCACTGATAGATGCCACTTGTGGGCACTGATAGATGGCACTTGTGGGCCCTGATAGGTGGCACTGATAGATGGCACTTGTGGGCACTGATAGATGGCACTGATAGGTGGCACTTATAGCACTGAAAGGTGGCACTTATAGCACTGAAAGGTGGCACTTGTGGGCACTGATAGATGGCACTGATAGGTGGCACTTGTGGGCACTGATAGATGGCACTGATAGATGGCACTGATTGCACCATTAGTGCAATCAGTGCCATCTATCAGTGCCCAAAAGTGCCACCTTTCAGTGCAATCAGTGCCACCTATCAGTACCACCTATCAGTGCAATTAGTGCCATCTACCAGTGCCACCTGATAGGTGGCACTGGTAAATGGCACTGATTGCACTGATAGGTAGCACTTGTGGGCACTGATAGGTGGCTGGCACTGAAATGCTGCAAAAAATGACACAGGATTTATAAAAAAAAAAAAAACTGCTGCAACGTCCATCTTGGTACACTCTGCACTCGGCTGCAGTAAGCAGCAGCGGACATCTTGTTACACCCAGCCCATATAGCTCGGGCTGGGTGTAACAAGATGTCTGCTGCTGCTTACTGCAGCCGAGTGCAGGGTGTACCAAGATGGACGTTCAGCCGCTGACGGTGACCGAATGTGACAGCACCGGTCACCGATCCTGAGGCGACTACGCCCTGCACCCCTGCCAGCTTACCACGTTCAACTTCAGGTGAGGGACTCGCTCTCCCCCCGCCGACTCGGTCCACTGACTGTGCCCGCCCTCCCCAGCCAGACTCCGCCCGCCCCAGCCAGACTCCGCCCGCATTTCCTTCAAAGACTCTGCCCGCCCCATCTCCAGCCAAACTCCGCCTGCACTCTCCGTCCACAGGCTCTGTCCGCCCTCTCCAGCCAGACTCCGCCCGCACTCCCTAGCCCTCCCCAGCCACTGACTCCTCCCGCCCTCTCCGGCCACTCTACACTGAAAGAAAAAAAAAGTATCGGGTGAAGCATCGGGAGCATTTGCGCGAGTACAAGTACTCATGCAAATGCTCGGTATTGGTCCCGATACCGATACTAGTATCGGTATCGGGACAACCCTACTATTCAGAAAACCCAATAGCCACAAAATTATTTAAAAAAGGTATTTAAACATTTATTGTAATATTGCCTTGCTGAAAGTAATGCCAGCTACTGTATGTATTTTAGCATATTGGTACAAATTTCTATAGCTAGAGAGTAGTGATGAGCCGAACACCCCCGGGTTCGGTTCGCACCAGAACCCGCGAACGGACCGAAAGTTCGAACGAACATTAGAACCCTATTAAATACAATGGATGCGAACGTTCGAATTCTAAAGTGCTAATTATAACAACTATTATGCATGTTATTGTCCTAAAAAGGGTTTGGGAACCCGGGTTCTGCACCAGGGGACATGTATCAATGCAAAAATAAGTTTTAAAAACGGTCGTTTTCCGGGAGCAGTCATTTTAATGATGCATAAAGTGAAAAAAAAAAAGTCAAATATTCCTTTAAATATCGTACCTGGGGGGTGTCTAAAGTATGCCTGTGAAGTGCCACGTGTTTCCCGTGTTTAGAACTGTCCCTGCACAAAATGACACTTCTAAAGGAAAAAAAAGCCATTTAAAACTGCTTGCGGCTTTAATGTAATGTCTGGTCCCGGTAATATGGATGAAAATCTTTAAGAAAAATGGCATAGCTACCCCATGACCCCCCCCCTACCCCAGCCCATTACCAGCCCCTTTGGGTCTTGTATGGATATTAAGGGGAACCCCGCACATAAAATAAAAAAGGCCCTATATACTCTGAACAGCCGTATACAGGCGGTGCATACAAGACAGGGACTGTAGGTTTGTTCTTATGTAGAATCTGTTTGTAATTTTGAACAGGTACATTGTTGAAGTGTAGCTCCAGACCAAAAATCTATTTTTAAACTTTTTGGAAAACATAGGTAAGGGTTATCACCCCTGTAACATTTGTTTTGCTGTCTGTGCCCCTGTTCAGAACATTTCACCTCACTTTCCGTCCTAATGACAACTGTTTTTGAAATGTGGTGTTTTTCTTGAAACAAGGATTGCTGATAAAGCATCAGTACAGAGGAGACACCTTTCTCCCATATTTATTCTTACAGGAGAGAATTTTCCTTCCTAGTGGTAGATTTCCTCTCACTTCCTGTTGTCTTCTTGCGTTTGCAAGTAGGAGTCGTTTGTAAGTTGGATGTTTGAAAGTAGGGACCTGCCGTATATACTCTGCAGAAATAGGCCCCTTAGTTGTTGGTGTTGGCACAACACTGTAAGCACTCACAGTTACTCTTGGTTGGTGCTGGAACGCCCTGCTGTCAACTATTATATCAGGAATTTTAATTACATATAATTGTTGAACAGTGGTAGTAAAAATTGGGCCTTTGATGGTGGTGCTGGTGCCACAACACTGTAAGCCCTGACAGTTACTCTTGGTGGGTGCAGCAATGGGCCCTGCTGTGAATTATTAGATCAAGAATTGTAATTACATGCCCCTGTTGAACAGGGGCTGAAAAATTGGGCCTTAGGCACTGGTGGCACAACACTGCAACCCTTCACAGATACTGTACTTGGAGCACAGCAATGAGCCCTGTTGCAAAGTATTGCTTCAAAAATTGTAATGACACGCCCCTGTTAAACAGGGGCTGAAAAATTGGGCCTTAGGCACTGGTGGCACAACACTGCAACTCCTCACAGATACTGTACTTGGAGCACAGCAATGAGCCCTGTTGCAAAGTATTGCTTCAAAAATTGTAATTACACGCCCCTGTTAAACAGGGGCTGAAAAATTGGGCGTTAGGCACTGGTGGCGGCACCCATAAACAAAAATGATCTTCCAAGCTATCATCATCAATCGTATCATTGAGGACTCGGAGGAGGAGGATAGCCAGTCAACATAACAGCACAGGCACTCAGCATCAGCATCAGTCTTGAAGGGATGTGACATTTTAAAATCAATTAGTCTGTTATATCAGCATCAGGTGTGTGGTAGCTGGTGGTGATCCAAGACTGGTTCATCTTGATGAAAGTCAGTCGATCAACCGAGTCGGTGGACAGGCGCACCCTGTGATCCGTGACAAATCCTCCAGCAGCACTGAATGTGCGTTCCGAAAGAACGCTGGATGCAGGACAGGCCAGTAGCTCAATTGCATACTGTGCAAGCTCTGGCCAGTGATCCATCCTCAAGACCCAGTAAGCCAGAGGATTTTCGGTGGGGAAGGTGTCCAAGTCTGACCTTGCCCCTAGATATTCCTGCACCATGTTTATCAGACGCTGGCGATGGTTGCTGGAACCGATCATACTTTGGGGCTGCGGACTAAAGAATTGTCTGAACGCATCGGTCAGACGGCCACCTTCCCCACCGCTCCTTCTTTGACTGGCCGAAGCCTCAGCAACTCGTTGTCCAGGACCAGGAGTTTGCAACCTCCCAGTCTCTGGGAACGCGTTGCACAGACCTTTCTGCAAGGCCTCCCGGAGTTGTCTCATCCTCTGCTCCCTCTGCGACGGTAACATAAGGTCCGCAACCTTACCCTTGTACCGTGGATCAAGGAGAGTGGCCAGCCAGTAATGGTCCCTCTCCTTGATCCGAAGAATACGAGGATCCTTCCGCAGACTTTGCAGGATCAGGGAGGCCATGCAGCGTAGGTTTGCTGAGGCATTCGCTCCGGAGTCCTCTGGGTCACTAAGGACGACATGATCCGCAGCCACCTCCTCCCAGCCACGTACAAGTCCACTGGTTTCTTGGGACTGTAAATCATCCCTAAAAGACTGCTGCTGATGATGCTGAGTGCCAGCCTCCACCTCCATGCTGACACAATCCTCCTCCTCCTCCTCCTCCTCCTCCTCCTCTTCCTGTGCGATGGGTGGGACAGAAGGAACACTGTCTGGGTAAAGGGGGCCTTGAGAGGCAAGGAAGTCCTCCTCTTCCTGCCTCTGTTCTGCCTCAAGTGCCCTGTCCATTATTCCACGCAGCGTGTGCTCCAACAGGTGGACAAGAGGTACAGTGTCACTGATGCATGCACTGTCACTGCTCACCATCCTCGTGGCCTCCTCAAATGGTGCCAGGACAGTGCATGCATCCCTGATCATGCCCCACTGGCGTGGAGAAAAAAAACCAAGCTCCCCTGACCCTGTCCTGGTGCCGTAGTCGCACAGGTACTCATTGATGGCCCTCTGCTGCGTGTGCAGCCGCTGCAGCATGGCCAACGTTGAGTTCCACCTGGTGGGCATGTCACATATAAGGCGGTTCTTGGGCAGGTTCAACTCCTTTTGCAGCTCAGCCAGGCGAGCACTGGCATTATAAGATCTGCGGAAATGCACACAGACTTTCCTGGCCTGCCTCAGGACATCCTGTAAGCCCGGGTACCTGCCCAAGAAGCGCTGCACCACCAGGTTAAGGACGTGAGCCACACAGGGCACATGGGTCAGTTGTCCCTGTCGGAGGGCGGAGAGGAGGTTGGTGCCATTGTCGCAAACCACCATTCCTGGCTTAAGCTGGCGTGGCGTCAACCACCTCTCGGCCTGGCCCTGCAGAGCAGACAGGACCTCTGCCCCAGTGTGGCTTCTGTCCCCCAAACACACCAGCGCAAGCACGGCATGGCATCTTTTTGCCTGCGTACTTGCGTAGCCCCGTGAACGGCTACGGAGCACCGCTGGTTCATAGGACAAACCACAGGAAGAGGCCATGGAGGAAGAAGAAGAGGAGGGGGTGGAGGAGAGAGGTGTGTCACAACCAGTAGTAGCATTTTGGAGGCGTGGCGGTGGGACAACCTCCAACACTACTGCACCTTGTCCTGAATCCTTCCCAGCTGCCAAAAGAGTGACCCAATGGGCCGTGAAAGAAAGGTAACGTCCCTGTCCATGCCTGCTGGACCATGAGTCAGCGGTAATATGCACCTTACCGCTGACCGCCCTGTCCAGCGAGGCCAAGACATTGCCTTCCACATGCCGGTAGAGAGCCGGAATAGCCTTCCGTGAGAAAAAGTGGCGTTTGGGAACCTGCCACTGAGGAACCGCACATTGCACAAACTCACGGAAGGGGGCCGAGTCTACCAACTGAAAAGGCAGCAGTTGAAGCGCTAGCAATTTAGCCAAGCTAGCATTCAACCGCTGGGCATGTGGATGGCTGGGAGTGAACTTCTTTCGACGGTCCAGCAGCTGGGGCAGGGAAATTTGCCTGCTAGAATCGGACGTCGGTGTACTGCTAGCAGAGTGGGCGCAAGTACTTGGCTGTGACACACCTAATTCTACACCTTCATTCCTCTCAGTGCATGTTTCAGAGAGGACTGAAGTTATAGTGGGGTTGGAGATCCCAGCTGATGCGGTGCAAGGAGAGGTCCGCTTTGTTCTTTGGTGTGGGTCTTTGAGGTAGGCTTGCCAACGAGCTGCATGGCAGGTCAACATATGTCTGGTCAGGCATGTGGTACCCAAGCGGCTGATGTTTTGGCCACGCGATATACGCTTGAGACATATGTTGCAAACAGCAGCTGTGCGATCTGATGCACTAGCCTCAAAAAAGGCCCACACCAAAGAACTTTTTGAATGACGGGCAGAGGCAGCGCCCTGCACAGGCGGAGCTCTGCGGTGTGATTCCGTCGGTGTACTGCCCTTACGCTGGCCACCAAAGGGCATCCTGCCTCGTTGGAGATGTGCCTCCTCCTCATCCTCCTCCTCCTCCTCTCTCCTATTAGGCACCCACGTGGAGTCATTGACCTCATCATCCCCTCCCTCCTCATCACTGGAGCCAATCTGGCAGTATGCTGCAGCTGCTGGAACATGACTGCCAGATTGGTGTCCTTCTTGAGCATCCCCTCTGTCTGCTCTCACGCTACTGCCTTCCTCTAGCTGGGTTTCATCATCAGACCCTTCGAAACGCTGGGCATCCTCCTGGAGCATGTACCCAACACTGTGCTGAAACAGTTCGGGGGACTCCTCAGGAGGAGGACATGGTGGGTCTAGGGAAGGAGTGACTGATGATTTGTCTGACATTGATACCAGGGAAGACGACGCTTTGGCAGCTGCTTTTCCAGTACCCTGAGCCTGGGTGAGAGAGGATGAGGAGGAGGAGGAGGGCTTGGTCATCCACTCTACCAAGTCTTCGGCATGATGTGGCTCAACATGTCCAGCTGCCGAAAAGAAGGACAAGCGTGTCCCATGGCCATGTGCTGATGACAATGCACCGCGTCCACGACCAGCACTGTTGCCCCCAGACACAGAGCCTGCTTGCCCTCTTTTATTGCCTCCTGACTGTCTGCCT
This sequence comes from Rana muscosa, assembly GCA_029206835.1. Classification (NCBI taxonomy): domain Eukaryota; kingdom Metazoa; phylum Chordata; class Amphibia; order Anura; family Ranidae; genus Rana; species Rana muscosa. The sequence goes on along the minus strand of CM055122.1, from coordinate 1,096,891,965 downwards.
CTCCTTGTTTGCCTTCCAGACATTCTAATAGATGGCCTGCAGGGAGATGGGAAAAAAGCAATAAGGGCTACCTTCAGGTGTCCTTCTCTGTCCCTTGAAACAAGGACTTTCACAGTGAAAGAAACTGACACTGTCCCTACCTAGAGTTTTCTGTCCCTAGAATAAATGTTTTTTTTAATCACAATATAGCACAAGGACAATTCACTCAATGTCCTTACAGGTCCCTGGAAACAAGGACTTGCAGAGTGAAAGAAACTGACACTGTCCCTACCTAGAGTTTTCTGTCCCTAGAATAAATGTTTTTTTTAATCACAATATAGCACAAGGAAAATTAACTCACTGTCCTTACAGGTCCCTGGAAACAAGGACTTGCAGAGTGAAAGAAACTGACACTGTCCCTACCTAGAGTTTTCTGTCCCTAGAATAAATGTTTTTTTTCAGCACAATATAGCACAAGGACAATTAACTCACTGTCCTTACAGGTCCCTGGAAACAAGGCCTTGCAGAGTGAAAGAAAAAAAACACTCTCCCTACCTACAGTTTTCTGTCCCTAGAAAAAATGTTTTTTTTAATCACAATATAGCACAAGGAAAATTAACTCACTGTCCTTACAGGTCCCTGGAAACAAGGACTTGCAGAGTGAAAGAAAAAAAACACTCTCCCTACCTACAGTTTTCTGTCCCTAGAAAAAATGTTTTTTTTAATCACAATATAGCACAAGGAAAATTAACTCACTGTCCTTACAGGTCCCTGGAAACAAGGACTTGCAGAGTGAAAGAAACTGACACTGTCCCTACCTAGAGTTTTCTGTCCCTAGAATAAATGTTTTTTTTAATCACAATATAGCACAAGGAAAATTAACTCACTGTCCTTACAGGTCCCTGGAAACAAGGACTTGCAGAGTGAAAGAAAAAAAACACTCTCCCTACCTACAGTTTTCTGTCCCTAGAAAAAATGTTTTTTTTAATCACAATATAGCACAAGGAAAATTAACTCACTGTCCTTACAGGTCCCTGGAAACAAGGACTTGCAGAGTGAAAGAAACTGACACTGTCCCTACCTAGAGTTTTCTGTCCCTAGAATAAATGTTTTTTTTAATCACAATATAGCACAAGGAAAATTAACTCACTGTCCTTACAGGTCCCTGGAAACAAGGACTTGCAGAGTGAAAGAAACTGACACTGTCCCTACCTAGAGTTTTCTGTCCCTAGAATAAATGTTTTTTTTAAGCACAATATAGCACAAGGACAATTAACTCACTGTCCTTACAGGTCCCTGGAAACAAGGACTTGCAGAGTGAAAGAAAAAAAACACTCTCCCTACCTACAGTTTTCTGTCCCTAGAAAAAATGTTTTTTTTAATCACAATATAGCACAAGGAAAATTAACTCACTGTCCTTACAGGTCCCTGGAAACAAGGACTTGCAGAGTGAAAGAAAAAAAACACTCTCCCTACCTACAGTTTTCTGTCCCTAGAAAAAATGTTTTTTTTAATCACAATATAGCACAAGGAAAATTAACTCACTGTCCTTACAGGTCCCTGGAAACAAGGACTTGCAGAGTGAAAGAAACTGACACTGTCCCTACCTAGAGTTTTCTGTCCCTAGAATAAATGTTTTTTTTAATCACAATATAGCACAAGGAAAATTAACTCACTGTCCTTACAGGTCCCTGGAAACAAGGACTTGCAGAGTGAAAGAAACTGACACTGTCCCTACCTAGAGTTTTCTGTCCCTAGAATAAATGTTTTTTTTAATCACAATATAGCACAAGGAAAATTAACTCACTGTCCTTACAGGTCCCTGGAAACAAGGACTTGCAGAGTGAAAGAAACTGACACTGTCCCTACCTAGAGTTTTCTGTCCCTAGAATAAATGTTTTTTTTAATCACAATATAGCACAAGGAAAATTAACTCACTGTCCTTACAGGTCCCTGGAAACAAGGACTTGCAGAGTGAAAGAAACTGACACTGTCCCTACCTAGAGTTTTCTGTCCCTAGAATAAATGTTTTTTTTAATCACAATATAGCACAAGGAAAATTAACTCACTGTCCTTACAGGTCCCTGGAAACAAGGACTTGCAGAGTGAAAGAAACTGACACTGTCCCTACCTAGAGTTTTCTGTCCCTAGAATAAATGTTTTTTTTAATCACAATATAGCACAAGGAAAATTAACTCACTGTCCTTACAGGTCCCTGGAAACAAGGACTTGCAGAGTGAAAGAAACTGACACTGTCCCTACCTAGAGTTTTCTGTCCCTAGAATAAATGTTTTTTTTAATCACAATATAGCACAAGGAAAATTAACTCACTGTCCTTACAGGTCCCTGGAAACAAGGACTTGCAGAGTGAAAGAAACTGACACTGTCCCTACCTAGAGTTTTCTGTCCCTAGAATAAATGTTTTTTTTAAGCACAATATAGCACAAGGACAATTAACTCACTGTCCTTACAGGTCCCTGGAAACAAGGACTTGCAGAGTGAAAGAAAAAAAACACTCTCCCTACCTACAGTTTTCTGTCCCTAGAAAAAATGTTTTTTTTAATCACAATATAGCACAAGGAAAATTAACTCACTGTCCTTACAGGTCCCTGGAAACAAGGACTTGCAGAGTGAAAGAAAAAAAACACTCTCCCTACCTACAGTTTTCTGTCCCTAGAAAAAATGTTTTTTTTAATCACAATATAGCACAAGGAAAATTAACTCACTGTCCTTACAGGTCCCTGGAAACAAGGACTTGCAGAGTGAAAGAAACTGACACTGTCCCTACCTAGAGTTTTCTGTCCCTAGAATAAATGTTTTTTTTAATCACAATATAGCACAAGGAAAATTAACTCACTGTCCTTACAGGTCCCTGGAAACAAGGACTTGCAGAGTGAAAGAAACTGACACTGTCCCTACCTAGAGTTTTCTGTCCCTAGAATAAATGTTTTTTTTAATCACAATATAGCACAAGGAAAATTAACTCACTGTCCTTACAGGTCCCTGGAAACAAGGACTTGCAGAGTGAAAGAAACTGACACTGTCCCTACCTAGAGTTTTCTGTCCCTAGAATAAATGTTTTTTTTAATCACAATATAGCACAAGGAAAATTAACTCACTGTCCTTACAGGTCCCTGGAAACAAGGACTTGCAGAGTGAAAGAAACTGACACTGTCCCTACCTAGAGTTTTCTGTCCCTAGAATAAATGTTTTTTTTAATCACAATATAGCACAAGGAAAATTAACTCACTGTCCTTACAGGTCCCTGGAAACAAGGACTTGCAGAGTGAAAGAAACTGACACTGTCCCTACCTAGAGTTTTCTGTCCCTAGAATAAATGTTTTTTTTAATCACAATATAGCACAAGGAAAATTAACTCACTGTCCTTACAGGTCCCTGGAAACAAGGACTTGCAGAGTGAAAGAAACTGACACTGTCCCTACCTAGAGTTTTCTGTCCCTAGAATAAATGTTTTTTTTAATCACAATATAGCACAAGGAAAATTAACTCACTGTCCTTACAGGTCCCTGGAAACAAGGACTTGCAGAGTGAAAGAAACTGACACTGTCCCTACCTAGAGTTTTCTGTCCCTAGAATAAATGTTTTTTTTAAGCACAATATAGCACAAGGACAATTAACTCACTGTCCTTACAGGTCCCTGGAAACAAGGACTTGCAGAGTGAAAGAAAAAAAACACTCTCCCTACCTACAGTTTTCTGTCCCTAGAAAAAATGTTTTTTTTAATCACAATATAGCACAAGGAAAATTAACTCACTGTCCTTACAGGTCCCTGGAAACAAGGACTTGCAGAGTGAAAGAAAAAAAACACTCTCCCTACCTACAGTTTTCTGTCCCTAGAAAAAATGTTTTTTTTAATCACAATATAGCACAAGGAAAATTAACTCACTGTCCTTACAGGTCCCTGGAAACAAGGACTTGCAGAGTGAAAGAAACTGACACTGTCCCTACCTAGAGTTTTCTGTCCCTAGAATAAATGTTTTTTTTAATCACAATATAGCACAAGGAAAATTAACTCACTGTCCTTACAGGTCCCTGGAAACAAGGACTTGCAGAGTGAAAGAAACTGACACTGTCCCTACCTAGAGTTTTCTGTCCCTAGAATAAATGTTTTTTTAATCACAATATAGCACAAGGAAAATTAACTCACTGTCCTTACAGGTCCCTGGAAACAAGGACTTGCAGAGTGAAAGAAACTGACACTGTCCCTACCTAGAGTTTTCTGTCCCTAGAATAAATGTTTTTTTTAATCACAATATAGCACAAGGAAAATTAACTCACTGTCCTTACAGGTCCCTGGAAACAAGGACTTGCAGAGTGAAAGAAACTGACACTGTCCCTACCTAGAGTTTTCTGTCCCTAGAATAAATGTTTTTTTTAAGCACAATATAGCACAAGGACAATTAACTCACTGTCCTTACAGGTCCCTGGAAACAAGGACTTGCAGAGTGAAAGAAAAAAAACACTCTCCCTACCTACAGTTTTCTGTCCCTAGAAAAAATGTTTTTTTTAATCACAATATAGCACAAGGAAAATTAACTCACTGTCCTTACAGGTCCCTGGAAACAAGGACTTGCAGAGTGAAAGAAAAAAAACACTCTCCCTACCTACAGTTTTCTGTCCCTAGAAAAAATGTTTTTTTTAATCACAATATAGCACAAGGAAAATTAACTCACTGTCCTTACAGGTCCCTGGAAACAAGGACTTGCAGAGTGAAAGAAACTGACACTGTCCCTACCTAGAGTTTTCTGTCCCTAGAATAAATGTTTTTTTTAATCACAATATAGCACAAGGAAAATTAACTCACTGTCCTTACAGGTCCCTGGAAACAAGGACTTGCAGAGTGAAAGAAACTGACACTGTCCCTACCTAGAGTTTTCTGTCCCTAGAATAAATGTTTTTTTTAATCACAATATAGCACAAGGAAAATTAACTCACTGTCCTTACAGGTCCCTGGAAACAAGGACTTGCAGAGTGAAAGAAACTGACACTGTCCCTACCTAGAGTTTTCTGTCCCTAGAATAAATGTTTTTTTTAATCACAATATAGCACAAGGAAAATTAACTCACTGTCCTTACAGGTCCCTGGAAACAAGGACTTGCAGAGTGAAAGAAACTGACACTGTCCCTACCTAGAGTTTTCTGTCCCTAGAATAAATGTTTTTTTTAAGCACAATATAGCACAAGGACAATTAACTCACTGTCCTTACAGGTCCCTGGAAACAAGGACTTGCAGAGTGAAAGAAAAAAAACACTCTCCCTACCTACAGTTTTCTGTCCCTAGAAAAAATGTTTTTTTTAATCACAATATAGCACAAGGAAAATTAACTCACTGTCCTTACAGGTCCCTGGAAACAAGGACTTGCAGAGTGAAAGAAAAAAAAACACTCTCCCTACCTACAGTTTTCTGTCCCTAGAAAAAATGTTTTTTTTAATCACAATATAGCACAAGGAAAATTAACTCACTGTCCTTACAGGTCCCTGGAAACAAGGACTTGCAGAGTGAAAGAAACTGACACTGTCCCTACCTAGAGTTTTCTGTCCCTAGAATAAATGTTTTTTTTAATCACAATATAGCACAAGGAAAATTAACTCACTGTCCTTACAGGTCCCTGGAAACAAGGACTTGCAGAGTGAAAGAAACTGACACTGTCCCTACCTAGAGTTTTCTGTCCCTAGAATAAATGTTTTTTTTAAGCACAATATAGCACAAGGACAATTAACTCACTGTCCTTACAGGTCCCTGGAAACAAGGACTTGCAGAGTGAAAGAAAAAAAACACTCTCCCTACCTACAGTTTTCTGTCCCTAGAAAAAATGTTTTTTTTAATCACAATATAGCACAAGGAAAATTAACTCACTGTCCTTACAGGTCCCTGGAAACAAGGACTTGCAGAGTGAAAGAAAAAAAACACTCTCCCTACCTACAGTTTTCTGTCCCTAGAAAAAATGTTTTTTTTAATCACAATATAGCACAAGGAAAATTAACTCACTGTCCTTACAGGTCCCTGGAAACAAGGACTTGCAGAGTGAAAGAAACTGACACTGTCCCTACCTAGAGTTTTCTGTCCCTAGAATAAATGTTTTTTTTAAGCACAATATAGCACAAGGACAATTAACTCACTGTCCTTACAGGTCCCTGGAAACAAGGACTTGCAGAGTGAAAGAAACTGACACTGTCCCTACCTAGAGTTTTCTGTCCCTAGAATAAATGTTTTTTTTAAGCACACTATAGCAGAAGCACAAAACACACTGACACTCTCCCTACCTATCCTTCTCTTTCCCTAAACTAAAGGAATCCAGGTTAAGCAAGAAAGAAATAACAGTCACTGTCCCTGCCTATGCTACTCTATCCCTGCTCCGGAACACACTACACTAGGCCGCCGTGCTGGCGGCCTTTTATAGTGTGGGGCGTGTACTAAACACCCTCAGCAATAATTGGCCACAGGCATCCTGCCTGTGGCCAATCATTGCTCTCCTCGCTGCCGGCGCTGTGATTGGCCAAGCATGCGGGGTCACAGTGCATGCTTGGCCAATCACAGCGCCTGGATGACACTGCGATGGCGTAGTGCATTGTGGGCCGTTCGCGTCACTCGAATTTGGCGCGAACGGCCCAAATCGTTCGATCTTCGTCGAACGATCGAACAGCCAATGTTCGAGTCGAACGTATGTTCGACTCGAACACGAAGCTCATCCCTACTAGAGAGTCTACAAATGTGTGAGACTCTTCTGTATTAGTATACACTGGTATGCCATTAAGGTCTTTGATAGTGTTTTTGTAAAGGACAGGGACTACAAAAGTTATGTCCTCCACCTAACAACAAAAAGACCAGTGCTGTTAGGCATATTGGGGGAGATTTACTAAAATTGGTAAACACAGAATCTGGTGCAGCTGTACATAGTAACCAACAGGGTGGATTTGATTTAAATCAAGTCGATTTAAATCACGATTTAAATTATGATTTAAATCACTAGTAAAAAGGCTTAATTTAAATCAACTTGATTTAAATCATACGTTTTAACCACTTAAGCCCCGGACCATTTTGCAGCTAAAGGACCAGGCCACTTTTTGCGATTCGGCACTGCGTCGCTTTAACTGAAAATTGCGCGGTCGTGCGACTTGGCTCCCAAAACAAAATTGACGTCCTTTTTTCTCACAAATAGAGCTTTCTTTTGGTGGTATTTTATCACCTCTGCGGTTTTTATTTTTTGCGCTATAAACAAAAATAGAGCGACAATTTTGAAAAAAAAACAATATTTTTTGCTTTTTGCTATAATAAATATCCCCAAAAAATCTATAATTTTTTTTTCTTCAGTTTGGGCCGATACGTATTCGTGTACATATTTTTGGTAAAAAAAATCACTATAAGCTTTTATTGATTGGTTTGCGCAAAAGTTATAGCGTTTACAAAATAGGGGGTAGTTTTATGGCATTTTTTTTTTTTTTTTACTAGTAATGGCGGCGATCAGTGATTTTGTTCGGGACTGCGACATTATGGCGGACACATCGGACACTTTTGACACATTTTTGGGACCATTGTCATTTTCACAGCGATCAGTGCTATACAAATGCACTGGTTACTGTAAAAATTACACTGGCAGTGAAGGGGTTAACCACTAGGTGGCGCTGTAGAGGTTAAGTGTTCCCTGCATAGTGTTTCTTACTGTAGAGGGGATGGGCTCTGTGTCACATGGCACTGATCTCCGCTCGGAGTACACGGAGCCGAGATCAGTGTCATTGTCACTAGTCAGAGTGGGGAGATGCTTGTTTACACTAGCATATCCCGCTCTATACCTCCGTGAGACGATCGCGGAGATCCCTGTGGCGATCGAGTCCACGGGACCCGTGGTCCGACTCACGAGGATAGCGGAACGATCGCGAGCGCGCCGCCGGCGGCGCGTGCGCGACCACATGGACAGACATTTAAAGGGGACGTACAGGTACGTTGATATGCCTGTCCGTGCCATTCTGCCAATGTAAATCTACATGGGCCGGTCCTTAAGTGGTTAAAGAGCAACTGTCATCTCTGTCCTGCAGCGGCTCCTCCTTTGACCTGCTGTTGACTCTCTGACAGTCCCATTCACTTTAATGGGACGGCTGGTGATGCGACAGTGACACAACAAGGTGAGGGACGATGGCGGCAGCAGGTGAGTGGATGCCCACTAACTAGGGTTGAGCGAACCCGAACTGTAAAGTTCGGGTCCGTACTGAACTTTAGCTTTTTCCCGAACCCGAACCCGGACTTTGCGCGAAAGTCCGGGTTCGGGTTCGGCAATCTAATGGCGCAGTTAGAAATGCTTCAGGGGCCAGCCAATCACCTTTTGATTAGCTGGTGTGCCCTTAGAAGCCATCATAGCCATGCCTACTAATGGCATGGCTGTGATTGGTCAGTGCAACATGTGACCCAGCTTCTATATAAGCTAGAGGCACACAGCACACACGTCACTCTGCTTCAGAATAGATAGGGAGAGGATCTTGTCTGCTACTGTTGCTTTTAGGGAGAGATTGAAAAATACATGAGTTAGTCCTGATTCTGGAATCTGAGGGAAAAGATAGAGAGACAGTGTAGTGTATGGCCAGGTTCCTGTTGGTGCTTTCATGGAGAGAGATTTATTATATAGGAATAGGAGTCCAGATTCAGAGATATAACTCAGCGATCTGCATAGGTTTACCTGTTTGTGTTGCAGTGCAGTCTTTTTACACTGCCATGAGCCCAGTGTCAGAGAAAATCTACCTTTTATCTGCAAGCTCAGTGCACCAGCACTGCATATATTACGTTGAGAGATACACCGTTTCCATACTGTGGGTGTATTCTGCTCTTGGAAAAAGATCCATTTAGGGCAAAAAAAAGGCACTTTATTGTGCTCTTTTCCAAAAGACCCATTAAGGGCAAAAAAAAAAAAATTTGCATTTTATTTTGCTCGTGCAAAAAAAGACCTGTTTAGGGCAAAAATAAAAAAGAAAAAAAAGAAATTTGCACTTTAATGTACGCTTGCAAAAAGACCCATTTAGGGCCACAAAAAATATTTTGCAGTGTGTTATACATATGTGGAGGCGTGTGAAATAAACCATTTCTATATATTTGTCTTCTACTGTGCTATACTAAAAAAACAACATTTTTTTTGAATAGCATTTTCTGCAGTTCTGTAGCTGTGCGATTCAGCGGTTACGTACTGTGGGTGTGTTGTGGTCTTCCAAAAAACGCCATTTAGGGCCACAAAAAATATTTTGCAGTGTGTTATACATATGTGGAGGTGTGTGAAATAAACAATTTCTATATAGTTTTCTTCTACTGTGCTATACTAAAAAAAAAACATTTTTTTTGAATAGCATTTTCTGCAGTTCTGTAGCTGTGCGATTCAGCAGTTACGTACTGTGGGTGTGTTGTGGTCTTCCAAAAAACGCCATTTAGGGCCACAAAAAATATTTTGCAGTGTGTTATACATATGTGGAGGTGTGTGAAATAAACAATTTCTATATAGTTTTCTTCTACTGTGCTATACTAAAAAAAAAACATTTTTTTTGAATAGCATTTTCTGCAGTTCTGTAGCTGTGCGATTCAGCAGTTACGTACTGTGGGTGTGTTGTGGTCTTCCAAAAAACGCCATTTAGGGCCACAAAAAATATTTTGCAGTGTGTTATACATATGTGGAGGTGTGTGAAATAAACAATTTCTATATAGTTTTCTTCTACTGTGCTATACTAAAAAAACAACATTTTTTTTGAATAGCATTTTCTGCAGTTCTGTAGCTGTGCGATTCAGCGGTTACGTACTGTGGGTGTGTTGTGGTCTTCCAAAAAACGCCATTTAGGGCCACAAAAAATATTTTGCAGTGTGTTATACATATGTGGAGGTGTGTGAAATAAACAATTTCTATATAGTTTTCTTCTACTGTGCTATACTAAAAAAAAAACATTTTTTTTGAATAGCATTTTCTGCAGTTCTGTAGCTGTGCGATTCAGCAGTTACGTACTGTGGGTGTGTTGTGGTCTTCCAAAAAACGCCATTTAGGGCCACAAAAAATATTTTGCAGTGTGTTATACATATGTGGAGGTGTGTGAAATAAACAATTTCTATATAGTTTTCTTCTACTGTGCTATACTAAAAAAAAAACATTTTTTTTGAATAGCATTTTCTGCAGTTCTGTAGCTGTGCGATTCAGCAGTTACGTACTGTGGGTGTGTTGTGGTCTTCCAAAAAACGCCATTTAGGGCCACAAAAAATATTTTGCAGTGTGTTATACATATGTGGAGGTGTGTGAAATAAACAATTTCTATATAGTTTTCTTCTACTGTGCTATACTAAAAAAACAACATTTTTTTTTAATAGCATTTTCTGCAGTTCTGTAGCTGTGCGATTCAGCGGTTACGTACTGTGGGTGTGTTCTGCTCTTCCAAAAACACCCATTTAGGGCAAGATCCTAAATTTGGAAAATATGAGGAGAAGGTCAAAGGGACATGGTGGCCCCGGTCGTGGTGCTGCTGGTGGAGCTCCTGTTGCAGGGAGAGGACGTGGTGGATCTGTGCCAGATACACGCACAAGTGAAACACCTTCCTCAGGTGCAAGTAGGCGACCGAGCCTGCGGCGGTATTTTGTCGCGCCTAATGAGGCTGTACAAATGTTTAGGCCAGGACAAGTACAGGCGATAGTAAATTGGGTTGCTGACAGTGCCTCGGGTTCCTTCACATTGTCTCCCACCCACTCTTCTGATGAAAGATCAGAGTTGGCACCTGAAACCCATGTCCATCAGTCTTTCACCTCACCCCCTTGCAAATCAGCCAAGCAGTCTGAGCCCCAAATCATGCAGCAGTCTCTTCTGCTTTTCGATGACTCTGTTAGCAGGGTTTCCCAGGGCCATCTACCTAGCCCTGCCCCAGAAGTGGAAGAGATTGAGTGCACCGATGCCCAACCACTTATGTTTCATGATGAGTACATGGGAGGACCATCGCAGCACGTCTCGGATGATGACGAAACACAGGTGCCAACTGCTGCTGCTTTCGCAATTGTGCAGACAGACAAGGAGGGCAGGGGTGAAGACTGGGTGGAAGATGATGTGGAGGACGATGAGGTCCTCGACCCCACATGGAATCAACGTTATGCAGGTGACCAGTGTAGGTTGGAGGAAGAGGCGGTGGTCGCACAGAGCCACCAGCACAGCAGAAGAGGGAGCAGGGTGCAAAAGCGGAGCGTCCGTCCCCTAGACAGTATGTCTGCTACTGCCCAACGCAGCAAGGGACCGAGCACACCAAAGCCAGGTCCAAGGAGTTCCCTAGCGTGGCAGTTCTTCACACAATGTGCTGATGACAAGACACGAGTGGTTTGCACGCTGTGCAATCAGAGCCTGAAGCGAGGCATAAACGTTCTCAACCTGAGCACAACCTGCATGACCAGGCATCTAAGTGCAAAGCACGAGCTGCAGTGGAGTAGACACCTCAAAAACCAAGAAAGGTCTATGGCTCCTCCTGCTTCCTCTTCTGCTGCAGTCTCGGCCTCTTCATCCACCTCTGTAGTGACAGTGGCACCTGCCACCCCGCAAACAGAGGATCTGCCAGCAACACTACCACCTGGGTCACCAACCATCTCCACAATGTCCCATGGAAGCGTTCAGCTCTCTATCTCCCAAGCATTGGAGCGGAAGAGGAAGTACCCCCCTAGCCACCCGCGATTCCTGGCCCTGAATGGCAGCATTTCAAAACTCCTGGCCTTTGAAATGCTGTCATTCCGTCTGGTGGAGACGCAGAGTTTTAAAAGCCTGATGGCATTGGCTGTCCCACAGTACGTCGTGCCCAGCCGCCACTACTTTTCCAGGCGAGCCATCCCTTCCCTGCACAACCAAGTGGGGGACAAAATCAGGTGTGCACTGCGCAACGCCATCTGTGGTAAGGTCCACCTAACTACGTATGCGTGGACCAGTAAGCACGGTCAGGGACGTTATATCTCCCTAACAGCACACTGGATAAATGCAGTGGCGGCTGGGCCTGAGGCAGATAGCAGTTTGGCGCATGTCCTTCCACCACCGAGGATTGCAGGGCGCTTCAGTTTGCCTGCTGTTGCTAACTCCTCCTACTCCGCTTCCTCATCCTCTACCGCCTCCTCATCCGGTCAGCGTAACACCTTCACCACCAACTTCAGCACAGCCAGGGGTAAACGACAGCAGGCAGTTTTAAAACTTTCCTGTTTGGGGGAAAAACCCCACACCGCGCAGGAGTTGTGGAGGGACATGGAACAACAGACCAATGAGTGGTTGCTGTCAGTGAGCCTCAAGCCCGGCCTGGTGGTGTGCGATAATGGGCGAAATCTCGTAGCAGCTCTGGGCCTAGCCGGTTTGACGCACATCTCTTGCCTGGCGCATGTGCTGAACTTGGTGGTCCAGAGGTTCCTTAAAAATTACCCCAATATGCCAGAGCTGCTGCAGAAACTGCGGGCTGTGTGTGCGCACTTTCAGCGTTCTCACCCTGCTGCTGCTCGCCTGTCATCGCTGCAGCGTAACTTCGGCCTTCCCGCTCACCGCCCCATATGTGACGTGCCCACAAGTTGCAACTCCACCTTGCACATGCTGGCCAGACTGTGCGAGCAGCAGCAGGCGATAGTGGAGTTTCAGCTGCAGCAATCACGCGTGAGTCGCTCTGCGGAACAGCACCACTTCACCACCAATAACTGGGCCTCCATGCGAGACCTGTGTGCCTTGTTGCGCTGTTTCGAGTACTCCACCAACATGTCCAGTGCCAATGACGTCGTTCTCAGCGTTACTATCCCAGTTCTATGCCTCCTTGAAAAAACGCTTCGGGCGATGATGGAAGAGGATGTGGCACAGGAGGATGAGGAGAAGGAGGAGGAAGCGGGATCATTTCAAAGGCTTTCAGGGCAGTCTTTCACAAGTGGCTACGAGGGTGGGTTCCTGCACCAACAAACGCCAGGTACACAATTGTCCGGCAGAAAGGGCACAGTTCTGGAGGATGACGAGGTGGAGGAGGAGATGGAGGAGGAGGAGGAGCCATTTTCACAGCAGGGTGGCACCCAGACCAGCTCGTGGCAATCACTGGTGCGTGGCTGGGGGGATACAGAGGACACAGACGATACACCTCCCACAGAGGACAGCTTTTCTTTGCCTCTGGGCAGCCTGGCACACATGAGCGATTACATGCTGCAGTGTTCCGCAATGACCGCCGAGTTGCCCACATTTTAACTGGTGCTGATTACTGGGTGGCCACCCTGCTGGATCCCCGTTACAAGGACAACGTACCGTCCTTAATTCCCTCACTGGAGCGGGATCGTAAGATGCGCGAGTACAAGCGCACACTGGTAGACGCGCTGCTGGTGGCATTCCCACCTGACAGCGGGCGTACGGTGGAAGCACAAGGCGAAGGCAGAGGAGGAGGAAGAGGTCGCCAACGCAGCCGGGGCACCGGCAGCACCTCAAAAGGCAGGGTTAGCATGGCTGAAATGTGGAAAAGCTTTGTCAGCACGCCACAACAACCAGCACCACCAGCTGAGATGGAACGTCTTAGCAGGAGGCAGCATTACACCAACATGGTTGAGCAGTATGTGTCCACAGGCCTACACGTACTGGATGACGGGTCTGCCCCCTTTAACTTCTGGGTCTCCAAATTGGGCACATGGCCTGAGCTTGCCCTTTATGCCTTGGAGGTGCTGGCCTGCCCTGCAGCCAGTGTATTATCTGAACGTGTATTTAGTACGGCAGGGGGCGTTATCACAGCCAAGTGCAGCCGCCTGTCCAGAGCCAATGTGGACAAGCTCACGTTCATTAAAATGAACCAGGCATGGATCCCACAGGACTTGTCCGTACCTTCTGCAGAATAGACATGTATACCGGTGTTGTCACAAAAACTGTCCGGCCATCGGATTGTGTCCGGCCCATACTGGGAAGGCGCAGCGCTTGCGCAGTACAGAGGACAAGGAGATTCACAAAATCTCCGAAGATGAACGGCGCCTGCGCAGTGAGTGCAGGTTCAAGCCCCACCATCCAAGTGGACATACGGTAGCACATAGTAACAGGGCCCCTCACGGGCTCGGTTCGATCGCCACGCTTCGGGCACGGCCTCACTTGGCTCGGCTTGAACCACGGATGGTGTGACCTTCACCTGAACTCACCACGCAGGCGCCGTTCATCTTGGGAGATTTTCGAAATCCCCTTGTCCTACATACTGAGCAAGCGCAGTACAGGGTGGGCACTATTTGACGGGGGACAGAATTCGACACATCACCGGCCTGTCAAGTCACCTATGGCCAGGTGACAGATGCACACCGTAGGGGGACAGGAGTGCACCGCAAGGTAGTGAACCCTATGGCTGACTGCTGCGGATAGGAAACTGGGTGGTTGTGGAAAGCGGGACCAGAGGAGCACAACCGGGATCCTATAGGAAGCTAGAGCCAAGATTCCCCAGGGCGCGGGGTCTAAGACCCACCAGGTCTTCTCCAGAGCCTATAGTGGTGAGGATGTTATGCTGCAGGCTGGGTCCAGGTCGCGGCCCCTAGAGTCTCCTAGCTCACGCCCCGTAGGATAAGGGGAAAAGAGGGAAAGCAGCAGCACAAGATATAAGAGTAACGAATAACAAGCTGAAGGTCAAGGGCCACAAGCAGACAAGGAAAACGAAGGACAAGCCGAAGGTCAAGGGTCACGAGCAGACAGGGATAGTCGGGGACAAGCCAAATGTATAACAGAGAGACAGACGTAGCACACGGCAGGCAGGAACCCAAACACACAATGCCTAACAAACACGTTGATCAGCAAAGCAGGCTTGCAGTGCACAGGTTAATATAGTGTTCTGTGATAGGGCCTGGGGTGGAGTCTGGCTGGGAGAAGATTATAAAGGAAGCCAGGTGAAGGAGGTCTGGTCTCTAAGAAGAACACATGAGGAGGAAAGGTAAGATGGCAGACAGACATTAATGCATATCCATGACACGGCCTTACCCAGCCATTGTTGTATTTTTGAACCAGTGTTGGCTACCTCATCCTCCTCCACCGCCGCCACCTCAACCTCCTACTCCATATGGACCTCGTCCTCCTAGGTCAAGATTATAATTTTTATTTTATTTTTTTGTAGCGCACAGATCCTTTCCCCCTTACCTGCCTTTATGTTGTTGGCTCCTCGCAGGAGGGAGAAAGGCACACCGCACTACCAGCCCGTACCCTCCTATATAAAGAGGTTGAGCGGTGTACTTGACAGGCCGTGTCCACAGCCGGAGTCAAAACTCCTCCAGAGGATGATTCTCACCTCTACTGTAGGTAGAGGCAAGTCCTTTAATTCCCAATAAAGTCAATGTCCACACCAGCTGAAATTACAACTCTTATTCTCTCATGGCAAAATAGACTCTACTCGGATAGAAAAGGTTAGAGCAAAGAAACAGGACAGCTTAAGGTGTGGAGGAGGTCCAGGCACAAACGTAGCACATTCACTTCACTGCTTAGGTTTCTCAAACAGTTTTAGGTGCACGGTCTCTGCCACAGACCTTGAGGTTGGTCTCTGCCACAGACCGGGTGTACAAGGCCCCTGCCACGGACCTGGAGAACTTTGGTCTCTGCCACAGACCAGGGTGTATAAGGCCCCTGCCACGGGCCGGGTGAATAAGGCCTCTGATACAGTCAAGATGACCTTGAGCTTCTCCTTCTACAAACCTAGCCCATATCAAGGGGAAGACATCTCTCCAGGGAGTCAACAGACCCTTCCTTCACCATGACTCCCGCATCGGTCCATCAGAATGATCCTCCCTTCCCTGGAACATGGTCCCCTACACGAGGCGGCACCCTAAGACTCCTCGACCCTTAGCGGACTCCAGACGAAGGCTCTGGACTCCAGGCTTTACTCCCGCACCTAGGCTTCCATACCCAGGGCAGCAGGAACTCCAGGATAGTACCTCACCCCGGGCTAAGGGTACCCGAGATGGAACAGGAACATATGCACCCAGGCCGAAGGCACCTGGGCGTGGACCCCACTGGACATCAGCCCCCAGGCCAAAGGTCTGCCCCTTTAATATGCTCTCCCGGCATGCACAGCAGGTTCCCCGCCCCGCTGTACTACTGCCAAGAGGGGACACAAAAGGCACAGCACTGTATCGGCGGTTCAACCCTAGCCTACCATGGCAGCGCCACCTGTAGGCCGCAGGGAACTGCACACCAATACTGTCCCCCGAGGACAAAATGGTCCATGAATCCTACAGAATTAGGGTGTTTGAACCTATTTACCACTCAAACACTTCCCTTAAATTTAGCACCCCGCTACATTTTTATTTCAAAGTATTTTATTTTCCCACTAGCTTATCCATTAAATTGAATAATTTATTCCAGAAAGGGCGTATTCTGGGGCATTCCCACCATATGTGTGGCATCGTGCCGTTGAGTTTCTGAGGTTCTTAATGACTTCCCGTACCTCTTCTGCTGAAAAGGAGGCCTCCAGCATATTTTTTTATTTTTTTTATGTTATTTTAAGTTATTTCCCTATCCACATTTGTTTGCAGAGCACTTGCCATGCTCTTAACAACATTTTGCTGCCATTTGCAGCCCTCTAGCCCTTTCCATTACTTTTTTAGAGCCTTTTTAGTCCTTAGAAGTCCGGGTCCCCATTGACTTCAATGGGGTTCGGGTTCGGGTTAAAGAACTTTTTTCCGAAGTTCGGCCGAACCCGTCGAACCCGAACATCCAGGTGTCCGCTCAACTCTACCGCTAACAGGTGCTACAGAAAATACTCCTGCGCTCTGATGTTTTACTGCATGTTTTACTGCATGCAGATGGTGTAGACCATTCCTCTGTAAACGGCAAAACTTTAGACTCTTGCAGCCCTCCTCAGAACTATGGGTGTTCATAAAACTGTAAAAAAACAAAGTGGCACCAATATGAGTACTGTTATTAATAGTACACTATCATCATTAGCATTATTACCACAATTATTAATCTACTATCATATAAATATTTTTATATGTATATTATTCTATGGTACTGTTTCACTAATCAATGACCAATTAAGATACCCCTATGGGTTAAATATGGGAGACACACCCCTGGGGGTGGTCCTAGAAGGAGAGAGAGGTGGGGCCCCTGTGGGTGGTCACATGGAATTGGGGCCTCCTTGGTGCACATGTGTGTATGTGTATATATGTATGTGGGGTTATCCATAGGAATGAGATATCACAGTGAGGAGTGAGACACCATCTGATTCTGGTGTTCCTTCGCGGACTGCCTGTGGGATTACTATATGAGCTTGAGCCCCCATAGATCTCCGTGACAGAGATCCATCTGATTCGGTAAGCTGCTATTTCTTCCATTTCTTACCTGAACAAGTGGGATGTGGATTTCTGCCTACAGCTGTCTTTAAGAGTTTTACTACCCTTAGACCATTAGATTTGGTTGTTCGTTTGGCTTATGAACTAATCCTATGGGAATTTTCCTTATATACCGTATATACTCGAGTATAAGCCGACCCGAGTATAAGCCGAGGTACCTACTTTTACCACAAAAAAATGGGAAAACGTATTGACTTGAGTATAAGCCGAGGGGAGGAAATGTGCCCATTGCCACCTCATTGTGCCAATTGCCCAACCTTACTGTGCCCATTGCCATCTCACTCTGTCCCCTCACTGTGCACAATGCCACCTCACTGCCCATTGCCACCTCACTGTGCCCCCTTACTGTGCCCATTGCCATCTCACTGTGCCACCTCACTGCCCATTTTCACCTCACTGTGCCCATTGTCACCTCACTGTGCCCCCTTACTGTGTCCATTGCAGCCTCCCTGTGCCCGAGTCAGTGTACCTCAAAATCTTGTAATTCCGCGGCCGGCATCCATTGTTCAAATCTCGCGCAGTTCTCCCTGTCCCTTCCGTGATAGGCGTTTCCAGCAAACACTGTGTTGAGTGTTGCGCCTATCATGGAGGTCCTCTCATTCTCGGACTCCGTTTCCCAGCAGGCACTGTGTTCAGTGCTCCGCCAATCACGGACGTCGGACAATAGGACCTCCGCGCAACACTCAATACAGTTGTTAGGTGTGGGTAGGATAGGCTTCTCTGAAGAGGAGGGTTTTTAGGGATCCTCTAAAAGCTAATAGATAAGGAGATAGACGGACAGATTGGGGTAAGGAGTTCCATAGGCTTGGAGAGGCTCTGGAAAAGTCCTGGAGACGAGCATGGGAGCAGGTGATGAGAGAGCTAGAGAGCAGGAGGTCTTGAGAAGAACGAAGAGAACGATTAGGTTGGTATTTAGTAGACATGTGCATTCGTTTTCGTCCGAATGCATTTTCGTCCGAATTTCAGCTATTTCCGTTATCGTTTTAACAAACGAAAACGAAAGCACAGAATCCGAAAACCGAAAGATCCGACATAAACAAATGCTTTATTTTCGTTTTCGTTGCTACAACAGTTCGATATAGATAGGAGATTCGACGTGACGCTGACAATAACAATCTGTGTCTATCGAACCTGTGGTCGAATGTGCCTAACTTTAACTCTATTAGTCCAAGATTATTCTACATAGGAGAGAAAAGATTCGACATTATAGAGAGAAAAGATTCGACATAGGAGAGAAAGATTCGACATAGGAGAGAAAAGATTCGACATAGAGAGAAAAGATCACTGCTGGAATTGGGTGGGGGAAGTAAAATAAAAATAAAGTTGATGATGAATGTTATTGGCTGATTGTAACCAAAGAGGAGGAGCAGTAAAATAGCTAGAATGACGAAGATTCGACAAAGCATCGAAAGTTAGAAGATTCGACGGTGCAGCAAAACTGTACGACGTTGCAATCGTACATTTCCGGTCAAATGCATCCGCCCATAGGCTATAGAAGAATTCTAATGTTGGTTGACTAGTAATAGTAATTAATAAATATAATTTTTACTAGTCATACAACATTAGAATTCTACTATAGCTTGTGGGCGGAACATTCGACCGGAAATGTATGATTGCAGCGTCGTACAGTTTCACTGCTCCATCGAATCTTCTTTGAACATTCGACAGACACCATAAGCCTTCAATGACAGATTCGACCTTAATTAATTCAGATTTTCGGACGAATGCAATTTCTAACGAAAAACGAAATAAATAAAAACGAATTTCGGGAGTAACTAAATAAATTTATTTTTCGGACAAAAACGAAATTCTGAAACGAAATATTTCAGTGTGCACATGTCTAGTATTTAGAGACTAGGTCAGTGATGTAGCTGGGGGCAGTGTTGTGGATGGCTTTGTAGGTAGTTGTTAGTATTTTGAATTAAATTTGTTGGGTGAGCGGAAGCCAGTGGAGGGATTGGCAGAGAGTAGTAGCAGAGACAGAGCGGTTGGTAAGGTGGATGAGTCTGGCAGCAGCATTCATGATGGACTGAAGGGGGGCTAGAGTATGCAGAGGTAAGCCAGTGAGGAGGGAGTTGCAGTAATCAAGGCGAGAGATGACCAGGGAGTGAATTAGGAGCTTTGTTGTGTCATTGGTTAGAAAGGGGCGTATTTTGGAGATGTTGCGGAGGTTGAGGCGGCAAGATTTGGACAGTGATTGGATGTGAAGCTTAAAGTAGAGTTCAGAGTCCAGGACTACTCCTAGGACCTTGGCATGTGGGGATGGGCTGATAGTTGTGCCATCAATTTTGACAGAGAGATCGGGGGAGGAGGCACGTGGGGGTGGAAAAATGATCAGTTCAGATTTGGATAGATTAAGTTTGAGGAAGTGGTGTGACATCCAAACTCATATATCTGATAGTAAATTAGAGATACGTGAGGAGAATGAAGGAGTGAGTTGAGGGGCAGAGAAATAGATTTGAGTATCGTCAGCTTAGAGATGGTATTAGAAGCTGTGGGAGGCTATCAGCTGACCCAGGGAGGAGGTGTAGATTGAAAATAGGAGAGGTCCAAGAACAGAACCTTGGGGGACCCCAACTGAGAAAGGAAGAGGAGAGGAGGAAGTAGAGTTGTAAGTAACGCTAAAGGTGCGGTTGGATAAGTAGGTAGAGAACCAGCGCAGAGTACAGTCGAGACCAAAGGCATGGAATTTTTTGAGGAGGAGGGGGTGGTCAACCATATCGAAGACAGCAGAGAGGTCCAGGAGTAGGAGTACAGAATAGTGTCCCTTCGTTTTGGCAGTTAGTATATCATTTGTTAGTTTTAGGAGAGCAGTGGAATGTTGAGGACGAAATCCAGACTGAAGGGGATCAAGAAGGTTATTATCAGCAAGGTGGACGCTCAGTTGGTTGTAGACTAGACGTTCAAGGAGTTTGGATAAAAAGGGGAGCAAGGAGATGGGGTGTAGGTTGTCAGGATTGGATGGGTCCAGAGAGGGCTTTTTAAAGTGGAGCTCCACCCTAAATTACAACTTATGCTAATCGGAACCCTCCCCCCCTCCGGTGTCACAATTGACACCTTTCAGGGGGGAGGGGGGTGAAGATACCTGTCTAAGACAGGTATTTTCACCCACATCCGGGAGTCCTCTCTCCGGGAATCTGCGGGAGTGACATCACTTCCCCAGACTTCCCGTAGTATTCTGGGAGACACTCGGCTCCCAGAACACAGGAGGACGAATCAGAACGGCGCAGCGCGACTCGCGCATGCGCCGTAGGGAACCGGGCATGAAGCCGCAAGGCTTCACTTCCTGGTTTCCTCAGCGAGGATGGGGGAGGGGGCAGCAGAGTGACGAGCGATCACTCGTCCTCTGCTGCGGACGTCGCTGGACTCCAGGACAGGTAAGTGTCCAAATATTAAAAGTCAGCAGCTGCTGTAGCTGCTGGCTTTTAATAAAAAAAATTTTGGCGGAGCTCCGCTTTAAGTATGGGGCTGACTAGTGCATGTTTCAAAGAGTTAGGGAAGATGCCAGAAGAGAGGGAGAGATTGAAGATGTGGGTGAGAGAGTGTAGAATAGAGCCAGAGGGTGAACGTAGCAATTGCGAGGAAACAGGATCCAGAACACAGGTGGTAAGATGGATATTAGCAAGTAATTTAGCAACCTTGTCTATAGTGGTGGGGTTGAAAGAGGAAAGTAATGATTGTACCTGTGGGCATGAGGTGTAAAGCGTGAAGCGTATCTGAACAGTAGAGATCTCCTCGCGAATTGTATCACTCTTCTGTTTGAAGTGATTGGCGATCTCCTGGGCGGTGAGTGAGTTAGTGGGTGGAGGCAGTGGAGGAACAAGGAGTCAGTTAAAGCGACGCAGTGCCGAATCGCAAAAAATGGCCCGGTCATTTGGCAACCAAATCCTCTGGGGCTGAAGAAGTTAAAATACATTTTATAAAAATCTAAAAAATCTGATTTAAATAAAAAAAATCTGATTTAAATAAAAAAAAATCCTACACTACACTAATTTTGGTAGAATAATTATTAATATGGAATGTATGTTCCTTGCTAAAAAATATTATTTTGAATCAAGTTGTTATAGGTAAACTTTAATTTATGTATGTGTCTGTGTACAAAACGTGCTAGTTCTTTACTGTCTCTGCTCTATTACAGTGACAATAACAAATGACCCAGTGTCCTTTGGCAAATACTTTAGTTTTTCACAAGTTTTCTGGCTTCCAGATTAATCCCATTTGTTGAAGTGAAAAGATCAATAAATTGAATACAGACTTCAGAGAACGCTTTGATTTTTATCCACATTTCTATCATTATTTTTAGGCTAGACAAAAAAACAATACATTTTAATGTTCCCTCCATATGACATTTGCTGCATGAAATTCCACATTTTGAACTTCAGAAGAACGGTCAATTAATTTAATTTTCCAGGTTCTGCTTTGCAGCATTCACAGTTCCAAAGCACTTAAAGATACACTTCTTGATTAATAAATACAATTTTGTAAGCAGGAAGGCTTTTTCCATAGAACAGACATAGAATCTGTTGCAGCTGTGCATAGTAACCAATCAGAGTCTAGATTTTATTGGCAAAGCTGAATTGAACAAGGTTAGAAGATGATTGGCTAGCTACTATCCACAACTGCACCTATTTCTGTATGCACTTCTGTATGCACCAGCTTTAGTAAATCTTCCCCATTCAGGGGCGTACCTAGAGCATTTGGCACCCGGGGCGGATCCTATATCTGGCACCCCCCCCCACCTTAAAATGTAAAAACGTCCCACTGTGCCCCCTGCATACCTCTGCATCCTTCAATATCTTTTTGTCACTACTGTGTACCCCCTCTCCACAACTGCACCCCTTTACATTACACAGCACCGCACCCCTGGACCCCTTTACATTACACAGCACCGCACCTCTGGACCCCCTTACATCACACAGCACCCTGCAGCTCTGGACCCCTTTACATTACACAGCACTCTGCAGCTCTGGACCCCTTTACATTACACAGCTCCCTGCATCTCTGGACCCCTTTACATTACACTGCACCTCTAGACCTCTTTACATTACACAGCACCCTACACCTCTGGACCCCTTTACATTACACAGCACCCTGAACCTCTGAACCCCTTTACATTACACAGTACCCTGCACCTCTGGACCCCTTTACATTACACAGTACCATGCACCTCTGGACCCCTGTACATTACACAGCACCCTGCACCTCTGGACCCCTTTACATTACACAGCCATTGTACCTCTGGACCCCTTTACATTACACTGCACCTCTAGACCCCTTTGCATTTCACAGCACCCTGCACCTCTGGACCCCTTTACATTACATGGCACCTTGCACCTAAGGACCTCTTTACATTACACAGCACCCTACACCTCTGGACCTCTTTACATTACACAGCACCCTGCACCTCTGAACCCCTTTACATTACACAGTACCCTGCACCTCTGAACTCCTTTACATCACACAGTACCCTGCACCTCTGAACCCCTTTACATTACACAGCACCGTGCACTTCTGGACCCCTGTACATTACACAGCACCCTGCACCTCTGGACCCCTTTACATTACACAGCCCTTGTACCTCTGGACCCCTTTACATTACACTGCACCTCTAGACCCCTTTGCATTTTACAGCACCCTGCACATCTGGACCCCTTTACATTACACGGCACCTTGCACCTAAGGACCTCTTTACATTACACAGCACCCTACACCTCTGGACCCCTTTACATTACACAGTACCCTGCACCTCTGGACACATTTACATTACACAGCCCTTGTGCCTCTGGACCCCTTTACATTACACTGCACCTCTTGACCCCTTTGCATTTCACAGCACCCTGCACCTCTGTACCCCTTTACATTACACAGCACCCTGCACCTCTGAACCCCTTTACATTAAACAGTACCCTGCACCTCTAGACCCCTTTACATTGCACAGCCCACTGCACCTCTGGACCCCTTTACATTACATAGCACCCTGCACCCCTTTATATTACACAGACCCCCACAGCTCTGGATGCCTGTATGTTACACAGACACCCCCTGCATGTTACACAGACCCCCCTGCAGTGTAGTCCCCCTCTCTGCAGTGCAGACCCCCCTACAGTACAGACCCCCGCTACAGTACAGACCCCCGCTACAGTACAGACCCCCCTACAATACAGACCCCCCCTACAGTACAGACCCCCCCTACAGTACAGACCCCCGCTACAGTGCAGACCCCCGCTACAGTGCAGACCCCCCACAGTGCAGACCCCTACAGTACAGACCCCCTACAGTGCACAGACCCCCTAACAATACAGACCCCCCATACAGTGCACAGACCCCCCTTCAGTGCAGACCCCCCCACAGTACAGACCCCCCTACAGTGCACAGACCCCCCTAACAATACAGACCCCCCTACAATACAGCCCCCCATACAGTGCAGAACCCCCTTCAGACCCATGTACCTCAGACCACACATGGAGAGAGCCCGAGGTAGTGGCTTTGCAGGGGGAGGGGTATTGCGAGCCGCACCTGAGCCAGTCGGTACACCCGGGACCCAGCGCCAGGATCCCATTTTCTCCTTCTCTCTGTGGTCGGGACTCACGGCTCTGATCAGACTCGGCAGCCGCTGTCACACTTGGAGCAGAGTGAAGCCGCCTCCCCCTCCTCCTGCATGCACTGTGTAGACATAAAGGAGGAGGGGGAGGCGGCTTCACTCTGCTCGGGTGTGAAAGTCGATGCAGAGACTGATCAGAGCCGCGACCATTGGAGAGAAGGAGAGAGTGGGATTGTTGTGCCGGGTCCCGGGTGTGCCGACTAGCTCGGGTGCGGCTCGCAATACCCCTCCCGCAAAGCCACTACCTCGGGCTCTCTATGTGTGTCCTGTCACCACTCGGTGCTGCTGCCTAAACCCGTGGCGCTGTCTCCATTATCTTCAGTCGCGGAGGGGGGGCGCCGGCCTGACACCCCCCATTGTGTGGCATTGTGTGGCACCCGGGGCGGCCCCTTCACCCCCCACTTAGTACGCCACTGTCCCCATTATGTCTTTTCTGCAATAAAATCTTTTACATGCACAGCTCTTGGCATGATTTAGTACCAAAATGAATAAACTCTTGCTTGCACATGTAGGAGTTATCTTATCCCAAGCTGGCCAATCAGGGTTGCCGAAGATGGCAAATCCAGAAGAAAACCTTAGCAAAAGAGGTGCTATACTTAGGTTGCTAGAAAAGTCTGTGGAAGTGAACTTTTTGTCATGCATGACAATCTTTAGCAAATTTTGTTCCCATTAAAGATTGTTCTGTTGTAAATGCCACTTTATGTATTGACATACCTCCGTAGACTCTATCTTGACAGTATGAACATACAACAAGTGCAGCGCTAAAAAAAATCACTCTATATGAATACTTCTAATAGTAATAAATACAAAATATGTGAATTTACACATGAGAAATAAAAGTGACCTACTCCACCACAATTAAAGTATATGTGTAAAACTAATTTAAAAATCATAAAAATAAATTAATGAATTATATAAACTAATTAAGAATCAGTCCCAATTAAGTGCTGAGGAGAAGGGTGATCTTCAGAAGAAACAGTGAAGAAAACAGAAAAAACATGGGTCCCAGAAGCCTACAGATTGTAAAGAAGACAGCACTGCATGCCAGCCTAGTGCAACAGGTGGGGAGCTCACCATATAGGAATGACCCTCAATCAGGAGAAGCCAAACAGCACTTGATATATTCTACACCATATGGTCACTTTGCTCTAGCAATAATCCAGCTTATAAACCCCACCAGCGTTGTCTCCACAAACTGGCACTCCCAAAATCGATTCAACTCATAAAGTAACCATATTTCAATACACAAGCACCATGGAAGAAAATACAAAATGCCCATAGTGAAAAACCTTATAATCCACCATGGAAGAAAAGAAAGACTGCCCATAGTGAAAAACCTTGTAATCCAAAAGGAATTTATTTAGTATATGCATTTACATTTGACAAGAAGCAAGCCAGCATTCAGTTTGTACAAAGGAATTCCTAATACCAGAATCCACGATGGCTGCGGTGGTTTACGCATGTGTGGTAGCATGTTTTCTGGCTCCAACATACGTGTTTTGTCTTACATGACGTCATCAGGTGCACAGAACACACATCGCCACCACACACTATATATATATATATATGCAGTTGTGCTCATATGTTTACATACCCTGGCAGAATTTATGATTTCTTGCCCATGTTTTGGATCATTGTCATGTTGGAATGTCCAAACACGTCCCATGCGCAACTTCCTGGCTGATGAATGCAAATGTTCCTCCAGCATTTTTTGATAACATACTGCATTAATCTTGCCAACAATTTTGACCAGATTTCTTGTGCCTTTGTAGCTCACACATCCCCAAAACATCAGCGATCCACCTCTGTACCTTTCATCATAGGCCTTGTTGACTCCTCTCCAAATGTAGCGTTTATGGTTGTGGCCAAAAAGCAAAATTTTGGTCTCATCACTTCAAATGACTTTGTGCCAGAAGGCTTGTCTCTGTGCTGTTTGGCATATTGTAAGCGGGATACTTTGTGGCATTTGCGTAATAATGGCTTTCTTCTGGCGACTCGACCATGCAGCCCACCTTTCTTCAAGTGCCTCATTATTGTGCATCTTGAAACAGCCACACCACATGTTTTCAGAGAGTCCTGTATTTCACCTGAAGTTATTTGTGGATTTTTCTTTGCATCCTGAACAATTTTCCTGGCAGTTGTGGCTGAAATTTTAGTTGGTCTACCTGACTGTGGTTTGGGTTCAACAGAGCCCCTCATTTTCCACTTCTCGATTAGAGTTTGAACACTGCTGATTGGCATTCTCAGTTCCTTGGATATCTTTTTATATCCCTTTTCTGTTTTATACAGTTCAACTACCTTTTCCCGCAGATTCTTTGACAATTATTTTGCTTTCCCCATGACTCAGAATCCAGAAACGTCAGTGCAGCACTGGATGAAAGATGCAAGGGTCTGTCAGGAGTCCAGAAACTCATTGACCTTTTAGGCTGGGTTCACACTAGTGCGACACGACATCTGTCCTACTTTGGATCCGACTTTGCCCTGCGACATGAAGCCGACATATGTCCGACTTTCAATGAACGGGGATCCGACTTGGATCCCCGCCAATATCAGGCACTGTGTTTGGTATGAATCTTAAAGGGGGAACTCCAGGCCAAATTTTAAATAAAAAACCGGCATGGGTTCCCCTCCAAGAGCTTACCAGGCCCTTGGGTCTGGTCTAGATTTGAAGGGGCGCCCCTACGCCGAAAAAACGGCGTGGGGGTCCCCCTCAAAATCCAAACCAGACCCTTATCCGAGCACGCAACCTGGCAGGCCGCAGGGGAAGAGGGGGGGACGAGAGAGCGGCCCCCCTCCCTCCTGAACCGTACCAGGCCGCATGCCCTCAACATGGGGGGGTTTGGTGCTCTGGGGCAGGGGGGCGACCTGCGGCCCCCCCATCCCAGAGCACCCTGCCCCCATGTTGATGAGGACAGGGCCTCTTCCCGACAACCCTGGCCGTTGGTTGTCGGGGTCTGCGGGTGGGGGGCTTATCGGAATCCGGGAGCCCCCTTCAATAAGGGGGCCCCCGGATCCCGGCCCCCCACCCTATGTGAATGAGTATGGGGTACATCGTACCCCTACCCATTCACCTGGTGGAAAAAAATTGCAATAAAAAAACCACACAGCTTTTTAAAGTATTTTATTGCACAGCTCCGGGGGTCTTCTTCCGACTTCGGGGGTCTCCGGTGTCGTCGCCGCGCTCTCCGGTTCTTTCTTCTGCCGGGCCTCCGCTAACTTCTTTTTAGCTCTTTTGCTAGCGGAGGCCCGGTCTTCTCCGTCGTCTCGTCCGGCTCTCCGTTGTCCTTCTGCCGGCCCCTCCACTAACTTCTTTAGCTCTTTTGCTAGTGGAGGAGCCGGTCTTCCCGTCGTCACCGTCGGCGTCTTCTTCCCTCTTCCCGGGCCCCGCTAGCAAAAGTGCTGGAAGAAGATAGCGGAGGCCCGGCAGAAGAAAGAACCGGAGAGTGCGGAGACCTCCGAAGTCGGAAGAAGACCCCCGGAGCTGTGCAATAAATTAATTTAAAAAGCTGTGTTGTGTTTTTTCTTGACATTTTTTTCCCACCAGGTGAATGGGTAGGGGTACGATGTACCCCATACTCATTCACATAGGGTGGGGGGCCGGGATCTGGGGGCCCCCTTATTAAAGGGGGCTTCCGGATTCCGATAAGCCCCCCGCCCGCAGACCCCGACAACCAACGGCCAGGGTTGTCGGGAAGAGGCCCTGTCCTCATCAACATGGGGGCAGGGTGCTCTGGGGTGGGGGGGCCGCAGGTCGCCCCCCTGCCCCAGAGCACCAAACCCCCCATGTTGAGGGCATGCGGCCTGGTACGGTTAAGGAGGGAGGGGGGGCCGCTCTCTCATCCCCCCTCTTCCCCTTGCGGCCTGCCAGGTTGCGTGCTCGGATAAGGGTCTGGTTTGGATTTTGGGGGAACCCCCACGCCTTTTTTTCGGCTTAGGGGTTCCCCTTCAAATCCAGACCAGACCCAAGGGCCTGGTATGCTCCTGGAGGGGGAACCCATGCCGGTTTTTTATTTAAAAATTGGTTTGGAGTTCCCCCTCAAGAGCAGCAGAGCACAAGTCGCATGCCAAAGTCGGATCATGCAAGACTGCGGTCCGACTTTGATCCGACTTCAATGATAGTCAATGGGCTGAAGTCGGATCAAAGTCGAACCGAAGTAGTACAGGGAGCATTTTCAAAGTCGGACTGACATGTGTCGGACCAGTTAAGATGGCTCCCATAGGGAAACATTGATTTTCACACGTCATGCGACATGAGCTCCCAATGTCGGAGCGTTTGTCGCCCCAGTGTGAACCCGGCCTTAGTGGCTGGGTTGAGTATGGTTATGGATAAATATTTTGGTTTTGGAAGTTAAAGTGTTGGTGTTTGATTAAATAGTTTTGAAAACCAATGAATCAGGCCGTGGCCAATAATAATCCAAAAGATATTATATCTATGCTTTGGTATAAATCTGTATATATAATGCAATATTTTGAATAAACTCAGATGTTTAAGTTATATTATGCTTTCCGGGTATTATTTACTCTATGCATGTTTGCTGTATGCGTGATGCATGTGATCCCATGAGCTTCTCCTTATCACATGGAGAATATTGCTTCCACTTTTACTCCTTTCATTCATTTCTTTGTGAAACAACTCAATATTCATTCTAGAGATCTTCCTCCTATTAACAACTGTGCAGATGTTTACTGGACTTGTAATTGTGCATTTTATGGTGATAGTCTATAATCATTGGTGGAGCTAAAACTTCCATGAAAACATCTTCTCAACACGTCTGTGTATTGTGCATTCTGGACAATTCTTTCCCCATACACTGTCCAATCTGATTGGATGACATTTACATCTAGTCAGCAATCTGACCAGGTTCCACACCATATGGCCAGTGTTACTTTGGTACAGTTTAGCTCAGTAAATATTAATTTTGTCATTACGACAATGTTCAGAAATCTGATTAACCTGATTTTTGGTTTCTTGGTTTTGCTTTGGGGGGGGGGGTGGGGGGGGTTGTTGGGGGAAATATAAACATGCAAGGGAAGAATAGGTAACGCCGAGAGATTTGAAGGACAGAGATACTCAACAGTAGGCTTGTGCACAACGGAAAAATTCGTTCCGTTTCGGTTCGTTTCTTTCCGGTCCTGTTGATTCGTAATCATTCGTAATTTTGCTAGACGGGATTTTTCGTGTTCGGACTCATTCGTATTTTCGCAAGCGACATTTTTCGTTGAATTTTTTGTTGCTTTATAATTCGTACTTTCGGTAGAGTACGTTGTTTTTCGTTGATTCTGGACACAACTCCTACTTTCGTAACTTTTTTTGGGTTTGTTGATTCGTAATTTTCCGTGTCTCTCTCACAACGACGCTGCCTATTATGCCTAATGTGCTTCGAATGGATTTGTACTTTTCTAAATACATAGCGGTTATTTGTAACAATTCGAAATCTCGTATTTTACTTTCGTTTTTTACATGCGGCTATAGGCTCCGCCCCTGTACACCATTTTGAGAGGGTTCAGCACGGTGAGGGAGAAGCAGAGAGCAGAGCAGAGTGAGTGTTATTGTGCTTCGAATGGATTCAAAATCTCGTATTTTACTTTCGTTTTTTCATGCGGCTATAGCCTCCGCCCCCTGTACACCATTTTGAGAGGGAGTTCAGCATGGTGAGGGAGAAGCAGAGAGCAGAGTGAGTGTTATTGTGCTTCGAATGGATTCGTACATTCGTAACTTTTTTCATAACGAATTATGCCGAAGACATTCGGGCATTCGCTATTTTGCGGTATAATTTATTTCGGATTCGGTTTTATTCGTAATTGCTTTGTTCGGAAATTCGAATGCTTCCGAATGTCCGAAAGTTGCTAAATTCGGACGAATTTCGATTCGTTACGAAACGAATTGCACAAGCCTACTCAACAGATAGAGGGGTCCTTTTGGAAGTACATACACAGGAATACATGGAATGTAAGGCCCCTTTCACACTGAGGCGTTGAAAAAACGCAAAAAAATGATACGTTTTTTTCCCATGATTTTACAGCGTTTTTACTGCGTTCGTGATAAAAATAGTGCAAACGCATATGCGTTTTACCGCATTTTTACCACGTTACTCATTCATTTCAATGGAGATAGGCGTTTTTACAGCGCGATTTTTAGTGCCCTAAAGATGCTCCAAAAAAGCTGTTTGCAGGATTTTTTCCAACGCACAACCAGCAAAACGCCGTCAGGGCTTTCACATTGAGAATGATGGGGCAGGATTATTTCAGGCATTGTTACCGCAAAAATGCAGTAAAAACGCCTCAGTGTGAAAGGGGCCTAATCTACTGACACTGAAGAGTAGAGGTGGGATATGTGTATAAAAAATGGGATTAATGAAAGTGATGTGACGAGAAATGTACCATGTATAGATATGGAATGGAAGATGTGTAATGTATCAGTTGTACCTCCTTTGAAATATAAATGAAGAGTATTAAAAAAAAAAAAAAAAATCTGATGAACCAATGTTCCAGCCCACAATAAATAATTAAGATGTGACCACACCTCACTGATCAGTACAATTAAATTGTATTTATTAATTTTAGCAGAATTGAGAACACAGGGAACACACATGTTTAGAAAGTATGGGGGGGGGGGGGACTCCAATATCCTTGGCAGACTCTTGATGAAGAGAGAAATGACTATGCTGCACCCCCACCAGCTTCATAGAGGACAGGGATGGTGAGGTTGTTGGGCTCCTTCCACACCACCTCTGCCATTCCAGGGTCTTTATGCAGATCCTTGATGCCAGTTCTTGCCTTGTGCCACAACGTATCCACTTTCCAGAAATGCATCCAAGAGGAGGACCTGAAGATGGATTTCTCCCAGCTGGAACCACAAGCAGTACTACACCTGGTAAATGGACAGAAAAGATTAAAGGGGTTGTAAAGGATATTTTTGTTTTTAAATAACAAACATGTCATACTTACCTCCACTATGCAGCTCGTTTTGCACAGAGTGGCCCCGATCCTGGTCTTCTGGGGTCCCTCAGCGGCTGTCTCGGCTCCTCCCCGCAAGAACTTTCCACCTTCATGCAAGCTCTCTCCTGAGGGGGTTGGTTCTTGCGGGTGAGCTCCCATGATACAGCCGGCGGCTATAATCGCTCACTGTATCACTTGGCCCCGCCCCCCCTGGCGCACTGCGTCATTGGATGTGATTGACAGTAGCGCGAGACAATGGCTGCGCTGCTATCAATCATCCAATGAATGAGCCGAGAAGCCTGCGCGTTCACGGCGTAGGACTTTCGAGGGGTCAGGTAAGTAAATGGGGGGGGGGGACATCATTGCCAGGTTTTTTTTCACCTTAATGCATAGGATTCATTAAGGTAAAAAAAAAAAAATTGAAACCCCTTTAAGTTGAAAGGTGAAGCTCTGCTTGTTTGCCTCTCCACCCCCCCCTCCTCTGATGCCCCATTTGCCACCTTGCGAGAATCTCATTCAGATGTTCCGCCCCTCCTCCTTCTCCTGCTACCAGCCCATTCACAAAGTGCACTGTGCTCTGTGCATGCGCAGTAGGTAACTGGCTGTGAAGCTGAAAGGCTTCACTGCTGGTTTACCGTAGCCAAGATGGTGAAGCCAGCACCCAAGAGCCAATTGAAGAATTGAAAATTTGGCTCTGGTGAGGACATCTCTGGAACCCTGGACAGGTAAGTGCCCTAATATTAAAAGTCAGCAGCTACAAATACTGCAGCTGCTGACTTTTAATTATCGGACACTTACCTGTCCCAGGGTGCCCGCGATGCGGGGGAATGAAGCCCCGCTCATCTCCCCCTCCTCTCCGCGGCACCAGCATTGTCACTGTGGGCGCCTAGCTGTGGCTTCACAGCTGGGCACGCACTGCGCATGCGCATACCTCCCAACCCGCCCGGATTCTGCGGGTTTCTCCCGCAGGGACATCATCTTCCCGCGTACCCGTGCGGGACACTGTTTTCCCGCACAGTCCTCCAGTGCGGCATTTCATACTTCCGAGACCCCCCCCCCCTCGTCACGTCACACTTCCGCGACCCGCGACGAACCTCCAGCGCGCCAGAGCGGCAGCGAAAAGCAGGTGAGTTGGGCGGGCGGGCTTGTGTGTTACAACTTCGCGATGACCCCCCCCACTCAACAACTTCGCGATGACCCCCCCCCCCGCTCAACAACTTCGCGATGACCCCCCCGCGCTCAACAACTTCGATGAGAGGGGGAAAAAAATTAAAGTCCCGCAGTGGACAATGTGAAAGTTGGGAGGTATGCGCATGCGCGAGCCGCGCTGCACACAGTGATAGGCGAAGCAATCATCTGGGACGTGTCCCATATTATTGCGGAGAGGGAGGGGTGACTTACTTCTGGTTGCCGAGGCAACCTAGGGAGGAAGTGGGAGCTGGAACCCTCTAAAAAGGGTTTCTGCCCCCCCCCCCAAAAAAAAATGACATGCCAAATGTGGCATGTCAGGGGGTCACCTTTCTTAAGGCTGGGTTCACAGTTGTGCGGTGCGAATTCCAGCTCTGTTATCTCTGCAAAGAGATAACAGAGCCGTTCAGCATTTCATGTGCAGTGTAGCTGCGGACTTGCTGACCTGGGAGAGGGGGGAGGGAGAGGGGGAGAGGGGGAGGGGAGAAGTGTAGTGAGCAAGGAGAAAATCCTGTTGAGAACTGAACATATCTGTGAATCAGATGCGTTGCCCATAGAAGATAATGGGCCTGAATTTGCACCTGAGCCGCACTGCAATGCCTAGAAAACGCACACGTTTTTTGGGCAATGCACAGTGCAAATGCATCGCACATATGTGAAGGAACCAGCCTCATTACAATCAATATATTTTATAATGTTATGCGAATTGGATGCGGTGTAAGCCGCAACCAATTCGCATAGGTGTGAACAGGGCCTTAAAGTGGAAGTTCCATTTTTGGGTGGAACTCCACTTTAAAAACTGAATATCTGATCTGTTTGCAAATTAATGAACACATGTTATGGGGATTGATATCGGAGTTCACCTTTATCATGAAAAAAGACCCAATCACAGAAAAAGCATTTTACAACATTATTTGAGAAACACAGTAAAAGCTCACCAAAAAAAAAAAAAAAAGACAAAATACAGGCAAATAAAGAGCACTGTGAAAGTAATTACTGTATTTATTGGCGTATAACACTCACTTTTTTACCCTGAAAATAGAGGGTAAACTGTGCCTGCGTGTTATACGCAGGGGGCTGTGGAAAGTTTTTTTCCTGAAACTTCCCTCTTAAAGTTAGGGTGCGTGTTATACGCCTGTGCGTGTTATACGCCGATAAATATGGTACTCAGTGGTTAGAAGAATCATGTGAAGGTTTCCTATGCACAGAAACATTCAACATAGAAAAGAGCGAACACTCAGGACAGACAAGTCTTTAGCACATAGATAACAAAATCAAGACAATTCCATAAACTTTCATACAGCTAAGTGAGTATACAAAAAAAAAAAGGTCATTATACACACATCCCTCCAACTACATACATGTACTACATACATAGACCTCCCTGTCTTGTGTGGATCACACTACACTTTGTAAGAAATTTTAAGTCAAAATAGGTAACAGCTGAAAACATTTTAGTAAACCATTATTAGTGAAGTAACCGTGATTCGCAGATATTTAGAATAGTTACTAAAAACAATCTAAACTCTAAGCAATAATAAAACCGATGCCTGGATAACAAAGTATACACACAACAAGGTGGCCTCACTTTAGGCAAATTAACACAAACCACATGCCCCCTTATATAACATAGGAGATGGGTTTTGGCGGGAATACGCGCACATGAGCAATGAACGTTCTCAGATGCTGCTTATTAATCCGCACATCATGCGCATTACAATATCCATCCCTTAGTTTATCTAACTTCATTTAGGAAATTTAGCTACTCAGATAGCTGATTAAAAACGTCATCCAATCAGATTGGACAGTGTATGGGGAAAGAATTGTCCAGAATGCACAATACACAGACATGTGTTGAGAAGATGTTTTCATGGAAGTTTTGGCTCCACCAATGATTATAGACTATCACCATAAAATGCACAATTACAAGTCCAGGAAACATCTGCACAGTTGTTGATAGGAGGAAGATCTCTAGAATGAATATTGAGTTGTTTCAAAAAGAAGTGAATGAAAGGAATAAAAGTGGAAGAAATATTCTCCATGTGATAAGGAGAAGCTCATTAACATGATCAGCATTACAATGAGCACAAGCCCAATGTATAAGCAGTTGTGCACTCTGGAGAACGCAGATGCGTCTGTGTGCAACACACATATTTAACAAGCTAAAGCGTGTGCGCCCTGTCAGGCGAGCATAAAATGGTGTGCTTTGTCAATGCACATGTGCAGTTGAGTAATCTGAAAGAAGGGTGTAAAAAGGCTTGATTAGTTGTAAGACAGATCTACATGTTCTGGACAGAATTTGTGCATTTAAACAATATTATATACATACTTTTTAGCCTGGTAACAGAAGATGGTAAACTAGTAAAGTTATCTACAGTATTTAGGCAAAAATGTTGAAGATTACATTAGCTGCGCTTGCTAATCGTAGGCGCAAAGGATTGCGCAAGTGCGCAACAGCGCTTCCTATGTAAATATGGTTTGGTGCATATAAGTGCACCAGAATTTTTGATAAATGTTTTGAGTCCCGTTTTTTGTGCAATTGCTCCATTTTCTCCACTGCACCACAGGCGCAGGTCTTTAGTAAATCACCCTCAATGTCCCACTCAATATTGAGATCAAATGGTGCAAAACACTTAAGATTATACATCTATTTACTCTATCTATATCATGTTGTCCATTGGCTCCCTTCCAGGTAGTGCAAATGACTGCAATCAATAAAGTCCATAAAAAAAATTAAATGTTGAGCCGTTGACAAGTTTAAATATTCAGGTGACTTTCCGTGACAACTTCAAAATCAAAAATTCAGGTGACTGTCCATGCTCCCCTCCTGTGTCCCCACTCACCAGATGAAAATGGTATATGTGCCTGTATTGAGGTGGTGATGTCCGTCCACGGAATTTGTTGTAATTGGCCTTGGAATATAGGTGTCTGCTGGCCTCCTCCCAATAATCAAGGTCCCTCAGGCTCACTCGATCAGCAACAATCCATAGTGGTATAGTTCCAACAAAAACGGAGGAGAGAGCATATAGTGTAATACTGCTATTTATTTAGAAAATTTTAAAATCATTACACTTACATCAAAAAAGATAAAATCTTGCAGAGATTGCCGCCTTGGCGTCCACACAGCCTTCACAGATAGCTTAATGGATTTCGCCCCTCCCACTGGGCGTCATCAGAAGCTTATGGGATCTGTGATGTGGCTGCCTTTTATACTTTGTAAGTTGTCACGGAAAGTCACCTGAATATTTGAACTTGTCACCGGCTCAACATTAAAAAAAATGTATGGACTTTATTGATTGCAGTCATTTGCACTATATTGGTATTGAGCATGTTTGTTTATATATATATATATATATATTGTAATTGACAGGAGCAGCGCTAATTTAATTTCTTGTTTCAAATCTTTGGGGTATTTACCTTATTTTTTAGCAGCAGCCCTAATTTTTCATTTATTGTTTGGACACATCACCATAGCACGGGTTTGTTAAATTTTTCTTTATATCCCTTCCAGGCAGGACTATATTTGTCTATGGCCAAAAAAATGTTGGCAGAAACACTGTGTCTTCTAAACCCGCATTTGATATGCCCTATATGCTCTTCCAATCGAACATGTAAGGTCCTTGTAGTACAGCCCACATACTGTAGGCTGCAGGGACACTGTAACAAGTACGCTACATTCTTAGTGTTGCAAGAAATAAAGGCTCATATGGTGTAGGATCATGAAGTCTGTATCGAACAAAACTGCAAAACTTTACATTCCTTAATTACATACAATAAATCCGACATAAACTATATCTCACTGCCTCACTGATGGATCTAATACATTGGGGGAATCATATTTCTCAAAGATGTTGCTCCCCTAAAAATGCCTGAGGGATTGATTGTCAATAAAGGGCATACGACTTGGTCATTTTTTAAAACAGCCCAATGTTTTTTTTATTATCCTTTTTACTTTATAGTGTTGGGCTGAGAAAGTTGTAATGAAAGAAAGTCCACAGTTGTCTGAAACAGATGCAACTGCTCTCAGAATTCCCCTGTCAATATTTCCCACATTATGAATCACCTGATTTAATGCTGATTCATTATAGCCCTTTTCCAGGAATCTATGTTTCATAATGTGTGCCGATGCAAAGTAATCCTGAAGTCTAACTATTCTCAAAAATGTTTTATTCCCCCTCCTCCTACATATCCTGCCTAGCCTGTACAAAAAATCTGTATACTTACCTATTTTTAATCTGCTCTGGTCCAGTCACATGATCCTGCAGCTCTGACTCCTCTGTGTAAGGTAGCACTCGAAGATGGCTGGGAATTTCAGGAGCTATGATGTCCCTCATAGGCTCCCAAGGCCGAGCCATTGTCAGCACTCCCTTCTCTTCCCTGCCGACAGGGGAGTCGGAGCTGCAAGATCACGTGACCAGACCAGAGTAGGCCAAAAATACCTAAGTATACAGATTTTTTATACAGGTCAGACAGGATAGGTAGGAGGAGGGGACATTTTTAAGAATAGTGTTAGGCTTTTCATCCAATTTTACCCAGTGAACATACATTTTGCAAAGTGAACATTGTGTGACAGTCTCTCCTTCCTTAGTAAGTCAGCTTAATTGTTTCAGTGTTACTGATCCAAAGGCATGTGTATATGCAAATGTAGCAGGTATGTACTTTCCCGGGTGTAATTCAAACTGGCAGAGACACCAGCGATGTGCAGTTCCTTGCGGTCCAGCAGGTGGCACTGTCGCCCTGGGCTGGGGTTGAACCATTGCTGTGTGCTGTGCCTCCTTTTTTTCCTCACTCGGCAGCAGTATGGTGGGGCGGGGAACCCGTCGTGCTTGCTGGGAGAGGGTATAAAGGGGCCGGCCATCTTTGTCACGGGGTCGAGTCCCAGGCACCTTAAACCTGAGGGCGGCAGGTCGTGTCGGTCCTCTAGGCGGCCTAGGCCTAGAGGACATCCGGAGGTCGTGTTTCATCCCAGGCACCTTTAGCCTGGGGTGAGGTACTCGGATGGAGGTCTGGAGCTCAGTAGACATGTGCACACTGAAATATTTTGTTTCGGAATTTCGTTTTCGTCCCAAAAATAAATTTATTTAGTTACTCCCGAAATTCGTTTTTATTTATTTTGTTTTTCGTTAGAAATTGCATTCGTCCGAAAATCTGAATTAATTAAGGTCGAATCTGTCATTGAAGGCTTATGGTGTCTGTCAAATGTTCAAAGAAGATTCGACGGAGCAGTGAAACTGTACGACGCTGCAATCATACATTTCCGGTCGAATGTTCCGCCCACAAGCTATAGAAGAATTCTAATGTTGTATGACTAGTAATAATTATATTTATTCATTACTATTACTAGTCAACCAACATTAGAATTCTTCTATAGCCTATGGGCGGATGCATTTGACCGGAAATGTACGATTGCAGCGTCGTACAGTTTTGCTGCACCGTCGAATCTTCTAACTTTCGATGCTTTGTCGAATCTTCGTCATTCTAGCTATTTTACTGCTCCTCCTCTTTGGTTACAATCAGCCAATAACATTCATCATCAACTTTATTTTTATTTTACTTCCCCCACCCAATTCCAGCAGTGATCTTTTCTCTCTATGTCGAATCTTTTCTCTCTATAATAACAAATCTTTTCTCTCCTATGTCGAATCTTTTCTCTCCTATGTCGAATCTTTTCTCTCCTATGTCGAATCTTTTCTCTCTATAATGTCGAATCTTTTCTCTCCTATGTCGAATCTTTTCTATCCTATGTCGAATCTTTTCTCTCCTATGTCGAATCTTTTCTCTCCTATGTCGAATCTTTTCTCTCCTATGTCGAATCTTTTCTCTCCTATGTCGAATCTTTCTCTCCTATGTCGAATCTTTTCTCTCTATAATGTTGAATCTTTTCTCTCCTATGTAGAATAATCTTGGACTAATAGAGTTAAGGTTAGGCACATTCGACCACAGGTTCGATAGACACAGATTGTTATT
This sequence comes from Rana muscosa, assembly GCA_029206835.1. Lineage (NCBI taxonomy): Eukaryota > Metazoa > Chordata > Amphibia > Anura > Ranidae > Rana > Rana muscosa. Next base: position 1,096,853,975 of record CM055122.1, on the reverse strand, counting down.
GTCAGCGTCACGTCGAATCTCCTATCTATATCGAACTGTTGTAGCAACGAAAACGAAAATAAAGCATTTGTTTATGTCGGATCTTTCGGTTTTCGGATTCTGTGCTTTCGTTTTCGTTTGTTAAAACGATAACGAAAATAGCTGAAATTCGGACGAAAATGCATTCGAACGAAAACGAATGCACATGTCTAGAGCTCAGTGCCCAACACTGAGTTCCGTGAGGGAAGGAGGTCCTAGGGAACCCAGGGATTGGGTACACAAATCCGGAAGGCGTAATGGACCGGGGGGAGCTACTCACTTGAAGACCGGGTGCAGCAGATTGCCAGTGACAGGTGAGCCTCCCATTGGAGACCGGGAGAAAGGAAGCCGCTCAGGTGTGGAAGTCCCTGAAATTACCTCCTCCCAGCAACCAAGGGTGCAGGCAAATGCAAATGCAATTGAGGAAAGAAAGAAAGGTCTTCTGGACGCAGCACTCCGGTTAAAAAGCCTTTATTCCAAAAAAAGGTTCAGGAAACCAAGAACACACTGCACAACACAGCAAACTGATCACATCTGGCTAACGCGTTTCACACTATTAAAGTGCTTACTCATAGCTGGTTATTACACAAATATTACCCAAGATATACCCTAAACAGGGGAAGTCATGTGATCCAACCCCAAGGTGAAAATAGTTGATTAATTAAAGATTAATTAAGCGTGAAGTGATTCAAGTGAGATGGGTGTGGTTCACTGACCACAATGATAAAAGAGGATAGAAATGCCTCACCATATGCACAATCTATACAAATATATAAAAAAGTGAAAATATATAATATATATAAAAGATGAGTGATATGGTGTGAAGTGGAAACGAAAAAATAACAATAAAAATAAAAATAAGAATAAAAATAATTGTGAAAATAAAATAAGTAAAATAAGGATGAGATTACTACCAATTGTAAAAGTAGTATAATGTAAATGTGCATCCAAAACATGTGTAACCATGTGTGTAAATACAAAAGAGAAAAAAAAATATATATATATATGCATGTATACAAAATTTGGACGTGTATAGATGAAAAATGCAAAGCAACCTTATAAATTGATTAGGTACGCTGTGGAGTGCTTGCATTAATATTACTTAGTCCGTACTAATATGTGCATGTCTCTTTTGAGATTTATTTATTTTTAAATTTTATTATTGTTATTGATAATTTATACAATGAACTTAATGTGAATAAAAGAACAGATGTTCTGTTTAAACTGATATCTGAGCAGATTTGTATTAATATGTGAGTATATGTCTCTTTAAAAATGCATTAGTCTATATGTCTATTGGGATGGAAGTCATTCCTGAGGGTATACTGTGCATGAAGATGAACTATTATATAAACATGCAGTAGAAGCATATATGTACAAGTATGTTTAAATGTGCTTGAAGACACCGTGTTTGAAGCCACCATGTATGTGAATGTGAGACAAGAGTGTACCCATATGTGTACACCTGCATACAGCTAGGTGCACACACATGGGGAGCCCGATGAAAAAGCATATGTGTATATATATATAATGGCTCCAAGAATGCGCGCATCAACTGGGACATACAAGAACGATCCATCCAATCGAAATGTCTATAAGGTTGTTCTATGTGAACGATTCACATCAAGACAAATGTCCATGTGAAGGGTTAATTAAGAATGTACCCCTGTGTACATATAGACATGCAGCTCAGCACGCACACATGAAGAGCCCAATGTAAAAATATATATATGTATATACATGGTGGCTCCAAAAAATGTGTGCATTAACTGAAGTGCACGTCCAGCCATAGACATCTCGATGGAAAACAATCCGTCCAATCCAACCAACCATAGACATCTCGATGGAAAACGATCCATCCAATCAAAATATCTTCAAGATATTCTATGTGAACGATTCACATTAAGGCAAATGTCTGTATGAAAGCGTTGGATAAGGAAAATAAACAAATAAGGAAATGCCCCCGTGTGAATGCAAGTATTCTGCCAAATGCGCACACATAAGGAGCCCAATGTAAAAGTATAAACGTATACATATAATGGCTCCGAAACTGTGCGCATTAACTGGGATGTACATCCAACCATGGACATCTCGATGGAAAACCATCTGTTCAATAAAAGATGTGCAAATGATTCCATGGGAACAGTTCGCACGGGAACAAATATCTATATGAAAAGATTAAAAATGAAAATGCTGGCAAATAACAAAACCTTTGGGTTGGATCCTGACTTGGTGTAAACATACCATGATGCCCACAAAACTATATGCGCTCAATGAAAGCCAATATAATATTGCATTTACAGTACAATTTACATACAGATGAAATATGGGCCATGAATCTTGTGTATACATTGGCTTCCGAGATAAAATTCTATATGTCGTTTCCGTGTACAGAATAAACTCCAAATGTGCCCAAGACAGTTCATGCTGTCAAGAATGATGTAACAAAAACCAACATAAATTAAAAAGGAATAAAGAGACTATAAAACACACAAATTGATGTGTGACACATATACAATAAAACAATCTGATAATTACGATCTACCACTAATAGATGATTTGTGCAAAAGAAAGAGACCAAGTCCATACAATTTCTTCCAAACCAGGTGAATGATGGTTCGTGACTAAAAGAAAAAAAGGGAAGAAAAAGAAAAGAAAATGGTCCCAATAGAATAGTAGAACTATCATGTTCCATATGTTATATGGATAGTAATATAGAGGCCATAAGGATTTGAACATGCAAAAAGCAATCAATATCATGGTAACTACATGAAACAAAATGAAACGAAAAACTCCTGACAACAATCCGGGCATATACATGTATATGCCCATGAGCATATAGTAGAGGAGGAAAAAATGGCAATCTGAACCTTAATTAACATGCGTGAGTAACAAATGTTAAAAACATCAGAAAAGATGCTAGACACCAGAAACTAGAAAGGACACTGTGCAGGACGCGAGGACTAATCATAATAATTGGATACATCCCATTCGAAGTTAAGGCCTGCCGGTATCCTGGTATGCAATGAAAAAATCCAATAGACCTCACGCCTGCACAGTGTCCTGAATTTGTCTCCCCCTCTTAAAGGTGAACTAATCTTTTCTATACCTTGTATAGAGAGGCATGAGACATTTTTCTGATGTACTGATACCCAATGCCTGTCAACATTCGTGTTCCTATCTTTCTGTATATCATACAGGTGATCATACAGTCTGTCTTTGAGTCTCCTAGTCGTTCTTCCGACATATTGGATATCGCACAGTTCACATTTAATCACATATACCAAAAACTTGGTATTGCAATTAATGAACTGCTTAATATCAAAAGAATTATGATTGGTACTAGACTGAACTATGTCACCTGTTTTTATATGTCTGCAATAATTGCAGTGAGGCATTCCACATCTAAAAGTGCCTTGGAAATGCAACCAGTTTGATGCCGAAGGTGTGCTTGAAAAAAGGCTAGGTGAAAGGCGACTACCCAAAGTAGGGGCTCTACGGGACACTGATTTAACTCCCCTGGAGAGTATTTCATGGTAGGCAGGGTCGTTCAGTAGAATGGGAAGGTATTTCTCAATAATAGATTTTATTTTACCGAATTCAAAACTGTAAGGTGTAGAGAACACCGGTACTCCACTGAAAGACAGTGCCGCTTTGTTCTTGCGTTTATTCGAACAATTCTGAAGTAAGGTCTCTCTTGGGATAGCACTCGCAGTTTTAAAGGCTCTTTTTATTAAATTGGGAGCATAACCCCTATTAATGAATCGTTGGGTCATGTTTGTGGCTTCGGTGACAAAATCCTCAGGTCTACTGCACAAACGTCGGAGCCTGAGGTATTGTCCGACCGGAACCCCACGAATGGTGTGGCTGGGGTGACCCGAGTCCGTTCTAAGAAGGGCATTGCCAGCTGTGGGTTTTCTATAGAGGCCTGTGACTACTACATCATTTACAGCCAACAACTTGACATCCAAAAAATCTATAGAGGTGATGCCAAGTTTTCCCGTAAAGCGGAGATTCATGGGATTATCGTTAAGGTGATCCAACCAATCCTGTAAATTTGTGTCCTCGTTGGAGGAAACAAACAGGAGGTCGTCAATGAACCTACAAAAGAAAATCGTATCTAAACGGCGGGGGCTATCATGTCCAAAGATGCGAGACCTCTCCCAAAATCCCATATAGAGATTAGCCAGGGAAGGCGAAAATTTCGCTCCCATAGAGGCCCTGCACCTTTGGAGATAATAGCCCCCGTCGAACATAAAGAAATTATGTGTAAGTAAATAGTCCAATGACAGTAAGATGAACTCCTGTAACACTAACGAATACTTCCCAGATTCTTTAAGCAAAGTGGACACAGCCAAAACCCCCAAGTCGTGAGGAATACTCGAGTAGAGGCTGGTCACATCACATGTAATCCACCTGTACTCTGCTTTCCACTGAAAATCCCGGAGTTTTATAAGCAGTTGTTTGGTATCGCGTAGATACCCTGGGAGGTTGACAACCAAAGGCTGAAGTTGGCCGCCAACCCACTCTCCCAGGCGCTCGTTAAGGCATCCAATACCTGCCACTGTGGGCCTGCCCATAAGTGGGTCCAGGCCCTTGTGAATTTTTGGCAGGTGATGGAACACCGGCATTACGGGATTAGTGGGAATAAATAACAATTTCTCTTTATCTGAAAAAATTCCCGCATGGACTGCTGTGTCCAACAAGGAGGAAAGTTTAGCAGAGAAAGGGATGGTGGGATCACCCTTGAGTGGAGTATAGGTGTTGCTGTCAGACAACTGACGTAAAGCTTCACCTTTGTAGGTGTCCGAATTGAGGACCACCACCAACCCACCCTTGTCCGCATTACGAATGACAATGTTATTATCCATTTCTAAATGTTTAAGAGCTTTGTATTCTGATGGAGACAAATTATGGGAAACCGACCTCCTACGGCAATCACGAGCCAAATGGGTAAGATCCTTCTCGACCATACTTTGAAAGAGGTCGAGATCCTTGCCCCGCGACCCCACCGGATAAAAGTCCGATCTAAGTTTGAATGAAATACTATTAGGGACATCAGTGGGGTCAACGGGGCAAGGACTGGACTCAGTGGCCAAATCCATAAGCTCTTGAAGAGCACATACTTCAGAAAACAACACTGGAGAAGGACACTCACCCATATCCTGATCACCGGAGGAGGTGTCCTCTGCTTCCATAGGGAGATCAAAGTAGTGTTTCTTGAGCGTTAAGCTACGGGAGAATTTATTAACGTCCAATAGGGTATTGAAAAGGTCAAAGTGCCTGGTGGGGCAAAAATTAAGTCCCTTGGATAAAATGCATTTCTCTTCATCGCTTAAAATTCTGCTCGAGAATAACGTTGGTGACATCTACTTTTTTCTCCCCCGCAAGGTATATGTTTTTTTTTTTTGGTGTACGAGTGTCTTTTCCCTCCTCTCCGGGTTTTCTTATTGCGCCTTTCTGTTTGGCTTTCTTGTAGGACTCCTGAGGGTTTCCAGATTGGATTCCATCCTGTGAATGATTCCGAATGGGAGACCTCAGCAAACGTTCTCAAAAGAGACATGCACATATTAGTACGGACTAAGTAATATTAATGCAAGCACTCCACAGCGTACCTAATCAATTTATAAGGTTGCTTTGCATTTTTCATCTATACACGTCCAAATTTTGTATACATGCATATATATATATATTTTTTTCTCTTTTGTATTTACACACATGGTTACACATGTTTTGGATGCACATTTACATTATACTACTTTTACAATTGGTAGTAATCTCATCCTTATTTTACTTATTTTATTTTCACAATTATTTTTATTCTTATTTTTATTTTTATTGTTATTTTTTCGTTTCCACTTCACACCATATCACTCATCTTTTATATATATTATATATTTTCACTTTTTTATATATTTGTATAGATTGTGCATATGGTGAGGCATTTCTATCCTCTTTTATCATTGTGGTCAGTGAACCACACCCATCTCACTTGAATCACTTCACGCTTAATTAATCTTTAATTAATCAACTATTTTCACCTTGGGGTTGGATCACATGACTTCCCCTGTTTAGGGTATATCTTGGGTAATATTTGTGTAATAACCAGCTATGAGTAAGCACTTTAATAGTGTGAAACGCGTTAGCCAGATGTGATCAGTTTGCTGTGTTGTGCAGTGTGTTCTTGGTTTCCTGAACCTTTTTTTGGAATAAAGGCTTTTTAACCGGAGTGCTGCGTCCAGAAGACCTTTCTTTCTTTCCTCAATCCCATCGGAGACCGCCTGGAAGGAAATCCGCCCTCCGCTCGGAGACCTCCGCTCGGAGACCTCAGAGAGGAAAGTGGAGAGTTCATTGTGTCTGGGCCTATTCGCATCCACACCTCCTTGTTTGTTCTGTTCTTTAAGGGAGTCTAACTGATTATGCTGTTCATTCAAGAAGAATAAAGGAGTGTTGGACTTTAATGGTGTGGGGCTCTTTTCTGGTGGACATTGTTCAAGGTAACTCCAGGTGCACAACACTGACCCGAAGGTAGAGAAGGAACTTTGCTCACACCGCATGGACACATGTGGTGAAGGCTTAGCGTGGTGACCCCGCTCTCTCCCCTCTAAGGTACCCCTAGAAAAGAGAAAGACAAGCTGATGCAAAGAGGGGAGTGAGGAGGCCGCTACATAAATATAGAATTTGCTTACCAGGAAAGTGTGTTTGAGGCGTAAAGGCTGGTACACATGGGCTGAATCGGCCAGTATCAGCCAGTTCAACAGAAATATCCGGCTTCTGTCGAACGGGCATGCTGGAAAATCAGCAGCCAATCTGCATCCGATCAGCGCTCGCAGCCAATGGCTGCAAGCGCTGATCAATGTGCTTACATGCTTACATGGTAATCTATGCTGCCTTCAAATTCCACCTTTAACTGCATCATTGTTTTAAACATGCTTACATGGTAATCTATGCTGCCTTCAAATTCCACCTTTAACTGCATCATTGTTTTAAACATGCTTACATGTTAATCTATGCTGCCTTCAAATTCTTTACCTCTGCCCATATCATTGTGATGTTTGTTTTTGTTTTTTTATTGTCCATACCTAAACTATGAGCTGGTTTTGTTTATAGCCATGACCCCCTGCTCTCTTGCTGTATCTTGTAGTCTGTTTTTGGTGTGAGAAGTTTGTTCTGTCAGCTGTGTGTTCCTCCTAGGGATGGGCTATCTGTTCGAGTCGAACATGAGTTTGACTCGAACATTGCCTGTTCGCCGAAAAGCGAACAACTTGGGGTGTTCGCGGGCAAATTTGAAAAGCCGCGGAACACCCTTTGAAAGTCTATGGGAGAAATCAAAAGTGCTAATTTTAAAGGTTAATATGCAAGTTATTGTCATAAAAAGTGTTTGGGGACCTGGGTCCTGCCCCAGGGGAAATGTATCAATGCAAAAAAAAGTTTTAAAAACTGCAGTTTTTTCGGGAGCAGTGATTTTAATAATGCTTAAAGTGAAACAATAAAAGTGAAATATTCCTTTAAATTTCGTACCTGGGGGGTGTCTATAGTATGCCTGTAAAGTACTGCATGTTTCCCGTGATTAGAAAAGTCCCTGCACAAAATGACATTTCTAAAGAAAAAAAAAGTAATTTAAAACTGATCGCGTCTATAATGAATTGTCGGGTCCCGGCAATACAGATAAAAGTCATTGAAAAAAAACAGCATGGGTTCCCCCTTAGTCCATTACCAGGCCCTTTGGGTCTGGCATGAATATTAAGGGGAACCCCGAACCAAAATAAAAAAAAAAAAGCGTGGGGGTCCCCCCCAAATTCTATATCAGGCCCTTCAGGTCTGTTATGGATTTTAAGGGGAACCCTGCGCCATTTTTATTTTTTTAAATGGCGTGGGGTTCCCCCCAAAAATCCATACCAGACCCTTATCCGAGCACGCAACCTGGTAGGCCCGCAGGAAAAGAGGGGGGACGAGAGAGCGCCCCCCCTCCTGAACCGTACCAGGCCACATGCCCTCAACATTGACCCCGCCTCTCTTGCGTTTCCCGTCACGTGTCAGAGGGGGCGGGGTCACCCGCACACGTGACGTGTGGCCCCGCCCTCATCCATAAAAGAGCTGTCAACCCGGAACAGCGACATTCAGCCGGGCGCCTCCTATGAGGCGGTATGGTTTGTAGCGGCGGGTTTTTCTTTTCTTCCGTATCGCTCAAGAGTGGATTACTTCGTTGGAACCTTTTTTTTTCTTTTTTCTTTTTAATAAAGGACTTGTCCCAAACTGTCTCCTGTGTTTTTTTAACATTTTGACACTTTTTTGTGAAATGGTAGGGGTACCCCGTTACCAATTATCATAGGGGGGGCCGGGATCTGGGGGTCCCCTTTGTTGAAGGGGGGCTTCCAGATTCCGATAAGCCCCCCGCCCGCAGACCCCCACAACCACCGGGCAAGGGTTGTGGGGATGAGGCCCTTGTCCCCATCAACATGGGGACATCCTCCCCATGTTGAGGGCATGTAGCCTGGTACGGTTCAGGAGGGGGGGTGCTCTCTCGTCCCCCCTCTTTTCCTGCGGCCTGCCAGGTTGCGTGCTCGGATAAGGGTCTGGTATGGATTTTTGGGGGGAACTCCATGCCATTTTTTTTTTATTTTGGTGCGGAGTTCCCTTTAAAATCCATACCAGACCTGAAGGGGGGAACCCCACACCATTTGTTTTTTTAAATGGAGCAGGGTTACCCTTAATATTCATACCAGACCTAAAGGGCCTGATATGGAATTTTTTTTGTTTAATTTTGGTTCGGGGTTCCCCTGAATGTTCATACCAGACCCAAAAGGGGGAACTGCTGCTTGCCACCAATGTAACGGAACATCCCACACTCCGCTTGAGTGCTTCCGTCATATACCGCTTCCTATCAGTCTGGATATAGATATCAGCTATTCCAACTGCTCACCAGCACACAACGAGACGATACTTGTTTGTCTGCTGAACATGGAGTGGTTTATTAGAAAAGTCTTATATACAGTAAAAGAGGAGGTGCATACATATCCTGCTCATATTACTCTGAAAATACACCTGTGACCAGACCTAATTAACATGAGCTCATTAACTAATTAATTATCCAGACTAGGTGACTAGGTGACTCAGAGATATGACCTTTTAGGGTAGACCCCTAGCTCTCCTAGCGTCTCCTAGCTCACCGGTAGGGATGAGCTCGGTGTTCGAGTCGAACATACGTTCGACTCGAACATCGGCTGTTCGACCCTTCGGTGAACATCGAACGATTTGGGCCGTTCGCGCCAAATTCGAGTGACGCGAACGGCCCACAATACACTGCGCCATTGCAGTGCAATCCTGGCACTGTGATTGGCCAAGCATGCACTGTGACCCCGCATGCTTGGCCAATCACAGCGCCGGCAGCTAGGAGAGCCATAATTGGCCACAGGCAGGTTGCCTGTGGCCAATTATAGCTCAGGGGGTTTAGCACACGCCCCACACTATAAAAGGCCGCCAGCGCGGCGGCCCTGTGTAGTGTGTTCCGGCGCAGGGAAAGAGAAGGATAGGCAGGGACAGTGTTGATATTCTTTGTGCTATTCTTGTGTGCAGGGAGAGAGAAGGATAGGCAGGGAGAGTGTCAGTGTCATATTCTTTGCTAAACCTTGTGTGCAGGGAGAGAGAAGGATAGGCAGGGAGAGTGTCAGTGTCATATTCTTTGCTAAACCTTGTGTGCAGGGAGAGAGAAGGATAGGCAGGGGACAGTGTCAGTGTCATTTTCTTAGCTAAACCTTGTGTGCAGGGAGAGAGAAGGATAGGCAGGGGACAGTGTCAGTGTCATATTCTTTGATAAACCTTGTGTGCAGGGAGAGAGAAGGATAGGCAGGGGACAGTGTCAGTGTCATATTCTTTGCTAAACCTTGTGTGCAGGGAGAGAGAAGGAAAGGCAGGGGACAGTGTCAGTGTCATTGTTGCTAAGCCTCCTGCACAGTATACACCTGAAGCTTGCCCTTATTGCTGTGTTTTCCTGGTGTGTTACACTAACAGGCATTTGCAGCACTTACAGCGGGCGGAGTGTGCCTCCTGCACATTATACACCTGAAGCTAGCCCGTATTGCTGTGTTTTCCTGGTGTGTTACACCAACAGGCATTTGCAGCACTTACAGCGGGCGGAGTGTGCCTCCTGCACATTATACACTTGAAGCTAGCCCGTATTGCTGTGTTTTCCTGGTGTGTTACACCAACAGGCATTTGCAGCACTTACAGCGGGCGGAGTGTGCCTCCTGCACATTATACACCTGAAGCTAGCCCGTATTGCTGTGTTTTCCTGGTGTGTTACACCAACAGGCATTTGCAGCACTTACAGCGGGCGGAGTGTGCCTCCTGCACATTATACACCTGAAGTTAGCCCGTATTGCTGTGTTTTCCTGGTGTGTTACACCAACAGGCATTTGCAGCACTTACAGCGGGCGGAGTGTGCCTCCTGCACATTATACACCTGAAGTTAGCCCGTATTGCTGTGTTTTCCTGGTGTGTTACACCAACAGGCATTTGCAGCACTTACAGGAGGCGTAGTGTGATTCCTGCAAAATATACTCCTGAAGCTAGGCCTTATTGCTGGTTTTCCCATCTCCCTGCAGGCCATTAGAATGTCTGGAAGGCAAACAAGGAGAGGCAGACAGTCAGGAGCCAATAAAAGAGGGCAAGCAGGCTCTGTGTCTAGAGACAACAGTGCTGGTCGTGGACGTGGTGCATCGCCATCAGCATGTGGCCATGGGACACGCTTGTCCTTCTTTTCGGCAGCTGGACGTGTTGAGCCTCATCATGCCGAAGACTTGGTAGAGTGGATGACCAAGCCCTCCTCATCCTCCTCATCCTCTCTCACCCAGGCTCAGGGTACTGGCAAAGCAGCTGCCAAAGCGTCCTCTTCCCTGGTATCAATGTCATCATCAGTCACTCCTTCCCTAGACCAACCATGTCCTCCTGAGGAGTCCCCCGAACTGTTTGAGCACAGTGTTGGGTACATGCTCCAGGAGGATGCCCAGCGTTTCGAAGGGTCTGATGATGATACCCAGCTAGAGGAAGGCAGTAGCGTGAGAGCGGAGAGAGGGGATGCTCAAGAAGGACACCAATCTGGCAGTCATGTTCCAGCAGCTGCAGCATACTGCCAGATTGGCTCCAGTGATGAGGAGGGAGGGGATGATGAGGTCACTGACTCCACGTGGGTGCCTAATAGGAGAGAGGAGGAGGAGGAGGAGGATGAGGCACATCTCCAACGAGGCAGGATGCCCTCGGGGGGCCAGCATAAGGGCAGCACACCAACGGAATCACACCGCAGAGCTCCGCCTGTGCAGGGCGCTGCCTCTGCCCGTCATTCAAAAAGTTCTTTGGTGTGGGCCTTTTTTGAGTCAAGTGCATCAGATCGCACACCTGCTGTTTGCAACATATGTCTCAAGCATATATCGCGTGGCCAAAACATCACCCGCTTGGGCACCACATGCTTGACCAGACATATGTTGACCTGCCATGCAGCTCGTTGGCAAGCCTACCTTGAAGACCCACACCAAAGAACAAAGCGGACCTCTCCTTGCACCGCATCAGCTGGGATCTCCAACCCCACTATACCTTCAGTCCTCTCTGAAACCTGCACTGAGAGGAATGAAGGTGTAGAATTAGGCGTGTCACAGCCAAGTACTTGCGGGCACTCTGCTAGCAGTACACCGACATCCGATTCTAGCAGGCAAATTTCCCTGCCCCAGCTGCTGGACCGTCAAAAGAAGTTCACTCCCAGCCATCCACATGCCCAGCGGTTGAATGCTAGCTTGGCTAAATTGCTAGCGCTTCAACTGCTGCCTTTTCAGTTGGTAGACTCTGCCCCCTTCCGTGAGTTTGTGCAATGTGCGGTTCCTCAGTGGCAGGTTCCCAAACGCCTTTTTCTCACGGAAGGCGATTCCGGCTCTCTACCGGCATGTGGAAGGCAATGTCTTGGCCTCGCTGGACAGGGCGGTCAGCAGTAAGGTGCATATTACCGCTGACTCATGGTCCAGCAGGCATGGACAGGGACGTTACCTTTCTTTCACGGCCCATTGGGTCACTCTTTTCGCAGCTGGGAAGGATGCAGGACAAGGTGCAGTAGTGTTGGAGGTTGTTCCGCCGCCACGCCTCCAAAATGCTACTACTGGTTGTGACACACCTCTCTCCTCCACCCCCTCCTCTTTTTCTTCCTCCATGGCCTCTTCCTGTGCTTTGTCCTCGGAACCAGCGGTGCTCCGTAGGCGTTCAAGGGGCTACGCAAGTACGCAGGCAAAAAGATGCCATGCCGTGCTTGCGCTGGTGTGTTTGGGGGACAGGAGCCACACTGGGGCAGAGGTTCTGTCTGCTCTGCAGGGGCAGGCCGAGAGGTGGTTGACGCCACGCCAGCTTAAGCCAGGAATGGTGGTTTCCGACAATGGCACCAACCTCCTCTCCGCCCTCCGACAGGGACAACTGACCCATGTGCCCTGTGTGGCTCACGTCCTTAACCTGGTGGTGCAGCGGTACTTGGGCAGGTACCCGGGCTTACAGAATGTCCTGAGGCAGGCCAGGAAAGTCTGTGTGCATTTCCGCAGATCTTATAATACCAGTGCTCGCCTGGCTGAGCTGCAAAAGGAGTTGAACCTGCCCAAGAACCGCCTTATATGTGACATGCCCACCAGGTGGAACTCAACATTGGCCATGCTGCAGCGGCTGCACATGCAGCAGAGGGCCATCAATGAGTACCTGTGCGACTACGGCACCAGGACAGGGTCAGGGGAGCTCGGGTTTTTTTCACCACGCCAGTGGGGCATGATCAGGGATGCATGCACTGTCCTGGCACCATTTGAGGAGGCCACGAGGATGGTGAGCAGTGACAGTGCATGCATCAGTGACACTGTACCTCTTGTCCACCTGTTGGAACATACGCTGCGTGGAATAATGGACAGGGCACTTGAGGCAGAACAGAGGCAGGAAGAGGAGGACTTCCTTGCCTCTCAAGGCCCCCTTTACCCAGACAGTGTTCCTTCTGTCCCACCCATCGCACAGGAAGAGGAGGAGGAGGAGGATTGTGTCAGCATGGAGGTGGAGCCTGGCACTCAGCATCATCAGCAGCAGTCTTTTAGGGATGATTTACAGTCCCAAGAAACCCGTGGACTTGTACGTGGCTGGGAGGAGGTGGCTGCGGATCATGTCGTCCTTAGTGACCCAGAGGACTTCGGACCGAATGCCTCAGCTAACCTACGCTGCATGGCCTCCCTGATCCTGCAAAGTCTGCGGAAGGATCCTCGTATTCTTCGGATCAAGGAGAGGGACCATTACTGGCTGGCCACTCTCCTTGATCCACGGTACAAGGGTAAGGTTGCGGACCTTATCTTACCGTCGCAGAGGGAGCAGAGGATGAGACAACTCCGGGAGGCCTTGCAGAAAGGTCTGTGCAACGCGTTCCCAGAGACTGGGAGGTTACAAACTCCTGGTCCTGGACAACGAGTTGCTGAGGCTTCGGTCAGTCAAAGAAGGAGCGGTGGGGAAGGTGGCCGTCTGACCGATGCGTTCAGACAATTCTTTAGTCCGCAGCCCCAAGGTATGATCGGTTCCAGCAACCATCGCCAGCGTCTGATATACATGGTGCAGGAATACCTAGGGGCAAGGTCAGACTTGGACACCTTCCCCACCGAAAATCCTCTGGCTTACTGGGTCTTGAGGATGGATCACTGGCCAGAGCTTGCACAGTATGCAATTGAGCTACTGGCCTGTCCTGCATCCAGCGTTCTTTCAGAACGCACATTCAGTGCTGCTGGAGGATTTGTCACGGATCACAGGGTGCGCCTGTCCACCGACTCGGTTGATCGACTAACCTTCATAAAGATGAACCAGTCTTGGATCACCACCAGCTACCAAACACCTGAAGATGATATAACAGACTAATTTATTTTCAAATGTCACATCCCTTCAAGACTGATGCTGAGAGACTGTCCTGTTATGTTGACTGACTATCCTCCTCCTCCTCAATGATCCGATTGATGATGATAGCTTGGAAGAACATTTTTGTTTCTGGGTGCCGCCACCAGTGGCTAATGCCCCATACACACGATCGTTTTTCATGCCGTTAAAATTACATTTTTAAAAATGGGCATTAAAACCGATCGTGTGTATGCTCCAGAGCATTTTTAACGACGTGAAAAACGGGCATTAAAAATTTCGAACATGCTCTATTTTTTCACGTAGTTTTTCATGTCGTTTTTTTTAACGACGTGAAAAACGATAGTGTGTATGCTTTTACGAGGTGAAAAAAACGCGCATGCTCAGAATCAAGTATGAGACGGGAGCGCTCGTTCTGGTAAAACTAGCGTTCGTAATGGAGATAGCACGTTCGTCACGCTGTAACGGACTGAAAAACACGAGGCTGAAAAGCGCGAATCGTCGCTCAACAAACTTTACTAACATGAAGGGTGGCGCCATCCGAACGGAACTTCCCCTTTATAGTGCCGTCGTACGTGTTGTACGTCACTGCGCTTTGCTTGAACGTTTTTTAAAATGATCGTGTGTACGCAAGACAGGCTTGAGAGGAAACATGAAAAAAAACGACGAGAAAAACGTCGGTTTAAAAAATGGCATGAAAAACGATCGTGTGTACGCCGCATATGGCCCAATTTTTCAGCCCCTGTTTAACAGGGGCATGTAATTACAATTTTTTATGCAATGCTTTGCAGCAGGGCTCATTCCTGCACTCCAACTAGAGTATCTGGGAGAGGTTGCAATGTCGTGGCACCAGCACCAGTGGCTAAGGCCCAATTTTTCAGCCCCTGTTTAACAGGGGCGTGTAATTCAAATTTTTGATGCAATACTTTGCAACAGGGCTCATTGCTGTGCTCCAAGTACAGTATCTGTGAGGGGTTGCAGTCAGGGCCGGCCCTACCATGGGACCCGATGGTACCCCGGTCCCAGGCGGCACTTTAAGGGGGGCGGCAAATTGCCGCCCGTCAGCCAGCGACATTCCGTGTCTCCTACTAATTTTCCTTTCCTGTGTCCCCGATTTTCCAGCCGCCATGTTTAGTGTCCAGCGCCCTGTGATTGGACGAATGGGGGTCATGTGCGGCGTGGGGCTGGCCTGTCAGCGATCGCTCTAGAAGTCCCGCCTCCGCACATGACCGCCATACGCCCAATCACAGTGCGCCGGGAAACACGAACATGGTGGCGGGAGACAAGCACTGGAAGTGTGAGCTGTCTTCCCCTCCGCCTGTCCCTCTGCTTTGTTACGGCGCGGTGGAGATGGGATCATGGAGGTGCAGGCGTGCAGCGTCTGACACCATAGAGCGGGCTGCGGGTGGATGGCGCTGGCGGGAAGTTGGGACACCAAAGCAGTTTTGCACATCCAGTGCTGAGGTCCCGAGGAGAGTCCTGGTGAAGAGCAGACAAAGGTAAGGAGGACTCAAAGGATGGATTCGCACCGAGCTGTGGGGAGGGGGTCGGGTGTGAGTAGTGCAGGAAGTAGGACTCCTACTGTAGGAGTCAGGTGGGTCTGTGTAGTAGGTCAGTGTAGGTGTAAGGTCGGTGGGTCAGTGTATGTGTCAGTCAGTGTAATAGTCAGTTTTGCAGTCAGGTCAGTGTAATGTGAGTAGTGCAGGAAGTAGGAGTGAGGTAGGTGTCAGGTAGGTCAGTGTAGGGGTCAGTGTAGGTGTCAGGAAGCTCAGTGTAGGGGTCAGTGTTGTTGTCAGGTAGGTCAGTGTAATGTGAGTAGTGCAGGAAGTAGGAGTCAGATGGATCAGTGCATGTGTCACGTAGGTGTGTCAGGGGGTCAGTGTAGGGGTCAGATAGGTCACATGTGTTCAAAAAATGTGCAGCGCTATGTGGTTAAAACCATGTGTGAAATAAATGTTAAACCTTGAAATGTGAAAAATTAATATATGAAAAATTAATTAAAAAGAAAACGAATGCAGAGTCCAAAAAGAACACAACATAGTCCGTGAAGAGTTAATTCCAAAAGCAAATCCGTGAAGGGTTAAGGGCTGTAGCCAATAAAGAGACTAGGGTCTAGTGGAGCATAATAAAATAAAAATAAACATTTCTTGATCAGTTTAGGTCGATATGTATTTATCTACATATGTTTGGTAAAAAAAATGCAATGTGTATATTGATTAGTTTGCGCAAAAATGCCAAAAGTCTACAAAATAGAGGGTAGATTTATGGCATTTTTATTATTATTATTTTTTTTTTACTAGTGTAGCGGGGTCTGGTGATCTGCGATTTTTAGCTAGACTGTGACATTGCGGTGGACAGATCAGACACTTTTGACACTTTTTTGGGACCAGTGACATTTATACAGCGATCTGTGCTATAAAAATGCACTGATTACTGTGTAAATGTCACTGGCAGGAAAGGGGTTAAATGTGTTCCCTGGGAGGTGTTTCTAACTGGGGGGGGGGGGATGGGACTGACTGTAGGAGGAGAGAGATCTCTGTTCCTAATCACTAGGAAGAGCAGATCTGTCGCTCCTCCCCTGTCAGAATAGGGATCTGTCCGTTTACACTCTCTGGAGCGATCGCGGCCACCAGCCACGCACAGGTCCTTTTATACTCCTTTACATGTATAGAGCCATGACAGGTCCACTTTAGTTATCATGATATAAAATAATGAATGTGGGGTATTTGGTGGGCGTGATTTTTTTTGGGGGGGGGCAGCATTTAATTCTTGGTACCAGGCAGCACAATGTCTTGTCAATTTTTCTGCCCCTGTTTAACAGGGTCATGTAATTACAATTCTTGATCTAATAATTCACAGCAGGGCCCATTCCTGCGCCCACCAAGAGTAACTGTGAGGCCTTACAGTGTTGTGTCAACACCACCACCACCACCAAAGGCCCAATTTTTCAGCCCCTGTTCAACAGGGGCATGCAATTACAATTCTTGATCTAATAATTCACAGCAGGGCCCATTCATGCGCCCACCAAGAGTAACTGTGAGGGCTCACAGTGTTGTGGCAACACCAACATGTAAGGGGCAAATTTCAGCAGAGTATATACGGCAGGCCCCTACTTTCAAACATCCAACTTACAAACGACTCCTCCTTGCAAACGGAAGGATACAACAGGAAGTGAGAGGAAATCTACCCCTAGGAAGGCAAATTCTCTCCTGTAAGAGTTAATATGGGAAAAAAAGTGTCTCCTCTCCACTGATGCTTTATCACCAATTCTTGTTTCAATAAAAACCCCAAATTTTCAAAAAACATTTGTCATTAGGACGGAAAGTGAGGTGAACTGTTCTGAAAAGGTGCACAGACAGCAAAACAAATGTTACAGGGGTGATAACCCTTCCCTATGTTTTCCAAAAAGCTTAAAAATAGATTTTTGGGCTGGAGCTACACTTAAACAATGTACTTGTTCAAAATTACAAACAGATTCTACATAAGAACAAACCTACAGTCCCTGTCTTGTATGCACCGCCTGTATACGGCTGTTCAGAGTATATAGGGCCTTTTTTATTTTGTGTGCGGGGTTCCCCTTAATATCCATACAAGCCCCAAAGGGGCTGGTAATGGGCTGGGGTAGGGAAGGGGGGGGGGGGGGGGTTGTGATGGGGTAGCTATGCCATTTTTCTTAAAGATTTTCATCCATATTACCGGGACCAGACATTACATTAAAGCCGCAAGCAGTTTTAAATGGCTTTTTTTCCTTTAGAAATGTAATTTTGTGCAGGGACAGTTCTAAACACGGGAAACACGTGGCACTTCACAGGCATACTTTAGACACCCCCCAGGTACGATATTTAAGGGAATATTTGACTTTTTTTTTTTCACTTTATGCATCATTAAAATGACTGCTCCCGAAAAACGGCCGTTTTTAAAACTTTTTTTGGGATTGATACATGTCCCCTGGTGCAGAACCCGGGTTCCCAAACCCTTTTTAGGACAATAACATGCATAATAGTCGTTATAATTAGCACTTTAGATTTCGAACGTTCGCATCCATTGTATTTAATAGGGTTCTAACGTTCGTGCGAACTTTCGGTCCGTTCGCGGGTTCTGGTGCGAACCGAACCCGAGGGTGTTCGGCTCATCACTACTCACCGGCTATACAATACACATTATCATTAGTACAAATATAGGACATCTTCACACAATAGCAGGAGCTCCAGTAGGAGTCAGCACGTCTCCTACATTGTACAGAGGCCAATGTGATCAGCTCTTTCAATTAACATGTTGAGTTCAGAATCAAACAAACCAAGAATAGTCTTTACATATCCTTGGAGATATTGTGGATAAATATTACTGTCCCATTTTAAGTAATTTAAGACATATTTTCTCAGTCACCCTGTGCCATCCTGGCACAGGGTGACTTAGACATAAGAGGTGCATCGGGAGCTGAAACAAGGGTAATCCATACTTTCCAAGGGATTTTGGGTTCCACGGGCCCTCCCGTCACATCTCTCCCCTTTCGGCAGAAGACTAACACAGGAGGGGACCCCATACGGGTTGACTCCGAAGTTAGTCCATAGTTCCAGTCCTCTAATGCCTGTACCCACCCAGTACCCCAAAAAAATTGTTCCAAACA
Source organism: Rana muscosa (assembly GCA_029206835.1). Lineage (NCBI taxonomy): Eukaryota > Metazoa > Chordata > Amphibia > Anura > Ranidae > Rana > Rana muscosa. The sequence goes on along the minus strand of CM055122.1, from coordinate 1,096,835,431 downwards.
GAGCATTACTCACCCAACCAACCTCTGCCTCTCTCATAGAACATACTTGCTGCTGTGGGGAAGTGCGGACTGGTCCTTCCCCCTGGAGTCCCTTTAGCCGCAGGAGAGAAGACAGGGTGGCTAGGCTCAGTCCGTCATGCTGTTGGGCATCTGGAGCGACTGCCCAGCATCCTTGGGGTATACAGATAGGTACTGAAGCCCCATCCACCTTTACAGGAAATTCGTCCTCTGTTAGTTGAGGGTAGAGGCCAGCAGCACTCTGCCCTGTTGCCAGCCCTTCTGCTGGAAACCCCACACCATCTTCTCCGGCTAACTGTTGGGGAGGGAGGCCGACTGCCCCGGCTCCCTGGATCTCTGTAGTTGTTGCCGGTGCTGGGCAGAAGTTGGTAGCACTCTGCCCGGTTGTCGGCGCTTCAGCTGGGTTGGTGTCATCATTCTGGGGCACCGTCTGCTGTTGGAACTATCTTTCACAGGTATTGTCTCCCAGGTGCAAGCACCCTTGTTGGGGAGGGGAAATGGCTACTCCTCCCTGCATCTCTGAAATCCACTGGGAAAAAGGAACCATCACCTTCTCACCTCGGGCCTCCAAAACTGCCATGGGTGTAGAGCAGGGGTTTGCAGTACTCTGTCCTGCTGCCAGTACTTGAGCAGGTGATGCATAATCTATAACATCCTCTGAACAGTCCCTTAAGTCCATACATTCTGTAATCTGTGGCTGGAGAGATGAGCCGACTGCCCCAGCTCCCTGGAACTCCACAGTTGTTGCCCGTGCTGGGCAGAGTTTGGTAGCACTCTGTGTCACGATTACGCCCGTCTACGGTGACTAGCTAACCGCTGCATGCGTTCCGTGACTGGGGTATATGAGGAACTAAGGGAATAAGGGGGAACTTCTACTGAGCATGTAAGACTGGCTTTGGTAATTTCACAGCCCGCACTACCTTTGGCCACCACTAGAGGGAGACTCCACTCCAATTAAGCTAGCTGACCACACACAGGCAGATACGAATCTTAAAAGCTTACAATCTGCATGCAATCTGCCAACACACAGTGCAATTGCATACAGATTGGCACGTAACTTAGACTGAGCACTTAGGCACTAAAATACAACAACCTCTCCAGAGATATGAGTCCTAGCTTAGTACACAGAAGTCACTTATTAATTTTATCATTTAATGTCCCGAAAGTGGGCAGCGCATACAAAGAAAAAAAAGAGTTACCAAAAAAAAAAAAAAAATACAGAAAGACACACAATTGGCAATTTGCTATGTAAATAAAAAGGGATAAAAACAGAAATAAAACTTTACCGAAGTCTATCCGTTAGTAGAAGCAAACTAGAACATGTGGAAACTCCCCAGTCTCAAACTGGCTTTGTGGAAGAACCATGTCCATATCTCAGGCTACCCAATTTATTGAAATATGGATGTGGGCTGGACTTTAGCCCTTGGCCAATTAACCCTGGGGGGTGTTCCTGTCTCAGCCCACAAGATGTTTTGTGTTCTGAAATTACCAGAGACGAATTGGCCCAGAACAGCGCTGATTGCTGTGTCATGGATAGGATTTCCGATACCAGTGCATCAGTCCGATCGCGACAGTACCAATCACTGCCTGCCTGCCGCAGTCAGGCGCCATATAACGGTTTTGTGTATTTTTCTAGGATTCTACACACGCTACAAATACAGATTGACATGTACGTGTAGCCCAACATGTGTACGATCAAAAGGAATTATTTTCATCTCTCTGCCGCTAATATTTTAGCTTTTATGAGACATAAAAAACGTTCCTCAGATCTAATGATATAAATCAAAGTTTGCAGACCGGCCGGGGCCTTGTGAATGCCACCAAGTTCCTTGCAACTCCCCAGATACTGCTGTTGGTGCTGGGCAGAGCACAGTGAAGTTTGGCCCTGATACCAGCTCTTCTGCTGGAGGCTCATCAGGTTGTTCTTCCTCAGCAGAAAAGTCTATCAAATCCCCTGTCTCTGCAACTGGTGTCTGGGGATAGAGGTTCACCATCTTCTGTCCGTGGAACCCAGAAGATGCTATCGGTGCTGGGCAGGGGTTAGCAGAACTCTGCCCTGCTGTCAGCACTTCAGCTTTGGGGATGGCAATCTCCAGATTTCCCACTGCCGATTCTCTGGCATGCTGCTGGACAGGCACATTCCTCCATTCAAGATCATCCAATGCAGAAACAAGATCATCAAGGTCAGTCAGCACTTGCTGCATCCACCATAAGACCTCTGCGTCCATAGCTGCGGGGGCAGGTTGGCAAAGCACACTATTACTCTGCCACATTGCTGACTCTTCAGCCAGGATTTCAGAGTTGTCAACTGGTATTTCCTGATAGTCCCAGGCAATGGGAGCCCAGCCCTGGCACTGAGCAGAGTCTAGCAGCCGTCTGTAGGCGATCTCCAGATCCCATTCCTGAACGGCTAGAAACACTATCTTCCAGTGCCCAGTGCACTTCTGAGACGTTCAGTAGGCCTTTTCTGAAATCCATGATTTCGTCCAACCGCCACTCCACTCCGAGTCCCCTGTCAGCTTCACATACAACAGCCCCAGGCTGCCATAGCTTAAGACTTCTGTTGGGCTGTCATCCGCTATCCAGGGACATGCTTGGGATACATTCCACCAAAGGGCTCTGTAGCTCTCATCCAGCCGCATCTCTGCCCAGACCAGCCTGCTTAATTCAGCTGTCCGTTCCTTGTGCGGTTTTTCTCCCAACAACAGCACCCGCAATCCATACTGCGACCAGTACCTTTCCTGGATGGAGGGGATAACTTTTCCGTGGTGTCGCTGCTCACGGGCTAGTGCTTCCTTCCAGAGTTTGCAGCGGATAGAATCAAACCATCCCAGCAGGACCTGCTCTGATACTGGTCCTCTGTTCTGTATCTGCATCTCTCGCAACCTCCTTCCGAATTCCTCTTCCATGGTGGCTGGTATCTGTACCTCTCATCTCCTGCTATACGGACCTTGGATCCAGGTGGAGGTTGGATGTCCCAGACTGCAGGAAGCGTCCTGCTGCTTGCCACCAATGTAAAGGAACATCCCACACTCCGCTTGAGTGCTTCCGTCATATACCGCTTCCTATCAGTCTGGATATAGATATCAGATATTCCAACTGCTCATCAGCACACAACGAGACGATACTTGTTTGTCTGCTGAACATGGAGTGGTTTATTAGAAAAAGAATACAGTCTTATATACAGTAAAAGAGGAGGTGCATACATATCCTGCTCATATTACTCTGAAAATACACCTGTGACCAGACCTAATTAACATGAGCTCATTAACTAATCAATTACCCAGACTAGGTGACTCAGAGATATGACCTTTTAGGGTAGACTTCACGTCTCCTAGCTCACCGGCTATACAATACACATTATCATAAGTACAAACATAGGACATCTTCACACAATAGCAGGAGCTCCAGTAGGAATCCGCTTGTCTCCTACATTGTACGGAGGCCAATGTGATCAGCTCTTTCAATTAACATGTTGAGTTCAGAATCAAACAAACCAAGAATAGTCTTTACATATCCTGGGAGATATTGTGGATAAATATTACTGTCCCATTTTAAGTAATCCAAGACATATTTTCTCAGTCACCCTGTGCCATCCTGGCACAGGATGACTTAGACATAAGAGGGTATCCCATACTTTCCAAGGGATTCTGGGTTCCACGGGCCCTTCCATAACACATACTATAGACACCCCCCAGGTACAAATTTAAAGGAATATTTCACTTTTATTGTTTCACTTTAAGCATTATTAAAATCACTGCTCCCGAAAAAATGTCAGTTTTTAAAACTTTTTTTTGCATTGATACATGTCCCCTGAGGCAGGACCCGGGTCCCCAAACACTTTTTATGACAATAACTTTCATATTAGCCTTTAAAATTTGCTCTTTTGATTTTTCATGTTCGTGTCCCATAGGCTTTAACGGTGTTCGCGTGTTCGAACAAATTTTTTGCCTGTTCACATGTTCTGCTGCAAACCGAACCGGGGGGGGGGGGGTGTTCGGGTCATCCCTAGTTCCACCTATGAAATCCTGACTGATTAATTGGCAATAATACCCCCACCCAACTCAGTATAAATTTAGGCCTTCTCTAGGGGATGCCCAGGCAGGGGTTGCACAGGCAGGGAATGCATTGGCAACTATCATCTTGGATAAATTATTTATATTGGATTAAGTACTACACTTCAGCTCAGCACTTCAGCGAATGGAAAAAGCGAAAATCTACAACAGACTACTGCAACACACTAAACAGACTACAGGTGACCTGATTCCCCATAGAACGTCTCTCATCCAGTCTGCTTCTCAATCTCACCACTTTGTATCATGCACTCCCTACTTTTCCTTCTAACAGTTCCATCATTTTTCCTTAAACGTTCTCTCCTTCTCTCCTTCACCCCTCTTCTTTACCCCACAGCTTATATATATCACCCTCGCTCCGGTCTTCACCATATTACTGCACTCACCAGTTCCTGATAATTTTTAACCCACATACCAATAAAAGCTCCAGGACACTGGGAAGTGTCCCCCCACATTAGTCACACTCCCATATCACCTCTCTCACCCTTCTGCTTCTCCTAATGTCTGGAGATATTTCTCCAAATCCTGGACCACCATTATTTACCTTTGGCCAACATACCCAGCACCCCCTATCCACTGCCAGCAGCCGCAATCTACACAATCTAATTTCTATTCCTCTTCTGCCTAGAACCAGCCTCCCCTTTTCCTGTGCCCTTTGGAATGCCTGCTCGGTTTGCAACAAACTTACTGTAACGACACCCCAAATACGAAAGGGGTTAAAGCCGTTTACGATATTCCATTCCCGGACACAAGGCAGCTACCAGACACTCCAATCAGGCGAATAAGACCCCATACGAATAATTCTCCCCCCACAAACGAGACACAGTTCTGTCTTGAGGGTCAAACAGGAATCAGTTTATTCAAGCACATGTTCACAGATATCTCTCTTCAAAAACACTCCCCCCACCCTTGGGAAACAGGGCGGGTTAAACTGTCCAATGACAATTGTTATACAGGTCAGTTTTGTTCCAACTTCTCAGTCCACAGTCTTATCAGCAGGGGGGTTGGAGGAATCCCCCCTCCCCTTTTCCTCCCAGCAAGACACTTCCACATCCCATAATAGTTGATGCATCCAGCCACAATAGACAATAGAATAGTCACACCCCACCCCATCACAGCAAATAGTACACAACAGCCAACACACAATATGCACACAATATATACAATATATACAGCATTGAATCTGCCTAGCACAGATCAGACTTGGGTTCTCATGCACCCTGTGCCCCTATTAGAGACACAGGGTGATCTACAAATAAGAGGCGTCGGGGAAGCTGGACAAGGAACCTCCAGAACTCTTCAGGAGTCCAAAGTCCAAAGTGACTCCTGTCACACTTACCACCGTCCATGACCTATTTATCACAAATTCCTTCAACCCACTTGCAATTACGGCGACATGGCTTCAAGAATCTGACTTTCCTTCTCCTGCTGCCCTCTCCCATGGTGGTCTCCTGTGAACTCACTCTCCCAGGCTGAGTGGACGGAAAGGAGGTGGTGTTGGAATCCTCCTATCCCCTCAAAGCACTTTTCAGGTTCTTCATCCACCCCCCTCTCTGTTCCACTCCTCATTTGAAGCTCACTGTATTCGTCTATTTTCTCCAGTTTCATTGAGAATTGCTGTGATCTATCGTCCTCCTGGACCGGTATCAAGCTTCCTTGACGATTTCTCTGCCTAGCTACACTACTTTCTCTCTTCCAAAATCCCAACAATCATTCTTGGTGACTTCTTTTTTTTTTTTTTTAATCATATATTTTTTATTTATTTTGTTATTGCTTATGCCATACAAAATTATTTTTTTAAAACAGGAGAAATTACTCATAGAAAAAAATCGAGGATACAAACATTTCATTTGGTTTCTAAATATATATAAATAGTGGTAGTAAAAAGATCACACACTGTAAGATTTAGCTAATCCACAAAAAACATCAAACAAGACATACAAAAGACAAACCCGCATCTCTAATTTAATTTCGGATTCCATTTATATTGCAACATTCTCCTCCTCTTGATTTGAGATATATCAGTCTTCCCATCCCTTCCCGTCTCCTCCCTTCTTGGTGACTTCAACATCCCTGTTAATCTTAACTAGTGATGAGCCGAACACCCCCGGGTTCGGTTCGCACCAGAACCCGCGAACGGACCGAAAGTTCGCACGAACATTAGAACCCTATTAAATACAATGGATGCGAACGTTCGGATTCTAAAGTGCTAATTATAACGACTATTATCCATGTTATTGTCCGAAACAGAGTTTGGGAACCCGGGTTCTGCACCAGGGGACATGTATCAATGCAAAAAGAAGTTTTAAAAACGGACGTTTTCCGGGAGCAGTCATTTTAATGATGCATAAAGTGAAAAAAAAAACGTCAAATATTCCTTTAAATATTGTACCTGGGGGGTGTCTAAAGTATGCCTGTGAAGTGCCACGTGTTTCCCGTGTTTAGAACTGTCCCTGCACAAAATAACATTTCTAAAGGAAAAAAAGCCATTTAAAACTGCTTGCGGCTTTAATGCAATGTCTGGTCCCGGTAATATGGATGAAAATCTTTAGGAAAAATGGCATAGCTACCCCATCAACCCCCCCCCCTACCCCAGCCCATTACCAGCCCCTTTGGGTCTTGTATGGATATTAAGGGGAACCCCGCACACAAAATAAAAAAGGACCTATATACTCTGAACAGCCGTATACAGGCGGTGCATACAAGACAGGGACTGTAGGTTTGTTCTTATGTAGAATCTGTTTGTAATTTTGAACAGCTGCATTGTTTAAGTGGAGCTCCATGCCAAATTCCTTTTTTTTAGCTTTTTGTAAAACATAGGGAACGGTTATCACCCCTGTCACATTTTTTTTGCTGTCTGTGCCCCTGTTCAGAACATTTCACCTCACTTTGCGTCCCAATGACAACTGTTTTTGAAATGTGGTGTTTTTATTGAAACAAGGATTGGTGATAAAGCATCAGTAGAGAGGAGACACCTTTCTCCCATATTAATTCTTACAGGAGAGAATTTTCCTTCCAAGGGGTAGATTTCCTCTCACTTCCTGTTGTCTTCTTCCGTTTGCAAGTAGTAGTAGTTTGTAAGTTGGATGTTTGAAAGTAGGGACCTGCCGTATATACTCTGCAGAAATTGGCCCCTTAGGTGTTGGTGTTGGCACAACACTGAAAGCACTCACAGTTATTCTTGGTGGGTGCTGGAACGCCCTGCTGTCAACTATTATATCAGGAATTGTAATAACATATAATTGTTGATCAGTGGTAGTAAAAATTGGGCCTTTGATGGTGGTGCTGGTGCCACAACACTGTAAGGCCTGACAGTTACTCTTGGTGGGCGCAGCAATGGGCCCTGCTGTGAATTATTAGATCAATAATTATAATTGCATACCCCTGTTGAATAGGGGCTGAAAAACTGGGCCTTTGGTGGTGGTGATGGTGGTGCTGGTGCCACAACACTGTAAGGCCTGACAGTTACTCTTGGTGGGCGCAGCAATGGGCCCTGTTGTGAATTATTAGATCAATAATTATAATTGCATGCCCCTGTTGAACAGGGGCTGAAAAATTGGGCCTTTGGTGGTGGTGGTGGTGGTGATGGTGGTGCTGGTGCCACAACACTGTAAGGCCTGACAGTTACTCTTGGTGGGCGCAGCAATGGGCCCTGCTGTGAATTATTAGATCAATAATTATAATTGCATGCCCCTGTTGAACAGGGGCTGAAAAATTGGGCCTTTGGTGGTGGTGGTGATGGTGGTGCTGGTGCCACAACACTGTAAGGCCTGACAGTTACTCTTGGTGGGCGCAGCAATGGGCCCTGCTGTGAATTATTCGAACAATAATTATAATTGCATGCCCCTGTTGAACAGGGGCTGAAAAATTGGGCCTTTGGTGGTGGTGGTGGTGGTGATGGTGGTGCTGGTGCCACAACACTGTAAGGCCTGACAGTTACTCTTGGTGGGCGCAGCAATGGGCCCTGCTGTGAATTATTAGATCAATAATTATAATTGCATGCCCCTGTTGAACAGGGGCTGAAAAATTGGGCCTTTGGTGGTGGTGGTGGTGGTGATGGTGGTGCTGGTGCCACAACACTGTAAGGCCTGACAGTTACTCTTGGTGGGCGCAGCAGTGGGCCCTGCTGTGAATTATTAGATCAATAATTATAATTGCATGCCCCTGTTGAACAGGGGCTGAAAAATTGGGCCTTTGGTGGTGGTGGTGATGGTGGTGCTGGTGCCACAACACTGTAAGGCCTGACAGTTACTCTTGGTGGGCGCAGCAATGGGCCCTGCTGTGAATTATTCGAACAATAATTATAATTGCATGCCCCTGTTGAACAGGGGCTGAAAAATTGGGCCTTTGGTGGTGGTGGTGGTGGTGATGGTGGTGCTGGTGCCACAACACTGTAAGGCCTGACAGTTACTCTTGGTGGGCGCAGCAATGGGCCCTGCTGTGAATTATTAGATCAATAATTATAATTACATGCCCCTGTTGAACAGGGGCTGAAAAATTGGGCCTTTGGTGGTGGTGGTGGTGGTGATGGTGGTGCTGGTGCCACAACACTGTAAGGCCTGACAGTTACTCTTGGTGGGCGCAGCAATGGGCCCTGCTGTGAATTATTAGATCAATAATTATAATTGCATGCCCCTGTTGAACAGGGGCTGAAAAATTGGGCCTTAGGCACTGGTGGCACAACACTGCAACCCCTCACAGATACTGTACTTGGAGCACAGCAATGAGGCCTGTTGCAAAGTATTGCATCAAAATTTTTAATTATACGCCCCTGTTAAACAGGGGCTGAAAAATTGGGCCTTAGCCACTGGTGGCGTCACCCATAAACCAAAATGATCTTCCAAGCTATCATCATTAATCGTATCATCAACCGAGTCGGTGGACAGGCGCACCCTGTGATCCGTGACAAATCCTCCAGCAGCACTGAATGTGCGTTCTGAAAGAACGCTGGATGCAGGACAGGCCAGTAGCTCAATTGCATACTGTGCAAGCTCTGGCCAGTGATCCATCCTCAAGACCCAGTAAGCCAGAGGATTTTCGGTGGGGAAGGTGTCCAAGTCTGACCTTGCCCCTAGGTATTCCTGGACCATGTATATCAGACGCTGGCGATGGTTGCTGGAACCGATCATACTTTGGGGCTGCGGACTAAAGAATTGTCTGAACGCATCGGTCAGATGGCCACCTTCCCCACCGCTCCTTCTTTGACTGCCCGAAGCCTCAGCAACTCGTTGTCCAGGACCAGGAGTTTGTAACCTCCCAGTCTATGGAAACGCGTTGCACAGACCTTTCTGCAAGGCCTACCGGAGTTGTCTCATCCTCTGCTCCCTCTGCGACGGTACGATAAGGTCCGCAACCTTACCCTTGTACCGTGGATCAAGGAGAGTGGCCAGCCAGTAATGGTCCCTCTCCTTGATCCGAAGAATACGAGGATCCTTCCGCAGACTTTGCAGGATCAGGGAGGCCATGCAGCGTAGGTTAGCTGAGGCATTCAGTCCGGAGTCCTCTGGGTCACTAAGGACGACATGATCCGCAGCCACCTCCTCCCAGCCACGTACAAGTCCACTGGTTTCTTGGGACTGTAAATCATCCCTAAAAGACTGCTGCTGATGATGCTGAGTGCCAGCCTCCACCTCCGTGCTGACACAATCCTCCTCCTCCTCCTCCTCCTCCTCTTCCTGTGCGATGGGTGGGACAGAAGGAACACTGTCTGGGTAAAGGGGGCCTTGAGAGGCAAGGAAGTCCTCCTCTTCCTGCCTCTGTTCTGCCTCAAGTGCCCTGTCCATTATTCCACGCAGCGTGTGCTCCAACAGGTGGACAAGAGGTACAGTGTCACTGATGCATGCACTGTCACTGCTCACCATCCTCGTGGCCTCCTCAAATGGTGCCAGGACAGTGCATGCAACCCTGATCATGCCCCACTGGCGTGGTGAAAAAAACCCGAGCTCCCCTGACCCTGTCCTGGTGCCGAAGTCGCACAGGTACTCATTGATGGCCCTCTGCTGCGTGTGCAGCCGCTGCAGCATGGCCAACGTTGAGTTCCACCTGGTGGGCATGTCACATATAAGGCGGTTCTTGGGCAGGTTCAACTCCTTTTGCAGCTCAGCCAGGCGAGCACTGGCATTATAAGATCTGCGGAAATGCACACAGACTTTCCTGGCCTGCCTCAGGACATCCTGTAAGCCCGGGTGCCTGCCCAAGAACCGCTGCACCACCAGGTTAAGGACGTGAGCCATACAGGGCACATGGGTCAGTTGTCCCTGTCGGAGGGCGGAGAGAAGGTTGGTGCCATTGTCGCAAACCACCATTCCTGGCTTAAGCTGGCGTGGCGTCAACCACCTCTCGGCCTGCCCCTGCAGAGCAGACAGGACCTCTGCCCCAGTGTGGCTCCTGTCCCCCAAACACACCAGCGCAAGCACGGCATGGCATCTTTTTGCCTGCGTACTTGCGTAGCCCCTTGAACGCCTACGGAGCACCGCTGGTTCCGAGGACAAACCACAGGAAGAGGCCATGGAGGAAGAAGAAGAGGAGGGGGTGGAGGAGAGAGGTGTGTCACAACCAGTAGTAGCATTTTGGAGGCGTGGCGGTGGAACAACCTCCAACACTACTGCACCTTGTCCTGCATCCTTCCCAGCTGCCAAAAGAGTGACCCAATGGGCCGTAAAAGAAAGGTAACGTCCCTGTCCATGCCTGCTGGACCATGAGTCAGCGGTAATATGCACCTTACCGCTGACCGCCCTGTCCAGCGAGGCCAAGACATTGCCTTCCACATGCCTGTAGAGAGCCGGAATCGCCTTCTGTGCGAAAAAGTGGCGTTTGGGAACCTGCCACTGAGGAACCGCACATTGCACAAACTCACGGAAGGGGGCCGAGTCTACCAACTGAAAAGGCAGCAGTTGAAGCGCTAGCAATTTAGCCAAGCTAGCATTCAACCGCTGGGCATGTGGATGGCTGGGAGTGAACTTCTTTCGATGGTCCAGCAGCTGGGGCAGGGAAATTTGCCTGCTAGAATCGGACGTTGGTGTACTGCTAGCAGAGTGCCCGCAAGTACTTGCCTGTGACACACCTAATTCTACACCTTCATTCCTCTCAGAGCAGGTTTCAGAGAGGAGTGAAGGTATAGTGGGGTTGGAGATCCCAGCTGATGCGGTGCAAGAAGAGGTCAGCTTTGTTCTTTGGTGTGGGTCTTTAAGGTAGGCTTGCCAACGAGCTGCATGGCAGGTCAACATATGTCTGATCAAGCATGTGGTGCCCAAGCGGCTGATGTTTTGGCCACGCGATATACGCTTGAGACATATGTTGCAAACAGCAGCTGTGCGATCTGATGCATTAGCCTCAAAAAAGGCCCACACCAAAGAACTTTTTGAATGACGGGCAGAGGCAGCGCCCTGCACAGGCGGAGCTCTGCGGTGTGATTCCGTTGGTGTGCTGCCCATACGCTGGCCACTCAAGGGCATCCTGCCTCGTTGGAGATGTGCCTCTTCCTCATCCTCCTCCTCCTCCTCCTCTCTCCTATTAGGCACCCACGTGGAGTCAGTGACCTCATCATCCCCTCCCTCCTCATCACTGGAGCCAATCTGGCAGTATGCTGCAGCTGCTGGAGCATGACTGCCAGATTGGTGTCCTTCTTGAGCATCCCCTCTCTCTGCTCTCACGCTGCTGCCTTCCTCTAGCTGGGTATCATCATCAGATCCTTCCAAACGCTGGGCATCCTCCTGGAGCATGTACCCAACACTGTGCTCAAACAGTTCGGGGGACTCCTCAGGAGGAGGACATGGTGGGTCTAGGGAAGGATTGACTAATGAAGATAATGATACCAGAGAAGAGGACGCTTTGGCAGCTGCTTTGCCAGTACCCTGAGCCTGGGTGAGAGAGGATGAGGAGGATGAGGTGGGCTTGGTCATCCACTCTACCAAGTCTTCGGCATGATGTGGCTCAACATGTCCAGCTGCCGAAAAGAAGGACAAGCGTGTCCCATGGCCATGTGCTGATGACAATGCACCGCGTCCACGACCAGCACTGTTGCCCCCAGACACAGAGCCTGCTTGCCCTCTTTTTTTGCCTCCTGACTGTCTGCCTCTCCTTGTTTGCCTTCCAGACATTTTAATGGATGGCCTGCAGGGAGATGGGAAAAAGAGCAATAAGGGCTACCTTCAGGTGTATACTGTGCAGGAGGCTTAGCAACAATGACACTGACACTGTCCCCTGCCTATCCTTCTCTGTCCCTAAACACAAGGATTGAAAATATGGAACAGCAAAATTGGTTTAGAACAGAATAGCACACTGACACTTTCCCTCACTGTCCTACTCTGTCCCTCCCTACAAACAAGATTTAGCACAGAATAGCACACTGATAATTTCCACGAGTGTCCTTCTCTGTCCCTAAACTCAAGGATTTGAAATATGGAACAGCAAAATTGGTTTAGAACAGAATAGCACACTGTCAGTTTCACTCACTGTACCTCTCTGTCCCTAAACTCAAGGATTGAAAATATGGTTCAGCAAAATTGGTTTAGAACAGAATAGCACACTGACACTTTCCCTCACTGTCCTACTCTGTCCCTCCCTACAAACAAGATTTAGCACAGAATAGCACACTGATAGTTTCCACGAGTGTCCTTCTCTGTCCCTAAACTCAAGGATTTGAAATATGGAACAGCAAAATTGGTTTAGAACAGAATAGCACACTGTCAGTTTCACTCACTGTACCTCTCTGTCCCTAAACTCAAGGATTGAAAATATGGTTCAGCAAAATTGGTTTAGAACAGAATAGCACACTGACACTTTCCCTCACTGTCCTACTCTGTCCCTCCCTACAAACAAGATTTAGCACAGAATAGCACACTGATAATTTCCACGAGTGTCCTTCTCTGTCCCTAAACTCAAGGATTGAAAATATGGAACAGCAAAATTGGTTTAGAACAGAATAGCACACTGAAACTTTCCCTCACTGTCCTACTCTGTCCCTCCCTACAAACAAGATTTAGCACAGAATAGCACACTGATAATTTCCACGAGTGTCCTTCTCTGTCCCTAAACTCAAGGATTTGAAATATGGAACAGCAAAATTGGTTTAGAACAGAATAGCACACTGTCAGTTTCACTCACTGTACCTCTCTGTCCCTAAACTCAAGGATTGAAAATATGGTTCAGCAAAATTGGTTTAGAACAGAATAGCACACTGACACTTTCCCTCACTGTCCTACTCTGTCCCTCCCTACAAACAAGATTTAGCACAGAATAGCACATTGATAATTTCCACGAGTATCCTTCTCTGTCCCTAAACTCAAGGATTTGAAATATGGAACAGCAAAATTGGTTTAGAACAGAATACCACACTGACACTTTCCCTCACTGTCCTACTCTGTCCCTCCCTACAAACAAGATTTAGCACAGAATAGCACACTGATAATTTCCACGAGTGTCCTTCTCTGTCCCTAAACTCAAGGATTGAAAATATGGAACAGCAAAATTGGTTTAGAACAGAATAGCACACTGAAACTTTCCCTCACTGTCCTACTCTGTCCCTCCCTACAAACAAGATTTAGCACAGAATAGCACACTGATAATTTCCACGAGTGTCCTTCTCTGTCCCTAAACTCAAGGATTTGAAATATGGAACAGCAAAATTGGTTTAGAACAGAATAGCACACTGTCAGTTTCACTCACTGTACCTCTCTGTCCCTAAACTCAAGGATTGAAAATATGGTTCAGCAAAATTGGTTTAGAACAGAATAGCACACTGACACTTTCCCTCACTGTACCTCTCTGTCCCTACAAACAAGGATTAGCACAGAATAGCACACTGACACTTTCCCTCACTGTACCTCTCTGTCCCTACAAACAAGGTTTAGCACAGAATAACACACTGTCACTGACACTCTCCCTACCTATCCTTATTTGTCCCTAAACACAAGGAATCCAGGATTAGTAAAGGGAAAAAAATGACACTGTCCCTGCCTATGCTTCTCTTTCCCTGCTCCGGAACACACTACACAAGGCCGCCGCGCTGGCGGCCTTTTATAGTGTGGGGCGTGTACTAAACCCCCTCAGCAATAATTGGCCACAGGCATCCTGCCTGTGGCCAATCATTGCTCTCCTCGCTGCCGGCGCTGTGATTGGCCAAGCATGCGGGGTCACAGTGCATGCTTGGCCAATCACAGCGCCTGGATGACACTGCGATGGCGTAGTGCATTGTGGGCCGTTCGCGTCACTCGAATTTGGCGCGAACGGCCCAAATCGTTCGATCTTCGTCGAACGATCGAACAGCCGATGTTCGAGTCGAACGTATGTTCGACTCGAACACGAAGCTCATCCCTAATCTTAACACTCCCGCTTCTTCTAAATTTTCACCTAAAACAATGGGCAAATGCTTCTACTCACTCTGTTGGAAACTGCCTTGACCTCATATTCTCCTACCTATGCACTCCACGCAAACCTCTCCAACATTCCTTTTCCTCTCTCTGATCACCACCTTATTAGTTTCACTCTCTCCTTGTCTTCCTCCTCCTTGCCTTCCACCTACCAAACAATTACCCGTAGAAACCTTCGCCATCTTAATACTCTTCTTTTTTCTGCTACAGATTGTCTCTTTACCAAAAATATCATCCTTATCCTGACCCAACCTGGCCACTTCTATTTACAACAGTTCACTGTCATCCACCTTGGATACTTTGGCCCCCCCTCACTATGCACAGAATCAGGCCCCGACCGCTACAACCCTGGCAGACAGACAATACCAGAAGCCTCAAAAAAAGAGCTGTGCTCTTGAGCGTCTGTGGCGTAAGACAAAGTAACAGCAAGATTTCAGCCAATATAAATCTGCCCTCCAAAAATACCATTTCTCTCTCCACGCTGCCAAACAGACTTACTTTATCACTCTCATTAACACCCTCTCACGCAGTTCCCGTCAACTCTTTTCTACCTTTAACGCTCTACTTCGTCCGCCATTACCTCCACCCACAAATTTACTCAATGTCCAGGAGATTGGTAATCACTTCAAAAATAGGATTGAGACAATTTGTCTGGAGATCACTTTACTCACTTTACAGTCTTTGTCCTCCTGTACAATCAATACTCTTGTTTAACCCAACTATTACAGAGGAAGTCAATAAACTTTTTTCTAATGCCCACCTAACCTCCTGCCTGCTGGACCCCATTCTTTCTCAAATACTACGGTCACCCTCTGACTCTATCCTACACTCTTTAACTCGTATCTTCAACCTCTCCCTCTCTACTGGCATCTTCCCCAACCTCTAAAACATGCACTAGTCACAAAAAAGGCCTCACTGGACCCCACCAAACTTAATAACAACCTAAGACTTATCTCCCTACTCCCTTTTGCCTTCAAACTCCTTGAACATTTAGTCTACAACCGAATGAGCGACCACCTCATTGAGAATAACCTTCTTGATTCCCTTCAGTCTGGATTTCGTCCACAGCACTCCACAGAAACTGCTCTCCTAAAGCTCACAAACGACTTACTAACAGCTAAATCCAACGGTCATTATTCCGTACTCTTACTCTTGGACCTCTCCACTGCCTTTGATACAGTTGATCACCCCCTCCTCTTCAAAAAACTAAATTTGCTTGGTATCTATGGCTGTTCTCTCCGTTGGTTAGAATCTTACCAATCTCACCGCACCTTCAGTGTCATTTACAACTCTACTTCCTCCTCTCCAACACCTCTTACCATTGGTGTCCTCCAAGGTTCTGTCCTTGGACCTCTACTATTCTCAATCTACACATCCTCCCTGGGTCAGCTTATAGCCTCCCATGGCTTCCACTACCATTTATATGCTGATGACACCCAAATCTATCTCTCTCCCCCTCAGCTCATCCCATCAGTCTCCTCACACATCACTGATTTACTAACAGACATATCAGCCTGGATGTCACACCACTTCCTCAAACTGAATCTTTCTAAAACCAAGCTCATAATATTTCCTCCCCCACATGCCCCTTCCCCTGAGTTCTCTGTCAAGATCAATTGCACAACTATCAGTCCGTCCCCACATGCCAGGGTGCTAGGGGTAACCCTAGACTCTGAACTGTCCATTCAGGCCCACATCCAATCCCCGTCCAAATCATGCCGTCTTAGTCTCCGCAACATCTCTATAATACGCCCCTTTTTAACTAATGACACCACCAAGCTTCTAATTCATTCCCTGGTTATCTCTCGCCTCGACTACTGCAACTCACTCCTCATTGGATTACATATACATACACTATCCCCCTTTCAGTCCATAAAGAATGCTGCTGCAAGACTCATCCACCTTACCAACCATTCAGTGTCCTCCACCCCTCTCTGCCAATCCCTGCACTGGATTCCGCTCACCCAACAAACAATTTGTAACAATAATTTACAAAGCCGTCCACAACTCTGCCCCCAGCTACATCACTAACCTAGTCTCAAATTACCAACCAGCTCTCTTCGTTACTCTCAAGACCTCTGCTCTCTAGCTCCCTTGTCACCTCCTCCCATGCTCGCCTACAGGATTTCTACAGAGCTTCTCCCATTCTTTGGAACTCCCTACCCCAATCTGTCAGACTGTCCCCTAATCTATCCATATTTAGACAATCCCTGAAAAACCCTTCTCTTTAAAAAAAAGAATAGTGTATACCCTGCATAATCCCCTTTGCCAAAAACCTTATAACTAAGGTATTGGCTACACAAATGGCAAGCACTATTTTTATGCCTGTGTGTGGCTTTAATTTGCTATTATTATGGGGCCTTGGTGCACGGAGAGCCTTGACTCATTTTCCATACAACAACATTTGTCAAATAATGTTGCATAGAAGGTATGAAAACACAGTTCTTTATTAGTTCAATTGCTGCAGAGTTATTTATTGTTTTACCAGGTCACACTAATTGGATTTAAGCTGATACTGAGGATCAGAAAGGATAAGTAAAGCATACTATATTGTACAAAACGAATGATGACCAGACACCTGAACCCAGTGGTCAATTACCCTGAGCAATTACATTTTCCTGAGGTTTAAAGGGTATCTATCTCCCGTCTATCTAGTTAGCTATCCATCTATCTTCTAATCTAAGCTTTTTAAGGGCCTGTGTGGACAGGCTTAGGCTTTGTTGATGGCATTGTTTTTAGTTTCACACCAGTTACTGCATATGAATCGCGCTGCGTGTTTCTGTGCAATTCACATGCAGTTCTGTGCAATGAGATTCATTTTGAATGGGCTGAAATGGCACTTCACCAAAAGTAACGCACTGCAAGCAGTTTGCATTTTACATCTGCACCACATGATCCAGTGCGGGCAAACACACTGCGTTTGCACCTGTGTTTGGGGTGTTAACTTTGCATTGATACAGACTTCAGATCGCAAGGGCAGTGCGATTGGAATGCGGTGCACTAAACCGACACGGAATGCAGGTTTCCCTCACTGCATTCTAATTTTATGGGCCCCCAGATGCTTCTAAAATCATTCAGAATTCATTAACCACTTGCCGACTGTGCACTGTAGTTTATATATACGTGATTCTGCACTTCCTGGTAGAGGGAGGTGCCCCCACTCGGCTGTGCTGTCACTGACTCCAGCACATGTTGATCAGCGGTTTCCAGCCAATGATTTATGGCCAGAACCCACCGATGGTCGGAGCGAGTGACAGGAGAGAGTATGAAAACAACGCAAAACTCTCTTCTGACAGTGGCAAAGTGCTGTTTTTTGTTTCCCTGCAAAACAGGGAATAAAAACCGGCACATTGCTAAGTAAAATCAGCACACATTATACATAGTAAACATTGTTAGGCACACATTTAACCCTATGACTGCCCCAGATGTTAGCCCCTTCTCAGCCAATGTCATTAGTAGTGTCAGTGTACTGTATATTATTAGCACTGATCACTGTATTAGTGTCACTGGAGATGTCAGTGGTAGTTAGCCAGTTTCCACAAAGTGTCAGTTATTGTCAGATTGCTCACCACACTATCACAGTCCCGCTAATCACCACCATTACTAGTATAAAAAAAAATGCCAGTACAGGGAGAGGGAGGGAGGATGGGGGAAAGAAAATGGAAAGGAGAAGAGGGGAGAAGAAGGGGGGAGGGGAAGGGAGAAAAGAGGGGAAGAGAGACAGGAGGAGCACAGCAGGGGCATTATCCAGTCATGTGAGTCTCACTTCTTGGTCCATGCACCCCAGATCTTCTTAAACTTCTTAGGGCATTTACGGCTTATGTATGTAAGCTTATATAGGGGCAACGTGGCATTCACCAGGGCTCTCCATTGGGAGACCGTGGGAGGCTCGTGCTGCCTCCGTTTAATTAGGATGGTCTTTCTAGCATAGAACGAGGCGTAAAATACAAACAATCTTTTGTGTGTATTAGGTATGATATTGTCACAAACTCCCAGAAGCAGTATAATTGGGTTCAGGTCTATATGTAAACTGCCCACTGAGTTAATAACATCTACTACTTCCGACCAGAATTGTTGGATAATAGGGCATGACCAGACAACGTGTAGAAAGGTACCCAGGTCATTATTACGTTTGGGACAACTATCTGTTTGGGGCGGGTATATTCTAGAGAGTCTCTGAGGCGTATAATACGCTCTGTGTATAAATTTGAGTTGGATGTACCTATCCCTCGCTGAGACCATCAGGGGAATATATTGCTGGATTCCTTCTTCCCAATCATCAGCAGCAACAGCAGGGAGATCCTCCTTCCACTTGTCATATAATTTGCTCCCTCCACCAGGCCCCTCACATGATATCCTAAGATACAGAGAGGAAAGAACGCGATCCACGTTTCTGGAAATCAGGAATGTCTCCACCCCGTGTGACCGCAGACTAACCCCCTCAGGGAATTGGGCCTGCACCGCATCTTGTAGGTAACGGAAAAACATCTTCGAGGGCAGTTGGAAAGTGTTTTTCAGTGTATCATAGGGAAGGATTCTACCCCCCGACATAATTTTTTTGCACTACTTTGATCTCATATCGAGCCCATAAGGACGGGTCTGGGACCGTCTGCAGGTGAGCTAGCCTGGAATTGCCCCATAGTGGTGTGTACGGGAGATAGTATTGGGACCATTGAGTTTCACTGAAAGCTGTTCCCAAACTCTAACGGTTGTTTGCATAGGGGTCGTCACATCAGGATGTGCCTTGGGTCCTCGGAACACCAAGTTACTCAGTGCTGAGTAAGATCCCAGTATAGCAGCCTCTAGGTTAACCGCTGGGTTGGACCGTGGCTGAGAAAACCACCAACGGACGGTCACAACCACCGCCGCCCAGTAATATAGTTTAAAGCAGGGGAGTGCCAAACCCCCCAGTGTAAGAGGGAGGTGCAGGGTGGTCCGGGCAACCCTGGGGGCTATGCCTCCCCATACAAACGTGTTCACCACCTGGTCCAACTTCTTAAAAAAAGAATTGGGGATGGGGACAGGAGTATTGCGAAACACATAGAGGAATTTAGGGAGGAATGTCATTGTGAGGAGATGAATCATTCCTACAGGTGACAGGGGGAGAGATTTCCAGGTTTGACACCTAGTGGATAGTTGTTGGAGGATCAGGTACACATTGTCTATCAGATAGAGAGAGGGGTCTCTTTGGACCTCAATCCCGATTCCCTAGGTACCTAAATTTAGAAACCAAGGTTAGTGGTCCAAGGGAGGTGGGTTCTGGGATAGGGAAAACAGAGTCAATTTGTTCCAGTTGATCCGAATGCCTGAGAAGAAACCATAGTGGTCAATAATTTCCAGGGCTGCCGTCAAAGAGGCAGAGGCATCTGAGAGGTACAACAATTCATCATCTGTATAAAGTGAAAGCTTCTCAGTCAGCGGACCAACTGCTATCCCTCCAACAGCCGGGGGAGGCCCTAAGTAAAATAGCCAGGGGTTCCATAGCTAGGGAAAATAGCCCCGGAGATAGTGGGCATCCATGCCTAGTACCTCTACCCAAAGTAAAAGAGTGGGAAAGCATACCATTCGTGCGGACTCTCGCAGAGGGGCTTTTCTACAGTAGTTTAACCCAGGAGATTAACTTGGGGCCAAAATTGAAGCGCTCGAGGACTTGCCACAGAAACTCCCACTCCACGGAGTCTAAAGCCTTCTCTGCGTCTAGGGAGGCCACTACACCCAGGGAATCCGTCTTCTTCCCTGCACAAAATACGTTCGTGTACAGGCGGCGTAGATTGATTTTTGAAAGAGAAAGTGACCTGTTGGAAACCACAAATGCCTTAAACATGCCTCCATCCCTAATATAGTAGAAAAATAAGAAATTTAAAGTCCCATAGCCCATTTCTTCTTTTTCGACGTAGATTGATGTCGGTACCCTTGCCCGGCATGAATCCAGTCTGGTCGCCATGAATTAACCACTTCAACACCGGGCTTTTTTTACCCCCTCAATACTGGGCCTATTCTGGCACTTCTCTCCTACATGTACAAATCATCATTCTTTTGCTAGAAAATTACTCAGAACCCCCAAACATTATATATGTTTTTTTAAGCAGACACCCTAGGGAATAAAATTACGGTCATTGCAACTTTTTTTCTTGCACGGTATTTGCGCAATCATTTTTCAAACGCCTTTTTTTTGGAAAAAAAATGGTTTTATGAATTAAAAAATAACAAAACAGTAAAGTTATCCCAATTTTTTTGTAAAATATGAAAGATGATGTTACGCCGAGTAAATAGATACCTAACATGTCACGCTTTAAAATTGTGCACACTCATGGAATGGCGCCAAACTTCGGTACTTAAAAATCTCCATAGGCGACATTTTAATTTTTTTTACAGGTTACCAGGTTAGAGTTACAGAGGAGGTCTAGTGCTATAATTGTTGCACGCGCTCTAACGCACGTGGCGATACCTCACATATGTGGTTGGAACGGCGTTTACATATGTAGGTGGGACTTACATGTGCGTTCGCTTCTGATCGCGAGCTACCGGGGACAGGGGCGTTTAAAAAAAAAATTATTATTATTTTTATTTATTTTTTACTTTTTATTTTTTATTTTTTTTACACTTATTTTACTTTTCTTTTTTTTTTTTTTGATCACTTTTATTCCTATTACAAGGAATGTAAACATCCCTTGTAATAGGAATGTGGCTGACAGGTCCTCTTTATTGAGAGATGGCCACCAGTCATCTCTATGCTCGTCACGTGACTCACCACCGGCGCCGGACGATTCTCTCCGGGTCCCCGATGGCACGGGAGAGTCTATTTGGTCCAAGAATTGGTGTAGGCTGTCTGTGGTAAAATCTGCTCTGGAAGTATAAAGATGTTTATAATTGCTGGCAAATTGAGCATTAATACCCACGGGGTCAGAGTGTAGCCCCCCTTGTCATACTTAATATGGACAATGTGTGGCGTGGAGGAGCGTTCCCTAGCCAACCACGCCAGAAGCCTACTCGTTTTCTCCCCCCGTTCAAAAATTCTTTGTGACTGAGAGAGCAACTGTTTCTTAGTGGTCTCAACCCGCAGTAGGGAAATTTCTCTGTGGAGGGATTGCAAAGTGTCATACGTGAAAGCATCCTTAGTATTCACATACCTTTCTTCTAACAGGAGGACCTTCTTTTCCGCCACCTCACGTGTAAGATTTATGTCCTTCCTGACCTGTCCAATCACAGTTTTATATTGCCCCCTAGTGTACGCCTTGAAGGCATCCCATAGAACCGGTGAGGGAGCCGTACCCTCATTATGTGACTAGTACTCTCCCAGCTCCCCTTCAACCAGAGGGGTCACCCGCTCATCAGTGACCCCTAAACCAGAGAGCCGCCACAGTGCAGACCCTGCCGGCGAGTCCGTTTGCAAAGTAAGTAGAAGGGGTGCATGATGTGATATGCCGCGTGGCAGGATCTCCACCTCCTGAATTCGGGAGAGCAGGGAGTCAGTGGTTAAGACCAAGTCAATTCTGGAGAAGGAGGCATACGTGGCCCGAATGACAGGTATACTGTTTCTTACCCGGGTACCTCATCCGCCAGACATCATTAAACCCGTAGTTTTACGCCCATTGGGACAGGGGGGAGTCCCCAAGGGGTCCCCCATTAAGTCTGTCCAAGACAGGGTTGGGGGTCATATTAAAGTCCCCAGTGAGGACCACCCCAGCCGACGGGTACTGTGCTATGATTGGGGTGAGCTTCCGGAGCACATCAACTGTGGCTGGGGGGGGGGATTTAAATCAACTGTGGCTGGGGGGGAGATACATGGCTCTTCATGCAATGTGTGATAGATTGGAAATTTTGATTGCAATGTGTGATAGATCCAAATTTCCAATCTATCACACATTGCATGAAGAGCCATGTATCTCCCCCCTGGGTCAAGGTGGAGATCAAAGAGGATAAATCCAAGCAATTTGTGGACCAGGACACTGACACCCCTAGAATAAGTGGAGTAGGTTGAGTGATAGTATGCACCCACCCAGGGCTTCCGGAGTGCCAGCGTTCTGCTCCCCAACAAATGGGTCTCTTGGAGTACGCAAATATGGGGATTATATTTCTTCAGATAATTAAATACCAGGGACCTTTTTAATATTTTAGTTCAAGCCTCGAACATTCCAAGACAAAAAAGTCAGTGGAGTCATAATTGCATTATGGGGCACGTACGAGGGCAGCAGAGCATCATTAATAACACAGAGGTTACAAACATACAAAACGCTATCAGAGCAGTAGTGATTGGTATGAAAGCACCATCAGGGAGATCTCCCATGCCATCTAGCGGTGAGATATCAGAGCTGTGCAGGGGCCTGATGAGAAAACCATAGGCACAAAGTTCAACAGTAGTGATGAGCCGAAAACCCCCGGGTTCAGTTCGCACCAGAACCCGCGAACGGACCGAAAGTTCGCACGAACGTTAGAACCCTATTAAATACAATGGATGCGAACGTTCGAAATCTAAAGTGCTAATTATAACGACTATTATGCATGTTAATGTCCTAAAAAGGGTTTGGGAACCCGGGTTCTGCACCAGGGGACATGTATCAATGCAAAAAATAAGTTTTAAAAACGGCCGTTTTTCGGGAGCAGTCATTTTAATGATGCATAAAGTGAAAAAAAAAAAGTCAAATATTCCTTTAAATATCGTACCTGGGGGGTGTCTAAAGTATGCCTGTGAAGTGCCACATGCTTCCCGTGTTTAGAACTGTCCCTGCACAAAATTACATTTCTAAAGGAAAAAAAGCCATTTAAAACTGCTTGCGGCTTTAATGTAATGTCTGGTCCCGGTAATATGGATGAAAATCTTTAAGAAAATGGCATAGCTACCCCATCACACCCCCCCCCCTACCCCAACCCATTACCAGCCCCTTTGGGTCTTGTATGGATATTAAGGGGAACCCCGCACACAAAATAAAAAAGGCCCTATATACTCTGAACAGCCGTATACAGGCGGTGCATACAAGACAGGGACTGTAGGTTTGTTCTTATGTAGAATCTGTTTGTAATTTTGAACAGGTACATTGTTTAAGTGTAGCTCCAGCCCAAAAATCTATTTTTAAGCTTTTTGGAAAACATAGGGAAGGGTTATCACCCCTGTAACATTTGTTTTGCTGTCTGTGCAGTGTGCACCTGTTCAGAACAGTTCACCTCACTTTCCGTCCTAATGACAAATGTTTTTTGAAAATTTGGGGTTTTTATTGAAACAAGAATTGGTGATAAAGCATCAGTGGAGAGGAGACACTTTTTTTCCCATATTAACTCTTACAGGAGAGAATTTGCCTTCCTAGGGGTAGATTTCCTCTCACTTCTTGTTGTATCCTTCCGTTTGCAAGGAGGAGTCGTTTGTAAGTTGGATGTTTGAAAGTAGGGGCCTGCCGTATATACTCTGCTGAAATTTGCCCCTTACATGTTGGTGTTGCCACAACACTGTGAGCCCTCACAGTTACTCTTGGTGGGCGCATGAATGGGCCCTGCTGTGAATTATTAGATCAAGAATTGTAATTGCATGCCCCTGTTGAACAGGGGCTGAAAAATTGGGCCTTTGGTGGTGGTGGTGGTGTTGACACATCACTGTAAGGCCTCACAGTTACTCTTGGTGGGCGCAGGAATGGGCCCTGCTGTGAATTATTAGATCAAGAATTGTAATTACATGACCCTGTTAAACAGGGGCAGAAAAATTGGGCCTTAGGCACTGGTGCCACAACACTGCAACCCCTCACAGATACTGTACTTGGAGCACAGCAATGAGCCCTGTTGCAAAGTATTGCATCAAAAATTGTAATTACACGCCCCTGTTAAACAGGTGCTGAAAAATTGGGCCTTAGGCACTGGTGCTGGTGCCACGACACTGCAACCTCTCCCAGATACTCTAGTTGGAGTGCAGGAATGAGCCCTGCTGCAAAGCATTGCATAAAAAATTGTAATTACATGCCCCTGTTAAACAGGGGCTGAAAAATTGGGCCTTAGCCACTGGTGGCGGCACCCAGAAACAAAAATGTTCTTCCAAGCTATCATCATCAATCAGATCATTGAGGAGGAGGAGGATAGTCAGTCAACATAACAGGACAGTCTCTCAGCATCAGCATCAGTCTTGAAGGGATGTGACATTTGAAAATAAATTAGTCTGTTATATCAACTTCAGGTGTTTGGTAGCTGGTGGTGATCCAAGACTGGTTCATCTTTATGAAGGTCAGTCGATCAACCGAGTCGGTGGACAGGCGCACCCTGTGATCCGTGACAAATCCTCCAGCAGCACTGAATGTGCGTTCTGAAAGAACGCTGGATGCAGGACAGGCCAGTAGCTCAATTGCATACTGTGCAAACTCTGGCCAGTGATCCATCCTCAAGACCCAGTAAGCCAGAGGATTTTCGGTGGGGAAGGTGTCCAAGTCTGACCTTGCCCCTAGATATTCCTGCACCATGTATATCAGACGCTGGCGATGGTTGCTGGAACCGATCATACCTTGGGGCTGCGGACTAAAGAATTGTCTGAACGCATCGGTCAGACGGCCACCTTCCCCACCGCTCCTTCTTTGACTGACCGAAGCCTCAGCAACTCGTTGTACAGGACCAGGAGTTTGTAACCTCCCAGTCTCTGGGAACGTGTTACACAGACCTTTCTGCAAGGCCTCCCGGAGTTGTCTCATCCTCTGCTCCCTCTGCGACGGTAAGATAAGGTCCGCAACCTTACCCTTGTACCATGGATCAAGGAGAGTGGCCAGCCAGTAATGGTCCCTCTCCTTTAACCGAAGAATACGAGGATCCTTCCGCAGACTTTGCAGGATCAGGGAGGCCATGCAGCGTAGGTTAGCTGAGGCATTCGGTCCGGAGTCCTCTGGGTCACTAAGGACGACATGATCCGCAGCCACCTCCTCCCAGCCACGTACAAGTCCACGGGTTTCTTGGGACTGTAAATCATCCCTAAAAGACTGCTGCTGATGATGCTGTGTGCCAGGCTCCAACTCCATTCTGAGACAATCCTCCTCCTCCTCCTCCTCCTCTTCCTGTGCGATGGGTGGGACAGAAGGAACACTGTCTGGGTAAAGGGGGCCTTGAGAGGCAAGGAAGTCCTCCTCTTCCTGCCTCTGTTCTGCCTCAAGTGCCCTGTCCATTATTCCACGCAGCGTATGTTCCAACAGGTGGACAAGAGGTACAGTGTCACTGATGCATGCACTGTCACTGCTCACCATCCTCGTGGCCTCCTCAAATGGTGCCAGGACAGTGCATGCATCCCTGATCATGCCCCACTGGCGTGCTGAAAAAAACCCGAGCTCCCCTGACCCTGTCCTGGTGCCGTAGTCGCACAGGTACTCATTGATGGCCCTCTGCTGCGTGTGCAGCCGCTGCAGCATGGCCAACGTTGAGTTCCACCTGGTGGGCATGTCACATATAAGGCGGTTCTTGGGCAGGTTCAACTCCTTTTGCAGCTCAGCCAGGCGAGCACTGGCATTATAAGATCTGCGGAAATGCACACAGACTTTCCTGGTCTGCCTCAGGACGTCCTGTAAGCCCGGGTACCTGCCCAAGAACCGCTGCACCACCAGGTTAAGGACGTGAGCCACATAGGGCACATGGGTCAGTTGTCCCTGTCGGAGGGCGGAGAGGAGGTTGGTGCCATTGTCCCAAACCACCATTCCTGGCTTAAGCTGGAGTGGCATCAACCACCTCTCGACCTGCCCCTGCAGAGCAGACAGGACCTCTGCCCCAGTGTGGCTCCTGTCCCCCAAACACACCAGCGCAAGCACGGCATGGCATCTTTTTGCCTGCGTACTTGCGTAGCCCCTTGAACGCCTACAGAGCACCACTGGTTCCGAGGACAAATCACAGGAAGAGGCCATGGAGGAAGAAGAAGAGGAGGGGGTGGAGGAGAGAGGTGTGTCACAACCAGTAGTAGCATTTTGGAGGCGTGGCGGCGGAACAACCTACAACACTACTGCACCTTGTCCTGCATCCTTCCCAGCTGCCAAAAGAGTGACCCAATGGGCCGTGAAAGAAAGGTAACGTCCCTGTCCATGCCTGCTGGACCATGAGTCAGCGGTAATATGCACCTTACCGCTGACCGCCCTGTCCAGAGAGGCCAAGACATTGCCTTCCACATGCCGGTAGAGAGCCGGAATCGCCTTCCGTGAGAAAAAGTGGCGTTTGGGAACCTGCCACTGAGGAACCGCACATTGCACAAACTCACGGAAGGGGGCCGAGTCTACCAACTGAAAAGGCAGCAGTTGAAGCGCTAGCAATTTAGCCAAGATAGCATTCAACCGCTGGGCATGTGGATGGCTGGGAGTGAACTTCTTTCGACGGTCCAGCAGCTGGGGCAGGGAAATTTGCCTGCTAGAATCGGACGTCGGTGTACTGCTAGCAGAGTGCCCGCAAGTACTTGGCTGTGACACACCTAATTCTACACCTTCATTCCTCTCAGTGCAGGTTTCAGAGAGGACTGAAGGTATAGTGGGGTTGGAGATCCCAGCTGATGCGGTGCAAGGAGAGGTCCGCTTTGTTCTTTAGTGTGGGTCTTTAAGGTAGGCTTGCCAACGAGCTGCATGGCAGGTCAACATATGTCTGGTCAAGCATGTGGTGCCCAAGCGGGTGATGTTTTGGCCACGCGATATACGCTTGAGACATATGTTGCAAACAGCAGCTGTGTTATCTGATGCACTCGACTCAAAAAAGGCCCACACCAAAGAACTTTTTGAATATCGGGCAGAGGCAGCGACCTGCACAGGCGGAGCTCTGCGGTGTGATTCTGTCGGTGTGCTGCCCTTACGCTGGCCCCCCGAGGGCATCCTGCCTCGTTGGAGATGTGCCTCCTCCTCATCCTCCTCCTCCTCTCTCCTATTAGGCACCAGCGTGGAGTCAGTGACCTCATCATCCCCTCCCTCCTCATCACTGGAGCCAATCTGGCAGTATGCTGCAGCTGCTGGAACATGACTGCCAGATTGGTGTCCTTCTTGAGCATCCCCTCTCTCTGCTCTCACGCTACTGCCTTCCTCTAGCTGGGTATCATCATCAGACCCTTCGAAACGCTGGGAATCCTCCTGGAGCATGTACCCAACACTGTGCTCAAACAGTTCAGGGGACTCCTCAGGAGGACATGGTTGGTCTAGGGAAGGAGTGACTGATGATGACATTGATACCAGGGAAGAGGACGCTTTGGCAGCTGCTTTGCCAGTACCCTTAGCCTGGGTAAGAGAGGATGAGGAGGGCTTGGTCATCCACTCTACCAAGTCTTCGGCATGATGCGGCTCAACACGTCCAGCTGCCGAAAAGAAGGACAAGCGTGTCCCATGGCCATGTCTTGATGGCGATGCACCGCGTCCACGACCAGCACTGTTGTCTCTAGACACAGAGCCTGCTTGCCCTCTTTTATTGGCTCCTGACTGTCTGCCTCTCCTTGTTTGCCTTCCAGTCATTCTAATGGTCTGCAGGGAGATGGGGAAACCAGCAATAAGGCCTAGCTTCAGGAGTATATTTTGCAGGAATCACACTACGCCTGCTGTAAGTGCTGCAAATGCCTGTTGGTGTAACACACCAGGAAAACACAGCAATACGGGCTAACTTCAGGTGTATAATGTGCAGGAGGCACACTCCGCCCACTGTAAGTGCTGCAAATGCCTGTTGGTGTAACACACCAGGAAAACACAGCAATACGGGCTAACTTCAGGTGTATAATGTGCAGGAGGCACACTCCGCCCGCTGTAAGTGCTGCAAATGCCTGTTGGTGTAACACACCAGGAAAACACAGCAATACGGGCTAGCTTCAGGTGTATAATGTGCAGGAGGAACACTCCGCCCGCTGTAAGTACTGCAAATGCCTGTTGGTGTAACACACCAGGAAAACACAGCAATACGGGCTAACTTCAGGTGTATAATGTGCAGGAGGCTTAGCAACAATGACACTGACACTGTCCCCTGCCTATCCTTCTCTCTCCCTGCACACAAGGTTTAGTAAAGAATATGACACTGACACTGTCCCCTGCCTATCCTTCTCTCTCCCTGCACACAAGATTTATCAAAGAATATGACACTGACACTGTCCCCTGCCTATCCTTCTCTCTCCCTGCACACAAGGTTTAGCAAAGAATATGACACTGACACTGTCCCCTTCCTATCCTTCTCTCTCCCTGCACACAAGGTTTAGCAAAGAATATGACACTGACACTGTCCCCTGCCTATCCTTCTCTCTCCCTGCACACAAGGTTTAGCAAAGAATATGACACTGACACTGTCCCCTTCCTATCCTTCTCTCTCCCTGCACACAAAGTTTAGTAAAGAATATGACACTGACACTCTCCCTGCCTATCCTTCTCTCTCCCTGCACACAAGGTTTAGCAAAGAATATGACACTGACACTGTCCCCTGCCTATCCTTCTCTCTCCCTGCACACAAGAATAGCACAAAGAATATCAACACTGTCCCTGCCTATCCTTCTCTTTCCCTGCGCCGGAACACACTACACAAGGCCGCCGCGCTGGCGGCCTTTTATAGTGTGGGGCGTGTGCTAAACCCCCATAGCTACAATTGGCCACAGGCAACCTGCCTGTGGCCAATTATGGCTCTCCTAGCTGCCGCGCTGTGATTGGCCAAGCATGCGGGGTAACAGTGCATGCTTGGCCAATCACAGCGCCGGGATTGCACTGCGATGGCGCAGTGTATTGTGGGCCGTTCGCGTCACTCGAATTTGGCGCGAACGGCCCAAATCGTTCGATGTTCGCCGAACGGTCGAACAGCCGATGTTCGAGTCGAACGTATGTTCGACTCGAACACAGAGCTCATCCCTATTCAACAGTAATATAGCTGCAATAAAAACCCAACAGGGAGTAAAAACATATACTCCAACAATGTCCCCAACCCCCCCACCCCGCACCACCCCCGAACTTCGGTGTGCTTTCCTCCCAAAAATAACCATGGAAACTGCCAATGGAGGATACGAACAGGACACCCAAGTGTCACAGTACATGCAATAAGTCCTCCAGTGCAAATTAAAGGATCAACGTTCCCTGCAGAATGTAAAATCTCCCGGGGAAACAAAGAACTCCGGGGGCACACACATCTTAGAACGGTTGCAAACTATTGCATAGTTCAATAAAAGGAAAAAAAAAAAAGGGGGGGGAAGGGAATAAAAGGGGATGTAGCGGGTACTCCAATTTAGGGGGTCTTTATGTCTAAATTAAGGGGGATAAACATAACACGCATGCTACAGTTTAACAGACTTGCAAAGAATGATGATAAAACGCATGGCACTTCATGATAAAAATATGCATATTGGATATGAAACAGAATATGATCAAAAAGAAAACATATGTTGATAGAACCATTTGAATATACATTGGATGCATCAGGATAGACCCGACGCGTTTCGTGGACTACATCCACTCATCAGGGGCCATGCATCCATGTTCTAAAAAGGAACAAAAAATATATATATGAATGATCATTCTAGTCTATTAATTCAATACCATGAACAATTTATTAAAATTGCTAAAGGGTTCCTGGCCATAGCGAAAAGTTGATTACTCACATCTGAAATGAGACATGTGATAACGTGTGTCAGAGGCCGGTCAATTATGTCTCGCCCGGGAGCTTAGAAAGGGATCCGGTGAAAGGAGCCGAGCGCGTGGCTGCAACTCCCCATGAGGAATGAGTGCAAGATATCACAGGTGGTATGGATTCTGAAGTGAATAAGATTGATAGAATTTATATGGTGTAAATGACCTTGTGTAAATGACCTTGTCAGTGTATAAAAGTATACAAGAAAGAAGCACCATAGCCGTGATAGAAAGTATAATTAGAAGTAAAAAGGGGTATGGTTGAAATAAATAACTGTCCATCAGGGACCCAAGGTAAAAGAATATATAAGAAGTAGCATAGAAGAAAAAAAAAAGGATAAGGAGTGATTGTTGAATCAATAAGTGGAATTAAATTACCTTATTGAAAGGATTGTGGTGGGACATGGAGGGAACTTCTAATTATACTTTCTAACACGGCTATGGTGCTTCTTTCTTGTATACTTTTATACACTGACAAGGTCATTTACACCATATAAATTCTATCAATCTTATTCACTTCAGAATCCCTATCATCCGTGATATCTTGCACTCATTCCTCATGGGGAGTTGCAGCCACGCGCCCAGCTCCTTTCACCGGATCCCTTTCTCAGCTCCCGGGCGAGACATAATTGACCGGCCTCTGACACACGTTATCACATGTCTCATTTCAGATGTGAGTAATCAACTTTTCGCTATGGCCAGGAACCCTTTAGCAATTTTAATAAATTGTCCATGGTATTGAATTAATAGACTAGAATGATCATTCATATATATATTTTTTGTTCCTTTTTAGAACATGGATGCATGGCCCCTGATGAGTGGATGCAGTCCACAAAACGCGTCAGGTCTATCCTGATGCATCCAATGTGCTGTATATTCAAATGGTTCTATCAACATATGTTTTCTTTTTGATCAAATTCTGTTTCATATCCAATATGCATATTTTTATCATGAAGTGCCATGCGTTTTATCATCATTCTTTGCAAGTCTGTTAAACTGTAGCATGCAATGTATGTTTTAGGAATAAACACATGGATGTTTTTATCTATATTATCTTTATGGTCTGTACAAACACACCTCATTCAAAGTCCCAAACCTTCCCCCCCTTTTATGTTGCATTTAGCATAGGAATGGAGGCGTGAACTTCTCCTCACGTTTCATTGAGGCGTGGACTTTTTGTTCGTGCCTCATTCAAAGTCCCAACATTTGTCCCCCTTTTTTTCCCAAATTTAGGGGGATGACCCGAGCACTAGTATGGCTCGGGCCTTCTAATTGTGCTGGACTCTGCTTTGTTGCTGTGTGCCTATGTAGAGTTCCCTGTGGCCTGCAGGTGGCACTACCATGTTGGGTCAGGGTTGAACCATAGGTTGCATTGGCGCGATTGGATGTCCTCTCTCGGCTAACATGCAGTGGGCTGGTTCTGCCTGCTGTGCATGCCGGGAGAGGATATAAAAGAGGCAGACGCCATTATTCGGGGAGAGACCCGGGGACAAGTACCCAGAGGAGTGTGCCCCCTAAGGAGGGGGGTGCGTACACCGACTGAAGAGTTTCGGGCACCTTCGGCCCGAGACCGCAACGTTCTGGGTAGGCCCAGTACCTTCAACTGGGTCTACAGGCAGAACTTTGGAGTCCTAGGATGCCCGGGTGAGGGTATCCACTCTGACCAAGAGGAAGCCAGGGGAAGATCGGTCCCATAACAGGAGATGAGTGATAGTTAGATTGCTGTCTCGGGAAAGGCCTGGTGACCTGTCGGATGGAAAGATCCTATGCTGACCCTGCGGAGTGCTGCTGCTCTTTGAGGACATACTGAACTTGTCCTTGGAGGATTTAAATTGCTTGTTCGAGCTCCACATCGGCTGCTAGGACCATTGAGGGACTATCCGGGTGAGCTGTACCCACTCGGGACCGAGTGGTGATAAATCTGGGAGTTCTGTGCCTGAATCTGCTTTGGTTCAACTATTATCTCTCTCATCTACTCTCTCTTACCTATCAAGCAAAGATACAAAATAAACTCAACGTTGGAGTTTAAGTGGTTTGGACATTGACTTTATTAAAGAGGGGAAAGTACAGACTCTTCTCTACATTCTGGAGACTGGAACCAGTGGAAGGAGGTAACTCGCTGCGGGACCCAGGTACATATACACCGCCTGACCTCTAAACTAGAGGACACAGGCTTGTTGTATGGGTGCCTCTTCTTTCCCCTAAGAGGAGAGGGTAGTGCTACAGGGAGAAGATGGGGTAAAACATCTTCCTCTGCCTTGGCTGCATACAGTTTAGGTGTAATATAAACAGACATGTGCTCAGGCCTGTGAGGGAAAAAAAAACCTGTAGCTGGGTCTCAACAGGGCTGCAGGCTATGCATGCCCACTTACAGTACAGGCCAGTAAAGGGCAAACAATGGTCCAGGCATATGGTAGTTCAGCAGCCCAGGAAGCCCAGCAAGTATGAAAGTAGTAGAAAGGTAATTCAAGCATACCACCGATATCCTTGTCCTTGTTAGTGTCTGGGTAAGGTCTCCAGACAGCGTGATGCATCTTAAAGCGGAGCTCCGCCGGAAAAAATAAAATTAAAAGCCAGCAGCTACAGCTACAGCAGCTGCTGGCTTTTAATATTTGGACACTTACCTGTCCTGGAGTCCAGCGACGTCCGCAGCAGAGGACGAGCGACCGCTCGTCGCTCTGCTGCTCCCTCCGCCATCCTCGCTGAGGGAACCAGGAAGTGAAGCCCTGCGGCTTCATGCCCGGTTCCCTACGGCGCATGCGCGAGTCGCGCTGCGCCGTTCTGATTGGTGCTCCTGTGTTCTGGGAGCCGAGTGTCTCCCAGAACACCAAGGGAAGTCTGCGGGAAGTGACGTAACTCCCGCAGATTCCCGGAGACAGGACTCCCGGATGTGGGTGAAAATACCTGTCTTAGACAGGTATCTTCACCCCCCTCCCCCCTGAAAGGTGTCAATTGTGACACCGGAGGGGGGGAGGGTTCCAAATAGCAAAAGTTGCTATTTAGGGTGGAGCTCCACTTTAAGGGGAGGTAAAAAAAATGCACCGTCTCGCCATCTTGGACACGCAGCCTAGCTGGAAACAGCAAGCTGTATTTGATCTTTTTTTTTGCGCAAGTTGAGCTTCACCTGGTCAAATGAGAGGCGTTGTTTTTGGGTGTCCACAGAATAGTCCGGGAATATCATCAGTTTGGCCCCTTCATAGTGCAGTTGATCCACCTTCCTGGACTCACGCAGGATCAAGTCACGGTCCCTAAAGTTCAGTAGCTTCAGGATGAAAGTGCATGGAGGAGCTCCCAGGGGCCCCTGGGCAGCAGGCATTCTATGCGCCCTCTCGCCCACAAAAAAATGGGAAAACGCGGCATTAGGGAGAAGGGTGCGCAGGAGGTGCTCCGTGAAGGCCGTGGAGTCAGTCCCTTCAACCCCCTCAGGCAGTCCCACTATGCAGAGGTTATTTATCCTATTCCTGTTCTCTGCGTCTTCCGCGCGGGCTTCCAGGGTTTTGATTTTGGTTTTCAGCGTGCGGAGTGAGACTGTGTGCCCCCGCACCGTGTCCTCTGTATCCCCCATTCGGCGCTCGACCTTAGTGAGGCGGGAGCGAAAACTGTCCATGTCCCTGTGGATGAGACTGATATCCAGCTGCACATGTTCAATTTTGCCCTTGAGGGTCGTCTGACAAGTATTGATAGCCTGCATCAAGGCATCAAAGTTAGACTGTTCCCTGTCTGCAGGACCAGAGTCAGTCTCCTCTGTTTAGGACGCCATATTTGTAGTAGTGGCGGGACGGGGGCTCCGTGCAGCGGGGCTGGGAGTAGCTTTGTGGGACTTTCGGGAGGACAGGGAGCCTTTCCCCTTGGTCATACCTTTCACCGCCGACAGCACAGCCGTTCCAGGCTAATCAGGAGCGTCGGTCTGCAGGGAAGCAGGGCTTTTTAGCCAGACATCTCAAGTCTCCCGCAAGCCGCGGGAGTCTCCCGCATTTGGCTATGGGCCCCCGGACACCTGCTAGTGCAGGGCGATCTCCCACTAGGTGGCCACCTAGGGGCGCACTGCTGCCTAGCCTAGCTGGGAGGTGTGAGTGTGGCATGTCAGTTTGCGGGGCCCGGCGGCGGCTGCGTCTCTGCCGGCATAGTGCTACCTCTATGTGTAATGACTCTGTGCATTGCTGCTGAC
This sequence comes from Rana muscosa, assembly GCA_029206835.1. Classification (NCBI taxonomy): domain Eukaryota; kingdom Metazoa; phylum Chordata; class Amphibia; order Anura; family Ranidae; genus Rana; species Rana muscosa. The sequence goes on along the minus strand of CM055122.1, from coordinate 1,096,801,242 downwards.
CGTGCAGTGTGCAGACTTCACGGTCCATCCGACCAGCGCTGTCTGTGTCTGCTTATAGGCTTGGAGGTGACGCCGCCGCCCACCAATGCCCATCACGATTACAATTAGGCTGCTTCCTGTGTGCCCAGTGACAGGTTACGTGACAGCCAATAAGGTGCTGAGTGCAGACGCAGTGCGCCGCCCACTTATCGTGACGTCGTTCCCTTCCCCAGTCCCACCCACAATGGAGCAGAGGAGCCCGCGCAGTGCCTTGGCTGGCAGTCCCACGCGGTCTGCACTGTGGAATGGAGGCTCAGGCTAGAGCTGAGAAGAGAAGAAGGTACAGACAGTCTGATGTGTAACAGTGTCAGTGTGGCCTGTAATTGGTACAATCTCATGTGTGTAACACAGTGTGTCAGTTAGATAGTGTGTCCTGCAATAATTGCTGTCTGGCTCAAGCTGTAGACAGACAGTTTTATACACAGTCTGTAGCTGCAGCAATCATATTCAGACTTCACAGTGTACAGTATAATGGCATCATATACACATTTATTATAGTATAGACAAATATTGGATACTGTATTGTGGGAAACATTGGCAAAACCCAAGGCATACTGCAAGCAGGTACACATAGATAACATCAGCCCTCCATAATAGTCCCACTGTTAGGAGCTAAAACAAGCACATTGGGCAGTGGCAGACATAGTTACCAAAGTCCCCTTGGTTGGCAAAATTAATAATCCAGCCTGCCATGTACTGGACTGGAGTGAGCGGACACCATGCTTATGAGCCCTATAGCAGTTACCTGATCTGCTATGGCTAGAGTTACACCTTTGGAAAGAGGAATAAATATGCAAACATAGGTACAAAGCATGTAAGCATGAGCCAGGAGGTTCTACAGTAAAGGGGAACTCTTCAGACTCTGATGGTGGGGGTTGCACGGAGAGGCGCGTCGCACAACAGCACCTCCCTAAAATGAGTTTGCCACCTCCCTGAAATGAGTTTTTGCAGGTTGGGATGTCTGCTTTAAGCTGGAGGTCGAGCGGGAGCTCCTTCACTACACGTCGGCTCCGGTGGCCATCTTGGACACGCCCCCCTCATATGACAGGTTTACCTTAGGTTTATATAGTGAGATGAAAGTGCATAGGTCACTAAATATAATATTAGTAGTATGCTTGCAGTCATAAAAATGCATGTAATACTGTATGCCAAAACAAATATTCCTAATATTCCCTGGAGCTTCGTTTTCTTGGAACACACATTTCAAATAGGGCCATGATTAGGCAGTCTAGTTGAAATATATTAACCACTTAAGCCCAGGACCATTATGCAGCTTAATGACCAGAGGTGATTTCACAATTTGGCACTGTGCTGCTTTATCTGGAAATTGTGCGGACATGCAATGTTGTACCCAAACAAAATTTGCGTCCTTTTCTTCCCACAAATAGAGCTTTCTTTTAATGGTATTTGATTGCCTCTGCGATTTTTTTTTGCGATATAAATGGAAAAAGACTGAAAATTTTGAAAAAAACATGATATTTTCTAATTTTTGTTATAAGAAAAATCGAATAAACTAAATTTTAGTCATACATTTAGGCCAAAATGTATTCAGCCACATGTCTTTAGTAAAAAAAATGTCAATAAGCGTATATTTATTGGTTTGCGCAAAAGTTATAGCGTCTACAAACTAGGGTACATTTTCTGGAATTTACACAGCTTTTAATTTATGACTGCCTATCTCATTTTTTGAGGTGCTAAAATGGCAGGACAGTACAACCCCCCCCCCAAATGACCCCTTTTTGGAAAGTAGACACCCCAAGGAAATTGCTGAGAGGCATGTTGAGCCCATTGAATATTTTAATTTTTTTGTCCCAAGTGATTGAATAATGACAAAAAAAAATAAAAAATTACAAAAAGTTGTCACTAAATGATATATTGCTCACACATGCCATGGTTATATGTGGAATTGTACCCCAAAATACATTTTGCTGCTTCTCCTGAGTACGGGGATACCACATGTGTGGGACTTTTTGGGAGCCTAGCCGCGTACGGGCCCCCGAAATCCAAGCACCGCCTTCAGGATTTCTAAGGGCGCAAATTTTTGATTTCACTCCTCACTGCCTATCACAGTTTCGAAGGCCAAAAAATGCCAAAATAGCACAAACCCCCCCAAATGACCCAATTTTAGAAAGTAGACACCCCAAGGAAAATGCTGAGAGGCATGTTGAGCCCATTGAATATTTTTTTTTTTTTTTGTCCCAAGTGATTGAATAATGACAAAAAAAAAAAAAATTACAAAAAGTTGTCACTAAATGATATATTGCTCACACATGCCATGGTTATATGTGGAATTACACCTCACAATACATTCTGTTGCTTCTCCTGAGTACGGGGATACCACATGTGTGGGACTTTTTAGGAGCCTAGCCGCGTACGGGACCCCGAAAACCAAGCACCGCCTTCAGGATTTCTAGGCACAAATTTTTGATTTCACTCCTCACTACCTATCACAGTTTTGAAGGCCATAAAATGCCAAAATAGCACAAACCTGCCCCCCCCCCCCGAATGACCCAATTTTGGAAAGTAGACACCCCAAGCTATTTGCTGAGAGGCATGGTAAGTATTTTACAGCTCTCATTTGTTTTTGAAAATGAAGAAATAAAATAATTTTTTTGTTTTTCAATTTTCAAAACTTTGTGACAAAAAGTGAGATCTGCAAAATACTCACCATACCTCTCAGCAAATAGCTTGGGGTGTCTACTTTCCAAAATTGGGTCATTTGGGGGGGTTTGTGCCATCTGGGCATTTCATGGCTTCTGAAACTGTGATAGGCAGTGAGGAGTGAAATCAAAAATGTATACCCTTAGAAAGCCTGAAGGCGGTGCTTGGTTTTTGGGGTCCCGTACGTGGCTAGGCTCCAAAAAAGTCTCACACATGTGGTATCCCCGTACTTAGGAAAAGCAACAGAATGTATTTTGGGGTGTAATTCCACATATGCCCATGGCATGTTTGAGCAATATATCATTTAGTGACAACTTTGTGCAAAAAACAAAAAAAAACAAATAGTCTTTTTTCTGCAACTTGTGTCAACATATAAAATATTCCATGGACTCGACATGCCTCTCAGTATATAGCTTGGGGTGTCTACTTTTCAAAATGGGGTCATTTGGGGGTGGGGTTTGAACTGTCCTGGCATTTTATACACAACATTAGGAAGCTTACATCCACTCTTCTAACCACTTGAAGACAAAGCCCTTTCTGACACTTTTTGTTTACATGAAAACATTTTTTGCAAGAAAATTATGTTGAACCCCCAAACATTATATATTTTTTTTAAAGCAAAGGCCCTACAGATTAAAATGGTGGGTGTTGCATTTTTTTTTCCACACAGTATTTGCGCAGTGATTTTTAAAACGCATTTTTTGGGAAAAAAAATACACTTTTTTTAATTTTAATGCACTAAAACACACTATATTGCCCAAATGTTTGATGAAATAAAAAAGATGATCTTAGGCCGAGTACATAGATACCAAACACGACATGCTTTAAAATTGCGCACAAATGCGCAGCGGTGACAAACTACATACATGAAAGTCGGCCGCTGGCTGAAAAGAATGATACCAAGATGATACCTAAACCCGCAGGCATCATTCTGGTATAACCAAAGTCCAGCAACATACCAGTACGTTGCTGGTCCTTGTTGGACATGTATTGTAATCTTTTTTTTCATGCAGCCTGTTGGCTGAACGAAAAAAAGAGATTGATCGGTGGGTATGCCCACCATTAGAATACCTCCCTTCATTCAGCCACTTCTAATGATGGGCATACATGCACCATTTATATATGCGGAAGCATGGGGCATCCTCCCACAAAAGTTATGCCACGTACACACGGTCAGACTTTTCCATGGGCAAGCCTCAGTCGGAATTTTGACCGTATGTACGCGGCATTAGTAAAATCGCTCCTCCGCCCCTGCTGCCCCCCTGCTTCGGCATATATGCTCTTTTTTTTTTTAACTGTGGTGGTGAAATCACCTCCTACAGCACTGGAGTCGCAGGGATCAGGCCTGTCTCTGCGAACGCTGCAGTTATGTGTGTTGTGTTTTGTAAGTGACAGTGATCGATCGATACTGCACTTGGGTGGCCTGGGCTGGACGGAGGGGCAAAACGCAGGTGCTAGCAGGTATCTGGGCTGATCCCGCTAACACTGCGTTTTTGGGAACCCTAAACTGCTGGGGACGCTAGTATAAATCTGATCAGATCAGATATTGATCTGGACAGATACTATACCACTAAGGGAGGTGTATGCTTCACGCGTGGGTGTTAGCGTTACTGGTAGGCTTGTGCAATTAGTTTCGTAACGAATCGAAATTCGTCCGAATTTAGCAACTTTCGGACATTCGGAAGCATTCGAATTTCCGAACAGAGCAATTACGAATAAAACCAAATCCGAAATAAATTATACCGCAAAATAGCGAATGCCCGAAGGTCTTCGGCATAATTCGTTATGAAAAAAGTTACGAATGTACGAATCCATTCGAAGCACAATAACACTCACTCTGCTCTCTGCTTCTCCCACACCATGCTGAACTCCCTCTCAAAATGGTGTACAGGGGGCGGAGGCTATAGCCGCATGTAAAAAACGAAAGTAAAATACGAGATTTCGAATCCATTCGAAGCACAATAACACTCACTCTGCTCTGCTCTCTGCTTCTCCCTCACCGTGCTGAACCCTCTCAAAATGGTGTACAGGGGCGGAGCCTATAGCCGCATGTAAAAAACGAAAGTAAAATACGAGATTTCGAATCATTACAAATAACCGCTATGTATTTAGAAAAGTACAAATCCATTCGAAGCACATTAGGCATAATAGGCAGCGTCGTCGTGAGAGAGACACGGAAAATTACGAATCAACGAACCCAAAAAAAGTTACGAAAGTAGGAGTTGTGTCCAGAATCAACGAAAAACAACGTACTCTACCGAAAGTACGAATTATAAAGCAACAAAAAATTCAACGAAAAATGTCGCTTGCAAAAATACGAATGAGTCCGAACACGAAAAATCCCGTCTAGCAAAATTACGAATGATTACGAATCAACAGGACCGGAAAGAAACGAACCGAAACGGAACGAATTTTTCCGTTGTGCACAAGCCTAGTTACTGGCACTAACCTGACACTGCCTAGGGCTTCGCAGACCCTCTCTGACACTAAAACCTAATTGATATCACCCGCCGGGCGATCAGGGGGTTAAACCTTTATTGGGTTATATACGGCGGGTGCCCTGACACTATAAAAAGCAAACTAACTAACCAGCGTCACCCGTAACACTTATATGGTGATCACTGGTGAAAGGGTTAACTTGGGGCAATCAGGATGTTAAACGTTTATTAGGTAATATATGGGGGTACCTGACGCTATATAAAAACCTGACGGGGAACCTAAATAACAAAATAACTAACTGGCTAACCAGTGTTACCAGTAACACTTATATGGTGATCCCTGGTGAAAGGGTTAACTAGGGGCAATTATGGGGTTAAAACCTTTATTAGATAATATATGGGGGTACCTGACGCTATAAAAACCTGCGGCGAACCTAAAAAAAATAACTGGCTACCTATTGGCATCACCGACACTAAGACAGCGATCAGAAAAACGATCGCTTGGTGACACTGGCAAAAGGGGGTGAAAGGGTTAGCTGGGGGGCGATCAAGGGGTTAAACCTTTATTAGGTAATATATGGGGGTACCTGACGCTATAAAAACCTGCGGCGAACCTAAAAAAAATAACTGGCTACCTATCGGCATCACTGACACTAAGACAGCGATCAGAAAAACGATTGCTTGGTGACACTGGCAAAAGGGGGTGAAAGTGTTAGCTGGGGGGGGCGATCAAGGGGTTAAACCTTTATTAGGTAATAGATGGGGGGTACCTGACGCTATAAAAACCTGCGGCGAACTTAAAAAAAATAACTGGCTACCTATCGGCATCACCGATACTAAGACAGCGATCAGAAAAACGATTGCTTAGTGACACTGGCAAAAAGGGGTGAAAGGGTTATCTGGGGGGGCGATCAAGGGGTTAAACCTTTATTAGGTAATATATAGGGGTACCTGACGCTATAAAAACCTGCGGCGAACCTAAAAAAAATAACTGGCTACCTATCGGCATCACCGACACTAAGACAGCGATCAGAAAAACGATCGCTTAGTGATACTGGCAAAAGGGGGTGAAAGGGTTACCTGGGGGGGCGATCAAGGGGTTAAACCTTTATTAGGTAATATATGGGGGTACCCGACGCTATAAAAACCTGCGGCGAACCTAAAAAAAATAACTGGCTACCTATCGGCATCACCGACACTGAGACAGCGATCAGAAAAACGATCGCTTAGTGACAGCGGTGAAAGGGTTACCTGGGGGGCGATCAAGGGGTTAAACCTTTATTAGGGGGGGTTAGGGGGCTACACTGGACCTAAACCTGACACTTTTACAGTCACAAATGTCACTGATTGCAGTGATCAGTAAATAAATGGTCACTGCAATCAGTGACACTGTGACTGGGGGCTGGGGGGTGATCTGGGGGGGCCTGGGGGGGGGGCGATCGTGTGCCTATGTGTCCTGGTGTCAGTGTGCTGTTTAGTGCACTAACCTGATGTCTTCTCTCATGCGGCGCTCGGTATATGTGAGCGCCGCATGAGAGATGACATCACTTCCTCCTGCCTGTGTAAACATTACACAGGCAGAGGAAGCTTTTCATTCGCCGGGAGCGATCGCGAGGGGGTGGCTAGAATCGAATGGCGGCCCCCTCATCACGGATCGCTCCCGAAGCGATCCCGGCCGCTCACTGTACCGGAGGGGGGTCCGATCGGACCCCCCACCCATATGAAGGCAGGCACGTACAGGTACGTGATTGTGCCTGTCCGTGCCATTCTGCCGACGTATATATACAGTGAGCTGTCGTTAAGTGGTTAACTACTATATATTTTATTTTTATTTTGATGAAAGTCCCTTGTCCCATAAATGTGCATGTATTTCCTGAAAAGAACAAAAGTGTATTCATTTTGCAAATGTCTTCTTTTTCCAGAGAAAACTGGGCAATATGTTCAGTCAAATTTTATAGAGAGGGCAATGTAGTAAAGTGGGAAGACATCTCCCTCTAGTGACCAGTTTGTAGTTAGCTGAATCGAACAAGGACCACAATTTTTACAATACTTTAACTGACAATTGAGCAGTTATACGACGCTGTACCTAAAAAAAATTGATGTCCTTTTTTTCCCCACAAATAGAGCTTTCTTTTGGTGGTATTTGATCACCTCTGTGGTTTTTATTTTTTGCAGTTTAACCACTTCCTGTCTGGGCACTTAAACCCCCCTCCTGCCCAGACCAATTTTCAGCGCTGACGCAATTTGAATGACAATTGCGCGGTCATAGAACACTGCACCAAAATGACATTTTTATCATTTTTTTCCCACAAATAGAGCTTTCTTTTGGTGGTATCTGATCACCTCTGCGGTTTTTATTTTTTGCGCTATAAACAAAAAAAGAGCGACAATTTTGAAAAAAAAAACACAATATTTTTAACTTTTTGCTATAATAAATATCCCAATTTTTTTTTACATTTTTTTTCTTTTAGTTTAGTCCGATACGTATTCTTCTACATATTTTTGGTAAAAAAAAAATTGCAATAAGCGTTTATTGATTGGTTTGCGCAAAAGTTATAGCGCTTACAAAATAGGGGATAGATTTATGACATTTTTATTTTTTTCCACTAGTAATATCGGTGATCTGAAATTTTTGTCAGGACTGTGATATTGCGGCGGACACATCGGACACTTTTGACACTATTTTGGGACCATTCACATTTATACAGCGAACAGTGCTATAAAAATGCACCGATTACTGTATAAATGTGACTGGCAGTGAAGGGGTTAACCACTAGGGGGGCAGGAAGGGGTTAAATATGTTCCCTCATGATTGATTCTTACTGTGGGGGGAGGGGACTGACTGGGGGAGGTGACCGATGGTTGTCCCTATGTACAAGGGACACACCATCAGTCTCCTCTCCCTAGCACGACGTGTATCTTAGTGTTTACACACAGAGATCCACGTCCCTGGCTCTGTGACAGCCGATCGCGGGTACCTGGTGGACATCGCGGCCGCCAGGCACGCACATCGGCACCCGCGTGACACAGCGGGCACAGCTCTTCTGCGATGCGCGCCGCCGTGGGCGAGCAATGCGGAAGTAAACAAGAGGACGTCCTGGGGACGTCCACCCGGCAGTTCAGGTCCGCGCTGCAGCCGTCTTTCGGCTATAGCGCAGATCTGAACTGGTTAAACAAAAAAAGACAATTTTGAAAGCAAAAAACAATGTTTTACTTTCTGCTATAATACGTATCCCAAAAAAAAAATCGAATTTCTTCATCAATTTTGGCCAATGTGTATGCTACATATTTTTGGTAAAAAAATCCCAATTAGGCTTCTTGCACACGATTCTCCTGTTTGAGCATCTCCTTTTTTTACGTTTTTAACGCATACTGTTAGACAGGTTATTTGGTTGTCAGCGAGCCGGTCGGTAAGTAGGCTTGATTTTTCCCTGGGCATTCCCCAGGCCTTGTTGTTACCTGTTTTAGCCTTCCAATGCTACTTACTGCGATAGCCAGCTATAGATGGGGGCGGTGGACATGTTTTTGTTTTCACCTATGGTGCTTGTATTGGTCCAGCAACATACCAACACCTTTGCAGCCATTGTACTACATGCTGGGTGTTTGGTGTGCTCCTTTACCTTTAAGGAGGGGTGGCTCCCCTTCAGTCCACCTGCCCTCATCTAACCATCAGAATGCATGTGCCTCCATTGTGGGGACACTCATAGTTGGTGTAGGACCACAGATTCCAGGGGGCCTTGGCGTGGCTCTGTGGCGTGAGCCTGCATGCGTTTGCAAATGCGTGCGGACAAACCCCTGTTTTTAACGCATACTGTTAGACAGGTTATTTGGTTGTCAGCGAGCTGGTCGGTAAGTAGGCTTGGTTTTTCCCTGGGCATTCCCCAGGCCTTGTTGTTATCTACTTTTTTTAAAATGTATTTTCGCGCATTTTTGCGCATATGCGTTCGCGCAAATTCAAGCACATTTGCGCGCATGCATATAAGCCTGTTCTGACGTTCAATGTCAATGGACAATCTGCGTGCACTTACGCGCAAACGTGCGCAATTGCGTGCATGAGGCGTAAATTGCTGACCAAAAAAGCAGATTTTTCTATTGTTTTTTTACTGAAGAATACACAGCGCTTGTTTAGGCGCCTGTGTGCATAGACACATTAAATTAATGGGCTGTGTTTTAGCTCAGTAAAAAAATAAGCTGTACTGAGCTTTTTCAAGCTGCAGTGTGCAAGAGGCCTAAGCGTATATTGATTGGTTTACACAAGTTATAGCATCTACAAACTACAGGATAGATTTATGGACTTTTCTTCTTCATTTTTTATTGTTTTTACTGACAGTAAGTAACACTTTTTGGGGACCAGTGACACCAATACCAATCAGTGCTGAAAAAAATGCACGGTTACTGTATAAATGACACTGGCAGGGAAGGGGTTAACATCAGGGGCGATCAAAGGGTTAAGTGTGTTTCCTGGGAGTGTTTTCTAACTGTGTGGGGGATGGACTGACAGGAAGAACACAGAGATTTGTGTTTCTGCTTACAAGGAACAGAAGATCTCTGTGTACTTCCCTGTCAGAATGGGAATCTGCCTTGTTTACATAGGTAGATCCCCGTTCTGCCTTTCTGTGGAGTGATCGCAGTTGGCTCCTGCTCTGTGTAGCGGACGTGAGCACGCCCACAGTATCTTTTCCACAAAATTACATACAGGTACACTTTTTCATGCAACAGATTCGCCCTGCTGCAGTATATATGTGGTGGGTGGTCTTTAAGTGGTTAAAGGATAATCTGATCCTATTATGCTTTGGAGGTATCCCGTCTATACTGAAAAATTGGTAACCCTTCTTTAGTGGTTGAGCTGCCTCAATACTAATGTAGCGCCCCTTTACTTTTCAGGGGTGCTATGTACTTAAATTTAGGGGTTGGTCTGAGCCAGTAGTCAGGCAAAGACCACTTTGATTTATTAGTACCCGCTTCTGCCTATGTGATGTAACCTGATGTGCAGTGCCGTTCCCTGTGGCCTGTAGGTGGCACTGCCATATCAGGTCAGGGTTGAACCGTGGGTGACATTGCTATGCCTTAGGGTGTTTTCTCTCGGCAGTGGTATGGTGGGCGTGGTTGGCCTGCTGTGCATGCTGGGAGGGGATACATAAGGGGCAGACGCCATTCTTTTGGGGAGGTGAAAGTCAGGAGTCTGGAGTGTGAGCGGTTCGCGCCACCCGGCCCTCCAGGCCAGGGGTGCGCGCATGCATCGGTCTCAGGCGCCTTTAGCCTGGGGCTGCAACTCTATCAGTAGGCCCAGCACCTTTAGCCTGGGCCTATCTCCAAAAGAAGAATCCCAGGGTGCCCGGGAGAGGGTGGACTCGCTCTAAGAAGAGGAGACCGGGGGAGGACCTTTCTGATGGACCGGTGAGAGTGCACAGAGAAAGAGAGGCCTGGTTACCTTCTGGAGGGATTAAAAGATCCATCACAGGCCTTGCACCGTGCTATCACTGGCACCTGTCCTTGTGTTGCAACAGCTGAGAAGTTTGGGACTTAAAGATTCTGTGGCAGAGGATCTCCCGATCGTATCTCAAGGAAAACCTAGTGAACGTTCGAGCATCACTCCGGCTGCTAGGATCTGCTCTTACAGGGGACTATTCGGGTGAGCTAAACCTACTCGGGATCGAATGGCGACTATCGTACCAGTTTGTGCTTGGACCTATCTCCCAAACCTTAAGCCTCATACACATGTAGCGGGGTCCTCAAATTGATGGGATACACCTGGGCAATAGTGTGACCCAGGTGTATAATTGTGTTAGGATTCAGACCCCTTTTTGTTTCGTGGAGGATTGGAGGATGTAATATTCTCCTTTGCCTGTGGGTGGCGAGGTACCCACAGGCTTCAGGTAGAATCATCTTCGCAGTGCTCCCTGTTTTGTCCCTTCCTGGAGATGGTATGGCTGGGGCGGGGAACCCGCCGGGCCGTTGATGGGAGGAGATAAAAGGGGGAGACGCCCTTGCCACGAGGTCTTGCGGAGAAGGAGGTCCTCGTCGGAGGAGGGTTGCGGTCCGCACCCAGGGCCCTTAGGCCTGGGTGCTGAAGATCCAGGAGTCTGGTCCAGGTGCCCATGGCCTGGTCCGGAGTCATGTTGGCGTCCATCCCAGGCACCTTCAGCCTGGGGTGAGGTACTATCGAGGAGGCCTGGGGCCCAGTACCTTCGACTGGGTCCCGCTAGGGTGGACTGTCCGAGGGTCCCTGAGCGGAGGGACTCGTACCTGAGGTGAGGAGGCCAGAGAGGTTACCCACTGGAGACCCGGAGCAGCACCAACCCGGTAAAGGTGGGCCTCTGGGAACTCTCTTGGGGGGGGACATCCCCCTGATAGGGGCCACAGCGCATCGAAGAGGGCTCCATTGCTGTTCATAGGGGTTGCTGGAAGAGACCCCATCTTTCCTGTTCTGTAACAGCCGGATTGGCTTAGGCGCCGCTGGTCATAGTACAGTGGCATAGAACTGAAACTTTAGGAAGTGCCTTGATCTGCTCGGCCCACCGTTGGCAAAGTTATAGGTCCCAACCAGTTTGCTGCAAAAGAACTGTTTATTGTGCTTTGCGTATTGGAGTGTCAAATAAACAAGTGTTGGACCTTTCTCCGGTGTGTGAACTCCAGTTACTGGAAGCAAAGGGGAGGCTGGTGAGCTTGCAATTACAGACTCAGTGCATTCACAGAACACACCGGCCCGAGGAAACATCAGGAAGTGGCCTTCACCTCCCTACTACAATGGGGAGGACATGGGCCGTGGCGCATCTCACTCTCACAACCCAGGAACCCCTAGACATGAGTTGGCGTGTAACCGATAAAGATGGAGAGAGAGTGAGGCCGCTACACACACGACCGAGTTTCTCGTCCAAAACCGGCAAGAAAAGTGCCGCGAGAGCTTTTTTCTCGAGAAAAACGTTTGTGTGTATGGTTTTACGACGAGAAAATTGCCGTGAATCTCAACGAGAAAATAGAGAACCTGCTCTCTATTTTCTCGTCAGGATTCCAGATTTCCTCGTCGTGTTTCTCGTCGGCCTGTTTTGTGACGAGAAAATGGTTCGTGTGTATGCTTTTACGACTCTTCCAAAAGCGCGCATGCTCAGAAGCAACTATGAGACGGGAGCGCATCTTCTGGTAAAACAAGCCTTCTTAATGGAGATAGCACATTCGTCACGCTCCAAATTTTTGCATCGTTTAAATGTTGTGCATTGAAATCTTCGTTAGAATGTTACATTAATCCAAACGAATGAACTTCTTTTGCTGCTGATATTCACACAGAGTTATGACTATCTTTTTTTAACCTTTTTCATGCTGCTCTTAAGAAGATTTATGTGTATTATATCGTGCAAGTTTTTAGGAATATTTAAAAATTAGATATTTTTCTAACTGATGTTAATTGTAATTTCGCAATGTTTTGATAGTGATCTCCCATTAAATCTTTTAATATATATTATTGAAATTTTACACACTTTTTTGGGAAATACGATTGAGTTATTTTTTTGGGGGGTTGTTATCTGTCCCTTTTTTTGTCAGTCAAATGTATCTGCTTACTCCAAAGCTAGATTTTACATTTTTACAAATACACATAGTCAAGTATGAACTTAAAGAAAAATAAAATGTATTCATGTTTGAACTAAAATAAAGAGAAGGCAGCGCTGGAGAAGCTGCTGCCATTTGTGCATCCCAGGGACCCCAGAGCACACAGCAACCCTGTGTGGACACTAAAATTGGGAGCTTGAGAAGGCCAACATTTCTTAACACAATCTGATGCTGGCCTCCCAGAGGTCAGGAACAGCAGCAGGTGATATATATGTCCCAAGTGTGTGGTACTACAACAGGCTGCCTTCTGTCCGACCACAATGAAGCAAGGCCATCACTTCCTCGTCTTCCTGGCAACCTTCCCTGCAGCCTTCCTTCTTCGTTTGGCTGGAGGCTGGGCCACTGGAGGGGTACTCCTGTCAGGAGGAGGAGGAGGTGGAGGAGAAGTGGGTGGGGCGGAAGAACAAGGTGGAGGTGGAGGAGAAGGGGGTGGGGCAGAAGAAGAATGTGGAGGTGGAGGAGGAGGTTGAGGTTGGGACAGTTGTGCCACCTCACAAATAGCTGTATTGGGGGTAATTTTTTCCATCACCCCCTTGTTGAGCAAGGTGATGAGCAGGGGCTCGCATAGGAGGCGTTGCTCCATGCTCATCACCTTGAACTTTGCCTCCACTAGGCCGGCAATGGCCTCTTCAGGGGATGTGGGCTCTTTGAGGGTGGCATGGGCCTCTTTAATAAGGGCCATTGCTGCCTCACTGGTGGTCCTGTCCCTCCTGCCTCTTTTGGGAAGCCGGATGGGAGGCACCTGGGATCTGGTGCTTCTCCTTTGCCCTGCCACCTCCTGGCTGCCACTGGGCCCTGCCACCTCCTGGCTGCCACTGGGCCCTGCCACCTCCTGGCTCACAGTGGGCCCTGCCTCCTCCTGGCTGCCACTGGGCCCTTCCTCCTCCTGCCTGACAGTTTCCAGACCCTCCTCCTGGCTGATTTCATCCTGTGTATGAAAAAGGGACATAGTTTAATATGTTGGTTTAATCTTTGCATCAAACTTTAGAAACATGATTAAAGCAATTAGAATGTAAATCCAGAAATCATTTTTTCTAATTTACACCTACATCAGATTGACTTTTTAGCACCCAATTAAGTGCAGACTAATGTCTCGAGATCTTGATTTCACTTGTGGAACCCAAAATATTTTATGTTTCTCATCTTGACATATTTGTCAAACATTACTTTTATCACAATGCAATTTAATTTAATACTATACCTGGCTCCAGATGGCCAAATCAGGATCATCCAGGATGGCTGCCTCCTCTTGCTCCAGAGAAGGCTCAGGTTGGCTGCAGGGAAGTCTGGGGGGAAGAGTGGAGAGTGATGGCCTTGCCTCAATGTGGTCATCCAGGAAGGACATCCTGCTGTAGTACCACAAAATCGGGACATACACATCATCTGCTGCTGCTCCTGACCTCTGAGAAGCCAGCACCTTAGAGCGTTCAGTCCTGTATGTGCCTCTCAAGCTCCCAATTTTAGTGTCCACTTGTTTTGCTGTGGCTGTGGGCACCTTGGTCTGCACAAATGGGAGCAGCTTCTCCAGCGCTGCTTTTCTCACCCCTCTTTTTTTGTGGATGGGGTTTTTCGTCTCCCACAGAGCCGGCAGCTCCCTTACCCGGTCAATAAATTCCGCCAGGAACTCTTTGTCGCTAATAAAGACATTCATATTGTATCTGCAAGTAAAATAAATAATATATAACTAATGTGAGGCACACAGTCTAACCTCCTTAAAATAGTAGTCACCATATATATTCTACAACATTCTCCAGACAGTATAGGCCAACAATTTGTCAAAGTCACAAAATCACATACCTTCGTTCGCACGTCCGTCACCGTCACTTGAACTCCTCTCTCCGCACACCGAACGTACTATAGTCACATGTGTGTTTGCTATATACACACCACGCATGCGTCAAAATACGAACACGTCGCTCCGCACACGTCGCCCGCCCATGACGTTCTAACTAACATCTTTTCCCCGCCCCTTCTCTTTCGGCGCACAGACAGATATGGCGGAGTTACAGCAGGTGTCTGATAATTCCGCAACTAACGAGGAGGAGACAAGCCCGGAGACTGAGGAAACGTCACGATCAAGGAGGAGATTCAAGGCATCGAATATGTCTTTTGCCGAGATGGCGGAGATGGTGGACATCTTGCTCAAGTCTGATTATGATGCAAAGCATGGGCCGTATAGCAAACCAAATAGAAGGAAGGCCAAAATCCTCACTAAAGTCGTGAAGAGTCTGAAGACGAATTTCGGGGTGAAACGCTCAAATGAGCAGCTCAAAAAGAGGTGGTCAGACCTCAAACTGAGGGAGCCAGAGCAGTTAAGGAGCATTAAGAGAATGCTCGCAAAAAGTAAGTAAAATGTACACTTTTCTGCTATTAATCCTTTTCTAAACTGACATGTTGCTGGTTTTGTTTTTTTTTTCTTATTGGACTCCCTTCCAAAATGTAATATTTTGAACTTGGTTGGGCACAGTAATCGTTCGTTACGTTACAGACACTTCGTTCGGCCACTATCCGCTGTTTTGGCTTATTTTACAGCCACAAAAGTAATTAGACATCTGCCATTTTTGGGGCAATTTGGGGCACAAAGTTTTAGGCTAGATGATGTGTTTGTAAAGAGAATGAAATGCAAACTGTAAACTGTGTAAAGGAGAGGACACTCAGCAGCTGCTTCCACATCTGTACTTTGGAGCACTATAGTGTGGGCCACCAGACCCGCCTTTTTTGGGTGTCCCACACAGGTGCATCAGAGAATTTTTGTGTTGCCTACATGTCTAAAAAATGACAGACAAAGGTGAATACTAAACATATTCTTGGTCAGAAATAATGCATTCATCTTTAACTTCCGCCCAAACACACACTTGTACCCCACTTCCAAGCAATTTAGCCTGTTTTTTTTTTTTTTACATAGATAATTTCTGTGTGATAACTCTACCTTTTGTTTGATTCTCATAGGGGAGAGAAGACTGGGAGGAGGACACTCCAGGGAGCACAGGAACCCCACAGCTTCACAACAACCCCAAACTCCCAAAGACCCACAAACGAAGGATGTAGAGGAAGTTGAGGTGGAGGAAGGAGAAGTGCAGGAAGGAGAGGTGGATGACGTTGTGGATCTGGTCACCACAACAGGTCAGTATCTGACACCACAGCTTCAGGTAAGAGAGGTAGGCCTGCAGAGTTATAATACCTTTTTATTTTGTTTTTAGGGGATGTGAATGTTGGGGTGAAGGATAGTACACGTTTCTCTGCTGACAGTGCCCTCCGCCTCATCCAGCAAGTGATGGAATGTAGCACGGAACTGGACAAAATTAAAGAAAGAATTCATGTGATGGATCAAACATTTAAAGACATTCTCGATGTTTTGGGGAGAATTCAATAAGGCATACAAACCACCTTTTTTTTCATGTTTGTTCTTCCACTTTTTTAAAACTTTTTGACAATCAAACCAGCCAAAAATTGAATCTGCACACAGTGTGTCAACATGTGCTATCTGCCATCAGGGGATATCCATGTACGTCTTTTGGGGGTGCAACCCCTTCCTCGTATCTAAAGTAGGTGAACTGAGGAAGGGGTTGCACCCCCAAAACACGTCCATTGATCACCCCTGATGGCAGATAGCACATGTTGACAATAGGGATCAGGAGTCTAAAATCCCTATAGGAAAATAATCCCAATTGTGTGCATATTCAATTTTTGGCTGGGCAAGGGGTGGCAGGACCCCATATTAGGACGGGCACATAGAGACATATAGTTTGTGTAAGTGAATGTCTCAGATAGCTCCGAGGTATCCAATTTTGTAATTTTTGGAATGCAACTGTTGTTTTTGTATTTTCCTAAGAAAACAATTGCCGGTTTGTGGCCAGGCAAACAAAAAATGTAAAATAAAAAAAAAAGGTGTGTGAATTTGCACATAGTAAAATATTTGAACACAAACAACGTGTAGCTTCTTTTTCTAATACGCTCTAACCTTATTTGGTTATTTTTTAAAGGTTACATAGTGAAATGGTTGGTATTTACTAAAGGAAAATACACTTGGCACAACAAATGCACTAAGACAAACTAGGAGACAGGAAACCAACAAAAGTTAGAAGTTTAAACCAGATTTTTATTTTGATCGTTAGACAGGAATCTTTAGCCATAGCCTGGCATAGGAATTTCCCCCCTACCCGTGAAATAGTCCATGTATTTGTCCCGAACCTCACGGGCATTTTGGGGGGGCAAGCCAGCACGGGCAGATTCCAGGCCCGGCAGGGGATTATCAGGGGAAAGTCCAGCCTCAGGCAAAACTGAGGCGATATAGGAATTAGATTTGCGGCAGAGAAAATTGTGTAGCACACAGCAGCATAATACTACATAGTTTATTTTGTAGTCCGCCAAGTGTATTGAAGTCATAAAAAGGCGGAACCGGCTGGCCATTATGCCAAAGGCATTTTCAATGACTCTTCGGCCCCTGGCCAGCCGGTAATTGAACACCCTCTTCTCTGGGGTCAGGGTCCTCTGAGGAAATGGCCTCATAAGATGTGGTCCGAGCCCGAAGGCTTCATCAGCCAAAAAAACAAAGGGGAGTCCTTCAACATTCCCTGCATCCGGTGGCAATGCAAGGTCGTCACTCTGGAGACGGAGGGCAAACTCCGTCTGGATGAAGGATCCCCCATCGGACATCCGGCCATTCTTCCCTACATCAACATAGAGGAATTCATACCGTGCTGACACCACCGCCATCAGCACAATGCTATGAAACCCCTTGTAATTGAAGTAGTAGGACCCAGAACGGGGTGGCGGCACGATGCGGACGTGCTTCCCGTCTATAGCACCACCGCAGTTGGGGAAGTCCCACCGCGTGGCAAACTCCGATGCCACAGTCTGCCATTCCTGTGGCGTGGAAGGAAGCTGTGGGGTCAAACAAGATGAAAAAATATTAGAATACACAAATCAAACATTACAAGGAGATTCTAAGAAAATACATTAGAGGCCAACATCAAGCAAAGTCTACGTTTATTAAGGTGTTTTAAATAAGTATAATGGAAGGCTCATGTATCATATTCATCACCCCCTATGATGGTCCATGAATAAATTATAATGGGGAGGGGGGGTAGATGTGTTTGGCCACAGGATAGCATTGCAGTGGCGGTGCGTCCAGAGTGGGCGCTGGAGCACTGCCCCCTCTCTCCTGTGCCCGTCACTCAGAACAATACATAGGTTCATGCCTTGCATTAACCTATGTATTGTCTATGCCGCCCACTATTCAGGTGGATGGCCCCCTGTTAAGCGACCGACATATGAAGAACTGCGGCATTTATGGGCTTAAAATTGCATATCAGAAACAGTAAGGAAAATTGTCTTGCACATTACAGCCTGAGGGATGTAATTGGCTTCAGAAAAGTTAAATAGGGGACGCAGGGGGGGGGGGGGAATTCCTTGGGTAAACACTGACAGGCTGCTCTGCCAATCATGTTCAACAAGTCTGTTTAATGGTAACATGATTGGCTGATGCAACATCAAGGGAAGGAGAAGACATCAAGGACAGAAGAAGGATGGCGCTGACCACAAGAAGGTAAGTGCAGGGCTGGGGGGGAACTGGCTGCATTGGAGGGGACAAAATGGCTGCATTAGAGGGAACCAAATGGCTGCATTGGAGGGAACAAATGGGGGCGTTTAATAGGCACCAGAGCAAAAAAGGAGGACGTTTATTT
This sequence comes from Rana muscosa, assembly GCA_029206835.1. Taxonomy (NCBI): domain Eukaryota; kingdom Metazoa; phylum Chordata; class Amphibia; order Anura; family Ranidae; genus Rana; species Rana muscosa. The sequence continues at coordinate 1,096,782,812 of CM055122.1, read as the reverse complement.
CCTAAATTGGGGTTTGAACCCCCAAACATTTGGAGCAACAGGCGCCCCTGCTGGAAAGGTTAGTGAAGGGAAATATGCATGGAGGAGAAAAAAGGGGCAATCTAAAGCTTCCAGCATGCATGAGGACAAAGGGGACATTCTCAGCATATTACAATCATGGTAATTAGGGAAGGATGAAAGAAATACAATACATTAGCATACATGTAATACATAAAATGTGATGTTAATGGAGAAAACTTACCCTAATATAGTCCTCCTGCAGGACTTGTATAATGGCAGAACAGGTGTCTGGGATTATGAGGCCCAGAGCCTGGGGGGAGATGCCTGTCATGAACTTCAAGTCCTGAAGACTTCTCCCTGTCGCCAGATAACCTAAGGTGGCGATGAGCCTCTGCTCAGCACTGATGGCTTCCCGCATAACGGTGTCCTGCCTGGTAATATAGGGGGACACCAAAGCCAACAGTTCCTGAAAAACGGGGTCAGACATCCGCAGAAAATTCCTGTAGTCCTCAGGATTATTCTCGACGATCTCCCGCAGCAGAGGCATATGGCAGAATTGGTCCCGCTGGAGCAACCAATTCTTGGTCCATGAACTCCTCCTCACACCATTCATGGACTGGTCTTGGTCCAAAACAAGCAGACCAACACCAAGCGCACGCACAGCACGACGAGAACGTCCAGGCGACATGGCTAGGAAACGGTCGTCTTATCAGAACGTACAGAACAGAACGCACTTTAGAACAGCAAGGCCTATGAATAACGAACTGAAAAACAGAAACGAACAGGCAAGAACGCACTGTAAAACAGATACGACCTGCCTAGACGCCATGAAAGTCAAGATACGAACCCACAAGCACAAACTGAACCGCAGAAAACAAACTGAAAAGTACGAAGACTGAAAAGCGCGAATCGTCTCTTCCCAAACTTTTACTTCACACGCGGTAACACGAGATCAGCAAAAGCAGCCCAAGGGGTGGCGCCAAGAAAAAAGATCTTCCCCTTTATAGTGCCATTGTACGTGCTGGACGTGACCGCGGAGAACAACGAGGAAATTGGGAAATGTCAGTGTGTACGCATGGAAAGCTTGACGAGAAAATCGACAAGGTTAACAAGAATCTCGTCGAAAAAAACGACGTGTTTTTTACAACGAGAAACTCGGTCGTGTGTACGAGGCTTGACTGTCCTTTCTCTCATCCACCTGTCCTGTCTGCTGAACTTGAACTTGCTTATAAAATAAACTCAGTGTTGGAGTTAAAGTGGTGTGGACATTGGCCTTCCTGGGGGAAAAATAGAGACTTGTCCTTATACTCTAGGAGACGAGAACCAGTCTGCTGGGAAACCTTGCTGCAGGACCCAAAATTGTTAACACCGCTCAACCTCCTCAAACAGGAGGGTACGGGCATATAGCGCGGTGTGCCTTGACTTGCAAGTGAGCCGAAGGCAGGAAAAGGTCCGTGTGCTACACTAAGTTAGCTGGATTCTTGTTTGTTTTTATTTATTCATAAAGGATAAGTTCACCTTGGTAAAAAAAATATTAAATGCACATCTATTTGCAGGCAAAAATAGCATTTTTGAATAAATAAAATGTGCATTTATAATTTTTTTTTACTAGGAGCTTGCAAAGCATTGCACCCACAATGTGCAATCTCAGGCTCTTGGGAACTGTCTGTATCTCTCTGCTCGTACCTCGTACAGGCAAGCAGTTACACAATGACAAGAAGCATCAATGAACTACCCAGAGCGCTCAAAAGTACCCTGGTAATCAGTGGCAGCTGGTGCGCAATATTTTGGGGGGGGGGCGGCAAACTAATACCAACCCCCCCCCCAAGACTCCCTGGCCAATCAGGGCTTCCTGATTGGCCAGGAGGAGGCTGAGGAAGACAATAGCGAATATTCGTTCGCTATTGTCACATAAGTGAGTGGAATCTTGTATTCACTTTAGAAGCGGCCGTTGACATCACCGGCGCATGTGCTCTGTGCGCTGGATAGAGCGTGCCGTGCATGCACGGGAGTAACATCATCGCGGCTCAGTCATTCATACGGCTAAAGCCTGCGAACCTGGAAGGAAGACCGGTGAAGATGGCAGCACCTACAACAGTGCGCCGCTGAAGGGCTTCGTTTTCAGGTAAGTCTGTAATAATTTACTAGTATGCGGTGCATACTAGCATATTATGACTTAACCTGGGGCCCAATTTTTTTTTTCCTGCGGTTTACTACGACTTTAAAGCGGAGGTCCCGTGAAAAAAAATATTAAAAGCCAGCAGCTACAAATACTGCAGCTGCTGACTTTTAATAAATGGACACTTACCTGTCCAGCGCGCCCGCGATGTCGGCAGCAGAAGATGAGCAATCGCTCGTCTCTCTGCTGCCCCCGCCGCCATTCTCAGTGAGGGAATCAGGAAGTGAAGCCTTGCGGCTTCACTGCCCGGTTCCCTACTGCGGATGCGCGAGTATTGCGGCAAGCTCCCACTGGTCCCCGCTTTCTCCTGGGACCGGTGTGTTTCCCAGGAGACAGCGCGGGGGGACGGGAAGTGCCGTGATTCCAACGGAAGTCTATGACCGAATGTGGGTGCAAATGCCTGTCTTAGAGAGGTATCTGCACCCCCCCCCTGAAAGTTGCCAAATGTGACACCGGAGGGGGGGAGGGTTCCGAAAAGCGGAAGTTCCATTTTTGGGTGGAACTCCGCTTTAATGTAAAATTTACTTTTCTGACCTAAAGCAGGAGACGGGAAGATTTCCTTGGTCCAACACCAGCCCACTGGGTATATGTTTCTATGTCTGCCCTGCTCATTCATTTTGCATGGACACCAGGCTTCTATGTTCAGCACACTCAAATTTCAGGAAATTTCCATATTTCTTCTAAAAAAATAAAATCCTAATTTCTTTTAATAGGAATACAATGTTGCAACCGCAAGCCTAGTGTTCGCCTCACGTTGTGATGTGGCCCCATTCAATCGAATAGGCCATGTTTGGTGGCTGCAGGGCCGGTGCTACCACTAGGCAAACTAGGCAGCCACTGGTTTCCCTCCGCGTCTGCATGCTCTGCAGGCTGCAGCATGTACCTAACTCTAAAGTCTAATGCCGCGTACACACGATCATTTTTCCCGTCGGGAAAAATTACATTTTTTTTTTCGCCGAGAAAAACGATCGTCTGTGGGCTTCATGCCGTTTTTCTCGTTGAGAAAAACGGCAGGAAAAACGACGAGAAAAATTAGAACATGTTCTAAATTTTCTCATCGTTTTTTCCATCATTTTTTTCCGCGGCAGTTTTCCCATAGGGAGACACTGCCGCGGAGCCCACAGACGGTCGTTTTTCTCGACAAAGAAAAAAATGACGGGAAAAACGGTCGTGTGTGGGGGAAAATGCCGTTCCCTCGTTTTTCATTTAATTTCATGTCGTGATTCACGGCGGTGTTTTCACCGCCGTGAATCACGATCGTGTGTACGCGGCATCAGGCAGTTGCTCCATCCGACCAGTAGTGTAATTAGAGGCGCAGTGTAGCACTGAAGCCAGCGCTAGAGGAAGCAGAGCCGATGCTTCCTGTATAGAACCGCCTCCTGTCGCATAGGCAGGGCAAAGGGGGTGGAGTCAGGGGTGAAGCCAATGGGGGCGGCAAAATGAGGTTTCCCCTAGGGTGTCAAAAATCCTTGCACCAGCCCTGGGTGGCTGAGCTGCCTTTGCAGCTTAATAAGGGCGGTAAAAACGCAGCTTATCTGCCTATTTTTGCCACCCCACAACCGTCCAACAGAGGAGAACATTAGCTTTCCTTACTTGTCAAACTCTGCCTTAAATGCAAGTACTGGCCAGTGTACTGACCAGCTGCAGCAACGGTCAGTCCCTTATAGAGTTTGACAGGCTGCTAGCAGCAGGGTTGGATGGGAAAAGTATGCCTTCTACCTATGGCTAAAGCCCCATGCCCCAGGGCTAAAGTTGTACTGACTAAGAACTGTCAGACTGTTTTTATGTCCCAACAGTATTGGCATGTCTTGTGTGGTTATGATGTCTGATCCTGTTAGTACAACACAACTGTGGCTACTACATCACAAGGTTTCTGGGTCCATTGACCCTTTTCTAAAGGTCTGCCATTTAATAGAGGTCACTGAACCCCAGAATGTTAGAACCTAACCTTATTGCTTTTACTTGGTCTCTTTATGTACCATAAATATGACATCCTCTTGAATTATATCAACTTTATACTGTGATTGACACTTTTAGAATAAATGTAATGCAAATATTCAGATGAACATGTCATTGAATAAAATAAAATACACTTGCATAAAATATGTCATTCTCTTCTTATTATTTGTCTTTTAAGACTATTTTCCTGCATTATTTCACATATTTCTGCATATTTTATATTTATCCTTGATAAACACATGAGGAAAAAAAGGTGAAGAAATCTAGAAGTGGAAACTGGAGTTTTGGAGGACTTAGCATGAAAAAGTAAAAAGCCGTAAAACCCAAGAAAAAAAACAATAAAATCACACCAGAGAAATCAGCACACCCTTAGGCCACACCCATCTAACATGTTTTACCCCACCTAGGGCTTAATCATAGAGGACCCCTATGATTAAGCCCTAGAAGGAGCGAAACATGTCAGGGGGTGTGTCCTAAGGGCGGGGACTGTGTCTGCAGCCAGTTACACACAATAAACTTACCAGTGAGATTTCCATGGAGCGTGGTGTTGATTTTTGATTTTGCTATAGAGACCTTGCAACCGGAGCAGTGGACATCCCAAGAGGGTGTATTAGGAGCTTTGAGTGGTGCAGTCTTTCTTTTGGCATGTTACTCATAACAAGCTTGTCTCACCTATGTTGACAACCCAGGACAGTAAAAGTACCTGTGGGTGTGTACCTCTCAGTTCGGGCAGCAGAAAAATATCTGCTGGTGTAATGTGGAGGTATCCAGCCGACTCCTAAAGCATTTGATCAGGGAATCACTAACTTATATGTATCAATACCCCCTAGAGGGCTGCTGGATTCAATTTGGGTCCTGCCGTTACCCCACCTTTCACCGTAGTAGATGCTAAGAGTCTATGTTAGAAAGATGTGATTGCCGGTCACTTCAGTCTTTTTCCAAATTGCTTTATTAAACAACTCCGGTAGTAGAGGGGTAGAGGGTTAGGGGAAGTTCAGATACCTTAATGCAAATCCCTGATGAGGTTCTTGGATAGGGATGAGCTTCGTGTTCGAGTCGAACATACGTTCGACTCAAACATCGGCTGTTCGATCGTTCGACGAAGATCGAACGATTTGGGCCGATCGCGCCAAATTTGAGTGACGCGAACGGCCCACAATGCACTACGCCATCGCAGTGTCATCCAGGCGCTGTGATTGGCCAAGCATGCACTGTGACCCCGCATGCTTGGCCAATCACAGCGCCGGCAGCGAGGAGAGCAATGATTGGCCACAGGCAGGATGCCTGTGGCCAATTATTGCTGAGGGGGTTTAGTACACGCCCCACACTATAAAAGGCCACCAGCGCGGCGGCCTTGTGTAGTGTGTTCCGGAGCAGGGAAAGAGAAGCATAGGCAGGGACAGTGTCATTTTTTTTCCTTTACTAATCCTGGATTCCTTGTGTTTAGGGACAAATAAGGATAGGTAGGGAGAGTGTCAGTGACAGTGTGCTATTCTGTGCTAATCCTTGTTTGTAGGGACAGAGAGGTACAGTGAGGGAAAGTGTCAGTGTGCTATTCTGTTCTAAACCAATCTTGCTGAACCATATTTTCAATCCTTGAGTTTAGGGACAGAGAGGTACAGTGAGTGAAACTGACAGTGTGCTATTCTGTTCTAAACCAATTTTGCTGTTCCATATTTCAAATCCTTGAGTTTAGGGACAGAGAAGAACAATCGTGGAAATTATCAGTGTGCTATTCTGTGCTAAATCTTGTTTGTAGGGAGGGACAGAGTAGGACAGTGAGGGAAAGTTTCAGTGTGCTATTCTGTTCTAAACCAATTTTGCTGTTCCATATTTTCAATCCTTGAGTTTAGGGACAGAAAAGGACACTCGTGGAAATTATCAGTGTGCTATTCTGTGCTAAATCTTGTTTGTAGGGAGGGACAGAGTAGGACAGTGAGGGAAAGTGTCAGTGTGCTATTCTGTTCTAAACCAATTTTGCTGAACCATATTTTCAATCCTTGAGTTTAGGGACAGAGAGGTACAGTGAGTGAAACTGACAGTGTGCTATTCTGTTCTAAACCAATTTTGCTGTTCCATATTTCAAATCCTTGAGTTTAGGGACAGAGAAGGACACTCGTGGAAACTATCAGTGTGCTATTCTGTGCTAAATCTTGTTTGTAGGGAGGGACAGAGTAGGACAGTGAGGGAAAGTGTCAGTGTGCTATTCTGTTCTAAACCAATTTTGCTGAACCATATTTTCAATCCTTGAGTTTAGGGACAGAGAGGTACAGTGAGTGAAACTGACAGTGTGCTATTCTGTTCTAAACCAATTTTGCTGTTCCATATTTCAAATCCTTGAGTTTAGGGACAGAGAAGGACACTCGTGGAAATTATCAGTGTGCTATTCTGTGCTAAATCTTGTTTGTAGGGAGGGACAGAGTAGGACAGTGAGGGAAAGTGTCAGTGTGCTATTCTGTTCTAAACCAATTTTGCTGTTCCATATTTTCAATCCTTGTGTTTAGGGACAGAGAAGGATAGGCAGGGGACAGTGTCAGTGTCATTGTTGCTAAGCCTCCTGCACAGTATACACCTGAAGGTAGCCCTTATTGCTCTTTTTCCCATCTCCCTGCAGGCCATCCATTAAAATGTCTGGAAGGCAAACAAGGAGAGGCAGACAGTCAGGAGGCAAAAAAAGAGGGCAAGCAGGCTCTGTGTCTGGGGGCAACAGTGCTGGTCGTGGACGGCGTGCATTGTCATCAGCACATGGCCATGGGACACGCTTGTCCTTCTTTTCGGCAGCTGGACATGTTGAGCCACATCATGCCGAAGACTTGGTAGAGTGGATGACCAAGCCCACCTCATCCTCCTCATCCTCTCTCACCCAGGCTCAGGGTACTGGCAAAGCAGCTGCCAAAGCGTCCTCTTCTCTGGTATCATTATCTTCATTAGTCAATCCTTCCCTAGACCCACCATGTCCTCCTCCTGAGGAGTCCCCCGAACTGTTTGAGCACAGTGTTGGGTACATGCTCCAGGAGGATGCCCAGCGTTTCGAAGGATCTGATGATGATACCCAGCTAGAGGAAGGCAGTAGCGTGAGAGCAGAGAGAGGGGATGCTCAAGAAGGACACCAATCTGGCAGTCATGCTCCAGCAGCTGCAGCATACTGCCAGATTGGCTCCAGTGATGAGGAGGGAGGGGATGATGAGGTCACTGACTCCACGTGGGTGCCTAATAGGAGAGAGGAGGAGGAGGAGGATGAGGAGGAGGCACATCTCCAACGAGGCAGGAGGCCCTTGAGTGGCCAGCGTATGGGCAGCACACCGACGGAATCACACCGCAGAGCTCCGCCTGTGCAGGGCGCTGCCTCTGCCCGTCATTCAAAAAGTTCTTTGGTGTGGGCCTTTTTTGAGGCGAGTGCATCAGATCGCACAGCTGCTGTTTGCAACATATGTCTCAAGCGTATATCGCGTGGCCAAAACATCAGCCGCTTGGGCACCACATGCTTGATCAGACATATGTTGACCTGCCATGCAGCTCGTTGGCAAGCCTACCTTAAAGACCCACACCAAAGAACAAAGCTGACCTCTTCTTGCACCGCATCAGCTGGGATCTCCAACCCCAGTATACCTTCAGTCCTCTCTGAAACCTGCACTGAGAGGAATGAAGGTGTAGAATTAGGTGTGTCACAGCCAAGTACTTGCGGGCACTCTGCTAGCAGTACACCAACGTCCGATTCTAGCAGGCAAATTTCCCTGCCCCAGCTGCTGGACCGTCGAAAGAAGTTCACTCCCAGCCATCCACATGCCCAGCGGTTGAATGCTAGCTTGGCTAAATTGCTAGCGCTTCAACTGCTGCCTTTTCAGTTGGTAGACTCGGCCCCCTTCCGTGAGTTTGTGCAATGTGCGGTTCCTCAGTGGCAGGTTCCCAAACACCACTTTTTCTCACGGAAGGCGATTCCGGCTCTCTACCGGCATGTGGAAGGCAATGTCTTGGCCTCGCTGGACAGGGCGGTCAGCGGTAAGGTGCATATTACCGCTGACTCATGGTCCAGCAGGCATGGACAGGGACGTTACCTTTCTTTCACGGCCCATTGGGTCACTCTTTTGGCAGCTGGGAAGGATGCAGGACAAGGTGCAGTAGTGTTGTAGGTTGTTCCGCCGCCACGCCTCCAAAATGCTACTACTGGTTGTGACACACCTCTCTCCTCCACCCCCTCCTCTTCTTCTTCCTCCATGGCCTCTTCCTGTGGTTTGTCCTCGGAAACAGCGGTGCTCCGTAGGCGTTCAAGGGGCTACGCAAGTACGCAGGCAAAAAGATGCCATGCCGTGCTTGCGCTGGTGTGTTTGGGGGACAGGAGCCACACTGGGGCAGAGGTCCTGTCTGCTCTGCAGGGGCAGGCCGAGAGGTGGTTGACGCCACGCCAGCTTAAGCCAGGAATGGTGGTTTGCGACAATGGCACCAACCTCCTCTCCGCCCTCCGACAGGGACAACTGACCCATGTGCCCTGTATGGCTCACGTCCTTAACCTGGTGGTGCAGCGGTTCTTGGGCAGGTACCCGGGCTTACAGGATGTCCTGAGGCAGGCCAGGAAAGTCTGTGTGCATTTCCGCAGATCTTATAATGCCAGTGCTCGCCTGGCTGAGCTGCAAAAGGAGTTGAACCTGCCCAAGAACCGCCTTATATGTGACATGCCCACCAGGTGGAACTCAACGTTGGCCATGCTGCAGCGGCTGCACACGCAGCAGAGGGCCATCAATGAGTACCTGTGCGACTACGGCACCAGGACAGGGTCAGGGGAGCTCGGGTTTTTTTCACCACGCCAGTGGGGCATGATCAGGGATGCATGCACTGTCCTGGCACCATTTGAGGAGGCCACGAGGATGGTGAGCAGTGACAGTGCATGCATCAGTGACACTGTACCTCTTGTGCACCTGTTGGAGCACACGCTGCGTGGAATAATGGACAGGGCACTTGAGGCAGAACAGAGGCAGGAAGAGGAGGACTTCCTTGCCTCTCAAGGCCCCCTTTACCCAGACAGTGTTCCTTCTGTCCCACCCATCCCACAGGAAGAGGAGGAGGAGGAGGAGGAGGAGGAGGAAGAGTATTGTGTCAGCATGGAGGTGGAGGCTGGCACTCAGCATCATCAGCAGCAGTCTTTTAGGGATGATTTACAGTCCCAAGAAACCAGTGGACTTGTACGTGGCTGGGAGGAGGTGGCTGCGGATCATGTCGTCCTTAGTGACCCAGAGGACTCCGGACTGAATGCCTCAGCTAACCTACGCTGCATGGCCTCCCTGATCCTGCAAAGTCTGCGGAAGGATCCTCGTATTCTTCGGATCAAGGAGAGGGACCATTACTGGCTGGCCACTCTCCTTGATCCACGGTACAAGGGTAAGGTTGCGGACCTTATCTTACCATCGCAGAGGGAGCAGAGGATGAGACAACTCCGGGAGGCCTTGCAGAAAGGTCTGTGCAACGCGTTCCCAGAGACTGGGAGGTTACAAACTCCTGGTCCTGGACAACGAGTTGCTGAGGCAGTCAAAGAAGGAGCGGTGGGGAAGGTGGCCGTCTGACCGATGCATTCAGACAATTCTTTAGTCCGCAGCCCCAAAGTATGATCGGTTCCAGCAACCATCGCCAGCGTCTGATATACATGGTCCAGGAATACCTAGGGGCAAGGTCAGACTTGGACACCTTCCCCACCGAAAATCCTCTGGCTTACTGGGTCTTGAGGATGGATCACTGGCCAGAGCTTGCACAGTATGCAATTGAGCTACTGGCCTGTCCTGCATCCAGCGTTCTTTCAGAACGCACATTCAGTGCTGCTGGAGGATTTGTCACGGATCACAGGGTGCGCCTGTCCACCGACTCGGTTGATCGACTGACTTTCATCAAGATGAACCAGTCTTGGATCACCACCAGCTACCACACACCTGATGCTGATATAACAGACTAATTGATTTTAAAATGTCACATCCCTTCAAGACTGATGCTGATGCTGAGTGCCTGTGCTGTTATGTTGACTGGCTATCCTCCTCCTCCTCCTCAATGATACGATTAATGATGATAGCTTGGAAGATCATTTTGGTTTATGGGTGACGCCACCAGTGGCTAAGGCCCAATTTTTCAGCCCCTGTTTAACAGGGGCGTGTAATTAAAATTTTGGATGCAATACTTTGCAACAGGCCTCATTGCTGTGCTCCAAGTACAGTATCTGTGAGGGGTTGGAGTGTTGTGGCACCAGTGCCTAAGGCCCAATTTTTCAGCCCCTGTTCAACAGGGGCATGCAATTATAATTATTGATCTAATAATTCACAGCAGGGCCCATTGCTGCACCCACCAAGAGTAACTGTCAGGCCTTACAGTGTTGTGGCACCAGCACCACCATCACCACCACCACCACCACCAAAGGCCCAATTTTTCAGCCCCTGTTCAACAGGGGCATGCAATTATAATTATTGAACGAATAATTCACAGCAGGGCCCATTGCTGCGCCCACCAAGAGTAACTGTCAGGCCTTACAGTGTTGTGGCACCAGCACCACCATCAAAGGCCCAATTTTTAGTACCACTGATCATTAATTATATGTTATTACAATTCCTGATATAATAGTTGACAGCAGGGCGTTCCAGCGCCCACCAAGAGTAACTGTGAGTGCTTTCAGTGTTGTGCCAACACCAACACCTAAGGGGCCAATTTCTGCAGAGTATATACGGCAGGTCCCTACTTTCAAACATCCAACTTACAAACGACTACTACTTGCAAACGGAAGAAGACAACAGGAAGTGAGAGGAAATCTACCCCTTGGAAGGAAAATTCTCTCCTGTAAGAATTAATATGGGAGAATGGTGTCTCCTCTCTACTGATGCTTTATCACCAATCCTTGTTTCAATACAAACACCACATTTCAAAAACAGTTGTCATTGGGACGCAAAGTGAGGTGAAATGTTCTGAACAGGGGCACAGACAGCAAAAAAAATGTGACAGGGGTGATAACCGTTCCCTATGTTTTCCAAAAAGCTAAAAAAAAGGAATTTGGCATGGAGCTACACTTAAACAATGCAGCTGTTCAAAACTACAAACAGATTCTACATAAGAACAAACCTACAGTCCCTGTCTTGTATGCACCGCCTGTATACGGCTGTTCAGAGTATATAGGGCCTTTTTTATTTTGTGTGCGGGGTTCCCCTTAATATCCATACAAGACCCAAAGGGGCTGGTAATGGGCTGGGGTAGGGGGGGGGGGGTGATGGGGTAGCTATGCCATTTTTCCTAAAGATTTTCATCCATATTACCGGGACCAGACATTGCATTAAAGCCGCAAGCAGTTTTAAATGGCTTTTTTTCCTTTAGAAATGTTATTTTGTGCAGGGACAGTTCTAAACACGGGAAACACGTGGCATTTCACAGGCATACTTTAGACACCCCCCAGGTACAATATTTAAAGGAATATTTGACTTTTTTTTTTTTCACTTTATGCATCATTAAAATGACTGCTCCCGGAAAACGTCCGTTTTTAAAACTTCTTTTTGCATTGATACATGTCCCCTGGTGCAGAACCCGGGTTCCCAAACTCTGTTTCGGACAATAACATGGATAATAGTCGTTATAATTAGCACTTTAGAATCCGAACGTTCGCATCCATTGTATTTAATAGGGTTCTAATGTTCGTGCGAACTTTCGGTCCGTTCGCGGGTTCTGGTGCGAACCGAACCCGGGGGTGTTCGGCTCATCACTATTCTTGGATCCAGATGACAACAGCTTTCTGTCTCTGGATCTTGCGACAACCCAGATAGGCCTCTCACACCGACCTAGCAGCCGGTATGAAGCACAGACAAATTCTCTGCCACAGATTTTAGCGATCGATAAGTGGAAACTCCTGGATAATCCTCTGCCACAGGATTTTGTTACCAGCAGTCAGTTAGTTTTAGGTCAGCTGCACAGTACCAGATCCTTTAAGCCATCCGGCAGTACTGTGAGGTAGGTTAACTTCAGTGCATCCTCCAAACGAGTCACCAGGCCCTTCCTGAGAAACCAGCCTTTAGCTCGGTTCTCTCCAGCAAGGTCCTCCCCTGGAATCTTCTCTGTTTGAGTGGCTTTTCGCCGCAGGACAGACAGCACAGGACCACCTTTAGTTAAGTAGGCCCCAGACAGGCTTCTGGGCCTACTTGCAGCAAAGACAGCAGCATAGCCTCAGGCCTGCAGGGCCATGAGGCAGAGACTCCCCTAAAGCACATGGCACTGCCCCTTAAATATCCTTCCCCAGCATGCCCAGCTACAAAGAAGCTCCTGATTGGGCTGTTTCTGTGGAAAGAATATCCAATGCACTTCAGCTCGGTGTATTTCTCTCACTGGTCTGTGACAACAGTGACACCTACTGGCAACAGTGGGAAATGCACGCAACACAGCCAAAGCTGGAACAGAACCCAACACTTTACATAATCACTCTGATCTATTTACAGCTCATATACCCCAAAATTTACACATAGCGCTCATTTAAAAGTAACAGGGCGCTTTATATATATATATTGTATATCTCATTGTTCAGTAAAAATAGGAACCCAACAATGTAGCAGTCCATTTCAGTTCTCTAGCTTGTCCCATTGTGGGAGCAGGTGCTGATCTGAGAAAGTAAGCTGAATTTGTTCATGATAAGTGGGCTTTTGGTTCCTAGACAGGACTCTTCAAGCCTGAGAGATTAAGGATTTATGTTGTTGCAATTCAGTCCATTTTGCTGGAGAGTATATTTCAGGTACATGTTCCCTTGCGGTCGTTCCTGTGGATATTGGAACAGAGTATGTGTAAATCTCCTAGCTTGTAGTGAATTGCAAGTGAGCCAGATGAACAACACAACATTTCTCTAAGCTGCCCAGTTTGGCAGTATCTATGTATGCTAGGGGGTTGTTGGTATAAATGTCAACCCATCCTCCCAGGTATTCTGCAAATTTTTTGGTTATATCTGTAGCGCTACCCTCATGAGGGCCGCTGATAGAATCTGTACCCCACTGGTTGCCCCGACTTTGCAAGTCCTCCGACACCTCTGACACCCTGGGTTCAGTCATTATTACCCATTGACACCAGTAATAAGAAACTTACACAATACTGGTGAAGCTGTTTAGTTTTGGTTACTGTGGCAAGAATGACACAAAGGAGCAAATAACATAAAACTGTACATCATATGAATATCCTATCTTAAGACAAAAGATCACTAGTAATAAATGCAATTATGTTATGTAAGGATTTCTGTTAGTAAGGCAGAATGCAATGAAACACAATGTGGTTAAATACAATCAAACCCTGTTTCAGTCATTGAAACCTATGTCAACAGGCAGCAGAAAGGTAGGGGACCGGCACTTTGTTGACTATGTCGGACCACTCCTATCTGTCCCCTCAGCCCACAGGCACTTAACACCAGAGCAACTGGCAAAACATTCAGCAAGCTGCTGTATTTCTAACTTGCCTGGCTCCTTTAAGCAGAGTTCCAGATGGATGAAAGCAGACCCCCTAAGTTAAACAACATTAGTAACTTGTGAAGATTGAGAAGGGACAAAAGGGATTACAGGTAACTCCATGGAATTCTGCAGGTCTTAAACTAGCACTTAAAGAATGGTAGATTAAATAATCCTGGATGGTAGAGCAGAGCAATTTAGCTGGTATGTTGTTAGCCAGAAGAAGATGTAGACTCTTCCTGTGTACCCTAAGCACAAGTAAACACAGTGTATGTTTGCTTAATGGTATTGTACATGTAGCGGGCCCACCCCTTTCACCCTTTCTTCTTCTCGGCTTGCTGTCTTGTCTAGGGGAACCTGGAAGGAGGGATGAGATCCACCACGGCCCATGTCCTCTTCTGGATAGAGGTGAAGGTCCGAATGTATTTTTACCATCGGGTCGTGTGTATAACCCAGGGTCAAATCTTTCCTTAATATGACCCCCCTTTCCACACCACTGAAAAGGTCCAACTCTTATTTATTCCTTAGCAGCAAATAAATCGTCACTCAGCACAGACAGGTGAGGTGCGGAGTAGGTCAAGGCACAATCCTTAATCAAACTAAACCATTGAGATATCACCAACGGTTATGGCGCACAGTGGCTGAAAAATGTACTTCTTTCCTCTTCGAGTCTCTACCAGCAACTCTAATGAACATGAAACAGGAGTTACCTTCTTCTAGCTGCGGCCCCTGTTAGAGGGAAGACATTCTTCCGAGAGAGTTACCGGAGGCCCCGCCGTCACCGGCAATGCTGCACCGGGCTGTTCGGAAGGGTTACATTCCCCGGCCTCCTCATCTCAGATTCGGGCGCCCAACACCTTAGGGCCCCTCGGACTCCTCCACCCTCGCGGAACCCAGTCGAAGGTACTGGGTCCCAGGCCTCCTCGGTAGTACCTCACCCCAGGCTAAAGGTGCCTGGGATGGACTCCATTATCCGCTCCGGCCAGGTCAAGGGCACCTGGGCCCGGAACTCCGAAACGCCAGCACCCAGGCTGACGGTGCCTAGGCACGGCCACGTCCTCCGACTCTGAACCCCGTGTTCAGGGCGTCCGCCCCTTTTATCTCCTCTCCCTTTGCGTCACAGCAGGTTCCCCGCCCTGTCGTACCAGCGCCAGGAAAGGACAAAAAGAGATGCAGTCTTGTGGTGAGGGTTCAACTCCGGCCCAGGGCAACAACGCCACCTGCAGGCCGCAGGGAACCTCACACCACCAGAGTCCTCCAAGAACCATAAAATGGTCCCAGATTCCCTAACAATCAGTGCATCTGGGTTACACTACCACCCAGATGCTTCCCCTAAATTCACATACCCGCTACATACCCTATAGGACTACAGGTGCCCGACATGTGAGCAAAAGCACAGGTGTCTGTATACAGTGTCTATGGGATTAAATTGACTTGCATCTGGTGGTACTACAAGCACCAGAAATGTGAACAAAGACAATGGTGTTTGTATACAATGTATATAGGGTTAAATGGGCAGGTGCCCGCTCACCGATACTGTAACTGAAGTGGCAGGTAACGATGAAGATGGTGATGGCTTTTCAGGATCTCTCTCCAGGTCCTGGTTCAGGGGATGGCGTGACTGTCGCACCGCCCCCCGGCCCACCCGCATCTGATGTGCAGGTAGCGTGAAAGGAGGAGGAACAGCCACCTGCAGGCCACAGGGAACCTCACACCACCAGAGTCCTCCAAGAACAATAAAATGGTCCCAGATGACCTAACAATCAGTGCATCTGGGTTACACTACCACCCAGATGCTTCCCCTAAATTCACATACCCGCTACACTCTCCCCCTGGTAATTTGACACTGGTCCCCAGTGTCTGGTGCAAACCCATGTCTCCCAGTGAGTGGCAACATGAATTCAACCCAGAGACCAAACTACACGCAGAACCAAGCCCTACAAACCTAGCCATGGATTGTGCCAAGACCTAGAATGGGAAAGGAAAACAAGAATACAATGGACCTTCTTTTTTTTTTTTTTAAATACTTAAATATTTTGCACATTAACATCCCCCCTTTTTCTGCTATCTAAGAACCATCCCATTCTCAGCAGCCTTGATAGATGAATCTCCTGCAGGGGGGAAGAAAAGAAGAAAACAAAGAAACACACATCCTAACATAATGCATGTGTTTTCTTGGAAGGAATTGGTCTATCCGTAAAGAAACCCATTCGCTCCAATAAGTATTGTACAGAGTGTAAAACAAACAATCGTTGTGCAACACCGCCACCTGGTGGCAATGCCGCGGTAAAGGCACTTGTCAGATCCAGATGAACTTTTACTTCTCAGTGCTGTGGCCCTATACTGGCTATGCCCCAAAGTCACTGATTTATTTTCCTTGATGGGAGGAGAAGGAGGGAGAACAATAATAACAACAGCTCCCATTTCTCCAAAGAGTAAAACATAAAAAAAAAAGTTAGAGCACAGTCCCTGTATTTCAGTAATAAAAGAAATATAAAGGAGTCTTTTCCTCCTATAAGTAGAACTTTGGATGCGGCAGGAACAAAGGCTTTAAATGCTTGTCAAAGGCCTCCACATTATACTCAATGTTCCCTCCATCCTTCCGACAGATAATCACCCTGTCAGCATGGATGTGCCTCCCTAAGGCCTCGTACACACGGCCGAGATTCTCGTTGAAAAAAACATGTCGTTTTTTTCGACGAGATTCTTGGACAAGAAACTTGTCCCGGCCGAGTGTACACACGCTCGTTTCAAAGAACCCGCGGTTCTTTGCAAGGAGCGTACGCGGTGACATCATCGACTACGTCGAGCATGCGCTCGTCACATTCGATGCCGTCGCCGCCATCTTGGTATACCCTACGTATGCCTAGGAAGCTACCGCGCATGCGTCAAATTCATTTCGAACATGCGCGGGCTTCCGGGAGGACAGGTAAGTGTACACACACTCACTTTTCTCGTCGAGAAACATGCCGAGGAGAATCTCGACGAGAAAATAGAGAGCAGGTTCTCTATTTTCTCGTCGAGGTTTCTTGTCGGTTTTCTCGACGAGAAACCCGATAGCAGCGTACACACGACCGATTTACTCAGCAAGACCTCTCTGCCAGCAAGTTTCTTGCTGGTTCTTGCCGAGAAAATCGGTCGTGTGTACGAGGCCTAACATCCACTCCGCCTTACAGTCCATGAATTTTCTGGTAACTGTAGGGGAACACGAGAGGTATCTGCGTGCGTGAGGTACCTTAGGCTTTGTCCAGACGAAATCATTGTACCACCGCTGCCGAAAAACTTCCACCTCATAGAGCAATTCTCGGGGTAAATACGGGTATTCCCACCCATATTCACAGGCAACCTTCTGGCAAAAGAGACGCTGCAGCCTGGCCAAAGGTGGCATTGTGGCACGGTCTCCCTCTCCAGGCAGAACGATGGATTCCGGATGACGAGGTACTTTCACTACCTCTGTAGATTTGGGCCTAGGAGCCCGCAGTGATGCGCGTTGCACTCCCACAACAGGAGCAGGTAAAACATCTGTTGATTCAGGAAGTGGAAGGGTAGGCAGGGGACCAGATTCCTCCCTAGGCTCCGAGGCCTCCTCCCGGGGTGTACTATCCCCAATGGACATGGGTGGGTCCCTTGTTGCACGGGACGAGGGTAGCGGCATCTTGTCCCATCCCTTCTTGTGGAAGATCTCATCTATCTCCCCATCATCACTGGCATCAGACAATGACTCCAGGTCGGAGGTGTCATAGAGCTCCACAGGCAAGTAATTCCCAGTAGACACGGAATCACTCCCCTGAACGGCCCCCACCGACTGTGGGCTGCCGACACCTCCAACCCCACACACAGTCCCAACCCCTGGCTCACCTGGGCCTTTTGTAGAACAGGGACATCCAGGGCTCTTCCCTCCGGATCCATCCAGGCCAGGCAAGCAGCGGGGCGAAGCTCTTTCACGACCATAGGATGCCATCACCAGGCCAACTTTCCTCTTTTGGTGGTGGGAGCAGGGAGCTTGTGGTGACCGAGGCAGCATCCTCGGATTTCTCTCTCTTGGTCTCCGCTGGGGCTGTCACTTCGCCCTGGTCAGTGCGCACAGGAATACCCGCATTGGCTTCGATCTCTCCCTCCAGAGTGGCAGTACCTGTGAGGTAGTTGAGGTGGTAGGTGCGAGGCCTCTCTGTGGATGGCTCCACCTCAAAAAGGAATTCCTTGCAAGCCTCACATCGCCTGAACGGCTTCAAGTGGACCACCAGTCCCGAACAGCCAGGACAGATCACACCGAGGGCCTCTATGTCTCTGCATGTATACAGAGCCAAACGTCCTTGGGGCCTTAGCCTTATTCCTGTGTCCATAATCGGAGCAGCAAAGGAAGTCATCTCCGCTGTAGAAGGAACAGAAATCCACGGAGCATTTGAGGTCATCCAGACTGTCTGCTGCTCCATTGCGCACTGCCCAACTCGCACCGGAATCTCCACGTGTGTCCTTCCACATGGCCAGACTCCTCCCATACTCTGCATTTGTTCACGGGCTTTCTCTTCTACCCGCCCACGAACTGCGCAGCTATGGTGTGCCTCGTGGCGCGTTGGCCAATATGGCCGACCTACTCGGAATCTACTCCGGGCAGCAAAGTAAAAAATTCAGATGGTATAACACACATCTCGGACACGATGCCCCCACGTGTAGCGGGGCCCACCCCTCTCACCCTTTCTTCTTCTCGGCTTGCTGTCTTGTCTAGGGGAACTCTTATTTATTCCTTAGCAGCAAATAAATCGTCACTCAGCACAGACAGGTTGTGACCAATGAACAGTTCAGTATAGGTGGGGAGTAGGTCAAGGCACAATCCTTAATCAAACTAAACCATTGAGATATCACCAACGGTTATGGCGCACAGTGGCTGAAAAATTTACTTCTTTCCTCTTCGAGTCTCTACCAGCAACTCTAATAAACATGAAACAGGAGTTACCTTCTTCTAGCTGCGGCCCCTGTCAGAGGGAAGACATCCTTCCGAGAGAGTTACCGGAGGCCCCGCCATCACCGGCAATGCTGCACCGGGCTGTTCTGAAGGGTTACACTCCCCGGCCTCCTCATCTCAGATTCGGGCGCCCAACACCTTAGGGCCCCTCGGACTCCTCCACCCTCGCGGAACCCAGTCGAATGTACTGGGTCCCAGGCCTCCTCGGTAGTACCTCACCCCAGGCTAAAGGTGCCTGGGATGGACTCTATCACCCGCTCCGGCCAGGTCAAGGGCACCTGGGCCCGGAACTCCGGAACGCCAGCACCCAGGCTGAAGGTGCCTGGGCGCGGCCACGTCCTCCATCTCTGAACCCCGTGTTCAGGGCGTCCGCCCCTTTTATCTCCTCTCCCTTTGCATCACAGCAGGTTCCCCGCCCTGTCGTACCAGGGCCAGGAAAGGACAAAAAGAGATGCAGTCTTGTGGTGAGGGTTCAACTCTGGCCCAGGGCAACAACGCCACCTGCAGGCCGCAGGGAACCTCACACCACCAGAGTCCTCCAAGAACCATAAAATGGTCCCAGATTCCCTAACAATCAGTGCATCTGGGTTACACTACCACCCAGATGCTTCCCCTAAATTCACATACCCGCTACATACCCTATAGGACTACAGGTGCCCGACATGTGAGCAAAAGCACAGGTGTCTGTATACAGTGTCTATGGGATTAAATTGACTTGCATCTGGTGGTACTACAAGCACCAGAAATGTGAACAAAGACAATGGTGTTTGTATACAATGTATATAGGGTTAAATGGGCAGGTGCCTGCTCACCGATACTGTAACTAAAGTGGCAGGTAACGATGAAGATGGTGATGGCTTTTCAGGATCTCTCTCCAGGTCCTGGTTCAGGGGATGGCGTCACTGTCGCACCGCCCCCCGGCCCACCCGCATCTGATGTGCAGGTAGCGTGAAAGGAGGAGGAACAGCCTCCTGACCATTGCAAGATAGGGAGGCGATGCTGTCCGCAGAAGTCCCTCTGGATGTCCACTTGATGACTCTTTCTTGTGCAGGCTGCGAATTGGCAGCAGCACACACAGGCGCAGAGTTCCTGCTGGCAATCCTAGGCCAGGTTCCCAAGAGAGCGATCTAGGCCTTGACCAGCCTCTTTATATCCTCTCCCAGCAGTCTGTTCTTCTCTTCCAGCAGTCTGGTAGTTGTAGTTCAAGCCAGTCCTGCTAAAATTAGAACCCCAGCATTCTGAACTACACATCCCATGATGCTTTGCTCTGCTCAATGCTCTACTTTCAGGAAATCACAATATGGAGTCCAAGCCAACACTAGGGGGAGACAACTCCATATCAACAGTACTGCACATTGTCCTTGAATTGCAGGCAAAAATAGGCAGCTCCTGGCTGCAAACCAATGCCAATAACTCTAGCTTGAAGGAGCTATAGCTATGCACTGCAGTTTGTACTCAGATGGCCATAAGCTTTGACTGGCTTAGGCAATGACTCATTTAACCCCATCCTGTCCCTGAGAGCTGTCATCAGTGTACACAGGCAAAAGTTTGGTGTAATTTACATATGCCAGAAGTGGTGCATTAGTTAAGCATTCTTTGAATGATTCAAAAGCATCTGTGTGGGATGATTGCCAGCTAGACTTTCAGTTGGGTCATCATAATAATTGTGTAGCAGCAATTTGGGCAAAATTGGTAATAAAATGCTGGTAGTGCCCTACTAGCCTCAAAAAGAAGCAAAGTTATGTTGCTCTCTTTGGAATTGGTCAATCTTGTACCACCTGGAACTTGTTGGGATAGGGATAGGGTCTTCCAAAGTCTTAAAGAAGACAATATTATTGAGTAATAAAGTTGACGTCTCCAAAGCATTGTTCAATAAGCCTTTGAAAAAAGCTAGGGGCATTGGTTAGTCCAAAAGGCATGCGGTTAAATTAGAAAATCCCCAGTGGGGTGACAAGTGCTGTTTTGTCACAATCTTCTGCTTTAATGGGCACCTGCCAGTACCCGCTAGATGGATCCAAAAGTCACAAGCTTATCCCAGGGCCAATAACCAACTTAGTCCCAGAAAGTTTTACCCTCTTCATGACCAGGCCATTTTTTGCTATACGGCACAATGTTGCTTTAACTGACAATTGCACAGTTGTGCGGCGCTGTACCCCAAAAAAATTGATGTCTTTTTTTTCTCCACAAATAGAGCTTTCTTTTGGTGGTATTTGATTACATCTGCAGTTTTAATTTTTTGCGCTAAAAACAAAAAAAAGACTGTCAATTTAAAAAAAATAACAATATTTTTTATTTTCTGCTATAAAACATACCCAATAAAAAATATATAAAAAATCTAATTTATTAATCAATTAAGGCCAATATGTATTTTGCCACATATTTTTGGTAAAAAATCCCAATAAGCTTATATTGATTGGTTTGCGCAAAGGTTATAGCGTCTACTAACTATGGGAAATATTTATGGAATTTGTATTTATTTATTTATTTTGTACTAGTAATGTCGGCGCTTAGCGATTTTTAGCAGGACTGTGACATTGTGGCAGACAAATCTGACACAAAGTGACACTTTTTTTTTGGGACCAGTGACACCAATACGGTGATCAGTGCTAAAAAAAATGCACTGTCACTCTACAAGTGACACTGGCAGGGAAGGGGTTAACATCAGGGGCAATCAAAGGGTTAAATGTGTCCCTAGGGGGTGCTTTCTAACTGTGGGGGGAGTGCTTTGACTAAAGGAAAACAGAGATTCGTGTTGCTGCTTTCTGCTAATTTAAGAATAAGATCTCAATTTTCCCCTCTGTCAGAACGGTGGTCTGCCTTGTTTACATGTGGCAAGGAGTAGGCATTGCGATGGGTGCAAGCATTTAACTTTCTGAAATCCATGCTGGACTTCCACCTTTTTGCTCACAAGGACTTTGGCCACTTTTCCGAACGATCCTACCTTGCAACATATTATGCAAAATATTTTAACCTCTGTCATTTATCTACTTCTCAATCCTTTACAGAACATTTTGTACTTTTTGAAAAGAATGCAAGGAATTCTGTGAGTGTGTGTGAGGGGGTGAAGAGCAGGGCATAGTCTTAAGCCCTGTACACACGGCTGAGAATCCCGTCAGGAAAAAAACGTTGGTTTTCCTGACGAGATTCCTGGCAAGCTTTACTTGCCAAGCCGTGCATACAGACGGCCATTCAAAAGAACCGCCGTTCTTTTGAATGGCAAGAACGCGGTGACGTCATCGACTACGACGAGCATGCGCTCGTCACATTCAATGCCGTCGCCGCCATCTGGCTTCACCCTACACTACCCTTGTAAGCTACCGTGCATGTGTCGAACTCTTATAGAGCATGCGCGGACTTACCTGGGGACAGGTAAGCAAGTAGCCTCGTACACAAGCATGGTTTTCTCGTTGGGAAACAGGCCGACGAGAATTCAGATGAGAAAATCGAGTTTAGGTTCTCTATTTTTCTCGTCGAGATTCCCGGCAGTTTTCCCAATGAGAAACCATACACACGACCAGTTTTCTCTGCAAAAAGCTCTCCCAGCTGTTTTCTTGCCGAGAAAACCGTCTGTGTGTACGAAGCTTAAGAGTTTGGACAGGATCTTCACACATGCAGCCAAGCAGTTAACCCAAACTATAATACTGTCAGGGGTACCGACACTGTCACTTTTATGGACAGCTCGGTCTGCATGTACATGTTGAGAAAATTACATAGGCATGTAAAATAAAAAACAAAGGAATTCATACACTAAACACTATTAGTTCTCATATTTACATATAATTATCAAAATACAATATTTTTCATGATCATGGTCCCTTATATTACTTCACCTCTCTGCTTTGGTTAATGATTTTTTTTTGTTGATAGGACACATTGTAACAGGCCATGTAATAACTGCAATCCTCTCATTATTTACGCTTCATAAAATGTTCATATAATGAAGCATTCTGCATCTGCAATCTGCTTGTTATAACATTTATTCAAATGGAGAAGACAGTGATGTTTGATTAGAATAAAATCCATTTTAAAAACTTGTTAAGAACTTATATCTGTAGTGCCCCCGCCAAGGGCTGGCAAAGTTTAGTATATAGTTCTGCTGTAGCTAGTTGAGATGCAATTTATTTTTCATTTTACAGACTTTCCAAAACCTGGTAGTTAATTACCCCATGTATGTATTGAATACTGTCACTGTAAGTGGACCGAGTGCCTGATTGGACTTGCTATGTGCCGCTTTGGCCCTTCACTTTGGCAGACACGTGATCCCCCGGGAAGAGAGTGGATCATGTGGTCCCATTGTGGCTTGTGCCTCCCTTTTTGCTGAGTCGCCGCTAATGTTTGGCAATCTAATTTGGTGGCGTCAGACGCCGGCTTCGCCGGTGGTTCTGCATGCACCGGATTGGGGCATACAGTATAAGGCGGGCCCAGCATGCTCTCCATTGCGGACTTGATGCCATCCACATGACCTCTCTATCGTCCTTGCTTCTTTGAATGTTGATACTTGTCAGTGCTTGCTGAAACTTGTTATCGTGTTGCACTATTCTAGCCACTCTCTATACACTGAGGTGAGGCTAATTTTGGTTATGTATATTCCCTTTGTGTGTTTGATATATGGCTTATACCTTTTTGTTTGTAGACTTCTATCTACCCTCTGGGGAATTAGCATCAGGCACATGGTAACTACCTCGGCCTCTACCTCTGCAACTTTAATCTGATATGGTCAACACTCTCCCAATATTAAGCACTGGATGATTTCCACCTAAATATTAACCCTATTTAACCCCTGGCATTCTTATTCAATATGTTTTATTTTAAGGTCAGTCTTGGCAAATCAGTCTTTCACATCTCCCTCCCCTTCCCTCCTGGTTTCCTCCCCTTTCCCCCCTCTTCCCCTTCCTACTTTGGCTTTGTTTGCTTTTCCACCTTCCCTTTCCATCCTTGCTTCTTTCCCCCTTGTCTATCTCCCTTTCATTCGTTTCCTTTCCCTCCCCCCTCTTCCCCTTCCTCTCCTTCCTCTCTTTTCCTCCTTCATTTCTACCTTATCCCCTCCCATCCCCTCTTTCCCCTCCCCTTTGAGTTCCCCTGTGTCCTATTGTCTCTACTTATTCTGGTTTATATCAGTGACCTAACAGTCCCTATATCTTTGTTATAGTCCTTAGGGCACTGCACTCTTGTGGGTTCACCTGTCTTTGCCCCCTGTGTCCGCTGTGGGGGGAGATTCAGCTGTGCTTTTGCACTCACCTCTCAGGTACACAAGTCCACAGTGGTAAGCAACTGACTAATTATCTAATTGTACTACTATTATAAGTATTTCTAATATATTTTCTTGTGTTTGACTAGTATTCCATCTTGTTACAGATATTGGTTTGCCTTTTTCTCCCGAAGAGATCAATCCTCAAAACATGTGGAGGAGCATTTGGACATCACCATGTGGTTTACCACTTTAGGGGGGTCATACTATTGGTGACGAGGGATGAGCCGAATACCCCCCGGTTCGGTTTGCACCAGAACCTGCGAACGGACCGAAAGTTCGCGCAAACTATCGAACCCCGTTAAAGTCTATGGGACTCGAACATTCGGAATCAAAAGTGCTCGTTTTAAAGGCTAATATGCAAGTCATTGTCCTAAAAAGGGTTTGGGGACCCGGGTCCTGCCCCAGGGGACATGTATCAATGCAAAAAAAGTTTTAAAAACTGTCGTTTTTTTGGGAGCAGTGATTTAATGATGCTTAAAGTGAAAAAAAAAAGTGAAATAATTATTTAAATATCATACCTGGGGGGTGTCTATAGTATGCCTGTGAAGTGGCACGTGTTTCCCGTGTTTAGAACTGTCTCTGCACAAAATTACATTTCTAAAGGAAAAAAAGTCAATTAAAACGGCAATATGGATGAAAATCATTGAGAAAATCGGCATAGGTACCCCCAGCCCATTTGTCTTCAGGTAGCTTTAGGTGCACACTGTGCAAATGGCAAAGTACACTAACTGAAAATACTACAGCTCCCCTGTCTGTGGTTTTATTAGTATTAGAACACCAGCAATTGTCTTCAGGTAGCTTTAGGTGCACACTGTGCAAAGGACACAGTACACTAACTGAAAATACTGCAGCTTCCTGCCTGTGGTTTTATTAGTATGAGAACACCAGCAATTGCCTTCAGGTAGCTTTAGGTGCACACTGTGCAAAGGACACAGTACACTAACTGAAAATACTGCAGCTCCCTGCCTGTGGTATTAATAGTATGAGAACACCAGCAATTGTCTTCAGGTAGCTTTAGGTGTACACTGTGCAAAGGACACAGTACACTAACTGAAAATACTGCAGCTACCACAATCACCTGCCTGCCTGTCAGTATATTAGGAAGAGAATAACAGGAACGGATCTAGCTAATACATTGTGTATATATTGTGAGGGGGTTAGCTCGGCAGCGGGTGTGTGTGACCCCCGGGATGGGCTCCCCACCCAAAAACAGGCCCAGCAAACGGAGGTTGTGGTTTTCAAAATCAAAAAAAGGTGCGGTTTATTTTCTATTTACAGTGACAAAACACAGCAAAGCCAAAAGAAACATAAACAAAACAAATCCTGGTCAACTTGACCTCTGACTAAACATACAGGTTAACTAACTAACAACTGGGATCAGCCTAGTGCTGTCCTAGTCCCTAAGTCCCTGGTTTTAAATGTCCAAGCAAATAGCCACACAGGCTTTGTCTCACCGCACAGGGGTTCACTCTCCCTAGACAGTCCACACAGGTCTGGGTCCAGGCATGAGCTAACATCTAATGAAGCTGGGAGTTCTTATAGAGGCCTAAATGAGCTGACAAGCTTCAGCTGGTCTCATCAACTCCCTGTCTGCACGACGCCCCACACTCTCCCTAGAGGTATGAGTCATCCATGAGCCCACTAGCCTCAGCTGGGCTTATACAACACTCCACCTAGTTGTATAAGTCGGCGTAAAGCCTGAATCTGGGCGAAATATATCTACCCCCCTGGATGCAACCAGGTGACTTTACCTTCCTGCTGTCACATACCCCCCCCCTCTTGTTTTAACCTCGGGGTTGGAACACCAGCAATCAGGCATTCATGTACTCGAGACAAAGCATCCACATTCCCCATTTGAACGCCAGGGCGATGCTTTACTGTGAAGTTGAATTCCTGGAGGGCCAGGAACCACCTATTCACTCTTCTATTTGTTTCCTTGTTTTGAGCCATCCACTTTAACGGAGCGTGATCCGTAACCATGTCAAAGTGCCTACCTAGCAGGTAGTACCGAAGGGAATCTAGAGCCCACTTCACCGCTAAACACTCCTTTTCAACGGTGGCGTAATTTACCTCATGGGACTTCAACTTCCTGCTGAGGTAAATGACTGGGTGCTCTTCCCCGTTCCAGACCTGGGACAATACTGCTCCTAACCCCACATCTGACGCATCACTTTGTACGACAAAGTCTTTAGAGAAGTCGGGTGAGTACAACACTGGCTGGCTACATAAGGCTTGTTTCAAGAATTGGAATGCTGCCTCAGCCTCGGGGGTCCATTTAATCATGACCGACCCTTTCCCCTTCGTTAGGTTGGTTAGGGGCACAGCCTTAGAAGCAAAGTGGGGAATGAATCGCCGATAATACCCAGCGATTCCCAGAAAGGCTCGTACCTGCTTCTTGCTGTTGGGACGTGGCCAACTCTGGATGGCCTCGACTTTGTTGAGTTGGGGTTTTATTACTCCCCTCCCAATGGTGTACCCAAGATATTTGGCCTCCTCCTGCCCAATGGTACACTTCTTGGGGTTAGCCGTAAACCCCGCTTCCCGAACAGAGTCCAGGACTGCTTGCACTTTTGGCAGATGTGAGGCCCAATCTGTGCTATGGACAATTACGTCATCCAGGTAAGCCGCAGCATACTTCCGATGGGGCCTCAGCATCTGGTCCATTTTCCGCTGGAATGTGGCCGGCGCATTCTGTAACCCGAACGGCATTCTTTTATATTGGAACGCCCCGTCTGGGGTTACAAATGCGGTTTTCTCTTTGGCCAATTTGGCCAGGGGGATTTGCCAATACCCTTTTGTGAGGTCAAGAGTCGTCATGTATCGGGCTGTTCCCAGCCGGTCGATCAACTCATCTATACGTGGCATGGGGTAGGTGTCAAATTTTGTAACTTTGTTCAACTGACGAAAATCGTTACAAAATCGCCAGCTCCCATCCGGTTTAGGCACCAACACAATGGGACTAGACCAATCACTTTGGGACTCCTCTATCACCCCTAAGTTCAGCATTTTCTGTACTTCCTCCCGTATTGCCTCCCGTCGGGCCTCTGGGATCCGATAGGGTTTTAACTTCACCCTTTCACCGGGCGGGGTAATGATGTCATGCTCTACCCCAAATGTTTGTCCCGGCAGCTCAGAGAATACCTCCTTGTTGCGAAGCACAAACTCCTTAACCTCCTGTTGTTGGGGTTGTGACAAGGTGGCTGCTATTCCAACCTCAGGAATCACGCAACCAGTTTGAGCTGGTGACCAAGTGTCTGCGACTAGGGACTCTCTATCCCTCCAGGCTTTCAACAGATTAACGTGATAGATCTGTTCGGGCTTTCGCCTTCCTGGTTGTCTGACCTTGTAATTCACTTCGCTCACTTTTTCCATTATCTCGTAGGGGCCTTGCCATTTGGCAAGGAATTTACTTTCAACCGTAGGGACAAGTACCAGTATCCTATCCCCCGGGGAAAAGGTACGGGTCTTGGCTCCACGGTTGTACACTCTCTGCTGTGCTAACTGCGCTTGGGCCAAATGTTCCTTCACGATGGGCATTACCTGTGCAATTCGGTCTTGCATCAGGGCGACATGCTCAATCACACTCCTGTGGGGAGAACTCTCACTTTCCCAAGTTTCCTTGGCAATATCCAACAGCCCTCTTGGGTGTCTCCCATACAGTAACTCAAAGGGGGAGAATCCCGTAGAGGATTGGGGCACCTCCCTAATAGCAAACATCAGATAAGGAAGTAGACAGTCCCAATCCTTTCCATCTCTATCCACCACTTTCTTCAACATTTGTTTTAGGGTTTTGTTGAATCTTTCAACCAGCCCATCGGTTTGGGGGTGATACACAGATGTACGTAATTGCGTCACTTTGAACAATTTACACAGCTCCTTCATAACCCGGGACATAAAGGGTGTACCTTGGCCCGTAAGCAGTTCTTTACAAATACCCACCCGGCTAAACACAAGAGATAGCTCTTTGGCTATGGTTTTGGCCGAGGTATTTCGGAGAGGGATCGCTTCTGGATAACGGGTGGCATAGTCCATTATAACTAATATGTACTGGTGCCCCCTAGCGGACTTGATTATAGGACCTACCAAATCCATGGCGATCCTCTCAAACGGGACCTCAATGATGGGTAGAGGGACCAGCGGGCTACGGAAATGTGGCATCGGGGCCGACCTCTGACACACAGGGCAGGAGGAACAATAATTTTCTATGTCCTTCATCACCCCCGGCCAATAGAATCTCTGTAATACCCTCTCTCGGGTTTTCTCTGTCCCCAGATGGCCTCCAAGAATGTGCCCATGGGCCAACTCCAACACCAACTTCCTGTAAGGTTTGGGCACCACAAGCTGCTCAACGGTTTCTTCTGCCCTTTTTGCCACCCGATACAGTAGGTCCTTCTCTACGCTGAAGTATGGGTAAGTGCAGGTATTATCTGGGTTCACTAACTCGCCATCTATTTTCACTACGTTTTCCCGTGCCTTTATTAGGGCGGGGTCTTTCAACTGTTCTGTGGCAAAGTTTTCCCTGTGAACCTCAAGATCAGAAAACTCCACAGACGGTAGGTTTTCGTCTGAGGAGGTGGGCTCCTCTCCAGTTTCTTGAGTCTCCCCTGCCAATACTGATAAGGGAAATTCCGGAGAGTCCTCACCACTCTCAGGGGAGTTCTGGCTATCACATTCCTGGTACATAGGGGCACCAGTGGGGGGCTCAGGATCATCCCACAGTTCCCAGAACTTCGGAAAATCCCTTCCCACAATGGCGTCATACGGTAACTGAGATACTAAGCCCACTGGATGAGAGAGGGTACCTTTGGGGGTCTCGAAACACACTGTAGTCACTGGATACTCTCGGGTGTCCCCATGCACACAAATAACAGCTACCTTGCTATTTCCAGAGACCTCTGTTTTAACTAACTCAGCCTTTATCAGGGTCACAAGGCTACCTGAATCCAGCAATACCACAACATTTCTACCATTAACACACATTTTGCATAAATGTTTCTCAGTTCCTCGAATGGCAGTGCATGCGACTGTTGCACACAGCGACTGACGTCTGCCCGTCAGAAAGTCACACTGCATGGGTTCCTCCACAACCGGGCAATTGGCTGCAATATGTCCCGCTTGCCGGCAGCGGTAGCAAACGATCCTTCTTGCCGCCTCTTGAGCCGCTGATTTCCCAGGCTGTTCTCGCCAAACTTGGGGTAGAGCTCCCACCCTCTCACTCTCTCCACCCTTACCCCTTGGAATCCTCTTATCCGCCCCTGGGGATGGTCTGGTCTTAGGGTGGAAAGTCCGAGTGTCTCTGGAAGAGGCCGTCAGGTTCTCTGTAGCCAAGTATTTCTCCACACGATCCACAAGACCATCGGCCGTCTCTGGGTCTCCATGGCTTACCCACTTTTGGATGGCAGTAGGAAGAGCTCTCAAAAACCGATCCATTACAACACGTTCCACAATCTTTGGTGCGGACAAAGTCTCTGGCTGTAGCCACTTTCTGCTCAGGTGAATGAGATCATACATTTGAGACCTGGGGGGTTTTCCAAGCTGGAAAGTCCAGTTATGCACACGCTGAGCCCGGACAGCCTGGGTGACACCCAGCCTTGCCAATATCTCAGCTTTTAGCATCACATAGTCTTTTGCTTGGTCAGGCTCTAGGTCATAGTAAGCCTTCTGCGATTCACCAGTTAACAGAGGAGCCACCAGTCCAGCCCACTGCTCCTCAGGCCACTTTTCTCTTTCAGCAGTCCTTTCAAATGTGGTCAAAAATACCTCTGGATCATCCTCTCCAGTCATTTTTGTCAATAAACGACTCACCCCAAAGGACGCGGTATTAGTGGGACGGCTTTCCTCACTGGTCTGCGGACGTTGCTGCATTACTGCTTCCATTTGTTGTAGTCTCTGCTCTTGCTTCTGTAACAGGTCTATGAAGCGGGCCTCAGATTGCTGCTGGGCTTGTTGCTGAGCTTCCAGACTCTGTTGGTGAGCTTGCTGCTGGGCTGCAAGGCTCTGTTGATGAGCTTGCTGCTGGGCTGCGAAGTTCTGTTGTTGAGCTGCAAGGCTCTTTCGCAAACCTGCATTTGTCTGCTGTTGATTGGCATTTGCTAGAGCCAGCTGCTTCAGTATCTCCTCCATGCTGGCTTAAAAAAACTGCCACTGGTTCTCCACCAACTGTGAGGGGGTTAGCTCGGCAGCGGGTGTGTGTGACCCCCGGGATGGGCTCCCCACCCAAAAACAGGCCCAGCAAACGGAGGTTGTGGTTTTCAAAATCAAAAAAAGGTGCGGTTTATTTTCTATTTACAGTGACAAAACACAGCAAAGCCAAAAGAAACATAAACAAAACAAATCCTGGTCAACTTGACCTCTGACTAAACATACAGGTTAACTAACTAACAACTGGGATCAGCCTAGTGCTGTCCTAGTCCCTAAGTCCCTGGTTTTAAATGTCCAAGCAAATAGCCACACAGGCTTTGTCTCACCGCACAGGGGTTCACTCTCCCTAGACAGTCCACACAGGTCTGGGTCCAGGCATGAGCTAACATCTAATGAAGCTGGGAGTTCTTATAGAGGCCTAAATGAGCTGACAAGCTTCAGCTGGTCTCATCAACTCCCTGTCTGCACGACGCCCCACACTCTCCCTAGAGGTATGAGTCATCCATGAGCCCACTAGCCTCAGCTGGGCTTATACAACACTCCACCTAGTTGTATAAGTCGGCGTAAAGCCTGAATCTGGGCGAAATATATCTACCCCCCTGGATGCAACCAGGTGACTTTACCTTCCTGCTGTCACAATATATATATATATATATATATATATATATATATATATTTACACAACACCTAGGATGCATATATATCCTCCACACACTGTAACTGCAGCCAACTCACTCGCCTGCCTGCTCTATCTAACTCAAATGAAATGACACTGTCTCTCTCTCTCTCTCTGTCTATCTTTCTCCGCCGCTGCAACACACTACACATTACACCACGCAGGCGGCCTTATATAGTGTGGGGTGTGTACTAACCCCCCTGAGACATAATTGGCCAAAGCTACCCTGGCTTTGGCCAATTATGGCTCTCCGTTCTTTTCGCATTGTGATTGGCCAAAGCATGCGGGTCATAGTGCATGCTTGGCCAATCATAAGCCAGCAATGCACTGCGATGCCGCAGTGAATTATGGGCTTGAATTTGGCGCGAACGACCCATAATGTTCGGAATTCGGCCGAATGCCTGTCTAAGTACAATATTATTACCTAATTGAGGCATTCTAAATAAATTGTATAACTGTAGTGCCCCCCGCCAAGGGCTGGCTAAGTTTATTACATACTTAGGTGCTGTAGCTACCTGCACTTAATTTAAAAATTTTCAGCCTTTCCAAAACCCGGTGGTTAATTGCTCCTGTCTGCTGTTGGAAGAATGTTCCAGCAATGGTGTGGGAGGGTCAATCATTGAAGTTATGAATAGGGAGAAGGTAAATGTTTGGGAGGATCTGATCAGCCTTCTCTCTCCTAATGCCTCAGCAGTTGTTATAGGCCTGAAGGAAACTTGCCTTTGGAAGCCTGGCTGGAGAGGTGGGGGCCCTTTTGCCTGTAGCACCGGGTGTTGAAGTGCATTTTGAGGATGAGGCACCAGAAGTTGGGCAAAGACTGTGACTGCTCAAATAGGGTTACACATTTTCTGGCCATCCCCTCTTCTATCAGCATTATTTTTGAGGCAGCTACTATAGGGCCTAATACTGCTGGAACAAGATAATCAGGAAGCTGTCCTCCAAGATTTGTGAGTGTCTTAGGTATCATGCACACTCAACCTCTCTGCATTTTTGCAATAAATCTTAAAAAGACCTCTAAGCTGGAGCCTGAATTTGTTGGTGTGCTACGAGGACTGGAAACAGCAGTCCCCTGGGGCATCATTTCTATAAGATAAACAAACTTTTACTGAAAATAGAACTAAACTTGGTAGGGTGAGCTTGCCAGTACCTAGGTGTTGTGGTGGCATTTCTTTCTTTTTTTTTTTCAAATTATTTTTCCTTTATTTTTAATTGATGGTCCTGCCAGTAACACACTTTCCATCCTACGGTGGCAACACTTACCCACAGTACTGTGTATAAGAAGTAGCAGACTTGTGAGTGATAGAGACCAGTTTTGCCTGTGGTCCCCTTTCAGCTAATTTGCTTCCTCATGTCAGAGCCTTCAGCAAGGAGAACAGTGCAAAGCACAGTAGGTACATGACAATATTTCACTTCAAAGATCCAGCAGCTGTAATTTAGATCCCACACAACAACACTACAGATATACAGATTTGAGGCTGCAGGTACTGGAGTGCCCAGACACTTTCACATACTGGTAAGCATACTGTTACTTTAGAAGGAATTTGAGGCAAAAGGTACATTTTCAGGGTACTTCCTAGTCAGAATTAACTTTTTTAGTTGTTTCCTATGTAGCGATACCCCCAACTAAGAGAGCCGCTGGTATAATGTTTCGGGCCTGTAAGACACCGCTGTCAACCCCCAGCAATTGGCTCTAACCTCCCTTGGCACAGCTAGTAGGGGATGATAGGATTGTGAGACCTGTAACTTTAGGTCACGCAATCCGACAATAAATGCACACAGTGATATGGTATAACTGGCACTGACCGTTCCCTCAGCAAAGTAATCACACCAACAACTTGTCTGCTTAATCCTGGTACTTTTACTTAATGAAATGGTTAAGCAGATAAACTGTATACATTAGCATATGCAGAGCCCTGCAATAAAAGGTATTCAACAAGTAAACAGATATGCAATTCTATACACACACAACTAACAGACCCCGCTTACAGCTCCCCTTCCTCGTGGGCAAGATGGTGCCCAGCAATGTCTAAACTTAGAAGTAAGGCCTGACTGTTCTATGTGTAAGTTCTGTGGAGATGGATCTTCACTAGCAAATGGTGGTGCACTTTTGGAGACAAATTGTAATCCACAGGAATAGGTACTTGTAAACTTGAGAAGTAAAGCAAAGTCACTAATGCTACTCAATGCACTGTCCCTCCGGCGTGCAAATGCCAACTCTAAATGGTGGGTCCCGAACAACAAACACTGGA
This sequence comes from Rana muscosa, assembly GCA_029206835.1. NCBI lineage: Eukaryota > Metazoa > Chordata > Amphibia > Anura > Ranidae > Rana > Rana muscosa. Next base: position 1,096,749,963 of record CM055122.1, on the reverse strand, counting down.
CCTAGAGATCCTGTACTAATCTCTGAGCAGGTGCTCTCTCACCCAACCGGACCAGTCCACGTCCGTATCTTCCGTAGCTGTGTCTCGGTACACAGGTTCCACGACACCTGGGTCTTCGGTCCTCCTGGAAGTAGTAGATGGATAGCAGGATGAGATGTCCCTCAGTGGAAACGGAAGGCTCTTTGGAAGTACAAGGCCTAAACTTCAGGCCCTGTCAGGAACAACAGACTCAGCACAGAGTTCCACTTGCTGGGCGGGCGATGTCCAAAGAGAGCGAGCTCCGGTCCACCCCTCAGTTATATAGCCTGTGACAGGAGAGTCACGTTGGACACAGGGTGAGCCAAGAAACCATGGATATTAAGAATATGGCTTGGCTGGCTGGAAATTGAAATAGGAATATTAGTCCACAATATTGTTTTATTCTGAAACTTACCAGGTTAATTGAGAGATGTGTTACCTGCCAGTGTGATGTAAATCCCAGCTTCTAAGGGACCTGTTCATTGTTTGTGGTGATGTGGATTGGGGAAATTGAGTCTGTCCTTGTGTGTATTGTAAAGTGCCAGACAGTCTGGTGAATAAAGGTCATGCATAGTTATTTAAACATAAAGGGCTGGTGTGAATAGAGATAGTTAACACTATGCCTGTGTGTATTGTACTCTGCAGACGGAGCGTCTGCCAACCCTTTCATGAGAAGATGTGTATTGAAGATCGTTACGTCTATTGTGTAAAGTCTGTTGTCTCCTAACAGACGTCAAAGTAATGTGTTGAGTCTTGTAATGTGTGGGTGGAGCTGGGCCATTGTTCATGTTAAACTACTGTGTATTAGATGTATATAAAAGTTACAATGTTTCTCAATAAAAGTCATTCGATCTTAGGAAGATACAGAGTGCGTCTCGTTCTTCCAGAAGGATTAATTCCTATGGGAAGGGGTCGTCTGACTGTGGAGGATCGGCAGCGAATGTGTGTCCAGGAGAGGGAAGATATCTAAACGACGTTAACCCCCTTTCGTATTTGGGGTGCCGTTACATAGCCCACCCCAGCAGTCTTTGCGCGGGGCAATGCACCCTGGGTATGGTAGTCTCTGGGTTCTTAAAGCAACACCCCGCTACACACTCCCCCCACTTAAAATCTTTGGTCCCCAAAGATAATATTAGCATTAGTTACAAACAATACAATTTATGGCTGCAAAGGAGCTGGGCAAGGGAACCTCTCACCAAACTTGGTAAGGGAGATTGTCTTGCCTACAGGTCATATTGGTGGAAGTGACCTGCCTAACTGTGCCAGAGAGTGAGCTGGAGTTGCCCTCCACCAAATGCACAGTGGAGGGGCCAGGTTTCTCTATTGTCCTTCTCGAAGTCACTACAGTATCTTCGGAACATTCTCCTATCTGGGTGTAGGTTAGTTTTCGGGGAGGGCGAATAGTTCTTTTCACTCTTTGCTCCCTGGGGCCCAAGGTATTAGGCACAATGGGTTCTTCCATTCTTCCTTCCTCTGGGACAGGTGTAGTGGATCTTACTGCTTCAGGGGCATCCAGATCAGGTGCAGAGAGGTACAAGGAGTCTCTTGGGTCTTCAGCTGGGAATGACTCTAAGGCATCTTCCCATTCCTCAGTCAGAGTACCCGATGGAATGATCTCAGCAGCTTCAGCATTTAGGGTGCCATCGATGGTAACTTCAGGGGGAGGGGGATCCATGACCATGGGTTCAGGTGCCTGAGTTGGCCATAGCCAGTCCAGTTCCATCTCCTCATCTTCACTCTGGTCTGTGACATCCATCTCTCCTGACAGAGTGGTTTGAGACCTGGTGTTGGGCCTAGGGGTATTGGAGGTTGAAGGTGACTCAGGAGAATCCAGAATAGAAGGTATCCGGACTGCTTCGCAGAGAGGCAGTAAGTGGTTCCTGTGCCAGGTTTTCAAGAGTCCCACTTTTCCTTCTGGTTTCAGCTGGTACACTGGCAAGCCAGGCAATTTTTTGCGAATTACATACGGCTGTGATTTCCTGGAACACCCAGATTCCGCAACAGCACTCTGTCTCCTGGTTGCAAGTCATGGATCCGGACCCTGAGGTCAAATTTTTGTTTGTTCCGGGCTCCTCTCTGGTCGGAAGTGGCTTGTGCCTTCTCATAAGCCAGTCTTAAGCTTTTCCGCAGCCTGTCCACGTATCCCTTGTGTGAAGCAGCCGATGTGTGGTCTATCGAAGTGCCAAAGGCCAGGTCTACAGGTAGCCTCGCTTCCCTACAGAACATTAGTCTGTAAGGGGAGTATCCGGTGACATCACTAGTTGTGCTATTGTAAGCGTGCACTATGGCAGCTATATGCTTGCCCCAATGTTGTTTTTTCTCGCTGCTCAGGGTCCTCAGCATATTCAATAAAGTTCTGTTAAACCTTTCTGGTTGGGCATCTCCTTGTGGGTGATAAGGGGTTGTGCGAGTCTTCTTTATGCCTAAGGAATCCAATAACTTCTGGATCAGTCGACTTTCGAAGTCCCTCCCTTGATCCGAGTAAAGGCGTTGAGGTAGTCCGTAATGTACGAAATACTTCTCTACGAGTATCTTGGCCACAGTGGAGGCCTTCTGGTCTTTAGTTGGAAAGGCCTGGGCGTAACGAGTGAAATGGTCGGTTATCACCAGAACATTTCCATGTCCACTCAAATTAGGTTCCAGACAAAGAAAATCAATGCATACCAAGTCCAAGGGCCCTTGGCTTTGCAGGTGGCCCATTGGGGCAGTGTTTTTCTTTGTATACAGCGAGCACATGAGTGACAGTACTCCTCCACTTCAGCCCGCATACAGGGCCAATAGAATCTGCTCCTTATGAGCTGAAAGGTTCTCTCTGCCCCTAGATAGCCTTGGTTGTCATGTAGGGCAACCATAACAGTCTTTCTGTGTTTTTCCGGCAGGAATAGTTGCCACTTGTCTTCCAGGTCATCAGAGGGGCCCCTTCGGTAGACCACCCCTTGATGCACCTGCAACCTGTCCCATTCCTTGCGCAGTAAGCGGGCCTCCTTTGAGGGATCCTGCAAGAGTCTGTCCAGATCCTGGTCTTCTAAGGCTTCCAAAGCCAATCTTCCCAATGGGTCTTCCAGCTGGTCTCGTCTTATATCCTTCTTTGATAGTTTAGGCAAGCCCTCTTCACCAATCTGAGTTACATCACAGTAATATTTGGGCACCCCAACAACTGAGACTCCAATTTCTTCTGCTCTGGATCCTCCACTAGCCTGGAGCTCTGCTCCCTGACACAAAGCCCGTACCCCCTCTGGGGTTACCTGGGTCCAGTCTTCTGCCATGCAAGTGGGAGCATGAGATCTTCGGGACAAGGCATCAGCATCTCGGTTTCCAGTCCCAGGCCTGTACTTCAGGCTGAAATTGAACCCTGAGAGGGCTGCCAACCAACGATGTCCGGTGGCATCCAGTTTTGCTGTGGTTAGAAGGTAAGTGAGTGGGTTATTATCTGTTTTAACCACAAAGTCAGCTCCATATAAGTAGTCCTTCAGTTTGTCCACCACAGCCCACTTCAAGGCCAAAAACTCCAACTTGTGGGTGGGTTAATTCTTTTCAGCTGGGGTTAAACTCCTACTCACATAAGCAGCGGGTCTTAGCTGCTCTTCATACTCCCGATATAATACTCCTCCCAGACCATCATGGCATGGCATCCACGTGTAATTCATTGGGCTTTTGGGTGTCCGCATAGGCCAAGACAGGGGCACTGGTCAAACTCTCCTTCAGCTTAATGAAAGCCTCTTCACACTTCTCAGTCCACTGGTCTTCCACTGACTCCCCTGGTTTCCTGGGGCCTGAGTCATCCTCCTCTCCCTCTGTCTTCAACAGCTCGTTCAGAGGCTTGGCAATTCTTGCAAATCCCTCCACAAACCTGCGATAGTAGGAGCAGAACCCCAGAAATTACCTAAGTTCAGTCACTGTGGTGGGCCGGGGCCAGGAGGTGACTGCCTCCAATTTGTCAGGATCTGTGGATACTCCTTCTTCAGACACTATGTGTCCCAGGTAATGGACTGAAGACTGGTAGAACTGGCACTTCTCCCGGGAGAGCTTGAGTCCCTCATCACTGAGTCTCTTCAAGACCTTCTCTAGCCTCTCCTCATGCTCCTCCAGAGTCTTCCCAAAGACGATGAGGTCATCTAGGTATACTAGGACTTCAATGAGGTTAATGTCCCCCACCGTCTTCTCCATCAACCGCTGGAAAGTAGCAGGAGCTCCCGACAGACCTTGAGGCATACGGTCGAATTCATAGAACCCCACCGGGGTAATAAAGGCTGTCTTCTCTCTGTCGTCTGGGTGCATTAGAATTTGGTAGTACCCGCTCTTCAGGTCCATTACACTGAACCACTTGGCTTCAGACAGACTCTGCAGAGCATCATCTATTCTTGGGGTGGTGTATTGGTCAGGTATTGTCCTCTTGTTGAGGGTCCTGTAGTCTATACTGAGTCTCAATGACCCATTCTTCTTCCTGACTACCACAATTGGAGAGGCATAGGGGCTCCTGGATTCCCGGATAACACCAGTTCTCTTGAGCTCTGCAAGTTGCTCACGCAGATCTTCCAAATCCGCCAGGGGGACTCGCCGGACTCTCTCCCTAAAAGGTTTGTCTTCTTGTAGACGGATCTTGTGAGTAGCACTCTTCACACATCCTACATCAAACTCATCCTTGGAGAATATCTTCTGCTACTTTGCCAATTGGGCCCTGGCCCTCTCCTTCCATGCCGGGGATAAGGCCGGGTTCTCCAAAGTGGGCTCCCCTCCTTCTTCCTTCTCTAAGTCGGGCAAGGCAACTGGGGTAGCGGGATTCACTTGGCCCAGCAGCATCCGGGCTGGAATCTTCACAGGTGAGTCAGTGGTGTTTCTGATGCTCACTGGCACCCTACCGTTTGCCTTCTTCAGGACTCTCAGTGGGACTACTTCGGGGATTACCTCCAGTCCTGGGTGGGTACCCAGAGGGTCTGGTTCCAGGACTACAAAGGGGCCAGGTTGTTCCCAGGTGAGCTTCACAGTGGCCCTCAAGCAGGCTACTTCGCCAGGCTGCAACACTCTCTCTTTCTTCTCCAGTCTCCAAACTTTCCCCACCCCCTCTTCTGGGGCCTTCTGTTCCAGGATCAATCGCTGATAGGCAAACTGCAACATGGGGTGGATTCTGGCTGTTGAGGCACCCTGCTCTTGTGCTAGAGGGGCCAGTAGTCTCCAGACCAGGTCAGTGTTTGTTCCTATTATCAAAGAACTTTTGTTGGCCCCTGGTGGGCGAGGACAGACTACTGCTAGGGTGTCAAAGACCTCTGTCTCTCCTGCTACTGAGGGGTCAAAAGCCAATCTAATCGGGAGGTAGCCGTCATATGGAAAGCTCTGGGTGCCAATTCCCCATATTTCCAAGTCTTCTAGCTTCTGCAAGGGCAAATGTCTCAGATGCTTTTGGTAGAAATCCCGATACAGGAGGGTTACTTGGGCCCCTGTATCCAGAATGGCCTTCGTATAAACTCCCTCCACTTGAATGGGGACCACTGGGGAGGGTCCCACTAACTTGGCTGGAAACTTCTTCGGGGAGGCCTCTTTCCCTGGGCCCATGGTTTTGGCCTTTGGTGTTTTTTTCTTTTTCAAACTTTTCCTGGATCTTAATCCCTGTTGGGCCTGGTATGCATTGATTTCTTGCGATTTTTGGGGTTTTTACCTCCAGGTGAGGGGTATTAAGTGCTTTTGATGGGGAATTGTTCCCCTCACTTCTGGGCTTCTCTTGCTTTCTGATTCCAATGGAGCTTGCTGGAAATGATGGGCACCCGGTTGACTCCTTCACCGGGGCCCTCTGGAGTTTTCCACCGGCTGGCGGTATGTGCCTCGGGTCTTCCTTGGACTGGGGCACACTCGCCCAAAATGGCCAACTCCTCCACAGTTAAAGCAAACAGCTTCTCCTCTATCCCGCGGGGAGACTGGTGTTGAAACGCTCTGGTATAGTTCCTTCCTGACTTCTTCTTTTTCTCCAACTCCTGAGTTCTTGGCCATTAAAGAGGTCAGCATCTCTAATACTTGGGTCATCTGTGACTTTAAGACCGCCACCTTCGAGTCCCCTTCAGTGGCCATGGCGGATCTGACCCCAACTGAGGGGGGAGTAGTGGGTTTCTCGGTCGACTGTTGGTCTTTCAGCAGAGCCTCTTCATCCCTTATTATTCGCACAAGGTCCAGGTAGTTCAGGGACATGACCCCTCCAGAGGTTTTCAGATGGAGCCAGACTGGATCAGAACATAATGCTCCCCTTAAAATCTGCTTCATCCTAGCCGCATCTATGGCTTGTGGCAGCATCCCCTTCTTAAGGACAATTTGGCACAGCATCTTGTTTAACCTGCGAACATATTCAGACAGTCTTTCTCCTGGAAGTTGAAGGGTATGCTCAAACTGGTAGACCAAATCGACCACTTTTTCCAATTGGCCGAATTCTTCCTGCAACATAGTTAAATAGTCATAGTCAACGGTAGTGTGTATGCTTTTTCGAGGGGAAAAAAATGTGCATGCTCAGAATCAAGTATGAGACGGGAGCGCTCCTTCTGGTAAAACTAACGTTCGAAATGGAGATAGCACATTCGTCACGCTGTAACGGACTGAAAAGCACAAGGCTGAAAAGCGCGAATCGGTTCTCACCAAACTTTATTAATACGAGGATCAGCAAAAGCAGCCCAAAGGGTGGCGTCTAGGGATGAGCTTCGTGTTCGAGTCGAACATACGTTCGACTCGAACATCGGCTGTTCGATCGTTCGACGAAGATCGAACGATTTGGGCCGTTCGCGCCAAATTCGAGTGACGCGAATGGCCCACAATGCACTACGCCATCGCAGTGTCATCCAGGCGCTGTGATTGGCCAAGCATGCACTGTGACCCCGCATGCTTGGCCAATCACAGCGCCGGCAGCGAGGAGAGCAATGATTGGCCACAGGCAGGATGCCTGTGGCCAATTATTGCTGAGGGTGTTTAGTACACGCCCCACACTATAAAAGGCCGCCAGCACGGCGGCCTAGTGTAGTGTGTTCCGGAGCAGGGAAAGAGAAGCATAGGCAGGGACAGTGACATTTATTTCTTTCTTGCTTAACCTGGATTCCTTTAGTTTAGGGAAAGAGAAGGATAGGTAGGGAGAGTGTCAGTGTGTTTTACTGTGCGAATCCTTGTTTCTAGGGACAAAGAAGGAAAGTGAGGGGAATTCTCCTTGTGCTATAGTGTGCTTTAAAAAAACATTTTTTCTAGGGACAGAAAACTCTAGGTAGGGAGAGTGTCAGTTGCTTTCACTGTGCGAATCCTTGTTTCTAGGGACAAAGAAGGAAAGTGAGGGGAATTCTCCTTGTGCTATAGTGTGCTTTAAAAAAACATTTTTTCTAGGGACAGAAAACTCTAGGTAGGGAGAGTGTCAGTTTCTTTCACTGTGCGAATCCTTGTTTCTAGGGACAGGGAAGGACAGTGAGTGAATTCTCCTTGTGCTATAGTGTGCTTTAAAAAAACATTTTTTCTAGGGACAGAAAACTCTAGGTAGGGAGAGTGTCAGTTTCTTTCACTGTGCGAATCCTTGTTTCTAGGGACAAAGAAGGAAAGTGAGGGGAATTCTCCTTGTGCTATAGTGTGCTTTAAAAAAACATTTTTTCTAGGGACAGAAAACTCTAGGTAGGGAGAGTGTCAGTTTCTTTCACTGTGCGATTCCTTGTTTCTAGGGACAGGGAAGGACAGTGAGTGAATTCTCCTTGTGCTATAGTGTGCTTTAAAAAACATTTTTTCTAGGGACAGAAAACTCTAGGTAGGGAGAGTGTCAGTTTCTTTCACTGTGCGAATCCTTGTTTCTAGGGACAAAGAAGGAAAGTGAGGGGAATTCTCCTTGTGCTATAGTGTGCTTTAAAAAAACATTTTTTCTAGGGACAGAAAACTCTAGGTAGGGAGAGTGTCAGTTTCTTTCACTGTGTGAATCCTTGTTTCTAGGGACAGGGAAGGACAGTGAGTGAATTATCCTTGTGCTATAGTGTGCTTTAAAAAAACATTTTTTCTAGGGACAGAAAACTCTAGGTAGGGAGAGTGTCAGTTTCTTTCACTGTGCGATTCCTTGTTTCTAGGGACAGGGAAGGACAGTGAGTGAATTCTCCTTGTGCTATAGTGTGCTTTAAAAAAACATTTTTTCTAGGGACAGAAAACTCTAGATAGGGAGAGTGTCAGTTTCTTTCACTGTGCGAATCCTTGTTTCTAGGGACAAAGAAGGAAAGTGAGGGGAATTCTCCTTGTGCTATAGTGTGCTTTAAAAAAACATTTTTTCTAGGGACAGAAAACTCTAGGTAGGGAGAGTGTCAGTTTCTTTCACTGTGCGATTCCTTGTTTCTAGGGACAGGGAAGGACAGTGAGTGAATTCCCCTTGTGCTATAGTGTGCTTTAAAAAAACTTTTTTTCTAGGGACAGAAAACTCTAGGTAGGGAAAGTGTCAGTTTCTTTCACTGTGCGAATCCTTGTTTCTAGGGACAAAGAAGGAAAGTGAGGGGAATTCTCCTTGTGCTATAGTGTGCTTTAAAAAAACATTTTTTCTAGGGACAGAAAACTCTAGGTAGGGAGAGTGTCAGTTTCTTTCACTGTGCGATTCCTTGTTTCTAGGGACAGGGAAGGACAGTGAGTGAATTCTCCTTGTGCTATAGTGTGCTTTAAAAAAACATTTTTTCTAGGGACAGAAAACTCTAGGTAGGGAGAGTGTCAGTTTCTTTCACTGTGCGAATCCTTGTTTCTAGGGACAAAGAAGGAAAGTGAGGGGAATTCTCCTTGTTCTATAGTGTGCTTTAAAAAAACATTTTTTCTAGGGACAGAAAACTCTAGGTAGGGAGAGTGTCAGTTTCTTTCACTGTGCGATTCCTTGTTTCTAGGGACAGGGAAGGACAGTGAGTGAATTCTCCTTGTGCTATAGTGTGCTTTAAAAAAACATTTTTTCTAGGGACAGAAAACTCTAGGTAGGGAGAGTGTCAGTTTCTTTCACTGTGCGATTCCTTGTTTCTAGGGACAGGGAAGGACAGTGAGTGAATTCTCCTTGTGCTATAGTGTGCTTTAAAAAAACATTTTTTCTAGGGACAGAAAACTCTAGGTAGGGAGAGTGTCAGTTTCTTTCACTGTGCGATTCCTTGTTTCTAGGGACAGGGAAGGACAGTGAGTGAATTCTCCTTGTGCTATAGTGTGCTTTAAAAAAACATTTTTTCTAGGGACAGAAAACTCTAGGTAGGGAGAGTGTCAGTTTCTTTCACTGTGCGATTCCTTGTTTCTAGGGACAGGGAAGGACAGTGAGTGAATTCTCCTTGTGCTATAGTGTGCTTTAAAAAAACATTTTTTCTAGGGACAGAAAACTCTAGGTAGGGAGAGTGTCAGTTTCTTTCACTGTGCGAATCCTTGTTTCTAGGGACAAAGAAGGAAAGTGAGGGGAATTCTCCTTGTGCTATAGTGTGCTTTAAAAAAACATTTTTTCTAGGGACAGAAAACTCTAGGTAGGGAGAGTGTCAGTTTCTTTCACTGTGCGAATCCTTGTTTCTAGGGACAGGGAAGGACAGTGAGGGAAATTCTCCTTGTGCTATAGTGTGCTAAAGCATTCCTCATCAACCATCTTTGAAATCCTTGTTTTTTTGACAGTCAGGGAAATTGTCGTTGTGCTATTCTGTGCAAAAGCAATCATCCTCAACCATATTTAGAAATCCTTAAGTAAAGGGACAGAGAAGGACACCTGAAGGTAGCCCTTATTGCTTTTTTCCCATCTCCCTGCAGGCCATCTATTAGAATGTCTGGAAGGCAAACAAGGAGAGGCAGACAGTCAGGAGGCAATAAAAGAGGGCAAGCAGGCTCTGTGTCTGGGGGCAACAGTGCTGGTCGTGGACGCGGTGCATTGTCATCAGCACATGGCCATGGGACACGCTTGTCCTTCTTTTCGGCAGCTGGACATGTTGAGCCAGATCATGCCGAAGACTTGGTAGAGTGGATGACCAAGCCCTCCTCCTCCTCCTCATCCTCTCTCACCCAGGCTCAGGGTACTGGCAAAGCAGCTGCCAAAGCGTCCTCTTCCCTGGTATCAATGTCAGACTCATCATCAGTCACTCCTTCCCTAGACCCACCATGTCCTCCTCCTGAGGAGTCCCTCGAACTGTTTGAGCACAGTGTTGGGTACATGCTCCAGGAGGATGCCCAGCGTTTCGAAGGGTCTGATGATGAAACCCAGCTACAGGAAGGCAGTAGCGTGAGAGCAGACAGAGGGAATGCTCAAGAAGGACACCAATCTGGCAGTCATGTTCCAGCAGCTGCAGCATACTGCCAGATTGGCTCCAGTGATGAGGAGGGAGGGGATGATGAGGTCACTGACTCCACGTGGGTGCCTAATAGTAGAGAGGAGGAGGAGGAGGATGAGGAGGAGGCACATCTCCAACGAGGCAGGATGCCCTTTGGTGGCCAGCGTAAGGGCAGTACACCGACGGAATCACACCGCAGAGCTCCGCCTGTGCAGGGCGCTGCCTCTGCCCGTCATTCAAAAAGTTCCTTGGTGTGGGCCTTTTTTGAGGCTAGTGCATCAGATCGCACAGCTGCTGTTTGCAACATATGTCTCAAGCGTATATCGCGTGGCCAAAACATCAGCCGCTTGGGTACCACATGCCTGACCAGACATATGTTGACCTGCCATGCAGCTCGTTGGCAAGCCTACCTCAAAGACCCACACCAAAGAACAAAGCGGACCTCTCCTTGCACCGCATCAGCTGGGATCTCCAACCCCACTATAACTTCAGTCCTCTCTGAAACATGCACTGAGAGGAATGAAGGTGTAGAATTAGGTGTGTCACAGCCAAGTACTTGCGGCCACTCTGCTAGCAGTACACCGACGTCCGATTCTAGCAGGCAAATTTCCCTGCCCCAGCTGCTGGACCGTCGAAAGAAGTTCACTCCCAGCCATCCACATGCCCAGCGGTTGAATGCTAGCTTGGCTAAATTGCTAGCGCTTCAACTGCTGCCTTTTCAGTTGGTAGACTCGGCCCCCTTCCGTGAGTTTGTGCAATGTGCGGTTCCTCAGTGGCAGGTTCCCAAACGCCACTTTTTCTCACGGAAGGCTATTCCGGCTCTCTACCGGCATGTGGAAGGCAATGTCTTGGCCTCGCTGGACAGGGCGGTCAGCGGTAAGGTGCATATTACCGCTGACTCATGGTCCAGCAGGCATGGACAGGGACGTTACCTTTCTTTCACGGCCCATTGGGTCACTCTTTTGGCAGCTGGGAAGGATGCAGGACAAGGTGCAGTAGTGTTGGAGGTTGTTCCACCGCCACGCCTCCAAAATGCTACTACTGGTTGTGACACACCTCTCTCCTCCACCCCCTCCTCTTCTTCTTCCTCCATGGCCTCTTCCTGTGGTTTGTCCTATGAACCAGCGGTGCTCCGTAGCCGTTCACGGGGCTACGCAAGTACGCAGGCAAAAAGATGCCATGCCGTGCTTGCGCTGGTGTGTTTGGGGGACAGAAGCCACACTGGGGCAGAGGTCCTGTCTGCTCTGCAGGGCCAGGCCGAGAGGTGGTTGACGCCACGCCAGCTTAAGCCAGGAATGGTGGTTTGCGACAATGGCACCAACCTCCTCTCCGCCCTCCGACAGGGACAACTGACCCATGTGCCCTGTGTGGCTCACGTCCTTAACCTGGTGGTGCAGCGGTTCTTGGGCAGGTACCCGGGCTTACAGGATGTCCTGAGGCAGGCCAGGAAAGTCTGTGTGCATTTCCGCAGATCTTATAATGCCAGTGCTCGCCTGGCTGAGCTGCAAAAGGAGTTGAACCTGCCCAAGAACCGCCTTATATGTGACATGCCCACCAGGTGGAACTCAACGTTGGCCATGCTGCAGCGGCTGCACACGCAGCAGAGGGCCATCAATGAGTACCTGTGCGACTACGGCACCAGGACAGGGTCAGGGGAGCTTGGTTTTTTTTCTCCACGCCAGTGGGGCATGATCAGGGATGCATGCACTGTCCTGGCACCATTTGAGGAGGCCACGAGGATGGTGAGCAGTGACAGTGCATGCATCAGTGACACTGTACCTCTTGTCCACCTGTTGGAGCACACGCTGCGTGGAATAATGGACAGGGCACTTGAGGCAGAACAGAGGCAGGAAGAGGAGGACTTCCTTGCCTCTCAAGGCCCCCTTTACCCAGACAGTGTTCCTTCTGTCCCACCCATCGCACAGGAAGAGGAGGAGGAGGAGGAGGAGGAGGAGGATTGTGTCAGCATGGAGGTGGAGGCTGGCACTCAGCATCATCAGCAGCAGTCTTTTAGGGATGATTTACAGTCCCAAGAAACCAGTGGACTTGTACGTGGCTGGGAGGAGGTGGCTGCGGATCATGTCGTCCTTAGTGACCCAGAGGACTCCGGAGCGAATGCCTCAGCAAACCTACGCTGCATGGCCTCCCTGATCCTGCAAAGTCTGCGGAAGGATCCTCGTATTCTTCGGATCAAGGAGAGGGACCATTACTGGCTGGCCACTCTCCTTGATCCACGGTACAAGGGTAAGGTTGCGGACCTTATGTTACCGTCGCAGAGGGAGCAGAGGATGAGACAACTCCGGGAGGCCTTGCAGAAAGGTCTGTGCAACGCGTTCCCAGAGACTGGGAGGTTACAAACTCCTGGTCCTGGACAACGAGTTGCTGAGGCTTCGGCCAGTCAAAGAAGGAGCGGTGGGGAAGGTGGCCATCTGACCGATGCGTTCAGACAATTCTTTAGTCCGCAGCCCCAAAGTATGATCGGTTCCAGCAACCATCGCCAGCGTCTGATAAACATGGTGCAGGAATATCTAGGGGCAAGGTCAGACTTGGACACCTTCCCCACCGAAAATCCTCTGGCTTACTGGGTCTTGAGGATGGATCACTGGCCAGAGCTTGCACAGTATGCAATTGAGCTACTGGCCTGTCCTGCATCCAGCGTTCTTTCGGAACGCACATTCAGTGCTGCTGGAGGATTTGTCACGGATCACAGGGTGCGCCTGTCCACCGACTCGGTTGATCGACTGACTTTCATCAAGATGAACCAGTCTTGGATCACCACCAGCTACCACACACCTGATGCTGATATAACAGACTAATTGATTTTAACATGTCACATCCCTTCAAGACTGATGCTGATGCTGAGTGCCTGTGCTGTTAACTTGACTGGCTATCCTCCTCCTCCGAGTCCTCAATGATACGATTGATGATGATAGCTTGGAAGATCATTTTTGTTTATGGGTGCCGCCACCAGTGGCTAAGGCCCAATTTTTCAGCCCCTGTTTTACAGGGGCGTGTAATTACAATTTTTTTAGCAATAATTTGCCATAGGGCTCATTGCTGTGCTCCAAGTACAGTATCTGTGAGGGGTTGGAGTGTTGTGGCACCAGTGCCTAAGGCCCAATTTTTCAGCCCCTGTTCAACAGGGGCATGCAATTACAATTCTTGATCTAATAATTCACAGCAGGGCCCATTGCTGCACCCACCAAGAGTAACTCTGAGGGCTTACAGTGTTGTGGCAACGCCACCACCACCACCACCACGAAAGGCCCAATTTTTCAGCCCCTGTTCAAAAGGGGCATGTAATTACAATTCTTGATCTAATAATTCACAGCAGGGCCCATTGCTGCACCCACCAAGAGTAACTCTGAGGGCTTACAGTGTTGTGGCAACGCCACCACCACCACCACCACGAAAGGCCCAATTTTTCAGCCCCTGTTCAAAAGGGGCATGTAATTACAATTCTTGATCTAATAATTCACAGCAGGGCCCATTCCTGCACCCACCAAGAGTAACTCTGAGGGCTTACAGTGTTGTGGCAACGCCACCACCACCACGAAAGGCCCAATTTTTCAGCCCCTGTTCAAAAGGGGCATGTAATTACAATTCTTGATCTAATAATTCACAGCAGGGCCCATTGCTGCACCCACCAAGAGTAACTCTGAGGGCTTACAGTGTTGTGGCAACGCCACCACCACCACCACCACGAAAGGCCCAATTTTTCAGCCCCTGTTCAAAAGGGGCATGTAATTACAATTCTTGATCTAATAATTCACAGCAGGGCCCATTGCTGCACCCACCAAGAGTAACTCTGAGGGCTTACAGTGTTGTGGCAACGCCACCACCACCACCACCACGAAAGGCCCAATTTTTCAGCCCCTGTTCAAAAGGGGCATGTAATTACAATTCTTGATCTAATAATTCACAGCAGGGCCCATTCCTGCACCCACCAAGAGTAACTCTGAGGGCTTACAGTGTTGTGGCAACACCACCACCACCACCACCACCACGAAAGGCCCAATTTTTCAGCCCCTGTTCAACAGGGGCATGCAATTACAATTCTTGATCTAATAATTCACAGCAGGGCCCATTGCTGCACCCACCAAGAGTAACTGTCAGGGCTTACAGTGTTGTGGCACCAGCACCACCATCAAAGGCCCAATTTTTACTACCACTGTTCAACAATTATATGTAATTAAAATTCCTGATATAATAGTTGACAGCAGGGCGTTCCAGCACCAACCAAGAGTAACTGTGAGTGCTTACAGTGTTGTGCCAACACCAACAACTAAGGGGCCTATTTCTGCAGAGTATATACGGCAGGTCCCTACTTTCAAACATCCAACTTACAAACGACTCCTACTTGCAAACGCAAGAAGACAACAGGAAGTGAGAGGAAATCTACCACTAGGAAGGAAAATTCTCTCCTGTAAGAATAAATATGGGAGAAAGGTGTCTCCTCTGTACTGATGCTTTATCAGCAATCCTTGTTTCAAGAAAAACACCACATTTCAAAAACAGTTGTCATTGGGACGGAAAGTGAGGTGAAATGTTCTGAACAGGGGCACAGACAGCAAAACAAATGTTACAGGGGTGATAACCCTTACCTATGTTTTCCAAAAAGTTTAAAAATAGATTTTTGGGCTGGAGCTACACTTCAACAATGTACCTGTTCAAAATTACAAACAGATTCTACATAAGAACAAACCTACAGTCCCTGTCTTGTATGCACCGCCTGTATACGGCTGTTCAGAGTATATAGGGCCTTTTTTATTTTATGTGCGGGGTTCCCCTTAATATCCATACAAGACCCAAAGGGGCTGGTAATGGGCTGGGGTAGGGGGGGGGGGGGGTCATGGGGTAGCTATGCCATTTTTCTTAAAGAATTTCATCCATATTACCGGGACCAGACATTACATTAAAGCCGCAAGCAGTTTTAAATGGCTTTTTTTTCCTTTAGAAGTGTCATTTTGTGCAGGGACAGTTCTAAACACGGGAAACACGTGGCACTTCACAGGCATACTTTAGACACCCCCCAGGTACGATATTTAAAGGAATATTTGACTTTTTTTTTTTCACTTTATGCATCATTAAAATGACTGCTCCCGAAAAACGACCGTTTTTAAAACTTCTTTTTGCATTGATACATGTCCCCTGGTGCAGAACCCGGGTTCCCAAACCCTTTTTAGGACAATAACATGCATAATAGTTGTTATAATTAGCACTTTAGAATTTGAACGTTCGCATCCATTGTATTTAATAGGGTTCTATTGTTCGTACGAACTTTCGGTCCGTTCGCGGGTTCTGGTGCGAACCGAACCCGGGGGTGTTCGGCTCATCACTAGTGGCGTCATCCGAATAGAACTTCCCTTTTATAGTGCCGTCGTACGTGTTGTACGTCACCGCGCTTTGCTCGAGCATTTTTTTCACAATAGTGTGTAGGCAAGGCAGGCTTGAGAGGAAACACGAAAAATCACGTCGAGAAAAACGTAGTTTTTTTCAATGACATTAAAAACGGCCGTGTGTACGTGGCATTAGACTTTCACTTATGCGTTGCTTCTTTTGGGCTTCCGGTATTTCCCATTCTTCCACAGCCTGCATCGCCTGTTCAATCCAGGTGTCGAAGTCCTCTTCCCAGAGTGGTACAGGTTGTTTTCCTGAAAAGATCCTGAGCTTCCTGTACCCGGCCTCTACATGTACCGTACTGCTCTTCTGTCACTTTGTGACAAGGTCCCCTAAAGCATTTAAAAGTTTAGGGCCTAAAGTGGTTAGAGGTGTCCCCGGGGCTATCATCTCTTTGGAACTCTTTGGAATTTTGGGTGATTGCGGAGGTTCCTTCTTTATAACCTTTGCGTGCGCCAAGCGGTACGTCTTATTGCCTATGGACTGCACACTCTGACCTCTAAATTCTTCCGGCACTTCGTCCTGCCACTCTATCAGTGCGAAGGTGCGGGAGTTCTCTTCCTCTGGCCTGAGGTCAATTAACCATTCTTTATGGTCCGGGAAAAGGAGCTCTATGAGCCGTTCTATGTCACTCCCCGACCAATCCTCTCCGGGGAGTTCAATCACTGCCGTCATGTCCAGGGAGACATCAGCGGATAAGCACCACTGGGTCACCGTTAATGGATCCATGCCGGTACTTCTGGCGGGCTTGATTGCAGCGTACAGGTATCCCGGACTCTGAGCCCCCATGTGTAGCGATACCCCCAACTAAGAGAGCCGCTGGTATAATGTTTCGGGCTTGTAACACACCGCTGTCAACCCCCAGCAATTGGCTCTAACCTCCCTTGGCACAGCTAGTAGGGGATGATAGGATTGTGAAACCTGTAACTTTAGGTCACGCAATCTGGCAATAAATGCACACAGTGATATGGTATAACTGGCACTGACTGTTTCCTCAGCAAAGTAATCACACCAACAACTTGTCTGCTTAATCCTGGTACTTTTACTTAATGAAATGGTTAAGCAGATAAACTGTATACATTAGCATATGCAGAGCCCTGCAATAAAAGGTATTCAACAAGTAAACTGATATGCAATTCTATACACACAACTAACAGACCCCGCTTGCAGCTCCCCTTCCTCGTGGGCAAGATGGCGCCCAGCAATGTCTAAACTTAGAAGTCAGGCCTGACTGTTCTATGTGTAAATTCCGTGGAGATGGATCTTCGCTAGCAAATGGTGGTGCACTTTTGGAGACAAATTGTAATCCACAGGAATAGGTACTTGTAAACTTGAGAAATAAAGCAAAGTCACTAATGCTACTCAATGCACTGTCCCTCCGGCGTGCAAATGCCAACTCTAAATGGTGGGTCCCGAACAACAAACACTGGGCCTAGAGATCCTGTACTAATCTCTGAGCAGGTGCTCTCTCACCCAATCGGACCAGTCCACGTCTGTATCTTCCGTAGCTGTGTCTCGGTACACAGGTTCCACGACACCCGGGTCTTCGGTCCTCCTGGAAGTAGTAGATGAGTAGCAGGATGAGATGTCCCTCAGGCTCCTCAGTGGAAACAGAAGGCTCTTTGGAAGTACAAGGGCTAAACTTTAGGTCCTGTCAGGAACAACAGACTCAGCACAGAGTTCCACTTGCTGGGCAGGCGATGTCCAAAGAGAGCGAGCTCCGGTCCGCCCGGTTAAATAGCCCACCCCAGCAGTCTTTGCGCGGGGCAATGCACCCCGGGTATGGTAGTCTCTGGGTTCTTAAAGCAACACCCTGCTACACCTATAACATTCCAAATCTTCTGTTTTTGAGTTTAGGTCCATTATAAGTCTTTGAGGCTGGGTTCACACCCAGGGGCGGACTGACAACTCATGGGGCCCCCGGGCAATACGTTAGTTCCGAACAACAGTTACTGGGTCTAGAGATCCTGTATTATTCTCATGAGAAAGTGCTCTCTCACCCAACCGGAACAGTCCGTGTCTGTATCTTCAGTTGCTGTGTCTTAGTACACAGATTCCACGACACTCGGGTCTTCGGTCCTCCTGGTAATAGCAGAACAGCAGCAGGATGCGACGTCCCTCAGGCTCCTCGGTGGGTACGGAAGGCTCTTTGGAATAATACAGGCCTAGGCTTCAGGCCCTGTATTATCAGCAGACTCAGCACGGAGTTCCACTTGCTGGGCGGGACGCTGTCCAAAGAGAAAGTTCTCCAGCCCGTCCCCTGGTTAAATACCCCGCCCCAGCAGTCCTTGCGAGGGGAAATGCATCCTGGGTATGGTAGTCTCTGGGTCTTAAAGCAAACACCCGCTACACACCCCCCCCCCACTTAAAATCTTTGGTCCCCAAAGATAGTATGAACATTAATTGCAAACAATACAATTTACAGTAGCAAAAGAACTGGGCAGGGGAACTTTCCACCAAACTTGGTGAGGAAGATCGTCCTGCCCACAGATCATACTAGTGGAAGTGACCTGCCAAACTGTGCCAGAGAGTGAGCTGGGGTTGCCCTCCACTAAATGCACAGTGGAGGGGCCAGGTTTCTTTATTGTCCTTCTTGCAGTTACAACTGTATCCTCAGAACATTCTCCCATCTGAGTATAGGTTAATTTCCGAGGAGGACGAATAGCTCTCTTCACTCTTTGTTCTCTGGGAATTGAGGCATCAGGCACACTGGGCTCTTCTATTCTTCCTTCCACTTGGTCAGGTGTAATGGTTACTGGTGCTTCAGGGGCATCCAATTCTGGGGCAGAGAGATACAAAGAATCTCTTGGATCTTCAGCTGGGATTGACTCTAGGGCATCTTCCCACTCTTCAGTTAGAGTGGAATGAACTCAGCAGCTTCAGCATTCAAGGTGTCTTCAATGGTAACTTCACAGGGTGCAGGATCCATGGCCATGGGTTCAGTTGTCGGAGTGGGCCACAGCCAGCTCAATTCCATTTCCTCATCTTCACTCTGGTTTGAGGTATTCATCTCTCCTGACTGAGTGGTCTGAGATCTGGTGTTGGGTCTTGGAGTATTGGAGGTTGAAGGTAATTCAGGAGAATCCGGAGTAGAAGGTATCCGGACTGCTTCGGAGAGAGGCAATAAGTGGTTCCTGTGCCAGGTTTTCAGAGGTCCCACTTGGCCTTCAGGTTTCAGCTGGTATACTGGCAGGCCAGGCAATTTTTTACAGATCACGTATGGCTATGATTTCCATCTATCAGCAAGCTTATGCTTCCCTGGAACGCCAAGATTCCGCAACAACACTCTGTCTTCTGGTTGCAAGTCATGGATCCGAACTCTGAGGTCAAAATTCAGTTTATTCCAGGCCCCTCTCTGGTCAGAGGTGGCTTGTGCCTTCTCATAAGCCAGTCGTAAGCTTCTCCGTAGCCTGTCCACATATCAATTATGACATCACTAGTTGTGCTGTTATAGGCATGCACGATGGCAGCTATATGCTTGCCCCAATGCTGCTTTTCCTCACTGCTCAGGGTTCCCAGCATATTCAACAAAGTCCTGTTAAACCTTTCCGGTTGGTCATCTCCTTGTGGATGATAGGGGGTTGTGCGGGTTTTTTTTATCCCTAGGGAATCCAGTAATTTCCGGATTAGTCGACTTTCAAAGTCCCTCCCTTGATCCGAATAAAGGCGCTGAGGTAATCCGTAGTGCACGAAGTACTTCTCTACAAGTATCTTGGCCACAGTGGAAGCCTTCTGGTTTTTAGTTGGAAAGGCCTGGGCGTAACGGGTGAAATGGTCGGTTATCACCAGAACATTTCCATGTCCCCCCAAATCAGGTTCCAGACAAAGAAAATCAATGCATACCAAGTCCAAGGGCCCTTGGCTTTGCAGGTGGCCCATTGGGGCAGCTTGATGAGGCAATGTTTTCCTTTGTATGCAGCGGGCACATGAGTGACAGTATTCCTCCACTTCAGCCCAAATGCAGGGCCAATAGAATCTGCTCCTTATGAGCTGAAAAGTTCTCTCGGCTCCAAGGTGGCCATGGTTGTCATGTAGGGCAATCATAACAGTCTTTCTGTGTTTCTCTGGCAGGAATAGCTGCCACTTGTCTTCCAGATCATCAGAGGGGCCCCTTCAGTAGACCACCCCTTGATGCACCTGCAACCTGTCCCATTCCTTGCGCAGTAAGCGGGCCTTCTTGGAGGGATCCAGTAAGAGTCTGTCCGGATCCTGATCTTCTAGGGCTTCCAGAGCCAATTTTCCCAATGGATCTTCCAGCTGGTCTCGTCTTATATCCTTCTTGGATAATTTGGGCAAGTCCTCTTCACCAATCTGAGTGACATCACAATAGTATTTAGGCACTCCAACAGCTGAGACTTAAATTTCTTCTGCCCTGCATCCTCCACTAGTCTGGAGCTCTGCCCCCTGACACAAAGCCCATACCCCCTCCGGGGTCACCTGGGTCCAGTCTTCTGCCATGCAAGTGGGAGCAGGAGATCTTCGGGACAAGGCATCAGCATCTCGGTTTCCAGTCCCAGGCCTGTACTTCAGGCTGAAATTGAACCCTGAGAGGGCTGCCAACCAACGGTGCCCGGTGGCATCTAGTTTTGCGGTAGTTAAAAGGTAAGTGAGTGCGTTATTGTCTGTCTTGACCACAAAGTCAGCTCCATACAAGTAGTCTTTCAATTTGTCTACCACTGCCCACTTTAGGGCCAGAAACTCCAACTTGTGGGTAGGGTAATTATTTTCAGCTGGGGTTACTCACATAGGCAATGGGTCTTAGCTGCTCTTCATACTCTTGATACAGCACACCTCCCAAACCGTCATGACTGGCATCCACATGTAATTCATAGGGCCTTTGGGTGTCCGCATAGGCCAAAACAGGGGCAGTGGTCAAGCTCTCTTTCAGCTTAATGAAAGCCTCTTCACACTTTCCAGTCCACTGGTCTTCCACTGACTCTCCTGGCTTCCTGAGACCCGAGTCATCCTCCTCTCCATCTGTCTTCAACAGCTCATTCAGAGGCTTGGCAATTTTTGCAAACCCCTCCACAAATCTGTGATAGTAGGAGCAGAACCCCAAGAATGACCTAAGCTCAGTCACTGTGGTGGGCCGGGGCCAGGAGGTAACTGCCTCCAACATGTGGGGATCTGTGGATACTCCTTCTTCAGACACTATGTGTCCCAGGTAATGGATTGAAGACTGATAGAACTGACACTTCTCCCTGGAAAGTTTTAGCCCCTCATCACTGAGTCTCTTCAAGACATTCTCCAACCTCTCCTCATGCTCCTCCAGAGTCTTCCCAAAGACAATGATGTCATCCAGGTATACTAAGACTTCAATGAGATTCATGTCCCCCACCGTCTTCTCCATCAACCGATGAAAGGTGGCAAGAGCTCCGGACAGACCTTGAGGCATCCGATTGAACTCATAGAACCTCACTGGGGTGATGAAGGCAGTCTTCTCTCTATCTTCTGGGTGCATTGGGATTTGATAGTATCCACTCTTCAGGTCCATTACACTGAACCATTTGTCTCCAGATAGACTCTGCAGGGCATCCTCTATTCTTGGGGTGGTGTATTGATCAGGTATTGTCCTCCTGTTGAGAGTCCTGTAGTCTATACAGAGCCTCAATGACCCATTCTTTTTCCTGACCACCACAATTGGGGAGGCATATGGGCTCCTGGATTCCCGGATAACACCCGTTCTCTTGAGCTCTGCAAGTTGCTTACGTAAATCTTCCAGATCAGCCAGGGGGACTCGCCGGACTCTTTCTCGAAAGGGTTTGTCTTCCTGTAGGTGAATCTTGTGGGTGGCACTTCTCGCACATCCCACATCGAACTCATCCTTGGAGAAGATCTTCCGCCACTTCGCCAACTGGGCCTTAGCCCTTTCCTTCCACGCTGGTGGTAGGGCCGGGTTCTCCAAGGGGGGTTCCTCTTCTTCCTCCTTCTCCAAGTCGGACAAAGCAACCGGGGTAGCGGGGTTCACCTAGCCCAACAGCATCCGGGCTGGAATCTTCACAGGTGAGTCAGTCGTGTTCCTGGTGCTCACTGGCACCCTGCCGTTCTCTTTTTTTAGGACTCTCAGCGGAACCACTTCTGGGATAACTTCCAGTCCTGAGCATGCATTTAGGGGGTCTGGTTCCAGGACTACAAAGGGGCCAGGTTGTTCCCAGGTGAGCTTCACAGTGGCTCTCAAGCAGGCCACTTCCCCAGGCTGCAGCACTCTCTCTCTCCTCTCCAGTCTCCAGACTTTCCCCACCCCCTCTTCCGGGGCCTTCTCCAACTTCAATTGTTGATAAGCCAACTGCAACATGGGGTGGATTCTGGCTGTCGAGACGTCCTGCTCTTGCACTAGAGGGGCCAGTAGCCTCCTAACCAGGTCAGTGTTGGTTCCTATTATCAAGGAACTTTTGTTGGCCCCTGGTGGGTGGGGGCAGACCACTGCCAATGTGTCAGACCTCTGCCTCTCCTGCCACCATCATAAGAAAAGCTCTGGGTGCCAATCCCCCATATTTCCAAATCTTCCAACTTTTGTAAAGGCAAATGTCTCAGGTGTTTTTGATAAAAGTCCCTATACAGGAGAGTTACTTGAGCCCCTGTGTCCAGAATGGCTTTCGTGTAGACTCCCTCCACTTGAATAGGGACTACTGGGGAGGGCTCCACTAGCTTGGCTGGGATATTCTTTGGAGAGGTCTCTTTCCTCGGACTCATAGGTTTGGCCTTTTTTGTTTTTTTCATTTTCCACCGTTTCCTGGATCTTTCTCCCTGCTGGGCCTGGTATGCATTGATTTCTCGTGACTTTTGGGGTTTTTTCTCCAAAGGAGGGGTTTTATGTGCTTTTGGTGGGGAATTGTTCCCCTCACCTCTTGGTTTCTCTTGCTTTCTCATTCTAATGGAGCTTGTTGTTGATGGTGGGCACCCGGTTGACTCCTTCATCGAGGCCCTCTGGAGTTTTCCGCCGGCTGGCGATAGTTGTCTCGGGTCTTCCTTGGACTGGGGCACACTCACCCAAAATGGCCAATTCCTCCACAGTTGAAACAAACAGCTTCCCCTCTATTCCATGGGGAAACTGGTGTTGAAAAACTCTGGTACAGCTCTTTCCTGACTTCCTCTTTTTCTCCAACTCCTGAGTTTTTGGCCATTAAAGTGGTCATTATCTCCAGTACTTGGGTCATCTGTGAGTTTAATGCCGTGTACACACGATCGATTTTCTCGACGGGGAAAACACAGTCGAGAAAATCGACGGGAAAAACGAGGAACGGCTTGGTCCCCTACACACGGCCGGTTTTCATGACAATTTTTCTCTTGGTCGAGAAAAACGGTCCTGTGTACGCGGCATAAGACCTCCACTTCCGAGTTTTGGTCAGTGGCCATTGCAGATCTGACTCCAACTGAGGGGGGAGTATTGGGCTTCTCGGTCACCTGTTGGTCCTTCAGCAGAGCCTCCTCATCCCTCATTATCCGCACAAGGTCCGGGTAATTCAAAGACATGTCCCACTAGTGGTTTTCAGATGGAGCCAGACTTGATCAGAACACAATGCTCCCCTTAAAATCTGCTTCATCCTGGCCGCATCTATGGCTTGTGGCAGCATCCCTTTCTTAAGGACAATTTGACACAGCATCCTATTTAGTCTGCGCACATATTCAGACAGTCTTTCTCCTGGAAGTTGAAGGGTATGCTCAAACTGATAAACTAATTCGACCACTTTCTCCAATTGCCCGAACTCTTCCTGTAACATAGTTAAATAGTCAAAGGCAGTACAAGCAGCATTACTGAACCTGAGGTTCTTCACGGCTTCAGCAGCAGCCCCCTTTAAACTTTCTCTTATGCGCTGCTTCTTTTGGGCCTCCGGTATTTCCCATCCTTCCACGGCTTGCATCGCCTGCTCCATTCAAGTGTCGAAATCCTCTTCTCCGAGTGGTACAGGTTGTTTCCCTGAAAAAATCCTGAGCTTCCGGTACCCAGCTTCTACATGTACCGTATTACTCTTCTGACACTTTGTGACTAAGTCTCCTAATGCAATTCTGGACCTATAGTGGTTAGAGGTGTTCCTGAAACTGTCATGTCTTTGAAACTTCTGGGAATTGTGGGTGACTGCAGAGGTTCCTTCTTTATAGCCTTTGCGTGCGCCAAGTGGTATATCTTCCATTCTATGGCTTGCACACTCTGCCCTCTGAAACCCTCAGGTATCTCTTCTCTCCATTCTACCAGTGCATAGGTAAAAAAGGTCTGTCCATCTGGTTTGAGATCAACTAACCATGCCTTCTGGCTCGCGGACAACAACTCCATGAGCCCCTCTACATCGCTTCCGGACCAGTCCTCCCCAGGAAGTTCAATAACTGCGGCCTTCTCTGGAAAGGCGCTGGTTCATACGCACCACCGGGTCACTGCTAAACAATCCATGCCGATACTTCTGGCAGGCTTGATTGTGGTGTACAGGTATCCCCGATGAGCCCCCACGTGTAGTGATACCCCCAGCAAAAGAGGGCCGCTGGTTTGATTTATTTCGGGCCCTGTAACACTCACTGTCAACCCCCGTCAAATGGCTCTACCCTCCCCTGGCACAGTCAGTAGGGGATGATGGGATTGTGTAACCTGTGATTCTTGGCAGCACAATCCCACAATAGAGGCACACAACATTATGGCGTAGCTATCACTAACTGTTTCTCCTGTACAGTAAATGACACCAACAACTGATATACTTAACCCTGGTACTTTACTGAAAATAATGGTTAAGCAGTCAAACAGTATACATAGACATGTGCAGAGCCCTGCAATGAAAGAGTGTTTTAGCACACAGACAGATATACAATTCTATAACAAGAAGCTAATGGACCCCGCTGCAGCTCTTCTCCCTCGTGGGCAAGATGACGCGCAGCAATGTCACTACTACTAAGTCAGGCCTGACTATACTAGGTGAAAGTTCTGCAGAGAAAGATCTTCGCTAGCAAACGGTGGTGCACTTCTGGAACAATTTGTAATCCACAAGAATAAAGGAATGTGATAACTTGGTGGCCCAGAAAAAATCTACTAGTGTTATTCAATGCACTGTCCCTCCGGTGTGCAGCTGCAAACACTAACATTAGTTCCGAACAACAGTTACTGGGTCTAGAGATCCTGTATTATTCTCATGAGCAAGTGCTCTCTCACCCAACCAGAACAGTCCGTGTCCGTATCTTCCATTGCTGTGTCTTGGTACACAGATTCCACGACACCCGGGTCTTCGGTCCTCCTGGTAATAGCAGAACAGCAGCAGGATGCGACGTCCCTCAGGCTCCTTGGTAGGTATGGAAGGCTCTTTGGAATAATACAGGCCTAGGCTTCAGACACTGTATTATCAGCAGACTCAGCACGGAGTTCCACTTGCTGGGCGGGTGGTGTCCAAAGAGAGTTTTCCGGCCCGCCCCCTGGTTAAATACCCCGCCCCAGCAGTCCTTGTGGGGGGAAATGCATCCTGGGTATGGTAGTCTCTGGGTCTTAAAGCAAACACCCGCTACACATATATAGACACACAGTAGACACATAGACACACATTATACATATATACACATAGACACACTGTATACACATAGACACGCAGTATACATATATACACATAGACACACAGTATATATATATATATATATATATATATATATATATATATATAGACACACAGTATACATATAGACACATAGACACACAGTATACACATAGACACATATTATACACATAGACACACAGTATATATATATAGACACACAGTATACATATAGACACACAGTATACATATAGACACACAGTAAACACATAGACACATATTATACACAGAGGCACACATTATACATATATACACATAGACAGACAGTATACACATAGACATACAGTATACACATAGACACACAGTATACACATAGACACATATTATACACATAGGCACACATTATACATATATACACATAGACACACAGTATACACATAGACACACATTATACATATATACACATAGACACACAGTATACACATAGACAAACAGTATACACATAGACACACAGTATACACATAGACACATAGACACACAGTATACACATAGACACACAGTATACACATAGACATACAGTATACACATAGACATACAGTATACATATAGACACACAGTATACACATAGACACACAGTATACACATAGACATACAGTATACATATATACACATAGACATACAGTATACACATAGACATACAGTATACACATAGACATGCAGTATACATATATACACATAGACACACATTATATATATATATATATATATATACACAGACACACAGTATACACATAGACACACAGTATACATATATACACATAGACCTAGACACACCCCAGCACTTTTCACCCAAAAATCAGCCTGATTGAACACACTGTTGCCCCATCTCCTGGCATGCTGGGACTTGTAGTGCCCCAGCAGCTCACAGACACATTAGGTGGTAATGCAGGAGAGGAGGGGACTGGGACTGTGTACTGGTGGGCAGCTAATGAGTAGGCAGGGTAGCAGAGATTCGGGGATAAGTTCAGAACATCCTTCCCCATAAGCATGGCACTTCTCACACAGAAAATCGATCTAACAGCTTCAGAGACAGGAGGAGCCATGCTAGAGGAAAAACACATCCTCCCCCTCCCCCCTGCTCACCAGGGTAAGCCACTGACAAAAACAAACTCAGTTCTGCTCAGCAAGCTTACCTTCCAGCAATTTGCAGCCCTTCCCACACTGCAGGCTGTGTCCCCTCCTTCCTCTCCTCCAGCTGTCGGCAATCTCCTGCTCTAAAACCAAATAAGCCACGGGAGGGGAAGGGGCGTATACACTGTGTTCCCATTGGCTGAGGAGGCATTACAGAGGTGGGGCAGCTATAGCCTCGTGATTTTCACAGCAAAATGATGTCTGCAAGGGACATTTCAGGGACAGATGTAAAAATACACAGATTTATACATACTGTCCCTGGTTTTACTGAGGCTGGCCACCCTGATGGGGCCCCCTAGTGGCATGGGGCCCTCGGTCCATGCCCGAGTGCCCGAATGGTCAGTCCGCCCCTGTTCACACCTATACTAATTGGTTTCCCCGCATCCAATTCACATAGCAGGAGATTGTGACCGGCTCTCTATGGAGCCGGGTTCATACATCTCAGCTGGTGAGAATTGCACAGGAGCCCTGTGTGTCTTTTGGTCTGTTTCAGGTCCGAATTCAGCCGAAAATTTGGGCAGATATCGGACCTGAAACGATGAATAGAGATGCGCCAGACTCGAGCCAGAGCCGCTGCATTCTGAAGTGTGAACCGAGCCTTACCCACCCTACAATTATTACAGGGACCATATAACTATCACCAATGTTTCAGTTGTGACAGGAAGCTAGGGAAAAACACTGGTTGTGTCCAGGATGGGTATATTTGTCCCAGATTCAAGCAATACACAGATTGTTTTTCATTTTGTGCTGGGTTAATTGGCTCACTGAGGGGTTAACAAGCTCAGCTGAAACAGGTCTTATACTCTGGTCTCTATAAAAATCCCAGCTATTCAAAAAACTAGAGAATGATATTACCAGGTGGTCATAGTTTTCTCTATCCTGGTTGGGCAGAATCAATGCAATAAAAATGATGCTAGTTCCTCGCATTTTATACTACTTCAGGGTGCTTCCTTTACCCCTAGTCAAGGCCCACCTAAAACAATTTCAAGACAAAATCATTAAAACAATTTTTTACAGGCTCTCTAAAACAGTCCTATTTCGGTTGAGGAAGGAGGGAGGTCTGGGCCTTCCAAACTTATTTGAGTATTACCAAGCAGCACTAGCCCAGATCTCGGCAGTCTACTCTCGCTTAGGGATGAGCCGAACACCCACCGTTTCGGTTCGTACCAGAACCTGCTAAGGGACTGAAAGTTTGTGCGAACTTTAGAACCCTATTAAATACAATGGACTCGAACGTTCTAAATCAAAAGTGCTAATTATAAAGGCTAATATGAAAGTTATTGTCCTAAAAAGGGTTTGGGGACCCGGGTCCGGGTCCTGCCCCAGGGGACATGTATCAATTCAAAAGTAAGTTTTAAAAACTGCCATTTTTTCGGGAGCAGTGATTTTAATGATGCTTAAAGTGGAAAAAAAAAAAGTGAAATATTCCTTTAAATATCGTACCTGGGGGTGTCTATAGTATGCCTGTGAAGTGGTACGTGTTTCCCGTGTTTAGAACAGTCCCTGCACAAAATGACATTTCTAAAGGAAAAAAAGTAATTTAAAACTGCTTGCGTCTTTAATGTAATGTCTGGTCCCGGCAATATGGATGAAAATCATTGAGAAAAATTGGTGGGCGCTGGAATGCCCTGCTGTGAACTATTATATCAAGAATTGTAATTACATGCCATTGTTGAACAGTGGTAGGAAAAATTGGGCCTTTGGTGGTGGTGCTGGTGCCACAACACTGTAAGTCCTCACACTTACTCTTGGTGGGCGCAGGAATGGGCCCAGCTTTGAAATATTAGATCAAGAATTGTAATTACATGCCCCTGTTGAACAGGGGCAGAAAAAATGGGCCTTTGGTGGTGGTGCCACAACACTGCAACCCCTCACAGATACTGTACTTGGAGCGCAGCAATGAGCCCTGCTGCAAAGTATTGCATCAAAAATTGTAATTACATGCCCCTGTTAAACAGGGGCAGAAAAATTGGGCCTTAGGCACTGGTTCCACAGCACTGCAACCCCTCACAGATACTCTATTAGGAGCGCAGCAATGAGCCTTGCTGCAAAGTATTGCATCAAAAATTGTATTTACATGCCTCTGTTAAACAGGGGCTGAAAAATTGGGCCTTAGGCACTGGTGCTGGCGCCACAACACTGCAACCCCTCACAGATACTCTATTAGGAGCGCAGCAATGAGCCCTGCTGCAAAGTATTGCATCAAAAAATTTATTTACACGCCCCTATTAAACAGGGGCTGAAAAATTGGGCCTTAGCCACTGGTGGCGGTGCCCAGAACCCAAAATGTTCTTACACGCTATCAGCATGATCATTGAGGAGGAAGAGGATAGTCACTCAGCATAACAGTATAGTCACTCAGCATCAGCATAGGCAGTCTTGAAGGGATCTGACATTTAAAAAAAAAATATTCAGTTACATCAGCATCAGGTGCTTGGTAGCTGGTGGTGATCCAAGACTGATTCATTTTTATGAAGGTCAGTCGATCGACCGAGTCGGTGGACAGGCACACCCTGTGATTGGTTACAAAGCCTCCAGCAGCACTGAATGTGCGTTCCAAAAGAACGCTGGATGCAGGACAGGCCAGTACCTCAATTGCATACTGTGCAAGCTCTGGCCAGTGATCCATCCTCAAGACCCAGTAACCCAGAGGATTTTCGGTGGGAAAGGTGTCCAAGTCTGATCTTGCCCCTAGGTATTCCTGCACCATGTAAACCAGACGCTGGCGATGGTTGCTGGAGCCGATCATACCTTGGGGCTGCGTACTAAAAAAATTGTCTGAACGCATCGGTCAGACGGCCACCTTCTCCACCGCTCCTTCTTTGCCTGACTGACCGAAGCCTCAGCAACACGTTGTCCAGGACCAGGAATTTGTAACCTCCCAGTCCCTGGGAACGCGTTGCACAGACCTTTCTGCAAGGCCTCCCGAAGATGCTTCATCCTCTGCTCCCGCTGCGATGGCAAGATAAGGTCTGCAACCTTACCCTTGTAACGTGGATCAAGGAGGGTTGCCAGACAGTAATGATCCCTCTCCTTGATCGCACGAATACGAGGATCCTTCCACAGGCTTTGCAGGATCAGGGAGGCCATGCAGCGTAGGTTTGCTGAGGCATTCAGTGCAGAGTCCTCTGGGTCACTGAGGACGACATGATCCGCAGCCACCTCCTCCCAGCCACGTACAAGTCCATGGGTGTCTGTAATTGATCCCTTGAAGACTGCTGCTGATGCTGAGTGCTAGGCTCCACCTCCATGCTGACACAATAATCCTCCTTCTCCTCTTCCTGTGTGATAACCAGGCCAGCAGGAACACTGCCTGGATAAAGGGGGCCTTGAGAGGTAAGGAAGTCCTCCTCTTCCTCCCTCTGTTCTGCCTCAAGTGCCCTGTCCATTATTCCATGCAGCATGTGCTCCAACAGGTGGACAAGAGGGACAGTGTCACTGATGCATGCACTGTCACTGCTCACCATCCTCGTGGCCTCCTCAAATGGTGCCAGAACAGTGCATGCATCCCTGATCATGGCCCACTGGCGTGGGGAAAAAAATCCAAGCCCCCTGACACTGTCCTGGTGCCATATTGCAACAGATACTCATTGATGGCCCTCTGCTGCGTGTGCAGCCGCTGCAGCATGGCCAACATAGAGTTCCACCTGGTGGGCATGTCACAGATTAGGCGGTTCTTGGGCAGGTTGTAATCCTTTTGCAGCTCAGCCAGCCGAGCACTAGCATTAAATGACCGGCGGAAATGCCCACAGAGTTTCCTGGCCTGCTTCAGGACCTCCTGTAAGCCCGGGTACCTGCCCAAGAACCCCTGCACCACCACGTTAAGGACGTGAGCCAAACAGGGCACATGGGTCAGTTGTCCCTGTCGGAGGGCGGAGAGGAGGTTGGTGCCATTGTCGGAAACCACCTTTCCTGGCTTAAGCTGGCGTGGCGTCAACCAACTCTGAGCCTGCCCCTGCAGAGCTGACAGAATCTCTGCCCCAGTGTGGCTCATGTCCCCCAAGCACACCAGCTCAAGCACCGCATGGCATCTTTTTGCCTGCGTACTTGCGTAGCCCCTTGAACGCCTATGGAGCACCGCTGGTTCTGAGGACAAAGCACAGGTAGAGGCCATGGAGGAAGAAGAAGAGATGGGGGTGGAGGAGAGAGGTGTGTCAGAATCACCAGTAGTAACATTTTGGAGGCGTGGTGGCGGAACAACCTCCAACACTACTGCACTTTGGCCTGCATTCTTCCCAGCTGCCAGCAGAGTCACCCAATGTGCCGTGAAAGATAGGTAACGTCCCTGTCCATGCCTGCTGGACCATGAGTCAGCAGTAATATGCACCTTACCGCTGACCGCCCTGTCCAGCGAGGCCAAGACATTGCCTTCCACATGCCGGTAGAGAGCCGGAATCGCCTTCCGTGAGAGAAAGTGGCGTTTGGAAACCTGTCACTGAGGAACCGCGCATTCCACAAACTCACGGAAGGGGGGCAGAATCTTCCAACTGAAAAGGCAGCAGTTGAAGTGCTATCAATTTAGCCAAGCTAGCATTCAACCGCTGGGCATGTGGATGGCTGGGAGCGAACTTCTTTCGGCGGTGCAGCAGCTGGGGCAGGTAAATTTGGCTGGTACAATCGGACACCGGTGTACCGATAGCAGATTGCCCGCAAGTACTTGGCTGTGACACACCTAATTCTACACCTTCATTCCTCTCAGTGCAGGTTTCAGAGAGGACTGAAGGTATAGTGGGGTTGGAGATCCCAGCTGATGAGGAGCAAGGAGAGGTCCACTTTGTTCTTTGGTGTGGGTCTTTTAGGTAAGCTTGCCAACGGACTGCATGGCAGGTCGACATATGTCTGGTCAAGCACGTGGTGCCCAAGCGGCTGATGTTTTGACCACGCGAGATACGCTTTAGACATATGTTGCAAATGGCAACAGTGCGATCTGCTGTACATGTCTGAAAAAAGGCCCCCACTAAAGAACTTTTGGAATAACGCGCAGAGACCGCAGCGCCCTGCACATGCGGAGCTCTGCGGTGTGATGCAGGTGGTGTGCTGTCCTTAAGCTGGCCCCTGGAGGGCATCCTGCCTCGTTGAAGATGTGCCTCCTCCTCCTCCTCTCTCCTATCAGGCACCCACGTGGAGTCAGTGACCTCATCATCCCCTCCCTCCTCATCACTGGAGCAAATCTGGCAGTATGCTGCAGCTGGGGGAACATGACTGCCAGATAGCTGTCCTTGTTCGGCACACCCTCTCTCTGGGCTCACGTTACTACCCACTCTCTCTGGGCTCATGTTACTGCCTTCCTCCTAGCTCGGTTCCATCATCGGAGCCTTCAAAACGCTGGGCATCCTCCTGGAGCATGTACCCAACACTGTGCTCAAACTGTTTGGGGGACTCCTCAGGAGGACATAGTGGGGCTAGGGAAGGAGTGACTGATGCCATTGAGCCGAGGGAAGAGGCCGCTTTGGCAGCTGCTTTGCCAGACAAAGTACCCTGAATCTGGGTGAGAGAGGATGAGCAGGAGGAGGACAGCTTGGTCATCCACTCTACCAAGTCTTGGGCATGTTGCGGCTCAACATGGCCAGCCGGCGAAAAGAAGGACAAGCGTGTCCCACGGCCACGTGCTGATGAGGATGCACCGTGTCCACGACCAGCACTGTTGCCTCTAGACACAGAGCCTGCTTGCCCTCTTTTATTGCCTCGTGACTGTCTGCCTCTCCTTGTTTGCCTTCCAGACATACTAAAGGCTTGCAGTGAGATTTAGCTGCACAAAGGTGGGATATATATATATATATATATATATATATATATATATATATATATGTAGCGACCCCCACTCTCTCTCTTGCTTTATCGGTTATGCGGCTGTTGTCTAGGGGTTCCTGGGAGAGAGAGATGAGATACAGCATGGCCCATGTCCTCCATAGCTAAGAGGTGAAGGCCAGAAGATTGGGCCCTGTGGAGGTGTCCTAGAGTCAAGTCCAGTACTTCGTTCATGACTCCTTTGCTCCTAGTAACCAGAGTTCCACACAGTGAATAGGTCCAACTCAGTTTTATTCTTCTTGCCAAACAATAAACAGTTTCTTCTACTGAGTAATAATGGGGAATAGATTGAGGCACAATCCTTTCCCTTCTGATGCTAACCACTGTGATATCACCAGTGGCGGATAGTCACTGCCACTGACCATATGAGGTAGAACGTGAATTACCTTCGCCAGGACGGCCCCTGTCAGGGGAAGGAGATCCGTCCAAGAGAGAAACAGGAGGCCTCTCTGTCACCAGCGATGCTGTGCCGGACTCTCCAGAGAAGTTCCGCACACCAGTCCTCACGAACTCAGACACGGGCACCCCAGGAATTAGGGCCCCCTCGGATTCCTCCACCCTCGCGGAACTCAGTCGAAGGTACTATGCCCCAGGCCTCCGCCATAGTACCTCACCCCAGGCTAAAGGTGCCTGGGATGGACTCCATCCTCGCTCCGGCCAGGTCAAGGGCACCTAGGCCTGGAACACTGGAACGCCAGCAGCCAAGCTGAAGGTGCCTGGGTGCGGCCGCGTCCTCCAACTCTGAACTCTGAACCCCGTGGTAAGGGCATCCACCCCTTTTATCCCCTCTCCCTTCGCGTCACAGCGGGTCCCCCGCCCCGCTGTACCAGCTCCAAGGGAGGACAAAAAGGTACAGTCTTGTGGAGTGAGTTCAGCCCTGGCCCAGGGCAACAGCGCCACCTGTGGGCCGCAAGGAACCTCACACCACCAGAGTCCTCCAAGAACCAGAAAAGGATCTCGGATACCCTAGCAATCTGTTACACCACCACCCAGATACCTCCCCTAAATTCAAGCACCCGCTACACTCTCCCCCTGGTGATTTGACACTGGTCCCCAGTGTCTGGTAGAAACTCACATCCCACATGGGTGGTGACATAAGTTCAGCCCAGAAACCAAACTACACAATTTAGCCCTGAATTGTGCCAAGACCTGAATGGAAAAGGGAAAACTTAAAACAATATAACTTTAAAACTTTTTCAATAAAACACTGTAAATATCTCACACATTTACATTCTTCCCTCCCCCTGGCTATCTAAGGACCACCCATTCTCAGCAGCCTTGATAGACGAGTCTCCTGCAGAGGGAAAGAAAAGAAACATACATCCTACCAACATATGTGTGTTTGCTTGGAATGAATGAGTCTATCCGAGAAGAAACCCATTCACTCCAATAAGTGCTGCATAATGTCAAAAAAATAAATAAATCATTGCGCAACACTGCCACCTGGGGACAATGCCGCGGTCAAGACACTCATCACTTCCAGATGAACTTTTCTCTTCATCATTTCTCTGTGATTCTACACTAACTAAAACCCAAAGTCACTGATTTCTCAGAAGTGCAAGGAGAAGGAGGGAGAACAAAACAAAAACAGCTCCCATTTCTCCAAAGAGTAGAACTGCCCAAATGCAAAAAAACTAGGGCACAGTCCCTGTGTTCCGGCGAAAACACTCCGGAAAGTTCAGCAATGAACAGCAAACAGTACACACAGGAATCTTTCTTTTTCTCCTAAAGGTAAAACCTTGGATGCAGTAGGAACACAGGCTTCAAATGTCTGTCCAAAGCCTCCACATGGTAATCAGCATTTCCTCCTTCCTTGCGGCAAATCACCACTCTGTCCGCATGGATATGCCTTCCCAGCATCCACTTAGCTTTACAGTCCTGGAACTTCTTGGTGACCGTTGGTGAACAAGAAAGGTACCACCGTGCTTGCTGTACTTTAAGTTTGTCCCACACAAAGGTATCATACCATCTTTGGCGAAAAACTTCCACCTCATAAAGCAGTTCTCGAGGCAGGTACGGGTGTACCCACCCATACTCCTGGGCAACCTTCTGGCCGAAGAGCCGCTGCAGCCTTGATAAAGGTGGCATGGTGACCCAGTCTCCTTTTCCAGGCCGAACGATCACTTCTGGGTGACGAGGTGCGTTCACCACCTCAGTAGATCAGGGCCTAGGAGCCCGCAATGACTGACGTTGCACTCCCGCAACAGGAACAGGTGAAATGGATGTTGAGTCCTGAAGAGGAACTTCAGACAGGGGACCAGATTCTTCCCTAGGCGCCGAGGCCTCCACCCGAGGTGTACTATCTCCAGTAGACATGGGCAGGTCCCTGGTGACACAGAACGAGGGTAGCTTCATCTTGTCCCATCCCTTCCGGTGGAAGATTTCGTCTATCTCCCCATCATCGCCATTGTCAGACAATGAATCCAGGTCAGAGGTGTCGTAGCATTCAGCGGGCAGATAATTCCCAGTCACGGAACTATCCCCCTTGACGGCCTCTACCGACTGTGGGCTTCCGCCACTTGTAACCACACAGACAGTCCCAACCCCTGGCTCACCTGGGCCTTCAGAAGAACAGGGATGTCCAGGACTCTTCCTACCGGATCCATCCAGGCCAGGCAAGCAGCGGGGCGAAGCTCTTTCAC